>CM030359.1:221512522-222255022 GCA_017893485.1 Hemerocallis citrina
TTACAAAATTAAAAGCACCAGTAATTTCCACGTGCGATGCACGTCTTAATAATTTAAAAAAATAAAAATAAAAACTATGATGTAGTAAGGACTCGAACCTGAAACTTCCTTTATTTTAGTTATATACGTGCGTCACACGTGTTGATAGATTTACAAATGACAACTCCTCTTCTCCCATTATAATAGAGATTTACACGTGTGATGCACGTCTTAATAAATATAGTTTTTTTAAAGTAAAATTTCAGACCTAGTCTAGGTTTGAACCGTAGACCTCCTTTTTAATAATTATGCACGTACGTTGTATGCATTGATAGATTTACAAATGACACTAAACCCTTCTCCTATTATAATATTAGAGATATGTCGCAGTACAAACTAATTATTTAGTAACTGGTAAAGTAAATGCAATAGAAAAAGAAAGGGTAAAAAACCCCTCCAAAAATAAGGTAATTTAATCCTACAATTCACACAATAAATCATGTACACTGTTTGGATTCTTTAATCAGCCTATCTTATTCATGTTTCACTTCAATAAATATGTATATAATAAAACACAAAGAAAAGCTATCAAGTGACTCTTATTCAATCATAAGAAAATTAATGGTCCAGATCTAAGCTTCGAAAAGACATTTTTTTTCCATAAGTTTTCCCCCCAAACTCAAATTCAAATCCCCCCCCCCCAAAATAACTCCTTTATTTATTTAATTATTTCTCTCTTTCTCTCTCTCTCTCTCTCTCTCTCTCTCTCTCCTATTCAGATCAGTTTTGTCCTATTCCCCAAACCAGAAAGCTCCAATTTCTCTCTATCTCCCCCCTAGGATTTTTAAGCCGCTAACTCTAAATCCCTAAAACCATTTTCTTAAACCTTCGCTTCCATTCCATTGGCGAAGCCTCCATCGTCCTCTCAAGTGTGAATCTCAAAGCAAATCCAAATCCGAATCCAGTGTCAAACCTCAATCAAGAGGTCGTCGCCGATATCTGATTCGCTGCTGATTCTGTATCAGCGAATCCCCTCCACCAAATCGAGCGCGAATATCAAGCGACTCTGTATCGGCGACTCCCCTCCACCGAATCGAGAGCCTCTACATGCGTTGCAGTGACTCTAATTTTATCTCATTAACCAAATTCTCATTCTAATTTTTAATTTTGTGTGTGCAGGGGATTACTTAGTTTTTTGCTGACTCGAAATTTGTGTGTGCATGGGATCTAAGTTCAAAGAGGTATGTTTGTTTTATTTCTGGGTTTAAAATTTTTTAATTTGGTGATTTATTTGATGAGTTTTATATTGGTTTTGATATAAGGTGTACGCAAGTGAGAGATGAATTATTTGGTGGCCTCAATTTGGGCTTCCAAACCATAGCAAGACAGGTAAGCTGATCAGCAACCTAAAATAACTTGGCAAATATACAACATTAATTTCTTTACTATAAGAGAATATACTATCGTGAAGTGTTCCCTTCACTGGTTATTGGAAACCATGGATAACATAACATATACGAACTTTTAGTGTATGTTTGGAGTTTACTAGTGAAGGGTGCAAACTCTCCACTCAAGAAAGACAGCTAAAGTAAAAAATTTATTGATCCATTTTGATTTTTTTAATAAATGTGCAATGGGAAAACAAAGTTGAGATAAAAGAAATGATTAGCTTGGATTAGAGTTTTGAGAACTTCATGTATTACATTTTGGTTGAAATAATAATATGAGGTATTTCAATTGCAAACTGAGTCTCAGACAAACAAATATTTAGATTATTGGTATTGTAGATATCTTCACACATCCACTTGGGTTACCATTGTATTTAGACATGCTCATAGTGGTTATGAGATTATAGTAAGCTCTATAAAACCTATATGATCATATCCTTGCATAACTATTAAAAGCATCTAAAAGTGATGCTGAAGTTAAAAGGAACTCTATGCAGTGTTTTTAACAAACTATATGCATTCCAGGTAAGTTCAAGCTAATGATCAAGAAGACGATGGTTGAGCTTAAAGGTAGATATGCTGCTTCCTCATATAATATGTTTCCTACTTTAATTAATTTGCTGGACCTCTAAAACTATTTTATAATCAAACCAGGTGCACCGTTCAGAAGATGTGTCGTAGGCACGTGTCAACGGGCAAACCTAGTGTATTCAAATATGTGAGATTATGTTGAGTTAATGTGAGCTTGAGGAGGGAGATAGATGCATGTTCATACTAGTATACTAGTACATGCTAGGTTCCCTCAATGGGTAGGGAAGACTTCTCATTCTGCCTATTTTCTTTCTTTTGTAAATGCATGAGTAACAGTTTCTTCTCCTTTCATACACTTCAATGCACCACTATTAGGCAAAGTGCAGAAATTCTCTAGTTTGGAGGATGGAGTAGTAGAAAATATCACAATGTATTCATGTTACTTTTCAACTTCTTGACATGCATACCTCATATTCATGCACCAAATAACATGAATAGGAGGAGTGCTTGTCAAGAAGTTGTAAAGTACTATAAATACACTACTACACACACTACTACTTCAACCTCCTAACCATAGAATTGTTGTCTATGTCTAATGGTGGTGCATGGAAGTGTATGCAGGGAGTACAACTGTTACTTCTGCATTGAAAAAAATGCATAATCAGTAGTCCTTCCTACCCATTTGAGAAGAAACCCAGTATGTACTTGTATACTAAAGTGATTACTGCCTCTGATCAAATCTATATGTAATCAGTTTGTAATGTATGCATTACTGTAATTTCATAGAATTAATGTAATCAGTATGTAATCAGTTTTCAGCATTTATAAAAATTAAAATAACGGAGGTCGCAGTTGTCCATATTATCGAGGCCGCACTACCCAACTGCGGCCTCAGTTATATATCTCTTGGAATTCTTTGGACTTGATAAATTTTAAACCAAGTTTTGGAATCTGAATTTTTTTGGTATGTATGTAGGCCGCAGTAGGGAACTGCGACCATGTTACAGAAGAGGCCGCAGTTCGGTACTGCGAGTGGTCTATTTTGGAAATTAGTTTTAAAAAGTGATCGATTTGGGAAAAAATCAAACATTTTTGTGGTTGTGGACGAAATGGAGGAAAAGATAATGGAAAATTGATTTTTTTTAAGATCTTTGGTTGGTCCACCTTAGAGCGTCTGTGTTTTTTATGCTGAGTTTGGAATTAAATCACAGCATAATAGGCTATGTTTGGGAACAAAGTTAAGTTAGGTCTCATAACTTTTAAAAAACTTTAGTTATCATAATTTTGGCATGTTTGGAACTCATTGTGGAGTTAGGATAACTATATTTATTTTGCACAAAAAAGTGAGAAAATTATAGTTATATAAACCTACCTAATTTTTCTTAACTGAGGATAACTTCAAAATTGTGGTAAGGATATGACTACCCAAGTTAGCATACCTTGTTCCTACAAAGTTAAAGATAACTTTGGTTATCTAAACTCTGTTCCAAACATGGCTAGAAGTTTACTTTGCTAAGTTAACTAGTGTATATATTGTTTTGGGGCACCAGTGAACTTTGAGATTTTATGTTGAAATTATTTTGTGAATGTATTTAGCTATAGGATGAAGTGTTGCAAAACATGCAAAAGAAGCTGGAAGATCTATGCGAGCAAATGAACTGCTCAAATTGTCATCAATCTATGAGGTTTGCTCATAAGATGTCTTCGGAGAGTGATGGATTCAAGGATTTTGAGATGTCAGAAAAGAAACATGATGATTTCTGTAGTTATGGGCACATTATTCCGCAACTCAATTCTAAGAGTGATAACCCTCCTCTTTGTGGGAATCTACCAAACTGGGCAAAGGTGGGACCAAGTTAATTGTTGGGGCAACCCCATTTTTTCCTTCTTTTATGTCGTGTTGGCTTAATATCCTGTTCTTTTATTTTTATCCATGTAGGATGCTGTGACTGATTCGGGTAAAATTGAAATGTTTAAGACCGGCCGTGTTAGTATGGGGGAGGCAGAGGAGCCGCGGATGTCAGATTTATCTGATTTTTCTAGTGTTGCCTCTTCTGTGGATATCCAGGTGAGGGAGAACTCTTTAATATTGTTTATGAATCTGATATCTTAGTCCATGACTGTATCGCATGCGTATCTTATTCTAGTAATAGTATTATACTTATTAGCTTTTTAACCCATTTTATTCCTATTCTTCTTGGTTGTTCTAGTTATGTAAAAGTGTTGGTGGTCCTAGTACGGTTAAGTTTGCTACGCAATTCTCTCTAGTGTGAAATGTATATGACAAGGTTGTGCTAGTCTATAATAGGACAACTAGCTCTTCTTTTCCATGACAGAATTGATGATACAGTCTTCTATAACTGATATGGAGAGAAGTTGTTGATGGAAGTGTATTGACACACATTGTGTTCATATCCTTAGAACATATGAGTAGAATTTGTTTGTGGTCTTCTCTTCTTCATACGACAACCAGTCCGCTTTATGCTTTCTATGTTTATTTTAGCTGAGCTCATTGGCAGAAGAGCAGGACCTTTACAATATTCGGAAAGAAGGTGAAGAAAAGGTTGTTCTGATAAACGAGCTAACTATATAATGCTGCATATGAATCTGTTAAGATAAATCGGATAGATGAAAACAATACTGATTATTGAATTGACAAATAACTGAGTACAATATCTCCTATATATAGGAGTGAACCAAATACAAAACTAGCCCAATACCCAATTGTGGAACTATTATCTAACACCCCCTCTCAAACTCACGGTGGGTCAAATAGTGTGAGTTTGCCCACTAAATATCGAAATCTCTGAACAGTATGAGATTTGGTGAAAAAGTCTGCCACCTGCTATGACGATGTAATAGAATGAAGTGAAATGGTCCATACTTCAAAGCACTCATGAACATAATGACAATCAATCTCTATATGCTTCGTTCGCTCATGGAAGACCGGATTGCTTGCAATGTGTAGTGCACTCCGGTTATCACAATGAAGATGAGTAGCTCCTGAAAGAGTGACACTCATATCTGATAACAGCCAACGAACATGAACAATCTCTCTAGTAGTAGCTTTCATTGCTTTGTACTCAGCTTCGGTAGAAGAACAAGCAACAACTACCTGTTTCTTACGTCGCCATGAGATCAGCGAATCACCAAGAAATAGACAGAAACCTGTGGTAGACCGTCTGGTAGTAGGATCACCTGCCCAATCTGAATCAGAATTTGCACTTAGCTCTAGTTTGGATGTAGCAGGCATGAATAATGAGCTAGTAATAGTGCCCCGAATATATCTGAGAATCTGAAGAAGTGTACCGTAGTGAACTGATGTAGGAGCAGAAACAAACCGACTGACAACACTGACTGCGTAAGCAATATCGGGTCTGGTCATGCATAAGTAGACAAGCTGTCCAACAATCTATCTATATCTAGTGGGATCAGGAAGGAGCTCACAATCAGTGGGATGAAGCTCCACATGAAGCTTTAAGGTTGTATCGGCTGATCGACTGTCAGAGAGGCATGCAAAAAAAATAATATCTGATGTGTATTTCTGTTGAGAAATGAGTATCTCCCGATATCCATGAGCAATCTCTAGACCCAAAAAATAACGTAGTCTGCCAAGGTCTTTCATATGGAACTGCTGGTGAAGGTATTTCTGGGTGGATGTAATGCCTGCGGAGTCATCCCCAGTAATGATCATATCATCAATATAGAGTAGTACAAGTACCCTCCCCTGTGATGATGACCGCATAAACAGAGAATGGTCCTGGGAACTCTGACTAAAGCCAGCATTGGTGATGACAAGGCGAAAACACTTAAACCAGGTTCGAGGGGCTTACTTCAAACCATATGTAGCCCGACGCAGCCGACAAACATGATGAAGAGGAGTAAGGAGGCCAGGAGGAGGATCCATATTAACAACCTCAGATAAGGCACCATGAAGAAAAGTATTCTTCATGTCCATCTGGTATAACGGACACTAACGGATGACTGCAACAGTAAGAAGAGTACAAACAGTAGTCATCTGTGCAACGGGAGCAAATGTCTCATCCTAATCAATGCCATGCTCCTAAGTAAATTCTCGGGCTACTAGGCGAGCCTTGTGCCGCTCAATAGATCCATCAGGTTGATATTTGACCTTGAAGATCCACTTGTAGCTAATAGGCTGAACGCCCTCTGGCAAAGGAACGACATCCCAAGTGCCAGTCTGATCAAATGCACTGAATTCCTCTGCAATAGCTTTCCTTCACTCAGGATATTGAATTGTGTCCTGACAGGTTCTGGGCTCACGTGTAAAGTGTATAGAAGTGATATATGCATGAAACTATGGTGAGTAGGAAGCTAGGGTGGCAAAACCAAACTGGTCAGAAGGACCAATGGCATCAGGTGTATAACGTGTCGAAGGAATACCAGAAGTGTAACTTGTAGACTGACGAAGCGGTGGTGGACTGACAGGGTGTGGGGGTAAGGACGGTGGAGTTGGTGCATGTGTTGATGGGGAAGGAGGTGGTATTTTAGTAGGGGGAACAATAGGTGTAAGGACTACAGGAGATGTGAATAGAGCCATACGAGTGGGATAAAAAAGAATGTGGGAAGATGAAGTTGGGGAGCTAGTAACAACTGGGGAATCAAAAAATCTAGCATCCTCAGGGGGAGTCAGGTAGTAAGCAGAGTCTTCCACAAAGGAAACATATCGAGAAATGCGGACACGACCCGCTGATGGATCAAAACAACAATAACATTTGTGTTTGGGACTGCGACATAGGTGAACGCACTTAGCAGCACGAGCAAAGAGCTTCGTGTGCTCAGTAGGAGGGAGAAAGACGTAACAGGTTCACCAAAAGGTACGAAGCATACTGTAGTCGGGAGGTGAGTCATAAAGAGCCTCATAAGGCGTCATACTAGCTAGGGAAGACGAGGGAGTAATGTTAATGAAACTAACAGAGGTCATGACAGCTTCACCCCAGAAAGAACGAGGAGTGGAAGAGGAGAGTAAAAAAGTGCGAGCCGTCTCAAGGATGTGACGATGCTTGCGTTCAGCTACACCATTCTGCTCATGTGTGTCAGGGCATGATTGTTGAAAAAGGGTGCCGTGAGAGTGAAGGATCGATCTCATAGTGGTGGAAGTGTACTCACGAGCACCGTCCGATCGAAACTTTGAAGATGCATAACTTGAGATTGGGGATGAATTAAGAACTGAGATTTTAATCAGTGATTCTTGTATATGTCAGGAGTATTTCCCCTCTGGTTTCATTTTTTTTTTAATTTTATTTGATATATTTAACCATTTATTTTCCCATTGTTGGTTGGGCAGAAAGTTGCTCTATTTCTGAGAAATGAATGAACTTTTGAAAATCATATCTCCATCAATATTTTGAATCTTATGGTGTAATTATTTTTGTAGCTTCATGTATATGTCTATTGTTTAATTCCATAATTTTGGAATTTTTTAGGAAGGTTTAATATCTCGAATTGGTCTTGAAACTAACCTATGTTAAAACAGTCAAATTTACTGCCTTTGGTTAAAGTTGAAATTTTAGTTAACTTTGAGAAGCCTTATCTGGAGATTAAAGATGAATTAGATGTTGAAAACATGAGCTTGTTGTATATGTTGTTAACTTATGTTTCAAGTTTCACAATATTTGGACATCAATTGATATATATAAGCTATATATTTTCACTGCTAGTTCAGAACAACCAGTCTGCTCAAATTTAATTGTTTTGGCAAACTTGATAGATTATATCTCACTATGTGTGATGAATCTGATAGTGGAATTTTAAGTGTAGTATCTTGTATATGTCTAGTTTCAGTATATCAAATTTCAGATTTTTTTGAGTAGTTTTGATATCTCAATCAATTTGTAGAAACCGACTCGAAAGAAGTCTAGTCTGCAGTATTTCTGCTAGCAGGCTAAAAATTTGTCCATCTTTAAAGTACCATAACTCACTTAATACTTGGAATCTGAATGTGAATTTCGGATCAGGATGAACCTGATTATTTTATAGAACAGGAAATTTCAAGTTTCATACTGTTTGGAGTTAAACATGATTTGATATTGAATTTTGAAGACTACATGTTCAGTTTAGCTGAAATTTGAATAGTAAAGTTTGGAAGAGTTTTACACTAAGTTATGAACGAAATTTGAATTCAAGTCTTATGAGGAAAATATAGTAGGGATTCCCAACTTTCTAAAAAATTTGATTTTACAAGATTTGGGTGAATATATGAATTGATATGAATTTGGAAAGTGCAACATAAAACATGATATGTTTTAGGGTTAAGTAAGAAACACAACTTTTCCATATTGATATGTTATAATTTAGTCTTGAAGTGTTTCTTAGAGCTTAAATCTTTATGGCATCATGTTGGTTTGTGATTGTACGATGAATTAGCAGTGTCTAGGGTGATTTGTACCCTAGGGCTACCGACCCAATAAGTTTGTATGGTTACTTCCATCTTAAGAACCGTGGATAAGTCCCTCCATATACGCCGATGGATTGTTAACTAATGAAGGCTGATCACCGGATGGGAGCAAGGACGAGATTCAGGTTAAGTGAAGTGGCGAGCGGCGGAGTTCACATCGCCGGAATCTTGGGCTGATAGGCCGGGTCAAGTAACATTGTAGAACTCAGTAAGTCTGGGAAAATACTTAGCAATGAACATTGGTAACTTTATAACTACCTAGGTTAGTGCATCCTTAGGCAGTATTTAACTATATTGTTGACCTCGCTTGAGAGGCAGTAAAAGGTGGTGTTGTTGTTGTACTATCCTGTCGTAGGGATACGCTAAGAGTTGTGTATCTCGATCTGTTTATTCCTGAAATACCCATGATAAGAATGGGTGGATCTCCTATCGGATCTAGAGAATGGACCCTATACTTCCGTCAGGTTCTATGTTAGTAGACACGAACGGGCCATGGGGTTGTGACCCTATGAGCTTTCGGTACCAAAGGTGCGCTGGTAAGCTACCTTGAGTTCGTTATTGACTTTTTATTGACTTTTGAGTGAGGTCCGGGCGCCGGACACTAGTGGCAAATGGGGATACCACTAAGTGATTGCATTGGCGAAATAGACCAATCAATTGCAACCTCATCAGTCATGTGGTAGGTGTTAGGAACAGGACAAGTACAAGAATAGAATGCATATCGAGGGTTGAATCCCTGAATCTGGAGAAGCGCTGGATATGGGGCGTATGTAGTATGGGATGCATACGTTTTTCCTCAGAGTCCAGAATGCATTAGAACAAGTGCATATGCATTCGATTTAATTCTTGCATTGGACTCTATGATCATGTCATACACAATTAGTTACACACTTGTACAATTTTCTCTTTCAACATTTTGGTTGTGAAGTTGGAAAATTGTTGTTTCCTTACTAGCCTTGCGTCAGTATACGTACTAATGTCTTCACTCAATTAGGTGCAGGATTGTCTGATTGAAGAGATAGGAGAGCTCAAGTCAAGCAAGCATCTAAGGAAAGCATCAAGTGTACATTTACTTCATTATTGTAACACTGAATGTAATTTATTTGAAGGTATTGTAACACTTGAACTTGTAAGACATTTTATTGAATAAAAATTTTTAGATTTTTATGTTTTCTCTGTGTCATGTGACATATTGAAGGAAAGATTCTGGCTAGTGTCACGGATTCCAGGGTTGGGATTCGGGGCGCTACAACAACCATCATGATCAGCACTAAGCAGAACACCCTTAAATCATAAAACAAAACTTTACATTCTCTACTTAGCGGTAATGAACCCATACACACACAACAAGATCACTAAAATTTGCAAGAAAATCCTAGTTAACTTAGGTTCTGATACCAAACTGTAACGACCCAATTTTTTTATTCTATTTTTATTTTTTTAATAAAAATTTCTTACTAAAATAATCTTAGTTGATTTCAGTTAAAATTTGGGCAGAGTCCCCCCTGAAATATTAGTCCTTTTATAGAAATTCCTTACAAAATTCTACAAATAGTTAAAAATTCCACATCACAGGCAATTAATATATATCAACATCACACAAGCATCATATATATCAAGCTCTGGGGGTAAATATCATCATATAACACAAGCTATACAATAAAAATCAAAATTTTGTCTTGAAAACATAATTGATTTATAGAAAACCTTTAGAAAAACATACACAGAGCCCAATACTCCACAACAAGATGGGTACAAGCTTTCACATACTTCTTATCACTAATAATCATCATCACAGATTGAAACATACAACATCTTCCTAAATACAACATATTACACAAATTCTATCCCCCCCTCACATCGTAGCTACTCAATTCCTGCAAAAAGGGAAGTCTAGGGACGTCTACCCTCAGGGAGGGACTCCGCTAACCCCCAAAAACAACAGGGGTCAGCCAGTATAGGTGTGAGAATAATTCCAAAAGAATAAAACATAAATTTAAAGCACAAGGAATTATTATCAAATTAAAAATAACATATACGAATTTGATTAAAGAACTAAAAGCATAAATAAAGGACAATTCATTTAAAAATAAAAATAACTATCACTTGTTACTCCGGAATAGGTCATGGCCTCCGATATGTGTCCAGGCAGGTTGTTCCCCTCATTTTTATCAAAATGGGGGCAGTAGTTCCTAGGCATACTACTGAAAGCTCCTCTCGTCAATTGCATTTTATTTCACCAATCAGAATAATATCACCACCATAATTTAACTCATCTCGCCAATAAACCTCCAATATATGTAAACTCCTGTAATTCACCAACCTCGCCCCAGGCACCCTTATTCTTATACACAAGCTCAACAATATATATATATATATACACACACACACACACTCAAATTCACAATTCTCTGTAATATTATATGGATACATATAACGATTGGTAAAGTAGAATTACAATTATATAATATAAAACCATCTCAACATCATCACCGATATCCTATCACCAATATATTAATATAACATTAACAAGAATGTCATCAATAATAAATTTCACCAATATATTAATATAACAATAACAAGAATGTCTCCGATAATAAATATTACCAATATATTAATATAACACTAATAAATATCACCAATATATTAATATAACATTAATAAGAATATCACCAGTAACAAATATCACCACTATATTAATATAACACTAACAAGAATGTCACCGATAATAAATATCACCAATATATTAATTTAACATTAACAATAATGTTACTAATAACAAATATAACAACTAAATTAATATAAACACTAACAAGAATGTCACAGATAATAAATATCACAAATATATTAATATAACATTAACAAGAATGTCACCGATAATAAATTTCACCAATCTATATAATCAAACACAAAGAAAGCTATCAAGTGGCTCTCATTCAATAGGGTTGAAATCAATGGTCCAGATCTAACCTCACAAAACATATTTTTCCGCCCAAAAGTTCCCCCCCCCCCCCGGCAACCAAAAATCAAATTCAAATCCCCCAAAATAACTCCTTTATTTATTTATTTATTTATTTATTTATTTATTTATTTATTTCTCTCTCTCTCTCTTTCTCTCTCATTATTTCTCTATTTACTCAGAAATTTATATTTTCAAATATCAGGTTTGTAAATTTTCAGATTTTTTATACATTTTTTATTGCTCATGTTACATTCAAAATAGCAAATATTTCATCAACAGTTAAATTTCATCATTTTCCACACTCAAAGTTCTAAGAAGTTGGATTTTACACCCCCATTTATAATTATTTTTCAACATATACTAATGGAAACATGGACTTTTATTTACAACTAATTATTGTTTTACAATTCAAACTTGAGCTACATAATTATTGTTTTACTGTTTACAAGACTTTCATATGTTGTATCGTTCCAAAGATGTGTCGTAGGCACGTGCCCACGAGCGAATCATTATATTAATTTAACACTAACAAAAATGTCACTGATAACAAATATCACCAATATATTAATATAACAATAACAAGAATGTCACCGATAATAAATATCACCAATATATTAATATAACACTAACAAGAATGACATCGATAATAAATATCACCAATATATTAATATAACATTAACAAAAATGTCACCAATAATAAATATCACCAATATATTAACACCATAGGTATACATATACCTCTCCAACATTATATGATTACACAGATCGTCGCCCACCAAGGGTCCTACGCATTCATCGAGACTAAAGCCGATAGCTCAGTAAAAATTAATTCACACATCGCTGCCACCAAGGGACTTACATGTCCATGGCTATGTCTTCTTCCTGACTGTAATCCTTGTTTTCCCTAAATACGTATTTTGTGAATAAATTTCGTATTTTGATTTATTATAAATTCAGTATTATTTTAAACTGGACTTTGGGCCTTCTATTAAAATCCTTCGGACCGGAAATTGTATTTTCTCCGAATAATAGTGTATTCCAACCTTAATGTATATTTTATAAGTGATTGGCAAATTGTATCTTATTTTATTACTATCTGAGTTTTCATAAACTTGTTTATCTCACATTTCATCTTGATACATATAATACTACATTTATTGGTAATTTTATTTTCCATTGTATTTTAAACCCAATTGCCATTCGCCCAATTGAAGCCCACAGCCAAATTACCTTATAACTAAACCGGTTATTATACCCCCCCAAACCTACTAACTTACCCAACCCGATAGCAACCCTAATCAGCCAACCCTATATATTCTCCTTATCACTGTTCGTTTCCCTATCCCATATATGTGCCGCTTCACCATTGCCTTCCCCTGATTTCCCGTAGCCCACGACTGCGCCCTTCCATCTTCTTCCCCAGACTCGATCGAACCCATATTCCTCCACCTTCGCCCTTCGACCTCCATTACCGTCGCCCGAACCTGATCCCCATCACCTCCGTTGCACCGAGCCGTCCCCACCTCCATCCTCGCCATCTTCCTCCACCGAACCCATCTCACCATCGTCGTCCCCAACCCACAACCCAATCCAAACTCACCTCCGGCACTTCTCCGACCTTCACCATCGCTCGACTCATCACCGCGACCCCCGTCCACACCGCTAGCATCCCCGAACCACTCCCCCAAACTCCTCCCCTATTTCGCAACGAAACAGAGTCACCCACGCGTCGAGTGTCGTCGCTCCTCGATGACAACGCCGTCACAGTTGTCGCCGCCCCCGCCCATGGCTGTCGCATCGCCCCAGTCGAAGCCATCGCCGGCGTTGCGCCTCGCTCTCGCGCTCTGTTCGTCGAAGAAGAGAACGAAGAAGAAGGAGGATTGGGCGGGATCGAATCTTAACCGTAGGATCGCGCCAAGATTCGCGCCCGTGATCGGTGTCCCGCGTTCTGGCCACAGCGGATCCCATTTCCGCTGCACACTGTTCTGGCCAGATTCGCTGCATAGGAGAGTTTCCATTGGACGGTTTTGGTGTCCCGTGTTTTGGCGCAGCAAATCCACTCTCGCCGTTTGCTGTTTTGGCTGATCGGGTGTGCGGAAAATTCACTCTTTGGTCGATCTTCGCACATGCTTTTTGAGGACTTCTTCCGGAATTTTTCTACCCAATTTTCTTCAACAATTGGATATACCGTCATCAATTAAGGTAAGTATCCTTGTACATTTTATTGTTCTAGTACAAGCACCCTTGAAATACTACAAATAGTTAGATTGTGACTCCTCTTTGAAATATCATTGTAGATCATTATTGAACCTCCAAATTGACAATTCTAAGAGTCACAAAATTTTCTTGTATTTAATTTATAATTATTGGACTCTTTTACCCTTGAACACATGAACACATAGACATATGAATTAAGGAGCCCTAAATTTGTAGATACATGTCACATTTAATTTTTGGACGAACTTGCAACCCTATAACTTGAAAAACATTTATTATTTGTTGTTTGACCTCCATTATCATATATTGATGCCACATAATGACTTAAACACCAAATAACATTTTCCCATGTAACCTACGCTAGTAAATTATTTCTACGAGTTGCTGTCCGGAACTTCCTTTCGCTGTTTCGACCCCCTTATCATTTGAATCTGGGCCCGAGCCCTGAATAGAAATTGTAGATCTAGATGTGTAGATATCGATAGACTCCTAAATTTTCGAATTCGGAGTTACGGTCTAGGAGTTATGGCAGTTATACTGCAGCTGTGTCGGTGGATGCAGATTTGCAAAACTGCTGTATACTTTTACTTTACAAATTAATTTAGCTATGTAAACAGCAAGCGTTTGACACGAAATTTTATATGTAGTTGCTGGACACCCTATAGGGACATCCCCAATTTTTCTTAGAATTAATTTATATTATTTCAACCCTATTCCATATGTATAAATACAAGTACACAAAATCTGCCTGAACAAATGTAACATGCCGGGGTTTGAGGGAAGAACTATAGAGTGGACAACATAGGTAAGTGTACTCGGAAGGGGGCCCGTGTTTCCCAAAGTTGTATATTAAATGGAACTAAGTGCCACGTAGAACTAAGTGCCACGTCATGGTGACGGGGGCCACCTCTAGAGCCTACGGGGGCCACCTCTAGAGCCCATTACAAGGTTACATGATATATATTTGCGATCACATGGAACTAAGTGCCACGTAGAACTAAGTGCCATGTCATGGTGACGGAGGCCACCTCTAGAGCCTACGGGGGCCACCTCTAGAGCCCATGGTTTGATCACCTGCTTGTTGATGCCTAAGTACACCGCCCTATAGACTCCACTACTAGGTCTAAACGTAACTGATTTGACTGTAGCAACCATGTAGTAAAAGTATGGATGCATGTCGTGCTACCTAGATAGTAATCACACAAGACTTGAACTTAATACTTGATATATGATTATCCTGTTACCTGATTACCTGGTTACCTGATATCTGATACATGAAACTTGAACATGACACCTGTAACTTGAAATATGAAACTTGATACGTGAAACCTGACACATGAAATATGATACTTGATGTTAGTTACCCCTACAGGTTCACCTGACATATGTTTTACCATTAGCATTTGTTAACTAGCCTGTTTACTAAGAAGTCCGCCCTTACTAGCTAATTCCTGGTTGTTCCCACTACTTGTATCCCTGTTACATTCTTGATTCCAGTTCCTGTTCCCCATACTTGTACTTGCTTTCATTATTTGTGGCCCTAGCTTGCACTAAGGGCATTTTATCTTGTTTCCCCTTTGTTTTCCTGTTTATATTTATTAAGCAGACTTGGGAGACAAGCTACCTGCTGGAATTGGCAAGCAGACATTTCAGGTTTTGCTTGGAGCAAGGACCTGTTTAAATAGTTGCTTTCCTTAAGGTATTTATTTCTTCTGCTGTATAAGACTTGTTTCCGAGTTTACACTTGATCCAGATATGGAAATTATTTGAATATTATTACTTGTTTAAATTGTTTTCCGTTGCTTAATGAATTATTCATGCATGCTTGGTCGTATATATATGTTGTTATATTCTTGTTGTGATGCTGAGTCGATCCTACAGCTTATGGACGATGTTAAAATCATCCGCTGGGCTTCGTCACGTGCTCGTACTCCATATTTTTGGGAAGCGGGGCGTGACACTGACCCTATACCAGCGAGGGAATAGACCACACCCCCAAGTGAAACTTGGGTAATATACACCGCATCCCAAATATAGTTTGGGTAATATACACTGCACCCCAAGCAGATAACTTTGGTAATATACATAACACCACACCCGATCTACCGTGGAGTCGTGTCTAGACAGGTAGTTCCCACCATTTCCATAGAAATAGCGGGCAGAAGTTTCTTGACATGATACCAAGGTAAAAATACTTGCATTACATCCATACACTTACTCTCACCATATACTTACCATATACTGACCATTACTTCAGAGTAATATATAACACCGCACCCCAAACATAGTTTGGGTAATATAACAGCGCCCCCCGGATAAACTGGGTAATAAACTGCACCCCAGATAAACTGGGTAATAAATGCCGCATCCCAAATATTTTCATGTATTTTATCTTCACTAATTTTATATTTACTTTATCTTCACTAAATGGATATTTACTTTATCTTGGATATTTACTTTATCTTCACTAAATGGATATTTACTTTATCTTGGATATTGACTTTATCTTTACTAAGTGGATATTTACTTTATCTTCACTAAGTGGATATTTAGTTTATCTAATCTAAGTGGATATTTACTTTCTTTTCATTAAGTTGATATTTACTTTATCTTCACTAAGTTAATATTTACTTATGCTTCACCAATTCCCCTTTCCCTGACTATATTATCATTTTCTTTTCTTGTTATCAATCTCATATTATATCTTGTTTTTACTTCAATAATCATTCTCATCTCATAATACAACTTTTACCTTTAAAATTTTTACGTTTCTCACATAAATACTCATTTTATTAATTGATCGATAATTGCCCACATAATCACCAAACTGAAGCCGATAGCCAAGTAAAATAAACACGCGGATTGATGCTCACACAGAGTTTTACACGTCCGAAGCTACGTCTTCCTCCTGACCCTATACCAGCAAGGGAATACACTGCACCCCAAGTGAAACTTGGGTAATATATACCGCACCCCAAACATAGTTTGGGTAATATAACCGCATCCCAAGCCAATAACGTGGGTAATATACACCGGACGCCAAACATAGTTTGGGTAATATACACCGCACTCTAGATAAACTGGGTAATATACACCACATCCAAGCCGATAATTTGGGTAATATACACCGCACCCAAACATAGTTTGGATAATATACACCACACCCCAAGCCGATAACTGGGGTAATATACACCGTACCCCAAACATAATTTGGGTAATATATACACCGCACCCCAAGCCGATAACTTGGGTATTATACACCGCACCCCAGATAAACTGGACAATATACACCACACCCCAAGCCGATAACTTGGGTAATATGAAGTCTAGCCTAAACCCCAAGGATTCTATAGGCACTGATAAATCAAAATTTACTTTTGACCATACATTAATTACATAACTATCTCTTTTTATTCGAAAACACCTATATGAGTGTAAATAAAATATACATCCCATTAATAACACCAATTAAGGTATATTCATCGATAACACATGGTTTCAAGGCACATTAATTATATACTGAATTTAGCACGTGCAATACACACCCACCTATACTCCGTATCACTCATCACCTTTCCCCGCATAACATACATACATCATGTCATTAATCACATCATCTTATCATGTATAAATCTATTTTATCATTGAAAGCACCAAACATTCAAAATCATGCAAAAACACCACATAACCACAATTTCAACCATTGAAATTTCATATTTTCCATTAATTCGTCATCCGACCATATCCATCACAATACACATTGCATGACCCTAAAACTTTACCACAACATAAATATAGCTAGTATAATCATACTCATGTGACAAACTGACAAGAATACACCCCACGCTCACCCATGCATATATATGGAACCAATATATTACTACCCATATAATACCGCTAATAATATCACCAAGAATGACATTCATATATTTGGGTTATATAACCCGCAATCCCATTTGGGTAATATAACACCAAGTGTATATAACAATATTTCTTTCCATAACCCTCAAGTACATAAATGGATAAAATACACCAAGTATATAATCAATCTAACATTATATCTATATCATCATCTATCAAAGTGTACGATACACACATGACCCAAAACATAAATCATCATTTAGGCCAATAATAAACTATAATTCTTCGTATTCTCTATCAAAATTCCCAATTGAACATACATACCATACAATAGCTCAAATAATGACGAAACCCTACCAGAACATGAAGGATAATAGATATAATCGTACTCACATACATTACGCATTACACCCCATTTTCCATATAAATATATATATATGCAAAATCCCCAATTGAATATACATACCATACAATAGCTCAAATAACCACGAAATCCTACCAGAACATGAGGGATAATAGATATAATAATACTCACATACATTACACATTACACCTTATTTTCCATATATATATATATATATATATATATATATATATATATATATATATATATATATATATATATATATATATATATATATATATATATATGTCCATCCTTTGAGCAATTTAATAATATATCATATATAAGATCGCTAACGTCTCAAGGATGTGACGATGCTTGCATTTAGATACATTATTTTGCTCATGTGTGTGAGAGCATGATTGTCACGCCCCGCTTCCCAAAAATATGGAATACGAGCGCGTGACGAAGCCCAGCGAATGATTTTAACATCATCTATAAGCTGTAGGATCGACTCAGCATCACAACAAGAATATCACAAATATATATACAACCAAGCATGCATGAATAATTTATAAAGCAACAGAAAACAATTGAAACATTAATAATATCCAAAATATTTTCAATGTCTGGAACAAAAGGTAAAACTCAGGAACATCAGCCCGTTACAAGTCTTAAGTTACAAGAAGTAAATAACACAAGAAATCAAATTAAGAATGTCTTTTCTCCACTTGAAGACTAAAACCTCTGCTCACCAATTTCAGCAAGTAGCTCGTAGCCAAAATCTGCTTAATAAATATAAAAAGGGAAAAATAGAGAAAACAAGAGAAAATGCCCTTAGTGCAAGTTAGGGCCACAAATAGTAAAAACGAGTACAAGTAATGTTGAACAAGAATTGAAATCAAGAATGTAATAGGGATACAACAAGTAGTGGAAATTCAAGAACTAGCTGGTAAGGAGGACAACTCAAGTGAACAGGCTGGATAACAAATACTAATGGCGAAACAAGTGACAAGTGAACCTGTAGGGATATCTAACCTCAAGTGACAAGTCTCAAGTCTAGTGTCAAGTTGTCAAGTACAAGTATCAAGTTATAAATATCAAGTGTTATTATTCAAGTATCAAGTCTCAAGTAACAAGTCATTAAGCTTCAAGTAAAACATGTATCAAGTTCGAGTTTTATGTATCAGGTTTTATGTATCAAGTAATCAATTATCGAGTAAGCAGGTATCATGTTCAAGTTTCATGTTCAAGTCTTCAAGTATCAAGTAAACATGTATCAAGTTCACGTTTCATGTATCAAGTCTTGTAGTTATTACTATCTGAGTAGCACTTCATGCATCCATCTTTTTACTACATGGTTGCTACAGACAATGCAATTTCGTTTAGGCCTAGTAATGGATTCTATAGGGCGGTGTACTCAAGTATCAAGTATTAAGCAAGTCATGCTCATGAATCGGGTAATCATATAACTAGTTCATATGTCAAGTCATAACAAGACAAGTCATGAATCATACATATACTAGTTCATGGATCAATAATATACCAGTCCATGAATCGATTTATAATATACTAGTTCATGAATCAAATAATATACTAGTTCATGAATCGAATAATAATATACTAGTTCATGAGACATGTATCAAGTGGGAAATACGGACCCCCTTCTAAGTACACTTACCTATATTGTCCACTACTATGATCTTTCCCTTAACCCCGGCTTGTTACTTTTTATTATTTTATCAAGCAAGCATACATGTGTGCGAAATAAGTCAAGAAATCATGGTCATGGACATGGAACAAGTTTAAGGTAAATAGGATTCAAGTTCGAGGGTCTAAACAAATTAAAATATCAAGAACAACAAAAATCTCAAATCTGGACAGCATGATGTGCTGCACCAAAACTGTGATCTCCTAGACCGTAACTCGGAATTCGAAAATTCCAGAGGCTATCGACATCTAGACATCTGGATTTACGTTTACTATTCAGGGCTCAGGTTCATATTTTGATGTTAAAGGGGTCAAAAAGCATAGCAAGATTCAGGACAACAACATGTGGGAATATATTACGTGTTTAGGTTGCAAGAAAATTTGTTATTAGGCCTTTAGGTTAATGTGTGATACAAATACAGGGTAATGGTTATCACAACAGCAAGTAATATTTATTTCTCAACTCTAGTGGATGCAAATTCATCACATACAAGACATATCATACGTCTACAAATCTAGGGTTCCTTAATTTCATGTGTTCAGGGAATAAAATGAGTCCAAGTAGTTGTAATATAATACAATGAAATTATTGTGACTCTTAAGATTATGAAATTGCGGAGGTTTATTATTGATCAACAACAACAGTCAAGGAGGAGTCACATTTTCTAACTATTTGTAGTATTTTCAAGGAATGCTTGTACTAGAACAAAAATGTGTACAAGATGAATACTTGCCTTGATTGACGACGATTAGATCCGATTATTGAAGAAAATTGGATCAAAAATTCCCGGGCAAAGTCTCCCAAAAGCACGTGCGAAGCACGTGCAAAAGATCAACAGTAAGCGGGAATATCTCCACACCGGATCAGCCCATAACAGGGAACAGCGGAATTGGATCTGACGCGATAGAACAGCGAACACAGAATCCAGCTAATCAGATTGCAATCCCGCACTGGATCTGGCCGAATAGGGGACAGCGAAAGTGGGATCCGCTGCTGGTGAACACAAAACAGTCAAACGAACCAATGGCTGTTCGTCTTCTTCCTTCTTGAACAATAGGGAGCGAGGGAAAGAGAGCGACGGTGCAGGGTGGCATGACGACGGCACGTCTGCGGCGACACGATGGAAGGAGGTTGCGGCAGCGACTAGTGGCGGAATTGGCGGCGCGACGTCGAGAAGCGACGACGCTCTGTTCGTGGGTTCGAAACAGGGGAGGAGTTTAGGGGGCGATAGGTTTCACGGTGATGCTGGCTTGGGTGAGCGGTGGATGGAGCAGTGGAGGATGGCGAGGATGGGGTGTGAGGTCGACGAAGATGGCGGGTTCTGAGGTGCTAATGGCGTCGAGGTGCGAGGTTGAAGAAGATGGGTTTTCGGAGTTAGGGTTCGGTGGTGAAGACGACAGTGGATTGGGTTCTGTGGGGATGATGGCGGAGGATAGCGGCATTGGGGGATTGTGGGGATGACGACGGAGATGGAGTATGGAGGAGGCAAGGCGAACGGGGTGGGGAAATAGGTTCTGCGCGTGCGAAAAGAGCGGAGGAAGGGGAAGATGAGAGCGACGGGGTGATGGTTTGGGTTTTAACAGTAATTAGGGTATAGGTTAGGGTTAGGGTGTTTAGGGTTTAAATAGTATAGGGTTTCGGTTTAATGGGTATTAGGGTATCCGAATTGAATAGGATCCAACTGGAGAATTGGTCAAATTGTATTAAAATGGAGAATAAAGAGATGATTGACATAGAATAGCTCATTCTTCATGAAGAACGACACAAAGAGCACACACAATTGAATTAAATGAAAGGACCAAAAAAATTGAGTCGAAAACAATTTAATGGTTTTATTCAATCTGAAACAAAATACAGGATCTCAAATAGATGAAGGAGTACAATAGGGCAAAATACAGTATAAAAATACAAATACAGGAAATAGGAGTTACAATGATTGTTGAAAAAGGGTGTCATGAGACTGAAGGATCGATCTCATAGTAGTGGAGGTGTACTCACGAGCACCGTCCGATCAGAAATTCTTAATGCGCACACCAAACTGCGTGTGAATCATAGTCGTAAATAACTGGTAAATATTAGGTATCTCAGACTGCTGACGCATAAGAAAAATCCATATATTTCTAGTGAAGTCATCGATGAAGGCAACATAATAGTGATAGCCTTTTCACGAAGGTACAGGAGATGATCCCCATATGTCAGAAGGAACAAGTTGAAAATGATGGGTGGTTTGAGAAGTGCTTTTGTGACTAAAGGGTAGTGCGATATGTTTGGCCAAATGACAACCTTGACAATCAGATAAATGTTTAAAAGTAAGAGAACCAAGGGTACCACTACGAGCTAAAGTCTGGAGACGAGATGCACTAATATGACATAAACATCTGTGTTACAGATCAGTATCAGGAGAAATAATACCAGCAAAACTAGAAGGAGGGTGATGTGCACAAAGAAAATCTAGATGATATAGACGACCCTGACAACTAGCACGTCCAAACTCCTCACCGGTGCATGAATCAGTAATAGAACAACCGAAAGAGTCAAAAGTAACGACAAGACCACTATCGCATTAAGGTTTATGGATAAATAAGGAGCATAAATAACATATGGTAATGTTAGAGTGGGAGAGCTAACTGCCCCTGAGTGTGTAACGAGAAGTGGTGAGCCATCAGCTGTGTGTAGAGATGGAGAGTGAGAGGGAAGTGCAGTGCAGGTGGTGAATAGTGTCTGATTACTAGTGAGATGATGTGATGCACCAGAATCTAAAATCCATAACGAATTTTTACCGGGAGTGGCAGAGAATGCAGGAGCAGAGGAGACAGCATTGATAGACAGACCCATGAGTTGTAGTTCCAGCTAAGTGAGGCGTTGTTGAAGATTGGCCCAATCAGCAGTAGATGGCAAGGCTGAAGTAACAGACATGGCCGAGGATGTAAGGAAAGAAGCACTGCGAGAAGGAATAAGACTAGTGCTGCTGTAACTGAAAGCACAATGAGGAGGAAGATGCTGCTGGTGTCTGGATCGGGGTAGGGGGGAGGACAGTGCTACCGGTGTTGGAAGTAGAGGTAGGGTAGGGTAAGGAATGATGTTGGGAGAAGGTAGGAGGCCGGAGGCAGACTGAAGGTGGCGCTGCTGCTGTATGAATCTAGAGGAGGAATAAGAGACAGTTGCAGCGGGGAAGTTGGCGGATTCGAAAATGTGTGGGAGCGACTGAGATTCCATCAAGTAGTAGTACATGTAAAAAAAAATTGATTTTTTATTTTTTATTTTTTGGATTTTTTTTTGAGAGGTTACGGGTATGGGAGTTTGGATATGGGTATGGGAGTTGAACGAGTATATAATATTGAACCCGTTGATACAGGTATGGGAGTTGAATGGGTTTGAGTAGATAGGGAAAATGGCAGCTAGGTGGGTTGAGGGTTGAGGGCGTCGACGAAGAGGTTGAGGAGGGTCGACGAAGAGGAAGACGGAAGGTTGCCGACGAGGAAGGTGGGATTGGATAGTAGCGGATGGATTTGGATTTTGGATCTGGGACTGGATTGTAGCTGCGGCCGGAGTTAATGACAACGGAGGTCGGGGATGTTTGACGGTGGCGGAGGTCGGATTTGGAGTTTCGGCGGAGGTCGGATTTGAAGTTGCTTCGGTTTTTTACGAGGACGATGATGCTGATGTTAAGGACGATGCTGTTGATGCTGGTGTTGCTTCCTTTTTTTTTTTTTGGTTGTTGGAATTCTAGGATTTTGAGAAGAATGAAAAATTTGTATAACTTGGCTCTGATACCATGTTAAGATAAATCAAAGAGATGAAAACAATAATAATTATTGAATTGAGAAATAACTGAGTACAATATCTCCTATATATATATATGAGTGAACCAAATACAAAACTAGCCCAATACCCAATGTGAGACTATAATATCTAACAGAATCCAATGTTTCTGCCTCTAATTCTAATGAATATTAAACCCTTTCTCATATGCTTCTTATTGTGCTCTGTAATAGACAGTTTCCGAGTTGGAAGATATTATAAAACGAAAGAACATGGTCATAACAAGGCTGAAGAATGGCTTGGTGGTGTTGGAACAAAATGTATATATATATGTAGATCAAAATGAACGGTTCGGAATCGATCAACAAATGTTCCGAACAAAAGTTCTCACGTGGTTCTCACCAAAGGAGTTCTCACTCGATTGTGGCCAATATAGTTAGAACCAAGTTGCATTTTACTTGAGTTCCTTGGTGTTTTATTTTCTGTTTTCATCCTACGATTGTAGGTTATCCTTCTACTACACTGAACACAAATAGTACAAACAATCCAGCAATGGCAACTAATATTCTCTATTACATGAGTAGCTCTAGCCCGTCTTCTTCTTCAGATTCTGATTCTCCAGTTAAGCACAAACAGCGTCAGCCACAAAATATCGGTTGATAGCCAGTCTCAGCCATCAACGAAATCTCTCGCTCATTCCAACTCATCAGTGAAAAAACCCCCATAAGCATCAATCTGTTAGCCCTCTTAAAAAGGAACTCTAAGCTATTACGAGATTTGACTCAACTGGGGCATTGAGACCCAAGCGCTTAGTGTCTACCAGTAGTGTGGAGAAAAAGTAAAAGACGTATGCAGCAGGAAACAAGTTGTGTGGTTCCACAGAGGAGATGGTCTTAAAATTCCCAGTATCTATTATCCAAGGTAAATTGCTTTCATTTATCTTGTTTTACACTTGTTGCCCGTAATTCTCAAATTTTGCAATTTGACTGAGAAATATCAGTTCACATTAATAATTAGCGAACATATTGAAAAATTAGCATCATTAGAGGAGCTTTCGGTTGCGCACTCATTTCGTGCGCACTCCCGTGCGCACTCTCCCACAGCTGTCCGATCTTTTGATGGCTCATGATCTTAATCGGGTGGCTGTCTATCCTCCCCACTCTCACCAATACTTTCAGAGGGTAGTTGGGTCATTTAATGGGTATGATACAACTCTCTCTCCCCAAATCTCTCTCAAACCTGACCTTCGAAATCCCCCAAATCCCTAGCTCCTGAGCTTCTTCGTCCCCCAAATCCTCCCAATCTCCCGAGCTCTTTCCAATGCCCCGACGCCCCTCTCCACCGACGCCACCGCTCGATGCCCCTCTCAAGCTCACCACAGCCACCGCTTTCTCCTGATTCCCCCGACGTCCCTCTCAATTCTTCACAGATATCTCAAGGCTCGATGCCCCCGATGCTCCTTCTTCGACATTCTAACGTGTGCTTCTCCACCTCCCAACGGCTGCGAATTCGACACCAACCAACGTGTATGTCTATGATCAATTTGGATTAGAGTTTTATCCTACTTCCTCTCCATACCCCTACTCCTATCAATCTACCTATCTGTAAACATATGTCAATCACACGAGTATCCTCATTTTGGTTATGATAATTTTTAGGGTGATTGGTACTTACTAGAGGCATTACTTTTAACATGTAGATAAGTACTGTATCTTTCCATATCAGTTGATGCAATTTTAAAAATAATTTGTGTTCTCTAGCTTTACTGTATATTGCAAGTATGCTTTAGATTATTGTTGAGAAGAAACATGTAGGCTTCAGATTTTAGTTGAAGTAATAAATTTGATTGAATCCTCTCGGTTGAGACTAAAGGCTATTCTTGTTCACCTTTTACCCTTCAATATAACTACAGGAGTAAATTAATTAATTCCTGTAGTTAAATTGTTGATCTATTTGGATTATAGTTTTATTTGTTGTTCGATTGGAATAAGAATGCCCTTGATTTAATTGTTGTTTTTGTTGAAGGTGAGATTGCTGTTTCATCTTATTAATTTTTATTATTGGTGAATGGGTCACTCGAATAGAATGGGGAGAATAAGAAGAAGAAGAAGAATTGAGACTCTTTTAACAGCTGGGCACTTTCTTAATTATGCTCCTATTCAGTTGGGTTACACTAATGTTCTGTTTACAATGTACATTTTATAAATAATATGTAATATGTTGACTTTGGATTAGCAAGTAACCGTCAGTTAATCAAATGGGGTTTTTGTAACGATTTTAAAGGTGAGGGAAGGGTTTGAAGTGTATAAAAAGTAATCATAGGGCTAAAAGATGAGAATAAATTTCCTTGTCTCAGTTTTTCTCTTGCTTTCACATTACATGGAAAATCATATCCGATGCTGATACTGGTTTTTAGCATGTTAATTTTAGTATATTGCCATAAAGATAATGAGTATTTTTTTATATGTAGGAGTTTTGAGTAAATGAATGCATTTGAAATTTTATGTATGATGTGATCATCAACCATACAACCATAGACCTCACCTGTTATCTAGTTGAAGTATTATATTAGGGATATTTCATTGAATGTATATGAAAATAATGCAATTATTTGTGCTCTGACAGATATGAGATTCCGAACAAGCTTGCAGAAACTATCAGACTAAGGTATGTAAGACAGTGCACAATTTATTTACTTTGTATGCACACAATCAGATGAAGATATCTAAATCATTGTTCTGTGCATGCTAGCAATTCTCCAATACAAACAAATAAAAATTTGGCTGATTGTGGCAGGTAAAAGACCTTGAAAACCAACTGTCTGATCAGAAGAAATCAAAAACATCAAGTGGTGAGAGCTCGAGACTCTTCCAAGTTCACCAAGCCACCACTTGCTCCTATCAGGGAAAGGCAACCTTTGTCTTGAATTACCAATCGCCTTCCTCCTCGTCGAAGTACAATCATTAAAATGCCGGGATTTCAAAACAAAGAGAACATTCCAGAAACAAAGATCTTGTCAAAAGCTCGAAGAATCTCACTTTCCCCTGTAGTCCGAAGCATACCTGTGCAGCCCAAGAGGAGGGCCCCCATTGCTATCGTGCCCACCCAAACAGAGAAGCGGAAGTATCCTATCAGAAAGTCACTTGCGGGTTTTCCTACAGTGCCCCATACTCCACTTCCAGATGGCAAAAGGAGTAGATTCAGTAGCCTGCCTAATATGAATGCAGTGTGGAGATCAAGGATTCCGCCTTTGGAGATCAAGGATTCCGCCTTTGTTTGGTTCACCTAGACAAAGGGCGAGTCCAAGTAGCTCCATGAATCCTAATACAACATCAATGAGCTCCATGAGTCCAAAGCATCAATGAGCTCCATGAGTCCAAGTGGCTCCACGAATCCTAATACAGCATCAATGAACAAGTTGTGCTTTAGCGTTCAGAAGAGGCAAGAACCGGAAACAATCAGTAATCTGAAGAAATTTGTTTATTTCTCACTATATTTTGTTATCAGTTGACTTGTTAAAATTTGTTGATAACTTTGGTGTTTTTAGTGTATTTTACTACCAAATGTTTGTATACTTTCATGTTCATATGTTTATGCATAATGGTTCCATTTATTTTTCAGCAATTCCGATGCATGAATCTGAAACTTTCATCATAGAGTTTATGTAACCCAAGTTTGAATTGTAAGACAATAGTTAGAGTCAATAAAAGGACTTGTATCCATCAGCATATGTAGCAAAATTGACTATAGAGAAAATATTTGCTATTTTCATTACAACTGAAATTTATTTAAATCCTCCACTGCATTCAATCAATAGAAACTCATTGAAATAAGAAAATTGAGAAACAGAACAGTACAGGTACATTCATTCCGTGCACACATCCAACATGTTCGGTCCTTTAATTTTGCAAGTGAGAAAAAATATGAACAAATGAAGGGTACATTTTTATCCTCATACTGCACCAAAACTACATCTTTGAAGAGAAGCTTGTCATTTTGATTCCTCAATCTGAGTCCAGTCCTTACGCCCACAAACAAGAATTGGCCTCTCTACAAGATATCTTGCTGCTTCTTTCTCCAACTGCGAGCAGTACTTCTGAAAAGTTTCCACGTTCACTTGAAGTCTGAAATCAAGATTGAATAAGAAGTTTATCTCCAATTTGATCATCTCTCGAGTACTCACTCTTCCCACTTTCGCATAATATGAATTGTTGTAAAATCTGCACTTGATATCACATGATGTCAATAATTTACCAGATTGAAAGGGGGGGGGGAATTGCAAATCAATCAAATATATATGATCTTTCTCATAACAAAGTCATCCTAACCACATAGTGGGAAAAAGAAAGTGGTTGCATTCCCATTATAATGGAAGAGTGCTCATTGCATATGTGAGGAAGAAAGACAGAAAGGAGGAAAAAGAACAAAAGATGATGATTACATAGAAATTAAGATTCCGTACTATCATTAAAGCTATTAGTAACTATTCACTTCGCGCTAGCCAAACTTGGTGAAGCTAATGCGAGATTAAAGAAAATCCTATTTTAACTAATAGTACCAAGAAATTAGGGGACTAAATAGCAATGACTCTAACTACAGTGGATCTAATCATAAAATACATATGTTAAAGGACCTAAAGAAACACAAAAGAAAGAAGCGGTAATTGACACTAAAATATATTTGACCGATTTATTCAATTCTTGGGAGTAATGATTATGAAGAACAGGCTATATCAGAGCTGTACCGTGTCTGAGATGTGTCCGACAAACGCAAATGACATGACACTGGCCATTAGAGTGTAGTTTTTCAATAAATTTCTAGTGTCACTGTCTCATGTCACAGCATATCCATTTTGGTGTGTCCCTATCTATGCTTCTTAGCTTGAAAAAAAAAAACCTAAAGTTTTGTGCCGTGTGATCAACAATTTAACTACAGAAATTAATTAATTTACTCCGGTAGTTATATTGAAGGGTAAAAGGTGAACAAGAATAGCCTTTAGTCTCAACCGAGAGGATTCAATCAAATTTATTACTTCAACTAAAATCTGAAGCCTACATGTTTCTTCTCAACAATAATCTAAAGCATACTTGCAATATACAGTAAAGCTAGTGAACACAAATTATTTTTAAAATTGCATCAACTGATATGGAAAGATACAGTACTTATCTACATGTTAAAAGTAATGCCTCTAGTAAGTACCAATCACCCTAAAAATTATCATAACCAAAATGAGGATACTTGTGTGATTGACATATGTTTACAGATGGGTAGATTGATAGGAGTAGGGGTATGGAGAGGAAGTAGGATAAAACTCTAATCCAAATTGATCATAGACATACACGTTGGTTGGTGTCGAATTCGCAGCCGTTGGGAGGTGGAGAAGCACACGTTAGAATGTCGAAGAAGGAGCATCGGGGGCATCGAGCCTTGAGATATCTGTGAAGAATTGAGAGGGACGTCGGGGGAATCAGAAGAAAGCGGTGGCTGTGGTGAGCTTGAGAGGGGCATCGAGCGGTGGCGTCGGTGGAGAGGGGCGTCGGGGCTTTGGAAAGAGCTCGGGAGATTGGGAGGATTTGGGGGACGAAGAAGCTCAGGAGCTAGGGATTTGGGGGATTTCGAAGCTCAGGTTTGAGAGAGATTTGGGGAGAGAGAGCTGTATCATACCCATTAAATGACCCAACTACCCTCTGAAAGTATTGGTGAGAGCGGGGAGGATAGACAGCCACCCGATTAAGATCATGAGCCATCAAAAGATCGGACGGCTGTGGGAGAGTGCGCATGGGAGTGCGCACGAAATGAGTGCGCAACCGAAATCTATATATATATATATATATATATATATATATATATATAGAGGGATATATATACCCTATTTTGAGATTATTTGGGAATACAAGGTCAAAAAAAATTTCCTGGAGAATACAAGGTCAACAAATATTTTTCCTGGAGAATACAAGATCAAAAAATTTATTTGGAAAATATAAATTTTATTAGTAGATAATAATTCTAATTTTTATGGATTTTTTCGAATATTTAATGGCTTGTTTGCAAATATTACAAAGAGAATGACTTTTGTGTAAAATTGCCACTTGGGGGTAAAAATATGAAATTTGCAATTCCGGGCTACACATGTTGGTTGGCCAAATCAGGAGAGTTATGGTATTTGATTTTATTTTATTTTAAATTGATTTGATTAACTAATAATTGGAAGAATCCATATCTGTAAATAAATATTTTTCTTGAGGAGTATTTTTGTAAACTTTGTAAAACCCTAAAAACCCAAAATTTCTATAGGGGCAGCAACTGCCTATTCCCTGTTGTGAACCCAAAACCTATTTTCTTCATTATTTTCTTGGAGTTTAAAGCTTGGATCATGGACTTTTGCAAGGAGGAAGGGGCTTTTCTTTATTGCTATTATTGTTCCTCAAATAAGTCTTCCTTTGAGGTGGGTGATACTTCTTGTTTCTTGATGTGTATTACTTATATTATTATGATGAATCTAGTAGAGATCTTGCTAAGGCTTGTTGTCGATTTGTAGATCTATGTTTTGATAGTTTAATCATGATGGTTGCTATGCATGATGAATGAACTTCTAAATGTTTACATGAACTAAAGATGCAATTTTTATGAGAGATGATCATGTTTTATTAATCTTGAATGCTAGAGATTGGTGATGCATGAAAGAACTTATTTTAATACTTGTACGATCAATATATATGTATGATTAAAGAACATGTTGAATAATTAAAAGATGAAGTTTTGACAAACTATTCAATGTTTAATGCAAACAAAATCCTTAAACCCCAAAATTTTTAGGCATAAATGTGTGAATATGGAAAGGTAAATACAAAAAATGCATATATACAAAAAGGGGTTAGGGTTGGAGGTCAAAAACGGGGTTTAGGTGGGTGGGTGTGGGGGGGGGGGGTGGGGGGGGGGGGGGGAGGGGGGTTGCGGTTCTTTGGTGAACAGTAACCCTAGGGTTACTGTTCACTCGAATAATAACCAGGCAGGTTGCTTTTTTTTGGTGTTTTCGGGTGTTTTTTTGTGTGATTTTGTGTTCTAAGGTGGTGGAAGCCTAGTATACATATAGAAGTGTTTATACAGACATTTAAACTAATAATTATGAGAGATTTGATCGAGTTTGGATGAGACTTCAAAGTCATTATATGGTCTGAATTGCTGTCTATTCCAGATTGAAACGAGAATTCGACATAGTTGCTGATGATGTTACCTAAAACTTATTTAATAGAAATTGTAGCTCACTGCTTCTCATTTTCATAACATCTGACAAATCCTCAATTCGACTCATAGATTGATAATATGCAATTTCTACCACTGTACTGTCGTAGTTTTAGATTTTTAAAATAACTGTTAGTTTTCAGAATTAATTGAATATCAACCCTTAAATTAATTTATTTGAGTTCAAATTTTTATGGTGAATTCCTCGTTATATGCTGAATTTAAATTAATTTTTCCAGAATTTAATATCGACTATAAAATGTACTGTTTTGAGAAACGAAATCTTGTAACTTTCACATTTTTTGATGAAAGATAACTTTCAGAATTTATTGAATATCAACCCTTTAAATTAATTTATTTCAGTCCGGATTTTTATGGTGGATTCCTTGTTATGTGCTAGATTTAAGTTAATTTATTCCAGAATTTAATATTGATTTTAGAGTGCACTGTTTTTGAATGACAAAATCGTATAATTTTCATATTTTGTAAAAAAAACTATATTTTCGTGGATGAAATGTGCTTCCATACATACGAACGAGTTTCATGAAAATATTGGTTGATTAAAAAGAATGTGATTAAGGAAGAGCAATTTGTGTAATTAAACCAAGTTGAGTTTTGATTTGAGGATTGGGGTTATGATGTGGATCCTAGAAAGATTGTTGATGATATGTGGAGTTATAAGACTCTAGAGGTTGAGTGGGACCCTAGCATGCCGACAGTTGAGATTTTTGTGGATATTGGCCAGTGGGGCTTTTGTTGATGATTTAGTTGAGTTAAGTCCGGTAGAGTACACCAACTCTAGATAGACTGTGCTCTAATTAATTAATTAAACATAATAAACCAAAGGACATGCACTAATGAAGATGTGATAAATCTTGGGAAACGTAAGTATGGGCTCTGTTGCCAATCGCACGGATGTATTCTGGGCCTGTGTATATGTTGTGTCTATCTAGTATGTTCGCACGTCGATGGTCAGCAGGCCTATTCGTGGGATGTACAATGTATCTGCGCGTCGCAGGGTCGGCAGGCCTATTCGCGGGGTACATGGCAGGGAGGTCATTCTCCAGGGTCAGAGCAATGCTTATATGATCCTTGCACATCGATGGCACTAGTCTGGCGGGTAGATACCGGGATGTAGGCCTACTCGTGGAGTATTCTAGATCTTGTTTCTATAACCGTAGTAGGATTAGTTCCATAACGAGGGATTAAACCCTATAAAGTGCAGAACGATAAGGTCTTGCACCGGACTTATGTAGAATGGGATTCATAGAATCCGTTAAGTATGCATTAGTAGTCATCATGTGCATTTGTGCTTTTTTTTTCATGACTTGTATTATGCATGCTTGTTTTCTATTTTCTTACACTTGACACTTAACCTAGTTTTCACTTGACGATTTATACTTCATTTATTGTTATTTCATTTACCATCTGTTATTATTGTGTTAATTTATTTCACTTGTTGATTTATGATTTTATTCTTTATGTTTCCATTTAAGTTTGTATTTTCTTTGAATAGCACTCACACCGTTATAGCTGACCCCTGTAGTTTGGGAGTTAGGGATATCTCTAGCCTCATGTTTTACAGGTAGGTATCATTAGCATAGAATTGAGAGCATGTGGTAGAATATTTAAATGGTTTATGCATATTTTGTAAAAGGAATGTTTGTAAAGAGAAAATTGTATTTATGGTGCTTTTAAATACTGCTGTGTTGTAAAAAGAATTGTTGTTCAAAGTGTTTAAATTCCGTTGTGCTTGTAAAAGAGTTGATGTAATAAAAAAATTTAATTTTCCCTGTATTTGGTTACTATGTTTATAATTACAATTGAAGTTGATTCTAGAATTTGTGACACATATTTCTAATTTTATTTATTGAAAATTCGGGGCGCTACACTGCGTATTTAAATATAAATATGTTTAATGCTCACATTTAATGAATTGAACTGTCACGTCATGCATTGCATACTTCCGATGCCTTCTTGTCACTGCCTGGACACCCATTTCCATGTTCATGCTTAACTATAATAAGATAATGGCAAGCCGGAGGTAATAAGGGTAAGACCTAGTAGTGGACAATATAGGGAAGTGTACTCGGAGGGAAGCCCATGTTTCTCTTAATAGTGACTCATGTTTACAAGTTATATGGAACTAAGTACCTCGTCGTGGGTCGACGGGGTCCACCTCTAGTTCTCGCGGGGGTTACTTCTAGAGCCTATTACCTGACTACATGCTTCCTTTTTACGTGATCATATTTACAAGTTATATGGAACTAAGTGCCACGTAGAACTAAGTATCACATCGTGGGTTGACGGGGTCCACCTCTAGATCCTGCGGGGTTACCTCTAGAGCCCATTACTTGACTACATGTTTCATGTTTCATGATATTGTCACTGCAAGACTTGAGTACATAACTCTATAGAATTCACCACTAGTGTCTAAAACGTTCACTTGATTGCATGCACCCGAACCTGTGGTATGAGACGCAGTTTTGCGTGCATTAGATAGGGTTAATAAAAGATTAATAGACTTAAGATTAACACTGAGCATGTACGTGCATGATTCCTGTTTACAAATTACATGATTCTTGTCTACAAGTTACATGATTCCGATTTACAAGTTTACGTGATTCATGTTTACACGTTTGCATGTTTTCGGTTTACATGGCATATTTCATGTTACGTGATTCCTTATTACCGATTGATTATACATTGAAGTCATGTTACATGTTTCTCGTTTTCAGTTTACATGTGTTATCATATCGTACTTGATCATATTGTTCATTGTTCCTTGTTATATCGTACTTCCTTGTTTCACTGCTTGTTACTACTTGTTTTCCGAAGCTTGCTATAACGGACACCCTCTATTTTTAATTAATGTTCATACAGGTGCAAACGATGAGATACTGAAAGAACTTGATGATCAAACTTTTTAGACAGCAGTAATGGAACTGCTACTGCTATTGCTCTACTTTCCTATCGTTACTAGTTGTAGCAAACCATCTAATGCATTGTATATTCTCTGGCATTTTGACCCAGAGTTCTCGTATTTTAGGTATTGGTTATTGATTATATTGTTCATGTAATTATTGTTATTACCTGTGTTGTTGAACTTACTGGTATTGTACAGCTTATGAATGAAATGAGTTGGTAAATTTCTATGATTTTCTCGTCCTTAGTTACTGTGCCTGTACTTCCGTATTTTGGGAAGTGGGTTGTGACAGCTACAACGCCATCCTTTCCGCCATGTGGAAGCGACTGAGCTCGCCACAAGCACGCAGTCCCCACGTCTGCTACTGTCGCCATCCTTTCTCCGTCACATGTCATATGGCCCACCGGGGCAACAACTGCCCTCCTCTCTGCCACATGGTGGCTGCGGCATGCGCCACACACAGGCAGGGCCCCACTCGTGCTGACAGCCCCAGCCACGCATCGCCACCCGGTGCCTCGCACACATGCTCATGTCTCCCACTTAGATGCTAGCGGGACCCTCCTCACTCTCTCTCTTTCTGAAATGTGGGCCCCAAGTGGGACCCACATCACCCACGCACTCCTTGGTTCAATTTTTTGTCTGAGGAGTGCGCTTCCTTCACATCGCCTTCGCAGTTCGATCGTCTCAAGATGCGCACCCGCCTTGATTAACCAACCTGATTGCTCCAATCGACGAGCCAAAAGTTGATATGCGCTTTGTGCGTGCAAACGAATAGAGATAAATGGGAGAGAGGAAAGAAGGTAGCATGGCATTTGGGCCCCACCACAGCACTGCTATCTCACTAACAGTGGGTCCCACTTCCTCTTCGTCGCAATTTGTCGTTCGAAGAGAGTGGTTGTCTCACGTGCCGACGGCCACTCAATCTCCTAAAATATGTGCACTTCTTGATCGACGATCCAAATTAATTCAGGTATTATTTATATTTAAATTGTTTTTATTAATTATAAATTTCAAAAAAATAATTTATAAATCCAAAAATTATTTAAAAATCTTGAAAACTATTTTTAAAAATCTAAAAAAAATTTAAATTTCGGGAAATTATAATAAAATTCCGAAAAAATATATTATTTTAAATTTTAGAAATTAATTTAAAATTCGAATTAATTAATTAAAATTATGAAAAATGATTAAAAATCGGAAAAATCCAGAAAATTCCCAAAATTTTATGGGAAAATCCAGAAAATTCTAAAAATAATTCTAGATACTTAACAAAGTCCGAAGAACTCCCTTACACCCTAGCAAGATCCAAATGGTCTGAAGACTCTGATAAGTTCTATAAATCATTAAAAACGGTCGAACTACTCTTCAAAGGCTGTAAAACCCAGTATTCGAAAGTGGGTGCTTGTGATATGGGTAAAAATAGAACAAAATTGGGATTGTTCAAATTAGACACGAATCTTAAAGCTCTCATGGGTAAAACGGTAAATTTCAACAGATACATGCCCGATGAAATGAGTTGGGCCGTTATTAGGCCCATCGACCCAATCTAGATTATAATAGGGACTGTTACAACTTTGCTAGCATGAAGGAGTCCAGATTCTTCGAACACAGTTTAAACCCCCTATTTTTAGAGGGGTAACCGATTTTATCCATTCATACACAAGAGAGAGTTTGAAAACTATATATCTTCATCAAGGGAAGAGTCCAAACTCGATCTCTTCATATGAATGGCATAACCGACTCTATCCAAACACCAAGAAGTAGAGATAGATGAATATCTTGAAACTAGCCCCCCTCGGTAACTATATATACCTCGAGACCTCCTCAGTAACCAGGTAATTGACAACTCTGCTCTCAAAACCCACCATATCTTCGAGTTTTTGACTTGGATGTCGGAAGATCAGTCACCGGGGCCACCCCCAGTGTTTCAAACTTGTTTGCAGGTCCACGGGAGAGATTTCAACTGTTCCTAACGATCAGATCACGGAGTCAAGACCAGCTTTTGGCGGTCAACGTCGACAAATAGCGAATGTTCGATCTTTACTGTTTTTATTTAAAGAATTCACGTATCTGTTTACTCCCACACATAAATAAGCAGCAACAATTTTGACTATTAACTAGGCTAAAATTAGAAGGCCCATCATTAGATCCGTAACAGTCCTTAAGAACATTCTCAATTGCTACACAATAGTTTCCACATGCTGCCCTTTCATCCATATCATTATTAATGCACACATTATTATCACCTACATTCACCATTGCGCACATCTGGCACATGAACTGGCCATAAAGACCTGAAAGATGGTTTCCATACTCGGTTTTGCTTTGGAACTGTAACTTAAACCAGAGCACCACTAATAGCCGATGAGGATACCTTCCCATTTCGAACTGCATAATGTGAACCTCCATACTGCTTCTGACCTCCCCTCGGTGAGGTTGACGTTGACCCCTTTTCGCGGGCAACACTCATCCATGGGCCAAACAAATCCTCTGAATCCTTTGAAACAATCACATCTTCTTGTATGTGCATGGTATCGGTTGATGATTTATCGACTTACATATTCGTATCACTAGCATTGTACTCGTGCGATCATGAATGGTCAAACAATAGTACACATTCTCAACATGTCTCAACAATAATATGCATATAATATTCAATTATATTTAAATCTAACAAGATTAAACATTATATACTGCACGTGTTCAGCATATAGTAAGAAGGAAAAAAAGAATGAGAAGTAAAAAATTACACTCAGTTAAATATTTATAATGAGTGAATGACTAATCAACTATTGTATATATCTTTATCTTTTACCTAAAATCAAAATATTGTCTTTAACTAAATACGTAGAAAAGTATCAAAAAAGAAAAAGGAAAAAAACTATCTATCATGCATTTAAGAGTCACTTGAATTACTTCAAATTTAGAAATCTTAATATATATATATATCCGGATCATCATATGCACACCTCGTCTTCCTCGTGTGGTGACTCTTTTTGGAGTGGGAAAAACCCACCAGTGCCGGAACTCGCCAGAATGAGTGTAAATGGGTATTAAGAAATTATGAGAAAGAAAGGGTCGATTACTCTTCGAGCCTTTACCTCTTCTCTTGGCTCGAATGCGATTCTAACTCCAGCCGCTTGAGTGCGGGTTTTTCTGCCTGTTTTAGCTAAGCCCTAAGCCTTATATATATATATATATATATATATATATATATATATATATATTAACATACATCTTATCAACAATACAAAAAGAAATATAAAAATTAAAATATCCCTAAACAACAACAAATACATAAACACCACATTTAAAAAGCTTCGACAAAGAAATACAAAAATTAAAATATCCCTAAACAACAACAAATACATAAACACCACATTTAAAAAGCTTCGACAGTTCACCATAACTCTAACAAGCCAAAATGGGGATTTGGTTGCAAAATTGAAGCTAAAAGGAATTAGTATAGAGAGACAAAATTGATTTGTTATATGACTTAATTAATATGTTTAAAGCTTTATAGACTTTTATAAAATACACAATGGATAAAAATAGTTTAGTGGAAATTTTTTCTTAACCATATCAGTAGTAAGGCTGGCAATAGGCCGAGTTTGGGCCGGACCCGAGCTCGAAATTTAAAACATAGGCCCGAACCCGTCCCGAATTTTCTTCGGGCTTAAAAATTTTGGCCCAAAAATAGGTTCGGGCCTAGGCCCGAACTAGTTATGCATGTTCTAAAACATAATTTTTCCATAAAATAAAATTATATCAAGAATAATATACGATAAAAAAATTTACAATAATATGAATACTATAAATTTTTGAGTAATTCACATCAAATTTGCCTATTTTTGTTTAGTTTTACATACAATACATAATTTCTCTATCTATAAATTTTAACACTCATTTCAACTTACTTACATGAATATTCTCTTTTAAAAAACTTATGCATAAATATACATGATGTATACATAATCATACACGTGCACATATAAAAATTTGATTCGGGCCCATCGAGCCTAAGCACTTGGGCCCGAGCTCGGTCCAAATTTTCTTCGAGCCTAAAAAGTTGAGCTCAAGCCGAGCCCAAAATGAGAAAATTTAGCCCAAGCTCGCTAATTATCGGGTCGAACCTAGGCGGGCCCTGGTCGGGTTCAGACTAATTGCCACCCTTAATCAGTAGTTACGTATAAAGAACTAAGTATTTATAGTAGATATTGATAAGATGAGAAATTCGAGCATAGAATATAATAGTTATATAATGACTATAAATTGGATTCGCCATGTGATACAATATCTTTAACATGGGTTTGATATGTCGACGCCCGACCTCCGTTTCCAAAGTTTTTGACTCCCCTCACCCCTTGCCCCTCTCCCCCAACGGCCCGACGCCTATCTCTTTAACTTAGGGTTTGGATTGATGTTTAGGCATGAGATTCGTGGGTTTTGCAATGACTATTGATTTGGTTTTTGATTTTTTGTTGCTGTTCTGATTTGGCTAATTGTTAATTATTAATTGTTAATTGTTGGTTAATCATTAATTGCTAATTATTGGTGATGTTTATTATTGAGTTTGAGATTGGGTCTGATGTTTGCACTTGATGGTTGTGTTTAGATTAACAATTCTTCGAAAATAGCAAAATTAACAATGTAGTATTTTGTGGTAGAAGCTTTCTTTGTATTTTATGGTAGAAGAAGGAGCAGTGGTGTTCAAATTAAGATGTATATGTAAAGTATACACCATTTTAATCTTTACAAAGATTTTGAAATATTATGTTGGTTGAAACTTGTATGTACACCATTTTAGCTCTGCAAAATTTCCGATGCATTATTTTGGATAACATAAACATATACTATCATGTTTGGTCAACTGTATTTTCAGGTTTATTTTTAGGAATTGTTCAGCTGTATGATCAGGAATTGTTCAGCTGTTCAATTCTATCATGTTCATTAGTAATATGAATTGCATTTCAGAAGTTCAGTTGATCCACATTTGAAAACTGAGATAAGAGTAACAAAAGTAAAGTTTGTCTATGTGTCTATATGTCTCTGTGTACAACTGAACGAAGTCATGAACATGAAATTAGTTTCTAGACAGCAAAAGCAACCAAACCCAAACTGACGCACATTATCATAAAGTTACCACCATTGCTTAATCAATAGGAATATAACGTAGAAAGATCGAGCATGGATAAATAGTACATGTTTTTTAATAATAAGATCTAAAGAGTACATCTCTCTCTCTCTCTCTCTCTCTCTCTAGAGAGAGAGAGAATATAATATATATATATATATACTCCAAGACATTTTTTTTCCTTTCAGTTTCCGAAATCAATAAAACCTTCTTGTAGGAGTATTTTCACATTGTTTTCAGTGATATTAGTAGATGTTATTCGAACCGTTCCATTTTTATCCATGTAAGCATTTCTTATAAAACTTATTATATCGGCGATAGTGTCCCTACCCATGACGAACTATAATGAAAGGTGCCTCCTATATATATAGAAAGATAGATATCATTTTTCTTTTTTTTTCTTTTACAGAATGATGAAATTCTATAAAGTATATGCGTGAGACACAATCTACGAATTTGATCTATTTCAGATATCCTACTATCTCATAGTTTCTACTACTAGTCTTTATAATACCTTGGGAGATAATGAAACTCTTTTAGTTAAATGAAACTCTTTCAATTCCTGCGCACCAAAAACTCGAGTTCCTTTTCGCTTTCATTATTGATTAATTAACAATAACAACCGCTGCATTGTCATCATATCTTATTATCATACCGTTGTCACGTTTGATTTCCTTGCATGTACGTACAATTACAGCTCTAATTACTTTTGATCTTTCTAGAGGAAGAGGCAACAATATCTATGAAATAAAGAAAAACAATAACTCGAACTAAGACAATATTCCAATGAAATCAAGTTCGTTGCTTGTTGCTTCGAGAGACTGAAGAAACTATGAAAGGCCTCGACCAATTGCTGCCATAAATGGATAGAGTTAGGAGGAAGCCTCCCATACCAACTAAAGGCTTCACCAGACAACGAGGCTGAGAACTGGTAGAGTAACAAATGCTCGTCGTGAGCCGTGTCTCCCTAGCTGGTCTCGAAATGAGCGATGTGCTCGACCGGGTCTCCGGTACTATCGTAGATCCGTCACTGGGGCATAACAACATTCACACTCAAAGGAAAACAGACGGATGTAGTGGTAGCGGGTCAGGCTTATGATAGCCATCGGTTGGGATCGTCGCCTGACGCGCGTCATTCGTCGAAAAGAATCTTCCAGATTTGATGCTCTGTTAGCATAGCGTTTGGAGGCCGAGGCTCAGCCGGCTGTTCCGGGTCGCACTCGTCTGCCCACCTGGGACCCCTCGAGGGGAGGGAAGGCAGATGTTGACGTGAGGTCGCCGAAGAGCCTGGTCTTCACCTAATTATGGAAGTCCAATATTCGGTGAGTGGAGTATCAACTCTCTCTCACCTTTCTTCAGCTTGCTTGTTCCTGTTCGTCCATTCGGGACGGGCCAGGCAGCCCACATACATGAAGAGAAGAAGAGGGGGGTTCCTTGTCTGTCGGTCGAAGAAGGCAAAAAAATATGTGGAAGCAACCGATGCTTTGGTCATTCAGTTGACTCCTTGATGCCAGTCTGTGCTTGGTGTCATGCTGGCAAAAGCGGGGGTTTCGGCCGGTTTTACCTACTATTGGATTTGAACCAATGACTCTCGCCGTATGAAAGCGATACTCTAACCGCTAAGTCAAGTAGGTCATGCTAAGTCAAGTCAGAGAAAATAGACTATAAGAGAAAGCCAACCAAAGCACAACTAGAGTTCTCCGCGGGGTGGAGCGCTAAGAAAGAGAAAGCTTTATCGCTATACAAAATGAAGCAGCGGCTAGCACGCTAAGATAAACCACTTGGAAAAAGGCATTGCCTTTCTTTCTCGGTCGTCTGTCTTAATTCATGTTGTAATGCGGTCGTTCTCTACTGCAATTGGTGCACTCCCCACTCTCCACCATAACCCAACTTTTCTACCATATCTCAGGAGTAGTCAAAGGGTACAAAGTACGGCGGACATTCTTGAAATCCCCTTTGGGGTTGGCACACGAGGAAACCAGACAAGGAATTCTATCCCCTTCACCGGGTCTCAAACCTGCTACTGCTACCGGAAAGAGATCTGATCTACAAAGTCGGCTTATCGAAAAGTCGTACATGGTACGGTATGCTTCCCGCAATAAGAAGAGGAGTTTTGTCGCTTCGATCTCTATAGGCCTCGCTTACTTGAAGTATAGATTGATCCACCAGACTTTCGGAACAAAACTGAACAGATAGGATAGACTTCAACAAGCTTTACCGAACCGAACGGAAAGAAGAAAGAGACCGGAAGGGAAAGAAAGACTTAAACCAGCTTGACTGTGCTAACCAGAGCGGGAGGAAGGAGAGAGCCCTGCTTTAGTATTAGTAAAGGAAAGAAGAAGGTCAGCTACCATTACTTAGTTAAGCCCAGCGCCTTAGCTTAAGAAAGCTTTGATAGTCGTTTCTATCGTCCCGCATAAGTGGCGAAGCAAGATGGGATAGCTAACTAAACGGACTATTCGGTAGGGGTGGACAACTATTATCCGAACCGATCAATCTGAACCAACCCAATCCGAACCGACCGGTTTTTAACCGAACCAATTGGGGGCTTGGATTGGACCGGTTCTTGATCTTCAATAATCAATTGGATCAGTTCGGTTGTTGGATGAGGCTTTTAAATAACCGATGAAACCAAACCGACCATACCTCTATGCATCAGTCCATAAAAAATATAGTTCTCCTTTAATTTCTTGAATATACAAATAGTCATTTCTCATTTTCCTTGAGATACAAACAATCTTTTTTAATTTCTTTAATACAAACCGAGCAGTTGTTCTACTTATGTTTTGATTCTCCATAATCCTATGTGTTATGTTGTTGAGAAATGCTTGATTTACAGTGTGACCTAACTTAATTGAATCATAAAGTTGATGTAACATTTAGTAGTTACTTTAATCAAGTAAAGCAGAAATTATTTTCTAAATCTTTTTTTATTGCAACTGAAATTCAATTAGCTATGGTTATTGATGTTTCTTTTATGATAATAAACTAGGATTACCGAAGGATGCAAGTGAAAAAGCAGTTTATCTACTCATTTAAACGTCATTATCTCAAAATTAGTACAAAATTCTTTAACAACTTGTGGTTTTATGAATCTTCATTTTAAATTCATTTCTGAATAACAAATAGCATGTTGTTTCTTAAGTTTGCATGAAGTTGATCTTTTAAATTTCAACAAAATTATGAATGATGTTGAAGGTGAAAGGTAGCACGCCAAACCGACCATCCAATCCAATCCAAACCGAGCCTAATCAGATTGGATGGAAACCGATCCAATTAAGGTTCGGATTGGTTGCGGATGAGAAAATTAAAAAACCGATCTTCTTTGGATCGGTGGTGGATGGTCCATATTAGGTCGGATACCGACCGATGCCCACCCCTATTATTCGGTACGGAAAAGAAAGACCTTACCTTACTCTTTAACGCTGGAACAGGAAAGAGGAAATGCAAACTATCAAAAAATAGAAATAATTAATACATCCTGATGTCGACTTTCAACATGGGCGAAGCATTAAAGGAGATGGAAAGAACTCAAACAATCAGCTTTAATGCTCAAAAACAAGAGGCGCAAGAATAAGAAAGACTTAAACAAGCCTACCCCCTTCGAGAGGGAACAACAAGCGGGGTATTCTCCCGTATCAACTTATTTATATTAGTCGTGTCTTTCTTCTAGCAGTATTGGCGAAGCAAGGTTCTCAGCTAAGGCGGCTTGCCAGAGAAAACTACACAAAAATAGCCTTCGGATGTTTACGCTTACTGGTCGTTCCTAACGAGCTCAGACTTTAAGTAGCTATTAATACAGCTCTTTAACCTCCTAGCTTGGAGAGAGAAATGATTTTCTCGCGCTCTACATCTATGGATATTTTTTTCCCAGCCTAGATTTTAGTTCATCAGTTCATCGAGGAAAGGAGAATTGACTACGAGAGTGTAGGGATTTGCTCCTCATACGCTGGGTACAGAAAGAGTACATTTTTCTTAGTTGCTTGATGAATGGTTTTCTACAACGTTAGTGAGAGCAAAGTCAAAACCAAAACCAATTCATTATAATTAGAGTATGAGAATGAATTGGTGGCAAAGCTATTTAGAAATCCATAAAAAAGTTCTAAGAAAGAAAGTCGTCAAGCTAGCAACGCTTTGAGAAAGCACGCAAGGAAGCGAAGAAAACGGAGCTCCTGCGCACGTAAGCTTTCGAGCCTCTGTTTGCTGGATGCCGAAGCTTTCTAATAAGAATGTTGAATAGAAGACCATGGAAGTAATGAAAAGAGAAAATATCACATAGCGTGCAATTGAAAGAAGGGCTTAAGACAAGATTGTGCTAAATCAACTATCGAATAGAACCTCTGTCCGGTTCACCGGTCAGTAAGCGAATTGAAAGATTAGATTTTCTTTTATCGTCCACAAATAGGAGTTAACCTAGTGAAGCCTAGAAGGGATTCTCTTGAGTCATTGTATATTAATAAAGAAAGAAGTAGTTCAAATAGCTGCTCCAGCGAAGACTTTAGATGCGGACATAGCTCATGGCGAAGGGAAAGGCCTTGAATCACTCCTTTCCATTGGGTCTAGTAGGCAAGAGGGGAGGATGCTATCCTATTATGCTACGCCCCAGTTGCAGCGGTGCCAAGATGCCGGGGATACAGTACTAGTTCGCTTAGTCAATCTTTTGCCTACATTTCTAGCTGCACAAGGCCAGTATGTGAATACTTAGAGAGTGCAGTACAAGGTAGGCGGTCTTTGCTGCTTTGCTTGGTTTATAAGCTCGCTCGTAAGACAGGGATAAGCAGGGTATTTTCTAAAGGAGTCTCGATTCGCGTCAATCTGTACATGTTGGTCGAGCAAAATATGCAAGCATTTGAGGACTAAAACGGATATAAAGTTTAGGGACCGAGGGCTGTGAAGCATGCTGGGAATGAGGTAAGGACCTCTTCTCTCTGACGTAGCCAAAGTGAAAACCCTTCAACTGAGGTCGAGATCTAAGCCGGTCCATAGCACAAGTGTTGCAGTGAAAGATTCCGCCGTAGCTAGATGCCTTGAAGAAAAAGCAAAAGGATGGCACTAGCTTTGGGTCCATGGCTCCAGTCAAAATAGCCCTTCCCTCCCTGAAAGCCCTGATCGTAGACCACCCTTTGCCATTCTTTTTCCAATGAGGAGACCGACTGATGAACCTTGGGAGCATTCCGGGCAAGATCTATGGCTGCAGTTGCGGCTAAGCGAACTACCTATTCTATAGAAGTGAATATGAGAGAAAAAGCTCTTCTTTCATCTTTCACTTCTATAGAATAGCCGGGAGGCTGGAAATTCTTTTTGAAGATAGATGAAGATGAATCTAATCCAATCGTCGTGTGTCTGCGATGGGAAGACCGATGTACCAACTTAAGGCAGGCCCGGTTAGAGATAGGGGGAACTATTTAAACAACAATATCTCTTTATTTATGAGCTGTCACACCTGTGAAAGGGTTTAGGTGCTGCTCTGGATCCCCAGTCCCATAGAATTTGTCGAACTCTTCCAAACTAATCTGACACTCCACTCGTCATCTTCGTCGTCAATGGTGAACTGTGAGAAGGCCTAATATGCGGACTCTTCTCTTATACTTACCAGGTCATCATCCAACCCCCCGGAGAATTTCTTTCTTTAAAAGAAGATAATCCAGCTTGCGGACTGAGCGACGTTTATGTGCTTTTCTTCCCATATACTAGGTCAGAATGCATTCCTCCCCTTTTTTTAGTGGCGAGGAAGTGACGTCTGCTTGCTTATCCAGTGCTGGACGTCGGGGGATTTTTCCCTTGGATACCTTCGGACGCAGACGGCAAATTTTCTAGCTTTGTCTCTGCTCGAGCACTTTCTCTACCTGTATGCTTAGTCTTTTTCCTAAACTGGTGGGGCTTTTTGTTTTGGTCACCTGCTCTCAGGCTCTAGTTCACTTTGAAGTTTTTTACCCGAGTCACTATGGTAGAGTTGCCTCTTTGGATTCGGCTATGTAGATCAGGTGCATGCTTTCGAACCCCTTTTTCTTTGATATCTTTATCATATCGATATCTCAACTGGATCATGACAAAAGGGTTAGGAGTATAATACTAGAACCTATTCCGGAAATAGATAGACCGGAAGTACCTCTTAATCGAGTCAAAGACATTGGGACCTAGCGAGATACGGAAGAGTTTGGGAATCGATTATCCCGCCAATATAGAGTTGGGAAAGAAAAAGCACAAGGCGCAATGATGCTACTATAGGTAGCGCCACTCCAACAACTCGAGTCACAGACAAGGCTAGCTCGGAATATTATATATATATATATATAATGAATGAATAACATATTACAATGAATGTATATAAACAGTCGAGTTCTCTGTACATATGGTTGTGCTTAATTTCTTCACCTCTGTACCAAGATTTGTGATACATAACAAGCATTTTCATATTCCATCAATGCAATGTGTACCTTTCCGATACCGCCATCATACTCCACCATTATGATGAGTTTTAGGATCAAAACAACCATAACGATGAGTCTGGTTAGCTGCAACACAATTGTTAAATCATATATCATAAATAAGCTATACCCTTCACCATGGTAACGTTTACTCAAGCTAGATTAACTGACCATGAAAATCTCCGTTGAACAGTAATGCACGAGGTAAAGGCAAGCCATTTTTCTTCCTCGAATGAGTGCAAATGCGACATCATATATCTTTTATGAAAATAAAAAATAGAATTCTAGAGTTTATTTTGTCCACTTTAGACATGAGGAAGTTAATGGAAAAACAGAAGGAATGGAAAAGAAAGAAGAAAAAGATAACAAAATATTAGGAAATTGATGTGATATGATGTAGTTATGATGAATTTTATAATTGAACAATGCAAATTTTCATACGATAAATAATAGAAAAATAAATTATAGTTCAGACTGGATTATTTCATCACTAGTCACTCCTATATAAATCATAGTGTGCAATTTTAGTTACATAATCCATCTCATCATCACTTAAAAACAATGAGAAAAAACAATCTCATTTTCAAACCCGCTCTTCTCAGTTAATGTTGAGAGTAGTTTGGTCATTTTATGCATATCCCTCTCCTTCTATCTCCTCTCTCCCTCAGAAACCCAATAAAGAATTCATCCCCAAACTCGGTCAAACCCTAGATCCAAATCTCACTTTTCTCTCCAAATCCCCAAACCTCCTAAAATTATACTCATGAGATAACTATCAATTGAAGCCACATTATAAGTTCATATAAGATTATTTCATCACTAGTCACTCCTCTATAAATCATAGTGTGCAACTTCGTTACATAATCCATCTCATCATCACTTAAAACCAATGAGAAAAAACAATCTCATTTCCAAATTTAGGTAAAATAGCAGCTAACCAAATCAATTGCTATTTTCAAAGAATTGTTAATCTAAAATCAATCATCAAGTGAAACATCAGACCCAATCTCAAACCCAATAATAAAGATCACCAACAATTAACATTTAACCATAAAGACAAGTGTCGAGCAGCAGGAGAATAACTCGAGGAGGAGGCGACCGCGAGCTATTCTCTTTAAAACACAGAATTCACCAATCAGAACCCAAAATGAATCAGAACCCAAATCAACATCCATATGCAAAACCCACAAAAATCCAAAGATCACATGTCCAAACATCAATCCGAACCCTAAGTTAGAGAGAGAGGTAGAATAATATCATAGAGAAGGTGCGGAGCTAAGGGTTTCATCGGATTTGGGGGTGGCGGGGTTGCTGGGTGGAGCTAGAGGATGTTGTTCTATGGGGTGGTGCTTCCAGGTGGTGCATGAGATAGACATCAAGCGGTCAGGGGCGATGGGCGATGGGTGAGGGGCGTCGGAATAACTAGAGGCATCGTGCATCGGGTTTGGAGCTAGGGTTTCAGCAATTTGGAGAGAGAGAAGCAATTTGGAGCCAGGGTTTGAGCGGATTTGGGGAGGAATTCGTCATCGGGTTTCTGAGAGAGATAAGGAGATAGAAGGAGAGGGATATGCATAAAGTGGACAAACTACCCTCAACATTAACTGAGAAGAGCGGGAGAAAAGAGAGCCGCCTAATCAAGATCAAGATCAGGCGGCTTGTGGGAGTGAGCACCAAATGAGTGTGCAAAGGAAGGGTTCCCATATATATAGATTTACAATAAATATGCCATCAACTTGAGTAACCTTGCGTTTAACACCACTTGACGCATGGAGATCACAAAAAGTAACTAAGTGACCCACAACACCACAATCATAACAACCCCCCCCCCCCCCCTCCCCCCCCCCCCACAAAGTAAGAAAATGGTTAAAATCATCCTCACCAACAAATTTAAATCGCAAGTGACCACCTAAAGACAATGGAGTAATATCAAATTCACCCTTTAAACACCACTTATGACCCAACGTTCTACCAATGAAACATGTATTCATTCTTCTTCTTCCCAACTAAGGCATATTACCATTTTGAAACAGCAACATTCGTTCTATCCTCATCAAACTCCAATATGTCATTGGAAGTTTCTTGCAAATTGGCCAATACTTCATGAGTTACTCGATGATCCATATAGACCGATTTCCCATTCACAATATTGCCCCGCAACTCAACCCACCACGAGAAGCGGAGGAGCTACTCAGCATAGCTCTCTAATGAGATACTAGCACTTTACACGTGCGATGCACGTCTTTTTTTTTAAGCTCCTACTTTTTTCCCAAAAAAAATCCAAAAAGTAAAGACTACGATGTAGTCTGGTCTCGAACCTAAGATATCATTTTACTCACTCGAACGCAGTGGTTACTCTTTACAAATTTCCTATATTGACACCAACTTTTATTTTAAATGAATGTCACTTTCGTAAATAATTACGTCGTAAATAAATTTGAACTTTGAGGGTATTACAGTAACTGACAATAATTGAGTAAATGAATGGTTAATATAACTTAACTTAAAAAAGTGTGGTTTATATTAAACCAATCAAGTTGTTTGTTTACAAATTACACGATCTCAATTCTCTCATTATACTATAAGATTAGAGATTTGAGATAAGAAGGCAGGGATTGACTTTTTTAAGGCCCATCTCATTTGTGTTCCATTATTCCTCGAAGGGTCAAAATGATTAGGCTTGAAACAACAACTTCAGTGGTTTGCACACGTTTATATATATATATATATATATATATATATATATATATATATATATATATATATATATATATATATATATATATATATACTAGATTTGCCCGTGGGCACGTGCCTACGGCACGTCTTCGGAACGATACAACACACGAAAAGCCCTGTAAACAGTAAAAAAACAATTATGTAGTTCAAGTTTGAATAGTATGACAATAATTAGTTGTAAATAAAAGTCCATGTTTCTATAGGTATATGTTGAAAAATAATTATACATGAGAGTGTAAAATCCAATTTTTTAGAACTTTAAGGATGGAAAATGATGAAATTTAACTGTTGAAGAGATATTTGTTATTTTCAATATAATATGTGCAATAAAAAAATATAAAAATTCTGAAAATTTTACAAACCTGAAATCTTAAAATCTAAATTTTTAAGTAAATAAAGAAAGTATGGGAGAGAGAGAGAAAGAGAAAAATATGAAAAAGTGAAGGAAGAAGAGAGAAGAGAGAAGAGAGAGATAGTAATAAAGTAATGAGTTTTTTAGTTTTGGGGGGAAAAATTTAATTTTGGGGTTTGAAATTTTAGGCGGGAAAATATGTTTTGGGAGAATCAATCTAGACCATTGGTTTTAGGGGAGATTGAATGAGAGCCACTTGATAGCTTTCTTTGTAATTTATTATATAGATATATATATATATGAAGTGATCCAATGAGAAACAATCTTAGGTGAGAAAATGAGAAACATTCATTATGACCATTGGATCTAATTAGGTTTAAATGAATGACTCTAATTCATTTGGGTTAGTTAACATCTAAGAATTGATTTTTTTAAAACATTTTGTTCAATTTTCCTTTTAAAAAACCAGGGGGGTTTTTTTAAATTCTCTTTCAGCCTCCTCCTACTCCCTAACCCTAAGAATGAGAAAAGTCTCCAATTTCTCTCTTCTCCACTAGATATTTCCAAACCCACCCCCTGCATGCACTGCCCCAACCCACCACCACCCGTGCTACCCCATCTGCCGCGCCGCCCCCGCCCCATTTGCCTTCTCCCACAGTGATGTTTATGATCTTGATTGGTGAGGAAACATGACAAAGTTTAGCAAGTAAATTATATTTTCTTTTTGTTAATGATTATAGCAAGAAAAACTACATTTAGCAAGAAAAAGAAGGGAACTATATGTTATAAAATTTGTTTACAATAAAATCAACTTTGAGAAATTTATTCTCTTTGTTACAATTTGGTTACAAAATGTTTGCAATAAATCCAAATATGATTTAGAGGCACAAAAGTCAGAGAAGAAGGAGAAAAATAAAACCAATAAAGTTAAAGGAAAATGAAAATAATAAAACCAAACCGATATGTGTCGATGCTTGTGTATCACACAATCTCCTTAAAACATATTTCGACTCGTCAGGGTGCTGAAACTTGCGTAGGCATTTGTCTCCCAGGATGTAACGATAGAAGAGCTAACACAGGCACCACGTCACGCTCTCGAACTGGACAATGCCTGAAATCTATCACCACACGACCATAGAATGGAACAAGCACAGAACATATGGTTTGGGGAAGAGAAGAGTTTCTAGTGGTGCATTAAGGGGAGAGGGGGCCTCTATTTATAGAGCCAGAGTTAGAATTGTAACAGTGGACCACGCATTGACCGCATCCACTGTAATGGCTGACAACTCCATGCTTTGGCTATAATGGCAGACATAAGCTTGAATGCACTACAGTAATGGCTGACAAAACTATTACGTAAATAAATGGAAGATAAAACAGTTTTTGCATTTATTTCAGCCGTTACAGATCGGAAAAAAAAAACTATAGCAAAAAATTGGTTCTGCATGGGGTGGGTCTACGTCGGTCCGACATTCGTATCCGCAGGACGTGCGGGCGCACACAAGTCGCATGTAATTCGGTCCGAGATTTGCACCTCCCCCCTCCCCCCTCCCCGCACACGCGCGAAAGAGAGCCTCTTGGCTTGCTATATTATAATGCCAAGAAAGAGGTTATTATATATCATCTTCTAATTTCTTTATTTTTTCCGTTATGAAACTAAAATCCCTCAACTCATTTTGGGAGACAATTTCTCATTCACCCTTTAACCGTTTTAAACACGTAAATATATGATTTTGATCTACTCATGAGGGAGAACACAAATCCATAAAGATCTCTCACTAATTCAAAAAGGATTTTACTCAAAAAATTGCTCCAAACCAGTTTGTAAATGGTGTATAAAATACTCATTTTCTAACATTCCCCACATGAATGAAATTGACGACCACAGACACGACAGACTTGGTGATAGAATTCAGCTATCGAGACCTACATAGGATAGGTAGGTGTTACCTTTGAACCTCCCCTTATGAAAATATGTTTACATTACTAACTAAACAGTAGACGCGATGTCCTTGAACTGTTCTGTCATTTGTATAAACGATGACATATCTCACACAGGAATCTTCCAAATGCATTTCTGGCCATGAACATATGCCTGGTTCTGCAAGAGTTTAACAGGAATATTTTCCTACACTATTCCCTTGGAAGCGACCCTTCTTCCATCTCACATAGGTGATTTCTTAGTTAAGAGTAACCCGTATTACTCTTCTCGAATTTTCGACGCATAAGAATCATTAAAAGTCTAGCTTAGCCTCTAGCCTTATGGGTATCACTGTTTCATCTTAGGAATGGACATGGGAAAATCACCACAGTGATCCAATATTATTTTTACAATTTAGTTGTCCCTTTGAACTTAGATATTGGGATCTATACTCAACTAGGTTGGGTGTCCATTGTATCAACTTATTCTTTCATGGGCTTTAGTCTCATTTCCCTCGATGATTTATCAACTAACTCTATGTTTAACCCTTTGGTTAGAGAATCCGCAATGTTATTATTTGACTTTGCATAGTCCACAGAGATAACCCCAGTAGAGAGTAGTTTTCTAATGGTATTATGTCTTCAACGAATATGTCTAAATTTACCATTATACATATTGCTCTATGCTCTAAAAATTGCACATTGACTATCTGAATGTATGCAGATTGAGGGCACATACTTTGTCCACCTTGAAATATCCTCAAGGAAGTGGCATAACCATTCAGCCTCTTCCCCACATTTGTCCAGTACGATAAATTCAGATTCTATTGTGGATTTAGCGATCACTGTTTGTTTCGAAGATTTTCAAGAAACTACTGCACGACTTAGTGTAAACACATAGCCACTAGTGAATTTTGAATTATCACTAGATATCCAGTTCACAACATTATATCCTTCAAGTACAACCAGATATCTCGTATAATGCAGCCCACAGTTACGAGTACAATGCAAGTACTTAAGTACTCCTGTAATTGCTTGTCAATGCTCGTTCCCAGGATTACTCGTATATCTACTTAGTTTACTCACTGCATAGGCTATGTCTGGTCTTGTACAACTCATTAAGTACATTAGACTACCTATGATTCTAGAGTATTCTACTTGAGAAATACTATCACCTTTATTCTTGGATAAATGTAAAGTTAGATATATTGGAGTTTTGGCAATTCCAGAATTATTTTTATCAAATTTTTCCAAGAATATTGTCAATATAATGTGACTGACTTAAAACAAGCTCGTCTGATGTTCTTAGGATTTTAATTCCTAATATAATATGAGCTAGTCTCGTGTCTTTCATGTCAAACCTTGAGTTCAACATTTTTTAGTAGATTTAATCATCTTATCATTGCTTTCAACAATAAGCATGTCATCTACATACAAGCATATTAAGACATATCCACTTTCAGTGTCTTTGACATATATGTATTTATCACATTCATTGATCTTGAAACTATTTGCCATCATGACATTGTCAAATTTCTCATGACATTACTTTGGTGCTTGTTTTAAGCCATATAATGACTTCACCAGTTTACAAACTTTTTTTCTTGTCCTGGAACTGAAAAATCCTCAGGTTGCTCCATATAGATTTCTTCATCTAAATCTCTATTAAGAAAGACTGTTTTCACATCCATTTGATGCACTTCAAGATTGCGCAAGGCTGCTAATGGATATTATTCTCTTCATAAGAGAATACGTATCAAAGTAGTTCATACCTTCTTTTTGTCTATAACCTCTGATTACAAGTCATGCTTTGTATTTATCAATTGATCCATCAGGTTTTATTTTTCTCTTGAAAATCCACTTGAAACATAAAGGTTTACTACTTGGTGGAAGATCCACTTGAAACATAAATAGGGGGAACTATTTAAACAACAATATCTCTTTATTTATGAACTGTCACACCCGTGAAAGGGTTTAGGTGCTGCTCTGGATCCCCAGTCCCATAGAATTTGTCGAACTCTACCAAACTAATCTGACACTCCACTCATCGTCTTCGTCGTCAATGGTGAACTGTGAGAAGGCCTAATATGCGGACTCTTCTCTTATACTTGCCACTTGAAACATAAATAGGGGGAACTATTTAAACAACTATATCTCTTTATTTATGAGTTGTCACACCTGTGAAAGGGTTTAGGTGCTGCTCTGGATCCCCAGTCCCATAGAATTTGTCGAACTCTTCCAAACTAATCTGACACTCCACTCGTCGTCTTCGTCGTCAATGGTGAACTGTGAGAAGGCCTAATATGCGGACTCTTCTCTTATACTTACCAGGTCATCATCCAACCCCCCGGAGAATTTCTTTCTTTAAAAGAAGATAATCCAGCTTGCGGACTAAGCGACGTTTATGTGCTTTTCTTCCCATATACTAGGTCAGAATGCATTCCTCCCCTTTTTTTAGTGGCGAGGAAGTGACGTCTGCTTGCTTATCCAATGCTGGACGTCGGGGGATTGTCACAAGTATGGTTTTGCAAGATAGAATCAATTTTGCTCTTAATGACTTCTTTCCATAGACGACCATCACTAGAGTTCACCACTTCTTTGAAAGTTTGGGGTTCGCCTTCATGCATAAAAGTTAAGAAATCTGGATCAAAAGATTTTTTCGTTCTTGTTCCTTTACTACGTCTAGGTTCCTCCTCGACTTCTTCATCTTTGTTTTCACTATCTTCACTGATGGTCTCATGTGTTCGTTTGGAAGAACTTGGTTCTTCCTTAGATTTACATGGAAATACATCTTCAAAGAACGATGCATTTCTAGACTTCATTATCGTGTTCTTTGGTATATCAGAGATGTCAGATTTGTACACTAAGAACTGATAAGCACTACTATTATGTGCATAGCCGATGAAAATGCAATCAACCATTTTGGGTCCTATTTTCACTTTTTAGGTGGAGGTACTGCCACCTTAGCAAGACATCCCCACATTCACAAGTAGTTATAGGATGAATTTCTTCATTTCCATAATTCATATAGAGTTTTCTCTTTTTTTTTTTTCACCTTATTGAAAAGGTAGTTAGCTGAAAGAATAGCTTCTCCCCACAAGTTTGGTGGCAAACCAGAACTTATTAACATTGCATTCATCATTTTCTTCAAGGTACAATTCTTTCGCTCAACAACACTGTTGGACTGAGGAGAATAAGGCATTGTGGTTTCATGTATAATCTCATGATTAGCACAAGTTTCAGCAAATGGTGATTCATACTCTCCACCTCGGTCAGTTCTTAGTGCCTTAATTTTTTTGTTGAGTTGATTCTCAACTTCATTTTTATAGAGAACAAATTTCTCTATCACTTCGTCCTTACTTTTAATCATATACACATAACAATATTTTGTGCTATCATCAACAAAGATAATGAAATACTTATTACCACCTCTTGTTTGTGTCATTTTTAAATCACAAATATCACTGTGAATTAAATCAAGAGGGTAAGTGTTTCTTTCAATACTTTTAAAGGATGATCTTATTTGTTTTGCCTCCACACAAGTTTCACACTTATGTTTGGAATAAATTTGGAATGTCGGTATATGATTCAAGTTAATTAGTCTACGCAAAGTATCATAATTAACATGTCCTAGTCTACCATACCGTAAATTGGAAGACTCAAGCATATAAGTAGAAGATGTAGCTTTATTGATATTCTTAACCATGGTCATTACATTGAGTTTGAATATTCCACCACTCATGTATTCTCTACCAACATACATTCCACTCTTTGACAAAACAAATTTGTTTCACTCAAAATCTAAATGAAATCCGTAATTATTAAGCAACGAACCAGATACCAAGTTCTTACGGATTTCAAGAACATATGCAACATTGTTCAGTCAGTTCCTTCCCAAAAGTTATCTTCAAGATCACCTTGCCTTGGCCCTTGATTTCTGAAGTAGCCGAGTTCCCCATAAACACCTTCTCCCCATTCTCTAATGGTTTGAAAGTGGAGAACATACTTTTGTTGGAGCACACGTGTTGAGTAGTTACAGTCTCAATCTACCATTCCTTAGGGTTTGAACTCATCATGTTCATCTCCGAGACCACAGCTGAGAGGTTGATATCGGAAACGTCTTGAGCAATGCCTTAATAATATTTGCTTCTCTGTTCATGTTCTTCTTGCGTAGTCTGCAATCAGTAGACTTGTGACCTAGCTTATCACAGTTGAAGCACTTGCCCTGAAACTTCGGCTTCTTGGATATTCCTTCCCTTAGGCCCCAACTTGGATCCCTTATTGTTGTGCTTTTTGGAACGTTGGCTATGTTCCAGAACGTTAGCCTTGGCCGCATGACTGATGGCTCCCGTTTTTTCAGATCCTCTATTGTCTTCTTCAATACGAAGCCTAACAATGAGATTCTCAATGCCCATTTTCTTTCGCTTATGCTTGAAGAAGTTTTTGATATCTTTCTAACCTGCTGACAATTTTTCAATAATACAAGCAACTTTTCTTACCATTTTAGAATCTACCATTTTTTAGTCTAGGAAGCGGTCCACAATGAACTTCTTGGCGCCGGCATCCTCAGTTTTATATTTATGATCTAGAGATTCCCAAAATTCTTTAGCAGTTCTTTTGTCTCGGTCTGGCATTCGTGTCTGCAGGACATGCGGGCGCACACATATCGCATATAATCCGTTCCGAGATTTACCACCCCCCCCCCTTCTCTCTTTCGCGCGTGCGCGCAAAAGAGAGCCTCTTGGCATGCTATCTTACAATGCCAAGAAAGAGGTTATTATATATTATCTTCTAATTTCTTTGTTTTTTCCGATATGATACTAAAATCCCTCAACTCATTTTCAGAGATGAAACCGCCTCACTTTGGGAGATAATTTCTCATTCACCCGATAACCGCTTTGAGTAAGTAAATATATGATTTTGATCAACTCACGAAGGTGAACACAAATCCATCAAGATCTCTCACTAATTCATAGAGGATCTTACTCAAAAAATTTCTAAAAACTGGTTCGTAAATGGTGTATAAATTACTCATTTTGTAACACTATAGACACCTAGGAAAATCATCTCAACTTTATAGTTCCCTTCTTTTTAACTCTATAGTTCCGTTCTTTTTCCTAGTTAGTCTTTCTTGTAATGAAACTGCATTTTCTGGTTTTGTTGTTGGATTCATCTATTAGCTACATTCTTACTCAAGGTGTAGTTTCATTCTACCATGGTGTCAAACTTTGGTCTCTGAGAGTTTGATCTTTGCAAAATCAATATTTTGATTAAAAAACCATCACTAGTTTGAATTTTTCAACTATGTAGATGTACTCAAATTTTACTTTATGATGCTTCTCTTAATTTACATTCTAGATCCCTAAAATAAATTCCATTCTCTTGCCATTCAAGTTGTGCAAGGTTCGTAATATGCAGTTTGGCCATAAAGGCATCCCCTATCTCCACACTTAAGAAGATTGTCGCACCGATCCCCTAATCAAGACAAATGACACCATTAAGCTTGACCTCAAGACTGGAAAGATTGTTGACTTCATCAAATTCGACGTTGGGAATGTTGTGTAGGTCACTGGTGGAAGAAACACTGGGCGTGTGGGCATCATCAAGAACTGGGAGAAGCATAAAGGAACATTCACGAGTTTGCAATCCGTATCGGAAATGCGTACACCATTGGTAAGGGCTCAAAGCCCTGGGTGACTCTTCCCAAGGGCAAATGAATCAAGTTAAGCATCATCAAGGAGGCTATGAAGCGAGCAACAGTGGCGGCGGCAACTGCAGCTGCTTAGTTTGATCTTTACTCGAGGCCTATTTAAAACTGGGAATTGCTCAGCCTCTCTTTTTACATATATATCAATTTTGTTTCAAGTGAAAACTTGTTTTTGAATTAGGATTGTTAAAAGGGTAGTCCTATCATTTACTGCTTGTTTTAGGCAATCAAACTGATATGGGTCAGGAATAACGTAGCCCATCCTGGGCCACTGGATCCCCTCAGGATGCGCGCTCTTTCCGATCCTTCAGATCTGCCACATCAGCGTCAGAAAACCGCCCGGAGCTCTGCCACGACAGCCCGAAAACCGCTCCGGCGTCTGCCACGTCAGCCCTATACCGACCGGCTTTCCACCGCTTCAGCCACTCGGGTAACTCCAAACGGGTCTGGACCCAATTGGCTTCCCCTATAAATACCAGACCCTCCCCCCTGTCTGCAGGTAATCAATCTTTCTTCCACAAAACCCTAGTTACCGCTACTCTCTCTCAGAGACTAACTAGATCGTCGGAGGGTCTGCCACCGGGACCAACCCCGGTGTTCCTAGACCGTCTACAGGTACACGAGACCTCGGATCCAAGCCTCCTGATCCGAGCCGAGCATCCATCCTCGCCTCACTCCAGCCTGTCACCGGTACCGTTCGGCCAGCCGAGGGTCGTCTGATTAGGAGCTTCCTCCTTCAAATACAAATCGAGTAAGAACTCACACCTGGTGCATCCACACATCTCCCAGAAACAAACTGCATCAGGTTGGCGCCGTCTGTGGGAAGCTACTTCAGAAGTCGACCCGAGCCCGACCATCAAGGTACTTCGACAGCCGAGCTCTCATGGCCCCCAAAGCCAAGAAGGCTGCTACCTCCGCACCTCGGCAGGACTTGCCCCTGCCGGGTGCCGCCACCGAAGCGCACGCATCCAATCACGGGGCTCCCCGTCAGGGACCCCAGCCGAGTGCCTCCCGTCCAGCCCAGCCCGACTTACGGGGGGTAATCATAAACCGACAGGTTAGCCACAGCAGGGGAAGGGCCGCTTCCAACTCGGCCCCGAACCATCCAAAACCACCGTCCCAAGGGCGGAGGCCAGCGCTCAGCCGCGTCGGACGGCAACCTTCGGCTCGATCGAACCGGGTCGAAGGAGCCCCAGTCACTCACCAGGAGTTCCAGGACTTCCGGAGGGAAATCCTGGGGGCCCTCCGAGGGGCCCCCAACAAGGAGGATGTCCGCCATTCCCAAACCAGGTCGGACGCCGAGGCCAGCGTGTCCTGCCCATCGACAATCCCACCAGAGTACGATGGCGATCTCCTAAGGCGCCTCCAAGAAATGGAGGATCGCCTGGACCACATAGGCGACGGCGGTCCTGTAGCGGCTCAGGGGTACAGACCTGTCCGACCTCCTTTCTCCGCCCTCATCCTCCAAGCGGAAATACCCCAAAATTTCCGACCACCTCAGTTCGAGACCTATGACGGTGAGGGAGATCCTGCTGATCACATGAAGGGTTTCAAAACCCTGATGATGATTCACAGCGCTTCGGATCCCCTGCTGTGCCGAGCCTTCCCTGCCACCCTCTGGGGTCCGGCTCGGGAATGGTTCTCCAAGCTAATCCCCGGCTCCATTTACTCCTTCGACCAGCTGGAGGGCAATTTCCTTGCCCACGTTTGCACCAGCCGGAAGGCCGAGAGGACAAGTGCTTCTTTACTTGGACTCAGGCAGAAGGAAGGGGAGTCGCTCAGAGTGTTCGTCCGGAGGTTCACCGCAGAGGCAAGGTCGGCCTCCTCCCTCGATCCTGGCGTTGCCTCCGCGGCATTTCGGCACAACGTCCGTCATGGACAGCTGAAAGCCTCTCTGGCAAAGAAACCCCCCATCGATTTTCCCGACCTCCTCAACAGGGTCGAGAAGTACATCAGGGCGGAAGAGGCCCTAAACCCAGAAGAGTCCAGGGAGGCCCCCGGGAAGGGAAAGCGGAAGGCCGAAGAAGTCGAGCCATCAAAGAAGGCTCCAAGGGACGCGGGCGCCATGAAGAAGGTCCCGCCGGTCCCTCGCTTCGAGAGGTATACCCCGCTAACCCAAAATGTGTCCTCCATTCTCTTGGCGATCAAGGACAGGGACCTCGTCCAGTACCCTCCTCGTCCGTCCAACAATACCAGCAAGAAAAGGGATCAGCGGTAGTAGACAACACGGATCACTACCGTGACCTGAAAGATGAGATCGAGGCCCTCATTCAGCGAGGGTACCTCCGGGAGTACAAGCGAGAGGAAGCTCGAGGACAGAGGGACACGAGGAACAGGAAGACTCCACCTCCTCCTCGAGCTCCCCGGCAACTCCTCGAGCGAGAGCAGGAGCTTGATGAGCCTGAGGGCCAAGCCATATTACACTACGTCCACGGGGGGGCCCATGGGAGGGGAGTCCAACACTTCCCACAAGGTGTTCATCCGGGATGTTAACGCTATCCAAGGTCCTCTCCCCCCTCAGATCCAGCAACTCCCTGTCTCCTTCTCGGGGGAAGACCTGGAGGGGGTGCGGCTCCTTCATTGCGACGCCCTCGTCATCAACCTCAGCATGGCCAATTTTGACGATCGACGAATCCTTGTGGACAACGGGAGCTCGGTCAACATTCTGTTTCTCGAAGCCTTCGAGAACCTAAAGCTCTCCCGCGACAAGCTAAAGCCGGCGGGGTACACCTTGCACGGGTTCTCGGGCGTCCCTGTAACAATTGAGGGGATCGTCACACTAGACGTCACGGCAGGTACGACCCCAAACTGAAGAACTGAGTCTATGAACTTTATGGTGGTAAACGTCAAGGCAGCCTACAATGCAATACTCGGTCGCCTGGGCCTCTGCTCCCTCCAGGCTTTCCCCTCGGCCTATCACCAGAAGATGAAGTTCCCTACCAATACCGGAGTAGGAGTAGTCCGGGGGAACCAGGAAGCTGCTCGCTCATGCTACATGACAGCAATTGGGAGCGGCGTGTTTCCCCTCGACGCCGTCGAGATGCAGCCCCAGAGGACCTAGCCAGAGCCCGAGTCGGTAGACGAGCTGGAAGATGTCTCGTTCGAGACAGGAGATCCGTCGAAGCACTTTTGAGTAAGTTGCTCCCTCACCCCTCGCCTTAAGTCCGCCCTCATCACTTGCATTCGCCGCAATGTCGACCTCTTCGCCTGGAAGCCTTCTGACATGCCCGGTATCTCCGAGGATCTCATCATGCACAAACTCAGCGTGATCCCTGGGTCGAAGCCGGTTGTCCAAAAGCGACGTAAGTTCGCTCCGGAGCGACAGCAGGCGGTAAATGCGGAAGTCGACAAGCTCCTGACCGCACGCATCATCCAAGAAGTCAGCTACCCCGAGTGGCTGGCGAACGTCGTCATGGTCAAGAAGGCGAGCGGAAGCTAGAGGATCTGTATAGATTTTACGGATCTCAACAAGGCATGCCCCAAGGATCCATTCCCCCTCCCCAGAATCGATGCTCTTATCGGTGCAACATCGGGTCACGAGCTTCTATCCTTCATGGATGCCTTCTCAGGCTACAACTAGATTCTTATGTTCCCTCCCGACATCTCCAAGATGTCCTTCGTCACAGACCAGGGGCTATACTATTACAGGGTCATGCTCTTCGGGCTGAAGAACGCCGGCGCCACTTATCAGAGGCTCGTCAACCGGGTCTTCAAGGAGCAAATTGGACGCAATATGGAGGTGTACGTCGACGACATGCTCGTCAAGAGCCAGCGGGGGGAGGATCACGTCGCCGATCTAGAGGAGGCCTTTGGGGTCCTTCGAACCTATAACATGAGGCTCAATCTGGCCAAGTGCACTTTCGGCGTCTCCTCGGGAAAGTTTCTTGGCTTCATTGTCAGCCAGCGAGCCATCGAGGCGAACCCCGAAAAGATCCAGGCCATAATAGACATGGCCCCTCCCAGGAACATCAAAGAGGTCCAGCGGCTGACGGGAAGATTGGCGGCCATCGGCCGTTTCCTCTCCAAGTCTGGAGAGAAGTCTCTTCTGTTCTTCAAAGCCCTGCACGGCACCGGAGGGTTCGAGTGGGGTACCCAACAGCAAGAGGCCTTCACCCAATTGAAGGAGTACCTCGCAAACCCTTCCCTCCTCAACAAGCCTGAACCGGGAGAGCCACTCTGGCTCTACCTGTCAGCCTCGGAGAAGGTGCTCAGTGCCGTTCTCGTTCGGGAGGAAGAGGGATCACAGAAGCCTCTATACTATGTCAACAAGGTCCTGCTCGACGCCGAGACCAGATACTCTCGGATGGAGAAAGTAGCGTACGCCTTGGTCATGGCCTCGCGAAAACTCCGTCCATATTTTCAATCTCATTCGGTCCAGGTACTGACAGACCAACCCCTGAAGGCCGTGCTCTACAAGCCGGAGAACTCGGGTCGACTCGTCAAATGGTCGATCGAGCTCAGCCAGTATGACATTGGCTATCAACCCAGAACAGCCATCAAGGGGCAAGCCCTCGCAGAATTCATTACGGAATGCACCATCTCCGAGCATCCCGCGAGCAAGGAGGCCGACCAGACGTGGGAAGTTTACGTCGATGGCTCCTCCTGCGAGGTAGGTAGCGGAACTGGCATTATTCTGCGAGGCCCAGATGGTTTTCTTCTCCAATACTGCCTCCGCCTCAACTTCCCGGCCTCCAACAACGAGGCCGAGTACGAGGCCATGATCGCCGGCCTCACCCTGGCTCATCAGGCCGGCACCAGACAGATCAGGGCTTTTTGCGACTCCCAGCTCGTGGTCAACCAGATCACCGGGAAGTACGAGGCCCATGACGATCGAATGGTCTGGTACCGAACTGTAGTTCAACGCCTACTGACGTCCTTCGACGAGTCGGCTATTTTGAGGATCCCCCGGGAACAGAATGTCCAGGCTGACGTCCTGTCAAAGCTGGCTTCCTCATCCTTTGAAGGTCTCGACCGCACGGTCCTGATCGAAGTCATGTTGAAACCAAGCATCGACATCCCGGAGATCCTGTGTATTGAAGACGGAGCTCCCCCCGACGACTGGACAACTCTTATTAGGCGATTTCTCGTCAAGGGAGAGCTCCTCGAAGACCGAGCTGAGGCAAGACGGGTCAGGGCCCGAGCAGAAAGATTCACAATGATCAACTCAACACTCTTCAAAAGGTCCTACACAACCTCGGATGGCCGACCCTATCTCCGCTACCTCACTCCAGATGAAGCCAAATATGCTCTTAAGGAGCTACACGAGGGGATCGGCGGATGCCACATGGGAAGCTGCTTGCTCGCACAGAAGGCTTTGAATCACGGGTACTACTGGCCCACCATGTTGCAAGACGCCCTAACCCTTGTCAAGAAATGTGGTCCCTGTCAAAGGTTCTCGCCCATCAAAAGGGCTGCGCAAGCAAACCTCCGCTCAATGGCCAGTCCGACCCCCTTTGCCATGTGGGGAATGGATCTGGTAGGCCCCTTTCCAAAGGCAACAGGGCAACGAAAGTTTCTCATTGTGGCGATCGACTACTTTACAAAATGAATCGAGGCAGAGCCATTAGCAACGATCACCGAGCAACAGACTCAACAATTCTTCTGGAAGCACATCGTCTGTCGGTTCGGGATCCCTCAAGTGCTCGTCACAGATAATGGGACCCAATTCGCAGGTAAGCATTTCTGCAAGTTCTGCGAAGATCTCGGGATCCAGCAGCGCTTCTCCTCAGTATGTCATCCCCAGTCCAACGGGCAGGCGGAGAACGATAACCGTCAGATCCTCGACGGACTCAAGAAGCGACTCGATAATTCCTTTAAGGGGTTATGGGTCGATGAACTGCCAAGTGTTCTCTGGGCCCACCGAACGACGAAGAGGATCCCGACAGGGGAGTCACCCTTCAATCTGACGTACGGCACAGAGGCCGTCATTCCCCTGGAAATAGGGATCCCCTCTCCCCGGATCATGGCCTTCGACGAGGAAAGTAACTCTTTACAACTACGATCCGACCTGGACCTCATTGACGAGGTCAAGGAGAAGTCGGCCATTAGAAGGAGTATCTACCAGCAAAGGATCGAAAGGTTCTACAACAAGAAGGTGCGCCCAACTGACATCAAACTCGGAGATCTTGTCCTCCGGAAGCTGGCGGTATCCAACCCCGGCCAGAAAAGAAAGTTGGCACCAAACTGGGAGGGCCCTTACAAGGTATCAGAGGTCGTACGACCGGGCACATATCGCCTGACAAGCCCCGAAGGCAAGCCCATCAAGAGACCCTGGAACGCCGAACACCTTATCAAATTTTTAGGAGAGTAGGCTCCATGTAAATAGCTAAGTTTGTAATCGGCACGTCGTGCCTTGTCTTTTGTAAAACTTTGATATGTTGAAATATGCCAGCTTTCTTAAAACAAGCCTATGGCATCTTAATTTGTTACAAGTAGAGAAAATGTTTCGCACTCGGCCCTAGGATGGAATCACGAGCCAGAACAGCTTCTCTTGCAAGCTTCTGGCTCGGCCCTCGGATGGAATTGCGAGCCAAAACAACTTCTCTTGCAAGCTTCTGGCTCGGCCCTCGGATGGAATCGCGAGCCAGAACAGCTTCTCCTGCAAGCTTATGGCTCGGCCCTCGGATGGAATCGCGAGCCAGGATAGCTTCTCCTGCAAGCTTGTTTCTCGGCCCTCGGATGGAATCGCTAGCCAGAACAGCTTCTCTTGCAAGCTTCTGGCTCGGCCCTCAGATGGAATCGCGAGCCAAAACAACTTCTCTTGCAAGCTTCTGGCTCGGCCCTCGGATGGAATCGCGAGCCAGAACAGCTTCTCCTGCAAGCTTATGGCTCGGCCCTCAGATGGAATCGCGAGCCAGGACAGCTTCTCTTGCAAGCTTGTGTCTCAGCCCTCGGATGGAATCGCGAGCCAGAACAGCTTCTCTTGCAAGCTTTTGGCTCGGCCCTCAGATGGAATCGCGAGCCAAAACAACTTCTCTTACAAGCTTCTGGCTCGGCCCTCGGATGGAATTGCGAGCCAGAACAGCTTCTCCTGCAAGCTTATGGCTCGGCCCTCGGATGGAATCGCGAGCCAGGACAGCTTCTCTTGCAAGTTTGTGTCTCGGCCCTCGGATGGAATCGCGAGCCAAAACAACTTCTCTTGCAAGCTTGTGGCTCGGCCCTCGGATGGAATCGCGAGCCAGAACAGCTTCTCCTGCAAGCTTATAGCTCGGTCCTCGGATGGAATCGCGAGCCAGGACAACTTCTCTTGCAAGCTTGTGTCTCGGCCCTCGGATGGAATCGCGAGCCAGAACAGCTTCTCTTACAAGCTTGTGGCTCGGCCCTCGAATGGAACCGCGAGCCGTAAAAACTCCACTTATAATACTGGGGGCTCGGCGCCCGGAGGACCCAACTTGTAGGATTGATAGCAACGTGCATCCAATCCAACAAAACAACCGTCCGCGCACCATCTCTCCCTGAGAACATGTGCGGGAGCTCAGCGTCGACCCCGAGCAAGGCGGGTGCCTTCTCCAAGGCATCGCGACCTTGACGCTCGGCGGCGACCCTTTGCTACGCCCGCGGTTGTCTTTCTCACCGGTATGGGGGCTCAGCATCCGTCCCTCGCTCGGTTTGGGCTTCTTCAAGCTCATCAACCTATGTACGAGGCGACATCCGCCAGCCATGCCCGCACCGTCTCCCCCTGAGAACATATGCTGGAGCTCGGCGTCGGCCCCGAGCAAGGCAGGTACCTTGCCCAAGGCACCGCGACCTTGATGCTCGGCGGCGACCCTCTGCTACACCCGCAGTTGTCTTTCTCACCGGTATGGGGGCTCGGCATCCGTCCCTCGCTCGGTTTGGGCTTCTCGAAGCTCATCAACCTATGTGCGAGGCGACATCCGCCAGCCACGCCCGCACCGTCTCTCCCTAAAAACATGTGCGGGAGCTCGGCGTCGACCCCGAGCAAGGCGGGTGCCTTCTCCAAGGAATCACGACTTCGACGCTCGGTGGCGACACTTTGCTACGCCCGCAGTTGTCTTTCTCACCGGTATGGGGGCTCGGCATCCATCCCTCGCTCGGTTTGGGCTTCTCGAAGCTCATCAACCTATGCGCGAGGCGGCATCCACCCGCCACGCCCGCACCGTCTCTCCCTGAGAACATGTGCGGGAGCTCGGTGTCGACCCTGAGCAAGGAGGGTGCCTTCTCCAAGGCATCGCGACCTTGACGCTCGGCGGCGACCCTTTGCTACACCCGCAGTTGTCTTTCTCACCGGTATGGGGGCACGGCATCCGTCCCTTGCTCGGTTTGGGCTTCTCGAAGCTCATCAACCTATGTGCGAGGCGACATCCGCCAGCCACGCCCGCACCGTCTCTCCCTGAGAACATGTGCGGGAGCTCGGCGTCAACCCCGAGCAAGGCGGGTGCCTTCTCCAAGGCATCACGACCTTGACGCTCGGTGGCGACCCTTTGCTACGCCCGCAGTTGTCTTTCTCACCGGTATGGGGGCTCGGCATCCGTCCCTCGCTCAGTTTGGGCTTCTCAAAGCTCACCAACCTATGTGCGAGGCGACATCCGCCAGCCACGCCCGCACCGACTCTCCTTTAGAATACGTGCAGGAGCTCGGTGGCGACCCCCAGCTACTCTTGCAACTGGTTCTCGCAAACATGGGGGCCCAACAAACCGGAGCAAGGCCGCAGCTTTATTCAAAGCCGCTTGACCACTACGCTCAGTTACGAGCTACAACCATGTGTTGACAAAATTTTATTAAGTTTAGAGCATCTGCCTTCGGCAGACGCCCCGAGCCCCGGGTCGAGTTGTTGACCACCCTCTCACCCGCGAACAACTCGGGGTTTATGGCTTTTACAACCCTAAATCCCGAACTGTTCGAGGATGGCAGGGGGGCATCAACCCACTGCTTTCTCCGTCCCAGAACAAATGCTCCGACCCTCTGAGCCATTCAGCTGACCCTTCTCTCGCCCCCGAACAACTTGGGGTTTACGGCTCTTACGAGCCCAAAACTCCGAACTGTTCGAGGACGACAGAAGAGCCACCACGCTTCGGCTCTCTCCGAACCCCGAAACGATCGGTCGGCCCACCGCTCACCAATGAACAACCCGGGGTCTCATGGCTATAACAGCCCGTACCTTGAATAGTCCGAGGGTGATCGGTGTGCCTCCAATCCGGAGCATGCTGAAAATTGTTTTCTCTAGGCGCCCGCCTTCCGCTGGCACCCTAATCAAGCAACTAACTGCCTGACAACCTAAAAGGGGAGTGGGGATTATATAGCCCCCTAAGACCCCATTTATTGCATCTAGGAATACGAAACGGCGGAAGGCGAAACGTCGCCATAAACGCTCACGGAATACGAAACGTCGCAATTAATGACACAGTCGCGTCAGTGGCGACCCTCTGTAGCTGTCACACCGACCACCCTCGGCATCCGAGACAATCAAGGTTTCGGAAAACGAATGTTCTTATTCATTACACATTGCTTATTGCTTACAACTCAAAGAACGTCGGTACAAATACAAGGAAAAAAGAAGGCTCACAACTCACTCGCACTCGCCAGGAAACTCAAATTCAGGGCTCCTATCGCCCTCGGTTGGGCCGACCTGAGAAGACACTCCCGCCACCGAGCTCCCCGCATCATCCGGCTGGGCCTCGACCAATGAAAATGTCAACGACCGCCCCGGGGTCGAGTTGCTCGCCTCTTCAATCAGACCCGCACCCAACATGAGCTTCAGCCGGCGAACCTCCAATTCCTTCTCCACAACGGTCTCACGAAGAAAAGACTCCGAAGCCGAGCGCCCGCTAGAGGCATCCGAGGCAGACCAGTCCGTCTCGATTACCCACCAGTCCCGGTCGGCCACGACTTTCTTCAGAAGGGCCACCTCTAGGCCGAGCTCCCTTGACTTGTTCAGAAAATAATTCTTGGCGGCCTCTCGATCCCGAGCCAGCTTTCGTTGGTAAGCCAAAATGGGGTCGGCGTTCCGAGTCCCACGCATCTACCAAAAGACAAAAACAAATATCACAAAAAACACAAGTCTTGAAGGGTCGGCCCAAAAAAGTATATTTCATTTCTTTCAAAAGTTTGATACAAAAGCTGCGGTGGCCAGTTCGCTCTAGGCATTTACATCAAAAACAAAGAAAACAAAAACAACTATCTATTCTTGAGGGTCGGGTTGCACCTCGTCATCGCCCTGGGCTCCCCTCGTCTCATCACCGCCAGGGGTCGGAGGCAAGTCCGCACGCCATCCATAGCAGAGGTGGTCGACGTTCTGCTCGGGGTAGATCTTCCTAAAGTGGGACTTGGCCTGTTCATATGCCTCGTCCTGCGCCGTCATCACGGTCTCCACCAAAACCGCCTCCATCTCTGCGAGGGCTTTCTTCCCCTTCTCCGCCTCGGTCGTGACCTTCGCCAAAAGATCCTCTCGGTCCTGCTTATGGATCTTGCAGAGCGACTCTATCTGGGCCTCGTGAACGAGCACTTGGGTCCGGGCCGCTTTCAGATCCTCCGTGACCTTATTTTGCTCCCGAAAGTACTTCTCCGCATTTTTCCTCTCAAGGAGTATCGACCTCTCCAGGCACTTGTGGAAGTGCTGGCCGTGGAGCATCTCCTGTTCGAAGAGAGATCAAATTAGTGAAAGTTCCAAGCTAAGTCAAAAAGCAGAGCCGAACCGACTTACCGAGAGGTGTGCCTGGGCCCACCGCATATAGGCCTGGTCGGCCGTCTGCACCGCCAAGGCCATCCCATCACGCTCGGTGATGGCCTTCGAGACGAACTCCATCGATACGGGCCCGTCGAGAATAGAATCCCCCTTCACAATCGACCAGTCAGGAGCAAAGGGCATCGTACCCATCTTCCCCACCATCTCCGCGGCACTCGGTCGTATCGGGGGGAGCCCTTTTTCCGGGGTTTCCACGGTCTTGCCCGAGCCGCCCGCAGCGTCTCGAGCCGCCCTCGACGAGTGAGAGTGGTGCGGGTGGTGCAAGTGGTGCTTCTTTTGCTTCTTTGCCGGGGATTGCCCCTCGACCACCGAGGCAGGCACCTGGGAGGACCCTCCGGCCTGTGCAGTCTGGGCGGCCAGCTTCTTCCTCTTGGCCGCTATAAGCTCTTGCTCCTCCTTCTTCTTCTTCTCCACCTTCGCCTTCTCAGCCACGACAAGCAATAGCTTCTTGGCGTTCGCCTGTTGTGCCGACATCCCTGCAAAAAGATAAGAGAGGAGCTAACGTTAACACGAAGGCAGAAAGATGAACAAATGTGGAAAGAAACATACTAGGGTCGGCGGGACTCAGTCCGGCCCTCGCAAGGTGAATCTCGGTCACTCGAGGCCATGCGATGCTGTGACCCCCCACTATCGTCCCCACCTTCTCCCACTCCTTGGCCGTCAGGTCGCTCTTCTTCGGAGGCTTGTGTCTCGGCTTTACGAAGCTCCACTGGGTCGGGATCTCCCAAGACCCGTCGGTCCGAACCACAAATTACTTGCCCCTCCACCCCTTTATCGAATCCAGATGGCCATGCATCACCTTCTTGTGCGGCCTCGGTGAGAAGTAGAAGATCCCCTCCATATCTCCGAGCGAACCAATTCCAAGGATGGCCCGGAAGTACGTCAATCTCAGCTTCACCCCCTTCTCTTGGCATTTTAGAATAAAGCAAACAAGATGCTTCCAAGAGTTCGGCCCGTACTGCATAGGGCACAGTCCTGCCCAGTTCAAGACCCTCTTCACAAAAGGGTGCAGGGGCAATCTCAGTCCCGAAAGGAAGGCATCCTCAGGGAACATGCAGTAGCCCGGGGCCAGAACTGTGGTAGGGCGGATACCGGGGTTTGGAAGGAGGAGCTCATACTCCCGTGGAATGAAGTAGGCGAGCTACAAAACATTGAGATACTCCGGCTTCAAGTTACTGGGGATACTGTCCGCACGAATCTTAACCCGGGTGTCTTCGCCCAGCACGGGAGGGATCGGCTGGATGTCCTTAATGTCGTCAGGATATACCTGAATCGACCCGGGGTTCCTGAAATCGACCTAAGGGAACTCGAAACCCTGCCTCGGGGCGTCCTCAACAGGTGAGGATGGACTATGCGGGATGACCATGACCTTTTTCTTACGACGAGGGCTGGGCCTTCCGCTCGGGAGACGGCGTCGACAAAGGGGGGAGAGGAGGAAGATCTTCTCCGACCCCGATCGGCCTCCCCGCCGTTCCCGGACCAGCTCCTCCTTGGGCAGACTCCCGCTCTTCGACCTCATCCTCCTCATCGTCAACTTTCGGAACCTCGGGATCCCGACCCTCCTCATCTTCTTCATCATCTTCCTCATCCTCGGCATCCTGCTCCTCCTCGTCTTCCTCCTCTCCCTCGGTGTCCTCCTCCTCTTCCTCATCGACCTCAACCTGACCCTGTTCCTCCTCGTCCTCCCCATTCCACTCGTCCTCTTCTTCCTCTTCGCCCTCAACCATGGGCTCCTTTCCCGGCCGTCTGGACCTGAGAGGGGACACCACGAAGACCACATCATCATCCGACCCCGGGTCGGTCAGGACCTCCTTCTCCACCTTGTACTTACTCAGGGAAGAAGACGTGTCTTGTTCGGACTCCTCTGCAGGCCGACCCGACGAGCTGGCCTCGGATCCGGACTGAGTACGCGACATTTACTAAAGATAAAATACTAACCTGGAACATTGGAAAATACGATCACCGGAAAGTATCGCCGACGGCAAGTAAGAATTCTACTCTTGCTTAATTTGGAAAGTGAAAAATGAAAGTGAAGAAGAAGAAATGAGGGGGGAAAGGGGGTTTTAAAGGGGAAAGCGACTCCTCGATTTTCGCAAAAAAGATCTAGCCGTTGGATCTTAACTACTAAGATCCAACAGCTACCAAGATCTAAAAATGCTTTGATCTTTGCGCCCATGACGTCAGCAATACACGTAAAAATTAACCCACTCCCCCCAGGCTTTTCTGATCTCCAAAAATGCTTTTTTCCACAAGGCAGAAGGGTCGGAGCCCGGATAAAACCGCGAGCCATACCGCCTTCTGTTTTCTCAGTATCGGCTCGGAGCTCGGATGGCGTCACAAGCCAGTAATTCCTCTTCTATCTCACAGAAGGGTCGACGCTCGGATAAAACCGCGAGCCATACCGCCTTCTATTTCCTCAGTATCGGCTCGGAGCTCGGATGGCGTCGCGAGCCAGCGATTCCTCTTCTATCTCACAGAAGGGTCGACGCTCGGATGAAACCGCGAGCCATACCGCCTTCTATTTTCTCATTGCCGGCTCGGAGCTCGGATAGCACCGTGAGCCAATAATTCCTCTTCTATCTCACAGAAGGGTCGACGCTCGGATGAAACCGCGAGCCATACCACCTTCTTCTTTCTCGGTGGGGGCTCGGAGCTCGGATAGCATCGCGAGCCAGTAATTCCTCTTCTATCTCACAGAAGGGTCGACGCTCGGATGAAACCGCGAGCCATACCGCCTTCTATTTTCTCAGTATCGGCTCGGAGCTCGGATAGCACCGCGAGCCAGTAATTCCTCTTCTATCTCACAGAAGGGTCGACGCTCGGATGAAACCGCGAGCCATACCACCTTCTTCTTTATCGGTGGGGGCTCGGAGCTCGGATAGCATCGTGAGTCAATAATTCCTCTTCTATCTCACAGAAGGGTCGACGCTCGGATGAAACCGCGAGCCATAACCACCTTCTTCTTTCTCGGTGGGGGCTCGGAGCTCGGATAGCATCGCGAGCCAATAATTCCTCTATCTCACAGAAGGGTCGACGCTCGGATGAAACCGCGAGCCATACCACCTTCTTCTTTCTCGGTGGGGGCTCGGAGCTCGGATAGCATTGTGAGCCAATAATTCCTCTTCTATCTCACAGAAGGGTCGACGCTCGGATGAAACCGCGAGCCATACCGCCTTCTATTTTCTCAGTATCGGCTCGGAGCTCAGATGGCATCGCGAGCCAGTAATTCCTCTTCTATCTCACAGAAGGGTCGACGCTCGGATGAAACCGCGAGCCATACCACCTTCTTCTTTCTCGGTGGGGGCTCGGAGCTCGGATAGCATCGCGAGCCAATAATTCCTCTTCTATCTCACAGAAGGGTCGATGCTCGGATGAAACCGCGAGCCATACCGCCTTCTATTTTCTCAGTATCTGCTCGGAGCTCGGATGGCGTCGCGAGCCAGTAATTCCTCTTCTATCTCACAGAAGTGTCAACGCTCGGATGAAACTGCGAGCCATACCGCCTTCTATTTCCTCAGTATCGGCTCGGAGCTCGGATGGCGTCGCGAGCCAGCGATTCCTCTTCTATCTCACAGAAGGGTCGACGCTCGGATGAAACCGCGAGTCATACCGCCTTCTATTTTCTCAGTGCCGGCTCGGAGCTCAGATAGCACCGCGAGCCAATAATTCCTCTTCTATCTCACAGAAGGGTCGACGCTCGGATGAAACCGCGAGCCATACCACCTTCTTCTTTCTCGGTGGGGGCTCGGAGCTTGGATAGCATCGCGAGCCAATAATTTCTCTTCTATTTTTCACAGAAGGGTCGATGCTCGGAGCTCGGATAGCATCGCGAGCCCCAACAACCCTCCTCTATTTTCATGGGGGCTCGGTGCTCGGATGGCATCCCGAGCCCCAACTGTACTTCCTGGTTCAAAAGGGGCTCGGATAGTACCCCGAGCCCCAAATGCCCTCAGGTGTTAGGAGGGGCTCGGAGCTCGGATAGAATTGCGAGCCCCATCAGCCCTCCCCTTATCACAAAGGGCTCGGAGCTCGGATGGAATCACGAGCCCCTCTAAGCCCTCCTCTTGCCAAAAAAGCTCGTCTGCCAACCCATAGCGCTCGACGAACCGAGCTCCAAAAGCAGACCTCGCCTCCTCCTCGCTCTTCCAACTAGCGAGGAGCTCGTCTACCGACCCCTTACGCTCGAAGAAATGGAGACCTAAAAGAAAACCTCGCCTCCTCCTCGCTCTTCCAACTAGCGAAGAGCTCGGCTATTGACCCCCTGAGCTCGGCTGCCGACCCTTGGCCCTCAGAACAAAACGAGCCCCCAATGAGATCTCGGCGTCCCCTCGCTCTTCTAACTAGCAAGGGGACCCCCTCCGACCCTGGGAAGCTCGTCCACCGAGTCCTAGGGCTCGTCTGCCGACCCCCGCAAGCTCGTCCACCGAGTCCTAGGGCTCGTCCGCCGACCCTCGGAAGCTCGTCCACCGAGTCCTAGGGCTCGTTTACTGACCCTTGGAGCTCGTCCACCGAGCTTCAGGGCTTGTCTGCCGACCCAAAACCTCGCCAACCGTCGCTTTGGCTCTCCTCTCTCCTAAACTTGACCTCCCGCGGAATCCAACGAAGGGTCCCTTCTTCCTACCCCGTGGCCTCTTCGGGAAACAACAGATCCTACTTCTTATCCCAACATCTGCTCTTCCCCCAGAGGCAAAGAGTCACTCCTACACGGCTGGATCACCCAGCCCTACAGGAGCGTGGGGCTTGTGATATGGGTCAGGAATAACGTGGCCCATCCTGGGCCACTGGATCCCCTCAGGATGCGCGCTCTTTCTGATCCTTCAGATCTGCCACGTCAGGGCCGAAAAACCGCCTGGAGCTCTGCCACGACAGCCCGAAAACCGCTCCGGCGTCTGCCACGTCAGCCCTATACCACCCGGCTTTCCACCGCTTCAGCCACTCGGGTAACCGGGTCCGAACCCAGCCCCAAACGGGTCTGGACCCAATTGGCTTCCCCTATATATACCAGACCCTCCCCCCTGTCTGCAGGTAATCAATCTTTCTTCCACAAAACCCTAGTTACTGCTACTCTCTCTCAGAGACTAACTAGATCGTCGGAGGGTCTGCCACCGGGACCAACCCCGGTGTTCCTAGACCGTCTACAGGTACACGAGACCTCGGATCCGAGCCTCCTGATCCGAGCCGAGCATCCATCCTCGCCTCACTCCAGCCTGTCATCGCGCCAGCCGAGGGTCGTCTGTTAGGAGCTTCCTCCTTCAAATACAAATCGAGTAAGAACTCACACCTGGTGCATCCACACGTCTCCCAGAAACAAACCGCATCACAAACTATCTAACATGGTACCCCTCTCTCTATAAGAAAAAGTGAGAGAAGAGGCGAGTGTGATCTATCTCTTTATCCCTACTAAGAAAAATTGAGAGAAGAGGAGAGTGTTATAGTGAAGGGGGCAAGATTAGATATTTTGACTTGGTGTCTGATGAGAGAAGATAATTATGTTATATGGTTGAGTTTAAATGCAACTAGTATTTTTCACATGCGATGCACGTTTTGATTAGAGTTTGATGATTTTCACGTGCGATATATGTTAAGAAATAGTTTTGGGGTTGGACATGCGTTGCATGTAATTGAGAAAAATATTTTGAAGAAAAACTACGATTTGTAGTAGCAATGTACGTGTTCATAAGTAGAATTGGAGTTGTACGTGCAACATATGTGTTTGTTTAGTGTTAAAAAAATATTGAAAAATTATTTTGCACGTGTGTTGCATGTTTAAATAGGTGACATTTTATTTGCCTGTTTTTTTTGTGATGATTAATGAGAGTATTGGAGTTGCACGTGCAATGCACATGTTTGTATGTTGACAAATGACAACCACAACTCTCCCATTATAATATTAGAGATTAGAGATTAGAGATATATAGGGGATGGCGAGACTTTGGTTGCTATGAATATGGACTCATTGTCAGTGGTAATAATTCGACTAAAGTGGGTAACTGACCCACTTTTGGAAAACATTTAGCCAAACGACCCACTTTCTAAAAGATTTAGCCAAACTACCCACTTTTATAAAATATTTAACTAACTAACCCTTTTTAATATAATAACCTAAAAACAAAATTTTATATATAACCCTACTTTAGAAATTATAAACTATAATACACCTTATTATTATAAAAGCTGGATAATTCACAAAAAATAAAGAAACTTAAATTTAAAAAAATTTCGAAATTCTAGATAAATTCATTGATAAAAGATTAACAGAAAGGAAGCATGTTGCTGGTAAAGAAATATTAGAATACTTGTTACTAGCAAGAAAAGTAACTAATCAACTACCTAAAGAGATACAAAAAGAAATAGCATACAAAGTATTAGATTACAGAAACGAAGAAGCAAGTTAGTACTACCAACACCTACTAGCACACAAAATAATAGGATAAGTATGACCAACGAAACAGTTGCATTAATTCCTAACATGAACCCAGAAATTTATATGATAAATATACAAGAGTTGAAAGAAGATTATAATGGTCCTGAAATGTTAAAAGATATAAGAAAAGATTTAAGAATCATAAATAAAAATATAAAAGAATTAGGTAGATATATAAGTGACTACCCAGAAGAAGAATCAGGCATAGCAGAAGAAGGCATGAAAGAGTTAGAAGCTATAACAAAACTTAATATAAATATCTTGGAAATAGAGGATTTAATGGCAAATCATAATTCAGAAGAAGTAGAAGAAGCCTTGAAAAATCTACATATAACAAATGAAGAAATAAAAATGGACCAAGATAAGATTATTGTAAAACCTTCAGAAATTCCAAGTAACATGTACGAAATCTTAAGACCACCACCTAACAAAAAACCTTACCAATTACCATGGAAATGGCAAAACCCAAAAGGAAGAATGCAACTTGGAAAAGATAAAGAAAAGGGAAGAACACTACGAATGTAGCGCCCCGAATTTCTAATGTAATAATTTAGAAAATACGTGGCACAATCCCAGCATCCACTTCAATGTAACAATATACACAACCAACACCACTAAAATTTTCAACTTTTATTACAACAAATTTTTACAAATCACAGCGGAATTCAAACAACTCAAACAATATTTTCTGTCATTTACAACTCAATTTATCTCAAAATTGCTTTTACAAATTTACACAAACTGTTTATGAATCATTTTATCTCAAAAATTAACTTAAGCATCCAACCTCCAACTCTAAGCAACAACCTGCAACATGTGAGGCTAGAGATGATCCCTAACCCCCAAAACTAAAGGGGTTAGCCATAAATGGTGTGAGTGACATAAAACAATCAACATAATTTAATTGTAAAACATAAGGTCATCAACAACATGTATTAACCACAATGATAAATGAATAAGGAATAACAAAGATGTAAAGCATGAAAACGTCATAGAATGAAAACAACAAGTGCATCTAGTCTAAAGGTCAAGTGTAGAAAAACTGGAAAACACATGCATAAAATCAAGTCAAGAAAACACAATTGCTATATGTGGACTCTCTAATGCATACTTGTCGAAGTCTATGCATCTCATTCTACATAGGTTCGGTGCAAACCCTTAACGTCTCCACTTCATATGGGTTCAATCCCCGCTATGCGACTAATCTTAACACGATGACTACTACGAGATAAAGATAAACTGTGAGAATTAGCCCATGCCTGATAATTCAGGAGATGGATCCCCACATCTCAGGTATTTTACCTGGATAATTCAGGAGATCATCCCACATCTAGACATAGACACATCATCACATGATTACCCCATGTGCGTCGCCTCGACCTTGATAATTCAGGAGTTCAATCCCGCATCTCAAGTAAACCACTTGGATAATTCAGGAGATATATCTCTCACCTCAGGTAATTTACCTGGATAATTCAGGAGATAAATCCCTCATCTCAAGATAGTTACTTGGATTATTCAGGAGATCAAATCTCTCATCTAAAGCCGTATTGAGGTGCATAACTCATGTTCCCGTTCATCATATCACCACTAGTGCCTGTCCTTATTATTTGTGGGTTATTTAATTTCTCAACGAATCTCCTAGAGTGGTGTACCCTACCGGCCTAAAAATCAAATTGAATAACTGAAATGCCTCAATGGGCTTCAACAAAATAACTCAACAAATAACTTAATACCGGTATGATAGGGTCACGTACCTCTAGAGACTCAAACTCAAAAGTCTAACAAATTCCACTAAACAAAAAGTGGCTCAACTGAATATCTCAAAGTCAAATACTGAACTGAATATCAAATGTAGACTGAATTATCTGAAAACCAATCAATCGAAATGACACTAAAGATTACAAACATCCTTCAGTACCAGTCGACTTATACAGTGGTAAGTCGACTGTCCAGAGGACTATATCCAAAATTTCACAAAAATAGACTAAGTCATATCAGTCGACCTCAGAGGTCACCAGTCGACTGCATAAAGGCTAAGTCGACTGTCCCGAAGGGACTGAACAAATTTCACACAATAGAATTCTCAGTGAACCAGTCGACTGCACTAAGGCTAAGTCGACTGTCCAGGAAGAACTGAACAATTTTTACTAAGAAGGTTCTCAGCAGACCAGTCGACTGACAGAAGTCTAAGTCGACTGTCCCGAACAATTTTCAAAGGTCTGAAGGTACAGCAGTAGAGACGTATATTCGTTATTGTTAGAAGACATCTACTATGCTATATATAAAAAGTAAGAGTACAATTGAAGATCATGAGTAATTAGTACTTAAAGAGGCAATTCTACCATTCTTTTCAAACGACCCAGAAGACTACGAATGTAATTAGATAAATGTAATTTAACTTAGTAATATTATACCAACTGAGCTAATTGTCTAGAAAATACGTGTTCATAGCATAATCCATTAAGGATGCATCACCCAATCATCTAAATGTCGAAATTTAATTCTCAAGATCCATAATCACTAATCTTTCAATTAGGGTTTCTCAAAACTAATTTCTTTCACAACTATGATCAAAATCTAGTTTGTACATCCGATCCCAACCATGATTAATTCTTAACATGTTTTCTAACATATAATCTCATAACTCAAGATCTACTCAATATTCATGAGTTTCACAAACATGGTCCAAGCAATAACAATGGTTCATTCACATCACAATACAAGGATCATATCATTCATATAATGAAACAAAACAAAACGATGTCATTCACATAAATCAAAACAATTATCATTCGCAAAATCAAACAACAACACAAACAATGTCACTCACCTTAGAATTGCAAAGATCCGAATAAAAGCCTTCCTTTTGCTAGATCCAAAATCCTCCTCTTGATTGCCAAGAAAATAGTAATATATTAAATCTGGAGTTGTGCAGCAAATGACGGCTGCACACCCTCTTTTATACAGGCCGGAATTAAAAGCAATTAGGGTTTTGAAGTACTTTTGCAAAATAGTCCCTTTTCCAATTTATTACTTCACATATATATCCTTCCTTAGTTAAAATAAGTTAAATAAATCAAAATAAAATAAAATCCTTTTACCAATAAGTTTTCCAACAACCCAGCACTGCCCAGAGATAAGAAAATCCTAGATTTACACTCAGGGTGGCGATTTTGCACAAAAGCCCTCCCTTTTGCAATATTTGCAAATACCTCATAAGATATTCATAAAAAATCCAGAAAAATCCGAAATAATATATGGTAATACATATTATAGTTTCCAATAAAAATATTTGACTTTTACCTTCCAGAAAAACCTTTGCACAAAGATCCAACATAAATTCTATATTTGCAAAAACACCTTTTTTAACCAAATCTTCACCAAATCGATTTTAAATAAATTTCAAATATATTTAAATTCAAATGATGACCATGGAGAACCAAAATATCAGTAAAAACGAATTTTCATAGTTTATTTAAGATCCAAATGTCTTTTTACATAAAAGCTCCTCTCTTTCGAGATATTTGTAAAAATAGTTTCTTTATTCAGAAAAATCCCAAAATTTAGAATACACTCCATAATAAGTATGAAAACTTATTAAAAATATCAAATTGTATATTTACACCAAAATTATTTGCACGTGTTTCGCACGTGTAAAAAGATAAATCTTTTTAGAAAATATTTTATTAAATTTCCAGTAAATCATTTTAATTCATTTTCAAATATTAAAATAATATTTGAAAATATGGGGTTCTACAACGAAAAAGGAATAGCAGGAATTGGAGAATGGTTAGACTTAGATTGCGTAAAAGACGTAGATAGGACAATTGAAGAATGGGTAAAAGCGTCACTAATAGTAGGATTTAGGCAAAACCTTAACGGAAATGCATTTGAGAAATTTATAGAAGCCACCTTTATGGGAGTAGTAGCAAAATGGTGGAATGGGCTAGAGGAAGAAGAGAGAAATACTATAAAAAATCAAGACCAATTGATGATAGAGGAACTGAAGAAAGCTCAACACAACGGACCTTAGGTCTAAAAGAAATAATTACAAATTACGAAAAAGCAATAAGAACTGAATTCAGTGTATATGATAAAGGAGAAAAACACACTATATATAAAAAGAATCAAGCAAGATGGAGACTAAGTAACTTAGAAATATGCGACATGTGCTATTTTGACAACTATGCTTGTGAATTACGAGAATATTTCCAAGATAGTAATTATACAAAAGAAAAACGGAGTCCAATTTTAGACTCATTCTTTCTAAAACTACCTGATCCATGGAGTATAAACATATATAGTGCATACATAAGTGAGAAAGTAAAACCAGAAGTAGACACTTTAGGGTATAGAACGCAATTCGCAAAAGATTATAGGGACAAAGTATGCCAAGATGCTAGAGCAACAATGAAATATTATAGAACATATAAACAAAGAATTTGTTGTGATGATGCAAGGTCGAATCATTGGGGATGCAATAATAACTATAAATACACAAAGAAGAATAAACACAAATTCTAAAAATATAAACCAAAATATAGAAAAACTTTCAAGAGATATAAAAACCTTATAAAAAATACTTTAGAAAAATGAATAAGAATAAAAATAAGCAGTATTCGAAAAATCCTAAAAAATGTAATTGTTACATATGTGGAGAGGTAGGACATATATCACTAAATTGTCCTAAAAGAAAGAAAAAAGAAAATGTAAAATATGTAGAAGAAATTAAATAAACGAATAACATAAATTATGAATTCATAGAATATGATGAAGAATGGTCAGAAATAAGTGAAGATAAAGAAATAATGGTAATGGAAGAAGATAGTGGAAGTAGTGAAGGTGAAACAGAAGAATGTAAAATAAACATGATAACAGATTTAACAGAAATAGGAGAACCTTCAGAAAGAGAAGAAAACAATGAAAAACTAAGAGAAAGAATGTGCTTTGACATACAAAAATACGATAAAATTAGAGCGACCAAATTAGATATAAATCCAAAAAAAATTTAAACTACTAATATTTGAAAGAAAGAAAAGTACCATCATAATAGCCAGGAATAATGAACAACCTATAGACATTGAACAAGCACAAGGAAAAACTATAATCCCATTAATAACCGAAAGAATAATAAGACAAGAGATGAAAAAAAATAAGTGAAAAGACCAGAAAATATTAAGACACATACATTTAGGAGCTGTACAAATAATAATAAAAGCCTATTTTAAGGAAGGAATAAATACACCCCTCGAAATATACCTAATGGATGATAGGATAATATCAAGTACACAAGATGCCTTAATAGGAATAGTACAAGGAAACCTAATGTACCAAAAGATAAAGTTTATAATAAAACATAATTTCTCTATAAGCATGGCAGAAGAAAATAAAGATAAAAGTCTAGTCATGTATCATAGGTTATCAGGTATAGAAATGATAGAAAAAAGTAAAGTTATGAGTATACAAATAAGAAACATTTATGCTTTCACTAGCAAGCACGAAGTAAAAAATAGAAATACAGATAATTTTAAAATAGAGCCTCTATTCAGCGAAATCATAAGATACAAACCAGCTAGAGAAAACCCTGAAATGACTATACCAAGTTATATAGAATTCGACTTTAATAAAGCAAAAGAAACTGCAAAAGGAAAAGCACCACAAATAATGTTTGGAAAGAGATCACTATCAATAAGAAATAAACAACAAGCATTGGAATTAATACCAATAATAAATACATTAAAACACCAAAATAATAACCAATTTAAAATAGAAATAGAATATTATGACAATGGAAAATGGAATAAACAAATAGCCTTAGTAGATACAAGAGCTACTAATTCACATATTAAACAAACAAATGTGAAAACCACTGAATTAGCAATATTAGAAAACTCATATTACTACCTAGACTATTACAATAATAGACATTCAATTGTACATAAAATTATACTACCACTAAGGATAAATGGTAAAAAGAAAATGTTATTACACTTACACGTAGACCCAGAACACCATGTTAATGAAATGCTATTAGGAACTGACTTCCTTACATCAGTAAAACCTAACTCAATTCAAGAAGAAAAATCACAATAACAGTAAACAATGAAAGCATGATAATAAATAGGATATTAGACAAATGAATCCATTAAGAGCAACAAAAAACACATTATACATTCTAACAGAATTTGTTTACGAAAGATACAAATCAAAAAAATATCACAATCTAATAGACACCGGAGCAGATACTAGCTTATGCCGCAAAAATATACTACCAAAATGAAAACAAGATGGATATAATAAAAAAGCAATAATTGGATTAACTGGACAAACTATCATACTTGACAAATATCAACAAAATGTTAATGTACAAATAGGAAGTTATATACTAAAAATACCTATAATATACCAGTTTGATAATATGAATAATGATGTACTCTTAGGAAATGATTTTTTCCAACAATACTATCTCATAACTATATCACATAAATCAGTCATATTTACAACACTTTACAGACACCAAGCAATAGCAATTAGAATAACCCAACCTTATTCCAGAACTGACCTGCCACACATCAGAGTTTCTTCAACCCAGCATGGTGAATACTAATATTTACCAAACAAAACTAGAATACAACAAGTTCAAGAAACAAGTACAAAAGAAATTTTACAAAAACAATTAGAAGATCTGTGCGGAGAAGACCCTTTGGCAAAATGGAACTTAATGAACCCACAACACATATAGAGTTAATAGATAAGAACAAAATAATAAAAATTAAACCTATAAGACATACTCCAACAGACCTAGAAGAGTTCAAAATACACAAAAAAGAATTAATGGAAAATAATTACATAAGAAAATCACAAAGTCCACATTCATCACCAGCATTCATAGTAAGAAAGAATTCAGAAGAAAAAAGAGGTAAATCTCAAATGGTAGTAAATTATAAGGAACTAAATAAAAATACTAAGAGGTTTGGATACCCACTATCAGACATGCAAATACTACTTAATACAGTAAGAACACGAAAATATATTCGAAATTTGATTGTAAATTAGGATTTTATCATGTAAAACTAACAAAAGATTCAAAACTTTTAACAGCATTTAGCACACCTCAGGAATTTTATGAATAGAAAGTATTACCATTCGGTTATAAAAATAGCCCGAGAATATTTCAAGAGTATATGGATAAAATTTTTGAAAAATACAACAATTTCATATTAGTATATGTAGATGATATTCTAATAGGATCCGAAAATGAAGAACAACATAAAGAACATCTACTAAAATTCATAGACATAGTGAAAAATGCAGGTATTATACTATCCAAAAAAAATGTAATTATTCAAAACTGAAATTGAATTCTTAAGAACAAAATTATCACATAAAGGAATAGAACTACAACCACATTTAGCAGAAAAAATAAAGACTTTTCCCAATGTCCTAAAAGAAAAAAGAGAAGTACAAGCTATAATAGGGTTACTAAATCAAACAAGAGGTTACATACCAAATTTATCAGTAAAAATAAATTGGTTACAACAAAAACTAAAAAAGTTTAAGAAATTGGAATGGACCCCGGAGGATGAAGAGAAACTTAAAATATTAAAACAACAAACTTTCGAAGTACATAAGCTAAGATTACCTGTTAAAGAATATTCTTGGATAATAGAAACAGATGCATGTGAAAACAATTGGGGAGCAGTATTAAAATTTATTGAAATAGGAGAAAAGGAGGAAAAACTCGCCAGATATACTAGTGGATCTTTCACACAAACCCAACAAAATTACCACATAAACGAAAAAGAACTACTAGCAATCTTAAAAGCTATAAAAAAGTTTGAACTATTTATAATACATACAAAATTTACAGTAAGGACAGATAATACCCAAGCAAGGAGTTGGATTAACAAAATAATAGACCCAACCATAGCAAACAAAAGATTGATAAGGTGGCAGATGGAGTTAGCACATTACGATTTCTTAATAGAAAACATAAAAGGAAAAGATAATATTTTAGCTGATTTTTTATCAATAAATTAACTATTTCACTTGTTGCGGAATGGAAACCAGGGTTCAGCAAATAGAACAAGATGTTATTTACATCAAGGGAACAATGGAGCAATTAAAAGGAGCATTTAATCAGTTACAACTACAAATATGCGGACTCCAAAGTCTGTTCTATCAGCATGTAAGTCAGCATGTAACCACAGAAAATATGGTGGACAATACTAGTGAGAAAATGAGAAAGATAGGTGAGCCTTCTCAGTCAGTAAAAGAAGAAGCAATTATATTCTCAAATAAAACCACATACAAGGAGACACTTCTTACTCAGAAATCTCCTACCAAAGTATCGAAGAAAATATTATTTTTACAATATATTCAAAAACTATGCCAAGTAACAGAGGTAAACCAGTTCATCAAGACCATATCTCAACAGCACATGAACAAGGCTATCAACCTACCAGGAGCTAATCCAAGAACAACTAGGTCATTGTTCGAAAGAGGACTTATTCATTGCATCTATCCGTCCAGAGAATGTGAAGAACTAATCCACCTACCAAGAAAAATTTACAGAGGAGCCAAAAGTTATTTTGGGCTCACGAAGGCCTCAAAAATATATGTCAGAATGTATTCAGCCATCCCCGAGTATCTTAATGATGATGAAGAATTTCTAACAGAACATGTTATAAAAATAAGGATGACCACCCAAATGATCTATGGAGCATCAAATATTGTACAATTTAAAACTAAAAAATTTGAGAAATTAATCTCAGAACGAAGGGCAATGGGCTTCAGGAACATGTACTGTGAATTAAAAGACATAAAACAAAGAGACAGAAATATATGGATCTATGAAAGCCCAGATCCAGATAAAATAATAATGTATAGTATAGCAAAGATCAAACAGCCACAAGATAAGCATGAGCTGTTTGACAGCTGGTACCAGATACTATCTACTGGAGCAATGATAATGATAGCAGAAACAGCTGTATATTATTGTAGCTTGATGAAGATGGAGCACCAACATAAATGTGCAGCATGTGAAGATGTCGGCCAAGAGGAATCTCTTTTCTTAGAATAGGTCAAAATGTAATCAGAACAATTATTGTAAGCTGATGTAAGCACTTACGTATTTATCACAATTATTGAACATATGATGTAAGCAGTAACGCATGAAAACTTGTTGTAAGCTGATCCCTTGGTCTATAAAAGGGAAAACTAAGCAAGAGAGAGGGCAGACTATCCTGGAAAGAAAAAATTCCTCAAAATCTTGAAGAGTATCTATTTGTAACAAGTTTGAAGGAAACAAAAATTATCTTTTATGAGTTCATGCATCTACCAGATCTTGTAGAAAATAAGGTATGGATAACTAAACTTCTTTCCCTTAGAGAGAGTTTTGTAAGGCTCTGCCTGACTTATCTTGTAAAAAGACTCATTTACAACCTTCTATAGTTAGACTGTACACCTAGCAGTAGGAAACGAGCTAAGTTGTGGTTGTCTGTACCGAAGTGTTATTAGTTGTTCCCGACGTATCTCTCGGATGAAGCAATTTTGAGGGCATAGTAATCCTGAAATGGAAAGAACGTAAAAGGAGCACAGAAATCGAGGTGCATACCAGAGGTATTTTATCCACTAGTAGTAACTGGTACAGAGCAGCTCAAAGAGGTTTAACTAGGTTGGAAGCATAATGGGCCGTTTTGTTTTGATTTTTTAGGTATCCTTAGAAATCTCTTTCTACTCTTGATTTTATAATTGATTATTGTTCAATATGACTAATGGATAATAATAGTTTAAGTATTGCCTCAAAAATTTTCGAATTAATGATTAATTATCAAGGAAGTGATAAAATGCTAGTTTTCGATGTTTATTATCCTCATAGAGTAACAAGCATGAATGACTATTATGAATTCAAATTATTTTTCTTCAGTATTCAACGGGTAATAATTATAACAATAAATCAAATAAATCCTGGAGAAACTAGTAATACAACTGTCGAAATAATTGATGATTTAACTTTTTATAAAAGATCTTTATTATTTTATGAAAATGGTATATTCAGTAATTATGTTTGGAGTCCTACAACTGCATACAGACAATTTCTAGAAGAAAATGAACAGAATGTAGGAGAAAATAGACATACGGAAGAACTCGAAGAACCCCCATATGATAGTAATAGTGAAGGATATGAGACAGAATCAGAATATATGAGAGAACATTACGACGATATTCCTGACATTCCTGATTACTTTTTCAGAATAGACAATATCCATTATTTCGACGAATATTATTTTACACCAAACTATCATCTTTAGAATTTTAAAGTTTTTGATACTCTTTTTCTTTTGATTTTCAAGTCTTCAAGTGATTACACGCTTCGCCCTCATAGTTGGTATTAGAGCCAGCGCAAAGTAAGTAATTTTTACTGAATTTCTGTTATTTTTCTTAAATTAATCACTAATTTATAAGCTATAGAATAAATAACTAAAATCTAATAATAAAAATAGAAATTATATTAAAATCCAAAAACTTTTAGAATTTAAAGAAAGGTCACACATCCTATAAAAATCATCATAGGAAGAATACTATAGAAAATTAATTAAGAACTAGGTCATTTCACTAAATAGTTTCTAAACAGGGTGGTTTTGTTAGAACCTGAATATAAAATAATAAAAAATCCCAACAGAATTTGCGAAGAAATCAAATACAAGGAAGAAAACAGTAGGTAAAAGAATTTGCACAGAGTCGAGATTTGTAATCTCTGTCCTTAAAGCAGAATTCGCCCCGTAGTGTGACGGTTACCGGCGAATTGCTTCCCAGGATACAACTGTACCTTCTCTGAAGAATGCAACACCCTTGCTTCAGAGACAACGAACTGTTGTCTGTGGTGTACTCTCAGTTGACACTGACACAGAGGAGAAGATGAAGAAAACGAAAATGAAAAAATTCTCTGTCTGCATGAAAGACTCTGTCTGGTTTTATAGAGGAAAAATTGGAGACTGTTCAGCTGCCATTCCTCTGTAACAGCAGAGTAATGGGGACTCTTCAGATTCATAACTGGTGAAACATTACTCTGCTGTTATAGAGAAATGGGTACCAGTTACTAAATCTGAAAAGCCTTTTCAGTTCAGTAGGCGAAGAGTTTTTGTCTGGGCAAAAAAAAAATTAAGCCAGACCAGAACAGACCAAGCCAAGCCGAACCGAACCGAACCGAACCGAACCGAACCGAGCCGAGCCGAGCCGAGGCCGAGGTCGAGGCCGAGGCCGGGGCCGGAGCCGGGCCGGGGCGGTGCGCGTGTGTGTTTGTCATTTTGGCTAAGTCCTCTCTCCACTACACGTTAGTGGTAACCCCCGGGCCACGCCCTTTAGTCCAGTTTTCTAGTATATATACTAGAAAAAATCATTTCCAATTTCCGATAAGGGACTATCCATTTTCTCCAAATTGCCAAGTTAGTACATTTCAAGTACCCAACTTTGGATCAATATTTCTCATTCATACGGAATTTGTTTTTGGCAAGTGAGTATACTATGGAATAGTACTCGTCGAGAGGATCGCAATCCACTCATTTTCCGGCACCGCCGGTGGCCAGAGCCTGCCAGAATTCGGCCCAGAAAACTGCAAAAATTAATTCCAACAATCCCCCACATGAATGGAAATTACTAGACCATGTAATCCAGACACGACAGAAGACAAAAAACATGACAGAAAGACTCTGAGAGTACAATCGGAAAATCACTGCATCAGGAATGGTAGTAATTTTTCAACTTTGAACCACCCTTAGTAATTAGCTATCGGATTCACTTGACCAGGTAGTGATCATGATGTTTTGAACTACCCGAGCGTTGATGTGAACCTAGACAATAACTATCACACAGTTTTATCTCCTCACAGAACTAAGTTTTCTTGTTGTGTTCATTTTGGCCTTGAACATCCCTGGTTAATCGTGAGTGAACTTGGAGAATGTAGCCTCTCTTCATTCTCCTAGAAACGGCCCCATTTCACACTCATAAGGTGATTGCCCATAAAGAGTATCCTGCTATACCCCACTTTTATTTCAAAGCTATGGGAATCGTTAAAAGCCAAGCTTATCCTAACTATTTGCAGGCAGCACTTGTTTTATCATCCTAAGAATAGGTATGAGATGTTAATCTCTCAGTGCTTTCGTCGATTCAACAAGATTTAGTTGTCCCTTTGAACCTAGATCTTGGGATCTCCAATTCTTAGGTAGGGTTTCCATCAAGTATCCTCTTTCGTCATAGGCTTTAAACCCATTCCTCTTGATGATCTCACAACCTGCTCTCACGACAGACCTTTAGTAAATGGATCCGCTAGGTTGTCGGCCGATTTTATATATTCTATAGAGATTACTCCATTTGAGAGCAGTTGTCTAATGGTTTTGTGATGCCTTCTGATATGACGAGACTTACCATTATACATGCAACTCAGTACCCGTGCTATAGCCGATTGGCTGTCACAGTGTACACATAAGGCAGGCACTGGTTTTTCCCACATAGGAATATCCTCTAAAAAATTGCGAAGCCATTCTGCTTCCTCTGCCGCTTTGTCTAAAGCAATAAACTCAGATTCCATGGTGGATCTGGCCAATAGCATTTGTTTCGAGGATTTCCATGACACAGTTGCACCACCAAGTGTAAAGACATATCCACTTATGGATTTTGAGTTCTTGGAGTCCGATATCCAGTTGGCATCACTGTAGCCTTCCAGTACTGCTAGATATCTGGTGTAATGCAGTGCATAACTCTGAGTATGTCGCAAATAGTTCAATACTCTAGTTATTTCTTTCCAGTGACTTCGTCCTGGATTACTCGTGTATCGACTCAATACGTTTACCGAATGTGCTAGATCCGGTCTTGTACAATTTGTTAGGTACATCAGACTACCAATTACACGTGCATATTCCAGTTGTGATATGCTTTCGCCTGTATTTTTGAAGAAGTGAAGACTTGGATCGACGGGACTTTTTGTTGTCCCATTGGAGTAATTTTCTTGAATCTTTCAAGTACTTTCTCAGCATAATGAGCTTGAGACAAAGTAATCCCCTCAGATGTCCTGGAAACTTTGATTCCTAGTATGACATCTGCAACTCCCAAATCTTTCATGTCAAACTTGCCACTAAGCATATTCTTCGTTTGTTTGATAATATCGTTATTGCTTCCAATAATGAGCATGCCGTCTACGTATAGACAGACCAGAATGTATCCATTTGGAGTATCTTTGATGTAGATACATTTATCGCATTCATTTATTTTGAAACCATTTGACATCATAACATTGTCAAATTTTTCATGCCACTGCTTTAGAGCTTGTTTCAGGCCGTACAGTGATTTTACAAGCCTGCACACCTTGTTTTCCTGTCCAGGAACTACGTAATCCTCAGGTTGTTTCATGTATATTTCTTCTTCTAAGTCCCCATTTAGAAATGCAGTTTTAACATCCATTTGATGTATTTCCAGGTTACGTAGAACTGCAATAGCTATCAACATTCTTATGGATGTTATTCTTATAACTGGGGAATATGTATCGAAGAAATCTAGGCCTTCTTTTTGCCTAAATTCTTGTACCATAAGTCTAGCCTTATGCTTCTCTATTGAACCATCTGGTTTTAATTTTTGTTTGAAAATCCATTTGCATCCTAGAGCTTTACATCCAGAAGGCAAGTTAACTAACTCCCATGTATGATTTTGCATAATGGAGTCTATTTCACTTTTGACTACTTCCTTCCACATAGGAGCATCAAGCATAGACATGGCTTCCTTGAAAGTTCTGGGCTCATTCTCTAACATAAAGGCCGTAACAAAGTCAGGACCGAATGATTTTGATGTTCTAGCCCATTTACTTCGTCTAGGCTCATTAGTATCATGTTCTGGTTTATCAACTGAAGTGCTTGCATTCTCTTGTTCACGTGTACGTTTGGGGTACGTAGTATCCTTGCACGGAAACACGTGTTCAAAGAAGAAAGCATTCCTTGATTCTATTATTGTATTCACATGGATATCCGGTATATCCGATTTGTATACCAAGAACCGATATGCACTACTGTTGTGTGCATAGCCTATGAATATGCAATCAATCGTCTTAGGTCCGATGGTGACCTGTTTCGGGTTAGGTACTGCCACTTTTGCTAGACACCCCCACACTTTGAGGTATTTATACGAAGGTAAGTTACCTTTCCACAATTCATATGGTGTCTTGCCGGTTTTCTTGTGAGGTATTTTGTTGAGAATGTAGTTGGCAGTCAGCAATGCTTCTCCCCACATGTTTTGGGGTAAGCCAGAATTCAACAACAAGGCATTCATCATCTCCTTTAGAGTTCGGTTTTCGCGCTCGGCAGTACCGTTTGATTCGGGTGAGTAGGGAGTAATTGTCTGATGAACTATTCCATGTTCCGAGCAGAACATGTTAAATGGTGCATCATATTCTCCTCCTCTATCACTTCTAACGATTTTAATCGTTTTGCCAAGTTGATTCTCAACCTCAAGTTTGTATTCTTTGAATTTATCCAAAGCCTCATTTTTGCTATGTAACAAATATACATAACAGAATTTTGTGCAATTGTCTATGAAAGTCACAAAGTACTTTTTGCCACCTCTGGTCTGCACATATTTTAAGTCACACAGATCCGTGTGAATTAGACCTAGAGTTTCTGTGTTTCTTTCTACAGAATGTGATGGTGTTTTAGTGAGTTTGGCCTCCGTGCAAACTTCACATTTTTCTGAGTTATCTACCTTAAATTTTGGTAGCAAATTCATGTTAATTAATCTACGCATAGAATTTAAATTAACATGGCCTAATCTTTCATGCCAAACAGAGAAAGACTCAACAACATAGGCAATATGAGTTATTTCATTAACTTCGGGAACAGTAGGAACAATAGTTTTAGGGATGACTGTCATTACATTAAACTTGAACAGTCCATCCTTTACATATCTTTTACCCAAGTATACCTCATTCTTAGACAGTACAAAATTATCAGAAACAAGTACAACTTTAAACCCATTCTTGCTTAGCAAAGAACCTGATATCAAGTTCTTTCTAATGTCTGGGACATGCAGCACATTTGCGAGTGTTAGCTCTTTGCCTGAAGTCATTTTCAGCGCTATCTTTCCTGTTCCTTCAATTTTGGAGGTGGAAGAGTTTCCCATGAACAGCTGTTCATCTTTGTTGCACTTCTGGTAGGAGGTGAACATTTCCTTGTCCGAGCAGATATGCTTGGTGGCCCCAGTATCGTACCACCATTCACGAGGATTGCTCCCACAAGATTGACCTCTGATACTACAACACAGAGGTCCAGGTCAGAAAGACCAGTAGACAAGTTCTCAGCTATGTGTGCGTGGGATTTTTCATTCCCTTTTACATGTCCTGTTCCTGAACGATTACTGTCCTTACTGCGGCACTCAGAAATTTTGTGCCCCAACTTACCACACTTGTGGCATTTCCCAGCAAACCTCTTTGCAAGAGGTTTTTTGTTTGAGGCCTGTGGCAGAAACTTCCTCTTCTTACCCTTCTGTTCGTGCTCCACCACATTGGCCTTTTCTATGGACTGATTTCCATAGGACCTGTCAGCCTTGCGATTCTCTTCTTCGATCCGCAACCTAACAATTAGGTCTTCAAGAGACATCTCCTTTCGCTTGTGTTTGAGGTAGTTCTTGAAGTCTTTCCACCCAGGTGGAAGTTTTTCAATGAACGCTGCAACCTGGAATGGCTCGCACAGCGTCATACTCTCTGCAGCAATGTCGTGCATTATTACCTACAGTTCTTGGACTTGACTCACCACAGTTTTGGAGTCAATCATCTTGTAATCCAGAAATTTGCTGACAACAAATTTCTTGGACCCGGCGTCTTCTGTTTTGTACTTCTTTTCCAGGGACCCCCACAGGAGTTTGGACATCTTGAAGACACAGTAGACGTTGTACAAGGGGTCTACCAAGCCATTCAGGATGTAGTTCCTGCAGAGGTAGTCGCCGTGAGTCTACGCATCAACTGCAGCAACGGAGTGTGCATCCATTGGCGCCAGCATCAGGGCAGATTCAGTGAGGAATCTGTCCAGCTTCAATATGGTCCTGTTCCTGAACGATTAGTGGCCCCAGTATCGTACCACCATTCACGAGGATTGTTCCCCACAAGATTGACCTCTGATACTACAGCACAGAGATCCAAGTTAGAAAGACCAGTGGACAAGTTCTCAGCTATGTGTGCGTGGGATTTTTCATTCCCTTTTACATGTCCTGTTCCTGAACGATTACTGTCCTTACTGCGGCACTCAGAAATTTTGTGCCCCAACTTACCACACTTGTGGCATTTCCCAGCAAACCTCTTTGCAAGAGGTTTTTTGTTTGAGGCCTGTGGCAGAAACTTCCTCTTCTTACCCTTCTGTTCGTGCTCCACCACATTGGCTTTTCTATGGACTGATTTCCATAGGACCTATCAGCCTTGCGATTCTCTTCTTCGATCCGCAACCTGACAATTAGGTCTTCAAGAGACATCTCCTTTCGCTTGTGTTTGAGGTAGTTCTTGAAGTCTTTCCACCCAGGTGGAAGTTTTTCAATGAACGCTGCAACCTGAAATGGCTCGCACAGCGTCATACTCTCTGCAGCAATATCGTGCATTATAACTTGCAGTTCTTGGACTTGACTCACCACAGTTTTGGAGTCAATCATCTTGTAGTCCAGAAATTTGCCGACAACAAATTTTTTGGACCCGGCGTCTTCTGTTTTGTACTTCTTTTCCAGGGACCCCCACAGGAGTTTGGACGTCTTGAAGACACAGTAGACGTTGTACAGGGGGTCTACCAAGCCATTCAGGATGTAGTTCCTGCAGAGGTAGTCGCCCTGAGTCCACGCATCAACTGCAGCAACGGAGTGTGCATCCATTGGCGCCAGCATCGGTGCAGATTCAGTGAGGAATCTGTCCAGCTTCAATATGGTCAGGTAGAACTGCATCTTTCCTTGCCACTTTTTAAATCCAGTTTCATTGAACTTCTCCAGTTTTTCTCCCACGGTTATGTGCGTGGGCAGAACGATCGAATGTGCCGCAACCGATTGTGCAGTCACATTTTGGGTCACCGGTGTTTCGGTACTGAGGAGCCCATTAGCAATGTCAGTTGGTGTGTTCTCCATGTTCTTATTTTCTCTGAAATTGTTTGAAACAAAAACTGTTAGTTGTTTTTTTCCGAACAGTACCTGTAAACAGACTTCACAAAACTGTTAGAATCTGTGAGAAAAAAATTCTGCTTTAAGATTGTTAGAACCTGAATATAAAATAATAAAAAATCCCAACAGAATTTGCGAAGAAATCAAATACAAGGAAGAAAACAGTAGGTAAAAGAATTTGCACATAGTCGAGATTTGTAATCTCTGTCCTTAAAGAAGAATTCGCCGCGTAGTGTGACGGTTACCGGCGAATTGCTTCCCAGGATACAACTGTACCTTCTTTGAAAAATGCAGCACCCTTACTTCAGAGACAACGAACTGTTGTCTGTGGTGTACTTTCAGTTGACACTGACACAGAGGAGAAGATGAAGAAAACAAAAATGAAAACAGCTGCCAAGTAATAGCAGAGTAATGGGGACTGAATCTGAAAAGCCTTTTCAGTTCAGTAGGGGAAGAGTTTTTTTCTGGGCAAAAAAAAAATTTAAGCCAGACCAGACCAAACCGACCCGAACCCGAGCCCGGGTCCGGGGCCGGGGCCGCCGCTCGTGTGTGTTTGTCATTTTGGCTAAGTCCTCTCTCCACTACACGTTAGTGGTAACCTCCGGGCCACGCCCTTTAGTCCAGTTTTCTAGTATATATACTAGAAAAAATCATTTCCAATTTCCGATATGGGACTATCCATTTTCTCCAAGTTGCCAAGTTAGTACATTTCAAGTACCCAACTTTGGATCAACATTACTCATTCATACGGAATTCGTTTTTGGCAAGTGAGTATACTACGGAATAGTACTCGTCGAGAGGATCGCAATCCACTCATTTTTCGGCGCTGCCGGTGGCCGGAGCCTGCCGGAATCCGGCCCGGAAAACTGCAAAAATTAATTCCAACAGGTTTCACTAATTTTTATCAAAAGTGTGTCATTCCACTAATTAGCTCTAATAATTCCAACTATATATGAACCATGGATTGTGTACAGGTAGACCTATCCTGTTTACAACTTCAGTGAATAGTTTCTTGTATATCAACTTTGCAGTTTGCCGCCTCTTTGAATAGTACCTTTAAAGATATATATTATTATGGAATGAATGTGGGATGAAAATTTTGCCGAAATGCCCCTGTTTTTGAAAATAATTAGCGAACTGCCCTTGTTTCGAAAACATTTAGCCATCTGCCATTGTCTGTGACACGTCAGCAACAAACGTGATTGGGAATCACGGCATCAGTTATTTTGATGCCGTGTTTCCCAATAACGGCATCTGTATATGAAAAAATTTATGTGCCGTTATTCCCAATAACGGCATTGGTTATTTTTAAAAAATAGAGCTCTACTTTATTAATCTTGACTCGAGATTAATTCCAAATATGAAATAAACTGATGCCGTTATTCTGGAGAACGGCATCGTTTATAACTGATGCCGTTCTTCAGAATAACGGCATCAGTTATTTACTTTTTGCAGTAATATACTCGGAAAACCCTTCCTCTTCCCCCTTTCTCTTCCGCTCGTACCTTCCTCATTTCCAAACAGAAAACCCTAGACGAAAACCCTAGACGATCTGAAAAAAAAAAATCCACTAGATCTTTTGGTGTGTTGTTGACTTCTATTTCGGAGTGTACTCCTCAATCCTTCATCCAGAGTTCATTCTCATTCCGATTCCGAAATCTTTGTAAGTAACTAAAAACCCTAATTTGTATTTTGTATAGTTGATTTTGACTGTTTTATTATGTAGTATAGTACAAATATTGTAGGTTAGGGTTATTGAAGTAGTAATTTTGGAAGTACATCAAGTATTGTAGGTTAGGGTTTACTAAATGTTGAGTTTTTGAGATGCTCAAATTCTTAAATATTCAAGTGATTTACGTTTGAAGTCGGGGTTATGAAGATCCTGATACACTTAATTTTGGTGCTTGTTGCTCATGCACTCAATTTTCCTAATTCACGGGAATATCCTAATACACTCATCTTTGGTGCTTCTTGCTTATTGAAAATCCTAATTCACTAGCAGATCTCTGCTCATGCACTCAATTTTTCTACTGAAAATGTTGTTGATTAGTCTTCGTTAATGTGTACAGGCCAATGGATCCTGCACAACCATCTTCTTCACATGGTGTTGGTGCTTCTTCTACGCCTTCATTTGGACCACGGGGACATCCGGGTCCATTAGATCCTACAGTTCTGTTTCTCCAGGAAGACCACAGATCACAGGCCGTTTGGACTGGGGATGTGGAGAAGATGAGTTTTAGGACGCACAAGGTCATGCCGGTCCTCAAGAACTGTATTGCTATGGAACATTATTTAGTTAGCAGTGGGTTTAGCGGTATGTCAAAGCTGACCAACATAAAGTGTGATCACGCCTTGCTTACCGCACTGGTAGAGCGATGGAGGCCGGAGACACACACCTTCCACTTACCGTGCGGTGAGATGACGGTCACCTTACAAGATGTAGCGGTGATTTCGGGTCTTCCAATTGACGGGGTGGCCGTCACAGGCAATCTGATGTTCAACAAGGTTGCACTAGCACGAGATTATTTGGGGTTGGATGTTGATGAAGTTGACCACGGCATATGGGTTGGGGAATCCATTAGGCGTTCATTCCTAGAAGATAGTTTCACTCACATTCGAGTCACACCTGTGCATACGGACATCGAGATCCAGAACTACACGCGGGCATACGTATTGTCGATGATTGGAGGGATCCTATTCCCTAACTCTTCAGGTGACGTAGTCCACCTCATGTATCTTCCATTGATAGCTGACCTACAGACAGCCGACAAGTATAGTTGGGGAAGTGCAGCTCTAGCCTCCCTTTATCGTGCACTCTGCAACTGTTCGTTGGGTTCGATTCAGATGACCGGGCCGATGTCCATCCTGCAGATTTGGTGTTGGGAAAGAATACATCTCGGCCGACCCCGTGTGACGGTACTATCAGAGAGTTGGAGGGATGTACAGGATAATCCCGTGATGAGAGCTCCTCTCGGTGCATACTGGGCGGGGAAGCGTACGTGGAGGGATAACCCACGTGGTGTCCTAACTTATTACAGGGACGAGCTAGATCAATTGAGGGAAGAGCTCGTCAATTGGACCCCGTACACGGATGAGAGACTGGCTCGTCTACCACCTATTTGCACTGCTCATGCGCAGTTGTGGTTGACCTTAGCTCCGCTAGTGAATTTCTCAGTTGTGGAGTTTTATTATCCCGGTCGTGTTCTTCGGCAATTCAATGCACAACAACCCGTCCCCGTGAACACATTATACGATCGTAGACTACACAACATCACGGGCCAAGGTCGTTTACCGAACATGGATTGGGCCGATCACCACCGCGCGTATGTAGGAGCATGGAATGAGCGGAGGTATGAGTTAGTAGTCGAGGGTGTTGAGTATCCGTACGATGGATCAATGCAAACTACTTATATGGTCTGGTACCGTCGCATAACGCGAGTTTATATCCAACCCAAAACGGATTTTCCAGCGGACATCCAAGAACCTATACCCGCGATTCATGTTGAACCACCACCGGCATTTTCATCATCACAGCCGATGTACCAACCGAAGGCCTCATCATACCGTATAATGGTAAGTTAGATTGTTTGTTGAATTTGAATTATTTCGTTTCGTTCTACTTATGCATCTTCACTTACAATATATATCGTTTACTATTATAGATAGAAAGCACATGGGACATGGCTAGAAAATGTGCGAATGTGTTGAAGAGCAATGCCAATAAGGCATGCAAAGAATTGGCACGAGACCTCCTGTGCAATTGTCGTACCTCTCTTGAAGAGGTTGGAGATGGTCCTCGTTTCAATGAACTTATGCGTTCAACCGAAGCTCCACGCCAACAAGAACGGCCTACCGCTAGCCAAGCTTCACCTCCACCACAACCAGCTTTGCAATTGGGACCCCCATCAGAGCGTCGAAGACACAAGACCGTTCGTGATCCTCCACCGCAAAGCCAATTGGCAAATCCGGAGATTGAAGAAGGAGGAGGTGGCGAAGAAGGAGGAGCTGGTCCAAGTGGACCCCCAACGCAAGAACAACGGGAACGTAGGCGGAAAGTCCCGGCTCGGATGAGGAAAGCACCCAAACATTACACTCCAGGATAATTGGTAGAAACAAACTAATTGTCGTTTTGTAACACATCATTTTATGCATTTATTAATTGTATATGTTTGTATGCAGGTTGTTATGTGTGGGTGTGCAAATTGGAAGGAGTATTTGATTTTGATGAAGATTAACACAGGAAATTTTGAATTTTGTAATGTCTGTGAAGTTGGTATGTGGGAGTGGCAAATTGAACTTAATCAATTCTGATATGTGGAATAAGTCCTAGTGATCTTGATGTAGTATTAAAATTTGAAGTGTGTGAAGTTATTTGAAGTCCGTGAAGTTGAGAAGTGAGTAAATTTTGAAGTCTGTGAAGTGTTTGAAGTATCTGAGAATGTATTAAATTTTGAAGTATTTGAAGTATTTGAATTTTGAAGTATCTGAAGTATTTGAAGTATCTGTGAAGTATTTGAAGTATCTGAGAATGTATTAAATCAATTTTGAAGTATTTGAATGTATTAAATTTTGAAGTATTTTGAAGTATTAAATTTTGAAGTATCTGAGATGTGAGTAAATTTTGAAGTATCTGTGAAGTATTTGAAGTATTTGAAGTATCTGAGAATTTTGAAGTCTGAGTAAATTTAATATGTAGTATTAAATTTTGTAATGTCTGTGAAGTATCTGATCTGTATCTGATCTGTATTTGATCTGTATTTGATCAGAAAGTGCCAGAGAATGTATCTAAGAATGAATCTGTGAAGTATTTAGTTGTATCTGTGTAGTATTGGAAGGGGAGTGTGTGTCTGTGCATGTATCTGTGTAGTATTGGAAGGGTAGTATTCAGTCTGTGAAGTTGAGTAAAGTTGGGATCTGAGCAAACTTGAAGTATCTAATCTGTATTTGTGAATTTGATCTGTATTCAACTCACTTAAAAAAACTTGATTCTGAGCAAACTTTTAGAATCTGATCTGTGCCTGTGAATTTGATCTTTATTCAATTCACTTAAAAAAACTTGATTCTGTGCAAACTTGAAGAATTTGATCTGTGAATTTGATTTGAATTTGATTTGAGCAAACTTGAAGAATTGAATGTATGTAACATAAGTTGAATTCCATTTTGAAGTTGATCTGAGCAAGAGTTGAATTCCATTTTGAAGTTGATTGTATGTAACATAAGTTGTGCATGCTTGCTAAGTCAAAAAAAGAGTTTGAACGATGCCGTTATTCGCAATAACGGCATATTAATCCTGTAACGTTATTGCGAAAAACGGCATCTTCATATAGGGAAAATTAGAAAAATTGTAGTTGCTGCCAAATGTTTCTGTCTTCACAGACGTCTTTCAGAATAACGGCATCTGTAAACGATGCCGTTATTCAGAATAACGGCATTAGTTAAAGAACAAAATTCCAAATTTTGAGCATTCTGCCAAACATACTGTCTCCACAGACGTTCTTCAGAATAACGGCATGTAAATAAGATGCCGTTATTCAGGAGCACGGCATCAGTTAAAACATCTGTGCATGTTTTCTGTGCATGTTTATTTTGCGAATGGTAGTTTGGAACAAATCTAACCATAACCACCACTCATTAACACTTTCATACCAATTTAAACATACAAATCACACAAAACTTATCATTCAAAACAATAAAAATTAAAGAGAGGTACGACACAAATAAACATCTAGATTAGCTCATACAAACAATTATAAATATGTCCACCATGAAAATAATTCAAATAATTCAAACATGAAAATAATTACTCAACATTAACAAACAACATGAAAATAATTCAAATAATCCAAACGTAAATTACTCAACATTAACAGACAACATGAAAATAATTCAAATAATTCAAACGTAAATTACTCAACAAGCAACAGACAACATGAAAACATTCAACTAACATATAATAACTAAGAAAAATATTCAAGTGCGGGTAGATTGTGAAGTCCCCACACTTTGTACACTCTTACAACTGCGTCTATTGTGTCCGCTCACACCACATTTTGAACATACTTTTCCACTACTCCCTCCTTCTCGAGCATCCATGTCATTGCGGATACGAGTACTCTTAGGCCTCCCCTTGACCCGACAAAGACTAGGATCAACAATTAGTACCGGTGCGCTTTGGGTAGGCCAATAAGATTCGTCAGGGAAAGGATTGAAAGATGGTGCCCATGTTTTTGCTAACGCGTCTGTAGAGTAGAAAGGATCTATGTACGGTTGATAATCAAGTGCCCGGGAAGCACATGCTGCTAACACATGAGAGCATGGAACGTGGAACAATTGAAATTTCCCACACGTATAAGTTCGGCCTTCTTGGTCCACCGTATGCCAATGCCCACCCTTTTGATATCCACCGTCCATTCTAATGCCCGTTTTCACCCCAAAGACACCATCGCGATTATTGAACATTATGGCCTCATGTAAATTTGATTTTTCACGCCGGGCATCAATAAGATCCTGGATTTGTGGTGCCCATAGTTTACCTTCAGCAATAAGTGTCTGCGCGGCCTCACGGCGGTCGGTGAAATACATGTTCAGACGGAAAAATATCTGTTCCACAATTGCGGTGACAGGTAAGCTACGAACACCTTTTAGAACCGAGTTGAACACTTCGGACAGATTTGTTGTCATAATACCATATCTACGCCCACCATCAGCAGTAAGTGCCCACTTCTCAATTGCTTTCTCCTTAACCCAATTAGCCGCATCAGCATTGCTAGCTTCAAGTTGTGCCATCTTTTCTTCATACTTTCTCCACTGATTTTCACTTGCAATCACCTTTAATTTATTCATCAAAAATTTCGAACCAAATTTTTTATGAAAATTGCTAGCAAAGTGCCGCATACAATACCGATGATATGCAAAAGGTTCCCTCCACGTGCCAAACTCATTTCCCATTGCTGATAAAATACCGGCATGTCGATCCGAGATGACGCAAAGACCTTCACGTTCTGTCACATAGCACCGAATACAGTTCATGAACCATGTCCATGTTTCTATACTTTCGCCGTCAACAAGTGCAAATGCAAACGGAAACAACCTACCATTTGCGTCTGGTGAAACCGCAATCAACAAACAGCCTTTGTATTTTCCGTACAAATGAGTACCGTCAACACTTATAACTGGTCTACATGATTTGAATCCTTCGATCGAAGGACCGAATGACCAAAAAACACTCTTAAATGTTTCTATACCCGGCCCAGTCGTAGTCTTCGCCCACTGTACAGCAGTACCCGGATTCGAAGCTTGAATTGCATTGAATAGGTATGGTAATTTAGTGTACGCTGTTTCAAAAGAACCATATAGTTTCTCAATTGCTTTATGTTTTGCCTTCCAAGCTTTCCAATATGATATTGTGTATTGGAGCCTACCCTTCACCTGCCCAATTATGGCTCTTGGTGTTACTGTGAGTTGTTCCCTCAGAGTATCTATTATCAGCATCGATACAACCGTCGAGTCAATTTTGCTGTGATCCTGAGTCAATGTAGGATTCACACATGTGTGTACACCTTCAAGTTGTTTCACCACAAAATAATCACGACCTTTGGGAATAATTGCACGCAAGCGCCATGGACAACCGACTACATTTTGAAGTGATGGATTTTCTGCAATCTGCTCGGCTGAACGGTTGATGGGAGCGTATTTACATCTCACATGGTACAGACAACGATCTGATTTTACCGTCACGAATTTCCTGTGGTTCTTCACGGCATACATCTTAACTTGATGTTGTAGAGCATCTTTGGATGGAAATCTTTGACCTATGAAGAGTTTATCCAAGTTGGAAGACCCAATGGAAGACTGGCCATGTTCATGTACGGTGGCACGGGACATCCATTCACTTGACTGCAATCCACGCATAGCTGGACCTGTGTCCTGACTTGGCAACACGCGGGCATTGTTAACCGGCACATGAACATTGGCATCAACAACCGGCACTTGAACATTGGCAGCAACAACTGGAGCTTCAAGGGCGATCTCCTCATCATCATCCTCGAGACCGCGTACCTCATCTTCTTCCTCTTCTACCAAGTCGTTATTTACAACGGCGTTATCAAAGTCTGTCAAAGCAATGCTAGCTACCAAAAAATTTTGTGGCAATGGGGTCGGATGTAGCGGCTCGTATTCGGAGGAAACAGGTTCCGTTGGAGTTGTGCTAGTATCTCCAACAGTATTAGAAATCCTTGCGTGTGACTCTTCAGATGGTCTCAGAATCCCAGTTGGCCTTGGACCGTCGATAACAACTCTTGTAGAATTTGGAAGCCTCGTTTGATCAATATATAACTCAACTATATTCCAACCACAACTTGGATGAAGTGTCCTAAGCAGGACAGACCTCAGAGAACTGTCACTGTCTATGGATACCAACATGAAGTACTGCCCATCCCCTTTACCAGCAGAATAACGGGCTCTCAAACTCAGAGTCATTTCACTTCTGTCCCACTTGGTTACTTCATATATCTTATCTGTTAATTCTGAGTAACCAAAATTGGGGGTAGCCCAAATCATTACAGGATCGACGTCACTATAAGAATATCCAATTTTTGGATCCTTAATAACTTCACCCCCAAAATATAACCATATAGGGATATCAAATTCCATACCTATGCATAAAAATTAAAACATATTCAAATCATTCACTACTCAAAATGTGACGAATCTTTGAAATAAAAATCAAACATAAGGTTAGTATGATAATACCTTTCAAATGATACCAAAAAAACCACCGGCAAGGTTTTCGTTGATGAGGAAGACTGAAAATGAGAGTGGGAGTGAGGAATTAGGATGTATGGAATTTTATAGGACTCAAATGGTTGAAAATTTTTGATTATGAGATCTAGGGTTTGTGGGTAAAAGGGGTGATGTGAGAGAGATGCGTTTTACAAATCAGAAGGGGAAGAATAGGGGAGAAGAAAGGGGGTTACGCTTATAGGGATTTGTGCAAAAAGTAAAGAACTGATGCCGTTATTCTGAAAAACGGCATCAGTACAAACGATGCCGTTCTCCGGAATAACGACATCAGTTCATTCCTTTTTTGCTTTCCAATCTCGAGACAAGATTGATACAATATAGTTCTATACTAAAAATAACCAATGCCGTTATTGGGAATAACGGCACGTAAATTTTTTCATATACAGATGCCGTTATTGGGAAACACGGCATCAAAATAACTGATGCCGTGATTCCCAATCACGTTTGTTGCTGACGTGTCACAGACAAGGGCAGATGGCTAAATGTTTTCGAAACAAGGACAGTTCGCTAATTATTTTCAAAAACAAGGGCATTTCGGCAAAATTTTCGGTTCTCTAACTGTATAGACATTTAAAAGAAGAAAAATTAGGGGGACCTCTCATGTGATCATGTCATTTTTTTTACCACTTCAGGAAGCTCCATTATCAAAACGAGTAACAGGAATTCAAGCATACATATATTCCAATTTCCAAGGACATAATGAAAGCTTAAATATATGATTTACAAATTGACATTTTGTTGTACATATTTATTAGGTTTAGCCAACATAAAAGAAACAGTTTGGTAGGCTACGCAACAGCACGAACCTGTTTTTGTTGTTATATTTATTAATTAGTTTTACCAACCATTAGAATACATATACGTTATAGAAATAGCTACTGTAGGCTAGACAACAGGAAAAGACCGGGCTTACCCCTTTTCCCCGTTCACATGTACATTCAACCATGCATGGTTTTCATTCTATGAATTAAAAGCTTGTAAGTCTTCAGATTACATATTCAAAACAAAAATAAAGATCAGTTGCTTAAAAGCTCCACAAACAAAAGATACACTTCAAGATTAATAAAATCAACAAGTACTTTTACACAGCACGTATAACCTGATCTAGCACAAGAGGATCGAACAACATCAACAAAACCAATAGTGACAAACAACTGCAATTCATCACAGAAATTAACAATCATACATCTAAAAATCTAATATAAAAAAATTGAACAAAATTGAACTCGTAGAAATAAAACCACCAAACAATCTCTTGAGAGTTTTAGCTATTTCAAATGCTCACACTTGACAAACTTTCAGTACAAACATCATTCCAAATTTTGGTCTTTACGAAAAGAAAAACCTCCAAGCTTTGCATATGCATCGTAAAAAGTTTTCTCTCTAATGATGCAAACATCATTCCAAGTTTCGGTCTTTTAATATCATCTACATTTGGTGTTCACTAACCATGGTCATGCTCTCTTGCTGCTTCAGGGGTTGAGCTCAATGCCTACTCAAAAATATTGAGATTAATTAATTCAGGAGTCAGCAATAATAGAAAGAAAAAATTGTTATTCTACTTCAATGAACATTAATTTTCACTAACAGACCTTAAATACATATGAACTTGAATATGAGATATTATCTTTTGTTAGGATCTCCAAAGTTAATGTTTGTTGCTTATTCATTAAGAATTGCATCCTTCTTGTGAATTGTTTCAAACCCTTACTTAAGAAAAAATAAATAAAATTAAACATTAAATATATATATCCCTAACTTCCATGTTAAAATCAGTAAAGACTGAGATGTTATACCTAACTTTCGTGTTTATAATATGTCGTGTTAATATGCGTTGGAACCGGTAGAAAGTCTAGTTTCTAGAAATCTTGATGGAACTTGTTTTGCTGTCCTGCAGCAGCGGAAAAATTAATTTTTGTACAACAACGTCTTACTGTCTAGAATGTGTGTTTTTGGGTTTTAAAGCATATTCATGTTTGGTTTTGCATATAGTAAATAGAACTAGTTATACCATGCATCACATTACCTTGACATCTTTTGACATCGCATCATTACTCCTATACTCATTATATGTTCGCATTTGAATATAATAAGATAATAACAAGCTGGGGTAATAAGCGTCGACTTAGTAGTGGACATCATTAGAGACTGTACTTGGAGAAGGGTCCCTTATCTCGTTATTGCTTATTGTTATGAATTGTGGGTTATTGATTGTGGATTATTGAATATTGATTGTTGATTATTGTGTCGAGTACACGATCTGTATAGTTCACCAATATAGTTTAAATGATCACTGTTTACATGCACCGAACCAGTGGTATGGGACACGGTATTACGTGCACTAGATAAGATAATAAAAGACCAATACACCTAGAATTGATATTACATTTTCTGATCTTGATTATTGCCATTGACATTAATTATTGCTTGTAATCATTGATTATTGCTTGCAACTATTGATTATTGCCTCGATAACTTTAAACTTTTGATCTCATCATTCAACCCTTGTTATTGCTTTTGATTTTGTTCTAGTTCATTTTCCCTTGATGTACCATGCTTCCTTTGTTGCTTACTTTTTACTACTTGTTGTCTATGACTTGCTCTAACGGACAATATCCCCCCTTTAGTTGACGAGTTCGCAGGAACCCGAGGTGAGCTTAACGATGGATTGAGTGAGCAAACGTTCTAGTGGATGAAGCCGCTTAGTAGCCTACAAGAAATATTTGATTCATGTTTCCTTATTTCTAGCATTGTTACATTCCCGTATTTTGTATTCCGGACTTTGTTGATCCGAAGTTTGTTTTTCCCAGATGTTGGATGTTACTTTGGTGGATTATTTCATTGTTATTGAAATTACTTACTGTCTATGAGATTGTTTATCCATGCATGATTGTGTTGTTCTTTTTCATATTGTTGAGTTAAGCTGGTACAACTTATGGATGATGTTTACATCATTCGCTGGACCTCGGTTACGTGCTCGTAGTCCCGTACTTTGGGAAGCGGGGCGTGATAATGTTTTTAGTGGTATCAGAGCCCCGGTTTGGCCGATGTGTTAGTCAGGATTTGCTAACATGTTAGTCAGGTTTTGACTCTAGCCGAATTAACTCAATAATATGCGCATCACGTTGATCACAGGGATATATAATAAGAAACTTATATCTGAGTACTCACCAATTTGATTGTATTGTAAACTATGGTTCGTGGGGGCTCTTCCACTTCCCAACTGAGGGAAGAGCAATTAGAGAATGCAGCTGTCCTCCAAGTGCTGCAACAAATGATGGATCTGCAGTAGGAGCACAATGAACTGATGAAGGAGAACTTAGAAGCTGCTAATCGGATCGTTGTTGGCCCCACACCTGGGCTACTACCACCGAGGCCTGGTACCGTGACAAATTTCATGAGGTTGCACCCGGACAAATTCTCGGACATTAAAACGCCGTTGGAATCCAAGCAGTGGCTGATCCACATGGAGCAGTTGTTACAAGTAGCACGGATCTCCGACGTGGATCGGGTGGATGTGGTAAGCATCCAGCTTATCGATCTCACCCATATCTGGTGGCGAGCCGAGACCGAGAGGCTGGAAAGACCCATCACTTGGGCCACCTTCACTGAGAGCTTCATAACAAAGTTCTTCCCCAATGTCACCAAGGTTGAAATGGAGCGACAGTTCATCTCCTTAACTCAGGTTAGTATGATAATGTTATTCAATGTCGCTTACTGTTGCCTACTTCATATGTGACTTTGACATTATCCTGAATCAGGGAAATCGGTCAGTGGATGAGTATGCTGCGGAGTTTACTCGGCTCAGCCGCTTTGCAACTACCATGGTGGCTGATGACGAAGACAGAGCTCGCAGGTTCTTGATGGGTCTGAATTTCGATATCCAAGACCGCCTAGTTTTCCTCCAGCACCGCACCTATGTTGATGTTCTTGATGCAACCAGGATTCAAGACAGACTCACAGGAGGAGGAGTGCCACTCAACGGGCAGCTCAGTACCCTGCCGCCACCCGGCCTACTGGAGGGCCAATTTGGAGGCCAGTCTCGACCCCTTCTGTGAAGGCACTACCGTATTCACCTGCTGCCCCGAGGATCGTTATGACTTGTAGCCACTGCCATAAGACTAGGCATCTGCAGAAGGACTGCAGGCTAGCCAATCACCTGTGCCTTGCATGTGGGGGAAATGATCATGTGGTTGGGATTATCCAAGGAACCGATTCCCTACCCCGACTAGAGGCCCAGCTCAACAAGGAACACTAGCTTGAGGTCAGGGCAGACCGTCGCTCCCACCGCAGAGGCAAGTTTTTTATCAGAGGAGAACAACTCTGAGGGGAGGTTAGATTAGAGGTAGTGGTCAAGCCCATAACCTGACTGCAGCAGAAGCAGAGATGGCTGTTGGCGTCGTTGCAGGTATTTTCTTTTAGTGATTGCACTATTTGTATTCCATTTTGCCTATTTGCTCTTTCCTGCGCAATTATTTGTGTATATTTCTGCATACACAGTCATTCCTATCCTTAACTCTTGTTAGACATCATTTTAGTTCACTCTCTTCCTGTTCATGTTTTGTTCGATTCCTGTGCTACTCACTCCTTTGTTTCTTCCCGCTTCATCGATCGGCACCAATTGGCAAGCGATGCCATGCCCGCTGCTTGGAATATCACAATAGGTGGAGGCTTCATTGTCTGTTCTAAAGTGTGCAAGTAGAGCCCTTTGCTGATCAGTGGCATGGAGTTTAAGGTCGATCTCATTATGATCCCCAATTCCAGGTTTGATGTCATTCTTGGGATGAAGTGGCTGGGAGTAACCCATGCGGTGATTGACTGCCGAGAGAAGAAGGTAGTATTCATGCTTGCAGGTCCCCAGGAGTTCGAGTTTCATGCGGGTGAGACACCGCTTGAGCGTGTCAAGAACTCGATGAACCAAAAGGCTCGTGCACTAGAGTCGTTGTGCACTGAAGATGAAGTTGCAACCGTGGTTGTGCCGGACTTCCTTGATGTCTTTCCAGAAGAATTGTCTGGGCTGCCGCCTGACCGAGATGTGTAATTCGGTATCGAAGTTTAGCCGGGTATGATACCTATCTCGAAGAGTCCGTACTGGATGGCACCAGTTGAGTTGGCCGAACTGAATAAGCATCCAAGAGCTATTGGACAGGGGTTTCATTAGGCCAAGTATTTCGCCTTGGGGAGCCTCGGTATTGTTCGTCAATAAGAAGGATGGTAGTCTCAGACTCTGCATTGATTATCAGGAACTGAATAATGTTATTGTGACTAATCGATACCCACTGCCGAGGATTGACGACTGGTTCGATCAGTTTGGTGGTGCTTCAGTTTTCTCGAAGTAGGATCTTCATTCTTGTTATCATCAGGTTAGAGTAAAGGTCAAGGATATTCAGAAGACAGCGTTTCGTACGAGATATGGATATTACGAGTTCTTAGTAATGACATTTGGAGTTACCAATGCACCGGCTATGTTCATGAGTCTGATGAACAGGGTATTCTCATCGATTTTTGATCAATTTGTTGTGGTGTTCATCGATGATATCCTGGTGTATTCTCAAAAGTGGGAGGACCATGCTGAGCATTTGAGGGTTGTCTTGCAGACTTTAAAGGGGAATCAGCTTTATGGGAAGCTCAGCAAGTGTGAATTTTGGCTTTACCGTGTTGCATTCATGGGCCATTTTATCTCTGGCAATGGTGTTTATGTTGACCCATCAAAGATTTCTGCAGTCAAATTGGCTAGTGTCGAAGTCAGCTTCAGAAGTGCGGAGTTTCCTCGGATTGGTGGGGTATTATCGGAAGTTTGTTTAGGATTTCTCGAAGATTTCTGGACCCCTAACTAATTTGACAAGGAAGGAGCAGAAGTTTGTTTGGGATGGAGCTTGTGATGAAGCCTTTGTGGAATTGATGAGTCGGTTGAAGTTAGCACCTGTGTTGATTATACCTGACAGTTCAGGAGGCTTTGTGGTTCATTGTGATGCTTCGTGTAGAGGTTTGGGCGTTATGCTGATGCAGTGAGGCAGAGTTGTTGCTTATGCATTCACACAATTGAGGCCGCTTAAGAAGAAACTACCATACGCATGAACCTGGAACTTGCAGCTATAATCTTTGCCTTGAAGCTATGGAGGCATTATCTGCTTGGGGATAGAGTCGAGATCTTCACCGGTCGCAGGAGTCTCAAGTATGTGTTCACGCAGAAGGAACTGAACATGAGACAGAGAAGGTGGTTAGAGCTGATGGCAGATATGACATCAACTCGCAGTACCATCCTGTTAAGGTGAACTTGGTACCTGAAGCCCTGAGCAGGAGACCTGCTGCTATGCATCTTATCAATCAGAAGAATATGTTGGAGGATATGAGGAGATTGGAATTGGATGTGATTCTTCCCAGTGCAACACAACAGTGTGTGATGTTGCAGTTACTGTTTTCATTGGTGGAGCAGATTAAGGAACCCAAGCAGGTGATCAATAGTTATAGAAATTCCGAAGCGAAGTGGAAGCAGGCTTGAGAATTGACTTGGTCATTCACGCCGATGGATCGCATCGTTTTGGTGGCAGACTATGTGTACCTAAAGGAGAAGTCAGGCATAAGCTACTTGCGGAAGCCCATCATTCGCCCTATTCTATTCATCTGGGAGGCACTAAGATGTATAGGGATCTGAAGCAGCATTTTTGGTGGCATGGTATGTAAAGGGCAGTGGCAAGATTTATGTCCCAATATTTGATCTATCAGCAAGTGAAAGCGAAACATCAGAGGACCGCAAGACTTTTGCAACCTCTTCTAATCCCAGAGTGAAAATGGGTGAACATCACTATGAATTTCGTTACGGCATTGCTAAGAAGTCCCAATGGTCACAATGCTATCTGGGTGATAGTAGGCCGGTTGACGAAGAGTGCCCATTTCATTCCATTCAGAGTGGGTCAGTCTAGGAGAGTTTGGTTAAGAAGTACATTCAGGAAGTTGTGAGACTGCATGGAGTTCCTGTCGGTATCGTATCGGACATAGATAAGAGGTTCAGGTCTCAGTTCTGGGAGAGTCTTCAAAGAAGTTTGGACAGTAAGTTGAGCTATAGCACCACTTTTCACCTACACACAGATGAGCAATTCGAAAGGACGATCCAAACACTGGAGGACATGTTGAGGTCTTGTGTTCTTCAGTTTGGTGGTTCTTGGGAAGATCATCTGCACCTTGTTAAGTTATCGTACAACAACAGTTATAAGGCGAGTCTTAATGCAGCTCAGTTCAAGGTGTTGTATTGTCATAAATATCAATCGCTAGCATGTTGGGATGACATCCCATTGGCGAAACGAAACTCTTAGGGCCTGAGTTGATCACGAAGATAGTCGATGTAGTGGCTCAAATCAGGAAGCACTTGCAGGCAGCTCAGGACAGACATAGGAAGTGGGCTGATTATCATCGAAGGTCTTAAGAGTTTGAGGCAGGCGATCATGTATTCCTGAAGGTTTCGCCATGGAAGGGTGTTATCCACTTCGGTGGCGAGGGCAAGCTGAGTCCCCATTCATTTGTCCATTCGATATTGTGGAACGAGTGGGCAAGGTAGCCTACAGGCTCGCACTGCCACTGGCTTTGTCTGGAGTCCATGATGTATTCTATGTCTCTCAGCTCAGGAAGTACATCCAGGATGACAGTCATATGATTGACTACTCAGAGTTGTCAGTGAGACCAGACTTATCATGCGAGGTCCAACCAATCTCTATCATGGACATGCATGAGAAAGTACTGAAGAATAAAGTTATCAAGCTTGTTCGGGTCTCATGGAGTCTTCATCCGTCGGGTGAGTTGACTTGGGAACTTAAGGAGGATATTCAGAAGAAGTTCCCCCATTTGTTTGAGTAGTTTCTTTTTCTTTTCTTTTTCGGGTTACCCTACGACCCACTTAAAGAAATTTCGAGTACGAAATTCTTCTTGTAAGGTGGGTACGATTTGTAACCCATGTTTCTGATTTTTCGGATTTTCTTTTGTAACTCTTTTTCGTTCTCATTCTTGTAATCTGTTCCTTGTATTTATTTTATTATTCATCTTCAACCCAATTGTATTTCTTCAATCAATTTTTATTTCTCATGCTGAATCCTGAAATTTTTGTGCACTTTATTTTATTTTATCCTTGTGTTTTGAGTATGCTAATTAACACATTAATGAATTTATTTATCTATTTTATTTGGAACCCAAGCCCATCTCTTATTGGATCCTAATCCAAACTTGCTAACCCACATTCCATAATTCCCACTAACAGCCAATCCCTAGATTATCTCCCCATGGTTCCCAGTCAAACCCCCCTCACTAGTCAGATCCCCAATATCTCTGCTTTCAGGCTCCCCCCCTCCCCCCCCCCCCCCCCCCCCCCCCCCCAACCACACACACACACACAAATTAGACCACTTTTGAAACTAATTTTCAAAATAGATCACTTTCGAAACTAATTTCGAAGATAAACTAGTCACAGTACTGAACTGCAGCCTCTTCGAAAATGAGCCCACAGTTCCCTACTGCGGCCTCTTCAAAATGGGTTTTTTCGATGCCGCAGTTCCCAACTACGGTGTTAGTTTATTTCATATTTGGCATAAAGTGACTTCAAGACTTAGACAAAATATTCCCAGTAAAAATGTGTTAAATAAAGACTGTAATTCCCAACTGCGGCTTAAAAATAACAGAGGCGTAGTTGGGAACTACGACACCGAAAAAACATAATTTTTGAAGATGCCGCAGTTCCCAACTACGGCCTCATAATCGAATAGACCGAAGTTCCCAACTGTGAGTGGTCTATCTTTGAATTAGTTTCGAAATTGGTCTATGTTGAAAATTAGTTTCAAACAGTGGTCTAATTTGGGGAAAAAATCTTCTTATTCTCTTCTTCTTCCTCTCCCACTAAAAAAAAAAAAAAAAACTCGAAACCTAACCCTAATCAAACCCTACCCTCTTTTTCCTCCGCACCCCGAAACCATAGCACCACCTCGCGACCCCCTGCATCCCGCTTCTCCTCGACCTCCACCGCATCTCCACATCCGTCGCCAGCCCCTGCCTCCACAGTCGCCGCAACAACCATCATCACCCCGCCAACCCATCGCCGCACTCCGGTAGCCACCTCGTCATCCTCCGTTCCTCGAACACTACTCTCGCTGCCGTCCTCCATCGTGTTGCTGCATCCCCGACCGCCACCGCTTGCCGCGCCGCTGCCGAACTGCACACCGCAGTCCCGACAGTCCCTGTTCATCTTCAGCCCCGCTCGACAACCACCGAAGCCCCGCCTGCTTTCCATCACCGACGCAGCTGACCACTACTGTTGCCGCCGCTGACTTGCTTGTGCCGCTCACAGTTGCTGCTGTCCCTTTCGCTGTAGTTGCTGTCCCTGTCGTGTGCACGTGCTGCCGTGGTTCCCGTCATTGCACGTGTCGCCGCCGTCGGAATCTTTTCATATAACCTTGAGAATAATCATCGTATAAGGCAAGTCTCGTTGAACACAGTTGTTATTTTAGTTCAAGATCGTTGACTCCGCAAGTAGTTCGTATTTCTATTATCGTAAATAAATTGCTTTGATACCCTTCAAAGGGACTATTACGGATTCATCGGTGAAACCAAGTAGTCGTTCCCTTTTCGTGCCTTATCATTGCATCAATCCCAAGCTTTGTTATCCCCATATGCATGCACTACACGCACATAAACTAGAAATGCTCATATGTAGGTGATACAATGATTGAATGTATATCGATTGGATGTGATGTTGCGACTTGATTTGTCAGGTGGACTGTAGGAATTCATCTTAATTGATAATATAGATAGTAGTTCAATTAATGCTATAGGTTTATGCGGGTTGATTATTTTGTTGATCACATATGAATTGGGTTTTCTACTGTTCTGCCGGTTGTTCCCTGTTGTATTAAGTTTTTTGGCCCTATTGCTGTTAAAATCAATTAGAACTATATAAAAAGAAATTGTAGCTTTATGAATCTAGTTTCCAGAACATTCGAAAGATCTAAATTCCGACTTGTAACCTAAAAGTTATCGCACTTTTAGTACTGCTGACTTTTGTTTTCCAAACCTACTATTTAGTACTACACCAACATTATTTCTAATTAATATATAATGTTAACAGTGGAATTTATGTGTGATTTCTCCCTGGGAGTTGCTAGACAAGTTTAGGTTTCATCTTACTATTTTTATAAGACCTTATATTGAATTTACAATCCCGTTATGCATGCAAAAATTTAACTTAAGGTTACTGCCAGAACGCTTAATCTGTAAAGAATAGGCTAATTGACCTAGCTGCAATTAGAATCATTTAGAACTTGCAAAATATAAGTTGTAGCTCTTTGAATCTGGGATCTAGAGCATCTGACGATTTTGCAATCCGACTCTCGGATTGCAAGATACTCAGATTTTGCTACTGTTCTATCGCGACTTCAGATTTACTATTTTGTAAAGACATCGTGCTTAACTAATGGAAATAGTAGATTAAATTAATAACCAAGACCTGAGATTAATTATGTTGTTTCTGAACACTGTTAGGAGTTTGATTATGGTTTTTATAAGATTTTTAAACGAATTTACAACCAACTTTAATATACGAGAATGTGACCACAACATACTGTCCTGAACATAAAATCAGTAAAGAATGAGATGTTATACCTAACTTTTGTGTTTATAATATGTCGTGTTAATATGCGTTGGAACCGGCAGAGAGTCTAGTTTCTAGAAACCCTGACGGAACCTGTTTTGCTTTTTTGCAGCAGCGGGAAAACTGATTTTTGTACAACAACGTTTTGCTGTCCAGAATGTGTGTTTTTGTGTTTTTAAGCATATTCATGTTTGGTTTTGCATCTAGTAAATAGAACTAGTTATACCATGCATCACATTACCTTGACATCTTTTGACATCGCCTCATTACTCCTATACTCATTGCATGTTCACATTTGAATATAATAAGATAATAACCAACTGGGGTAATAAGAGTCGACTTAATAGTGGACATCATCAGAGACTGTACTCGGAGAAGGGCCCCTTATCTCGTTATTGTTTATTGTTATGAATTATGGGTTATTGATTGTGAATTATTGAATATTGATTGTTGATTATTGTGTCGAGTACACGATCTATATAGTCACTGTTTTAAATTTCGGCCGATACAGCTAAAATTTCGTCTGAAATTTCAGTGGGCTGATGGTCATTTTTAGACCATGGTTAGAAGTTAACTTGAGTTAAAGTAAAAGGCATAACATAATGACCATGGTGGTGTGTGTCCCACTACACTTGACGACTAATTTAGAATTAGTGATTTGTATTGGATTAATGTGGATATCCAACATTTGTGTGGGGCTTTGTCGAAGACCCTTTTTTCTTGTTTTTTTTTGTAAGAAAAATTTTATAGGACGACTGTTAGGCCAATAATGATGTATGGAGCAGAGTGTTGGGCAACAAAGAAACATGTCCAAAAAATTAGTGTGGCGGAGATGAGGATGCTAAGATGGATGTGTGGTAAAACAAGGAATGATAGAATTAGAAATGAGTATATACGAGAAATGCTAAAGATAGCTCCAATCCAAGATAAGTTAAGAGAGAATTGTCTTAGGTGGTTTGGACATGTCGCACGTAGACCTAGTAGTGCCCCCGTTAGAAAAAGTGATTTGATAAATATTGAGGGTAGAGTTAGGGGTAGAGGAAGACCTAAACTAACTTGAGTGGAAACGGTGAGAAAAGATATGATAGCTTGTGACCTTACGGAAGATATTACGCTAAACCGAGCAGAATGGAAAATCAGGATTCATGTTGCCGACCCCAACTAGTTGGGAAAAAGGCTTTGTTGTTGTTGTTGTTGACTTGTTGTAAGAATTTTAATGCGCTAGTAAGGTATGATAATTTGAGAAGAAAGGTGACAAATTAAAGTCATGCGTTGCTCAATATTTATGATTAAATTTTCATTTAGTTATATTGGAGACATGGTGCCAATTTTATCTGATAACCCAAAGTTTGATCCAAATTTGACCTAAATTTTAAGGTATGAATCATCCAAAATAGATCCATTAGCTTAGGGACGTTTGGTAGGCTTCAATTGCATTGCAACTGCAATTATAGTTGCAGGCAGTTCTTGCAATTGCAGTTGCAATATTTGGTAGAGGTTGTAACAAATTTGTAAGTGCAAGTGAGACTCATAATAATTACTTAAGTTCCACTTGCAACAAACTTGCACCCAAAATGAGCGCAAGTTGAAAGTTTCAATTGTTACCACTTTTGCAACTAAAAAGTAAAATTACCTTTAGTTGTAACCTTAAAGTTGCACTAAAAGTTGCAAATGGCCTTCACTTTTCAACTCGGTCACATTTTTTGCTCAGTTGCTACATATTTGATTGTTGCCAAACACTCCCTTAGTGGGTAGGGTGTGAATACTAGAAATAGATCCATTTTCTTATTGGTTTCATATATGGATTCCAAGGATCTGAACTCGAAAACCCGATGGATGAGCTGTATATATAGGGCTATGATTTGGTGAGAACTCCTTTGGTGAGAACCAGATGAGAACTTTTTTTGGGGACATTAACTGAAAATTTCGAACCGTTCATTTTGATATAAATGTCTAAATTAGTCTAAGGATGGGAGATAAGTCATTTGAGACTTGTTTGTCCATGTATTAAAGCATTACAAATTGTATGGTTAAATATTGTTACTTTTTATAATGACACGATGGATGGATGAATGTATTTAAAATGACTTGATTTTACAATTCTAGACTAATTTAATCATTGTAATCAATGGGAATGGTTCGTATCATCCATGTGATGACTATGCAAGAGTTCTCACCAAAATAATCATGAGAACGGTTCTCACCGGGTCACCTATATATATATATATATATATAGAGAGAGAGAGAGAGAGAGAGAGAGAGAGAGAGAGTAATGTTCCGTTGTGCACTAGGCCTCCGCGTGCACTCATGTCACTCGGCCTTCCCGCCTTCGTATCGACGATCCAAACCGTTCACATTGATCTACACACCTAAATTAGTCTAAATATGTAAAATCAAATCATTTGAATTTCATTTGCCCATCCATCATGTGACTATAAAAAACAACGATTTTCAGCCATACAATTTTGTAACACTTCAATGGATGGGCAAATAAATTTTGAATGATTTGATTTTACGTATTTAGACTAATTTAGATGTGTAGATCAATGTGAACGGTTCGGATCGTCGGTACGAAGACGGGAAGGCCGAGTGCACACGGAGGCCTAGTGCACAACATAACATTAATCTCTCTCTCTCTCTCTCTCTCTCTCTCTCTCTCTATATATATATATATATATATATATATATATATATATATACATACATACAGAGAGTGTAATATGTTGGCTTCGAGCCACACTGTTATTAGAGAATGCTTTTTGTCCTAAAAGCACTTGTACACTCAAAATAGGTCTTTAGGAAACTTAATTAAAAGTGTGTTTAGCCAAAAGGGTATTTTCCAAAAGTACTATTTCGAGCATTTTTGTCACCACATCTAAAGTGGTGCTTTTAACTTTTCAAAAAGTATTTTTACTTGCTAAGAAAAATTTGAAGTTATATATATATATATATATATATATATATATATATATATATATTACAACACTTTTTAACACACTTTTCATCCACAACAATACGAGATAGAACCTATATATATATATATATATATATATATATATATATATATATATATATATTACAACACTTTTCAACACACTTTTCATCCCCAACAATACGAGATAGAACCTTGAATTTTTTTTAATTTTTTTTCAACCCCAAAAATTATTTCTACAAAATTAGGCAGTACTAACAGTAATTTACTATGAAAGAACATTAACATGCACATTGCGATAAATTCTTATTTACTTTTATTGAAGAGGTGAAATTTGTGCTTGCCTATTGAGATAAAACTGTTTTTGGTCATTTAATTCCAGATCTATATGTTTAATTCATTACGCTGAATATACAATGAGAAACTTTCTTTTGATTATGTTTATACAAATTGTGAAAAGTAACATCAAGATTTACTATTATTGTGAAAGAAATTATGAATTGGATAATCCAAAACCTGAATCTGCAATATTAGTGGGTTCACAAGTGAAACTACAAAATCTTAGTGGACCTTCGAAAATCCTAGTGGATCTGATTGCAACCTGTTGCCACCCATAGGGAGAGGGTTATGGGAGAAGCAAGAGAATGCAATAAAATAGTTCATTAGTTGAAGTTATGCCTTTTGCAGCTGCTGTTATATAGGTACTAGGTTATGTATTATGTGGAGGTTTTCCTTTTATCTGTAAGAATCAATTTGAGTATTAGATGTTTTGATCTGTTTGTCCTTTTGTACCCATCCTTATTTTATAGTGAAAATTGAAAGAAAATAGTCCTTCATTTTATCTATTACTTGTTAATGGATCTGAATGCAACCGGTTGCCATCCATAGGGAGAGGGATTAATGGGAGAAGCATGAGAATGTAATAAAATAGTTCATTAGTTGAAGTTATGCCTTTTGCTGCTGCTGTTATATAGGTACTAGGTTATGTATTATGTGGAGGTGTTCCTTTTATTTATAGGAATTAATCTAAGTATTAGATGTTTTGGTTTGTTTCTCCTTTTGTTTCCATCCTTATTTTATAGTGGAAATTGAAAGAAAATAGTCCTTCATTTTATCTATTACTTGTTAGTGGATCTGAATGCAACCTGTTGCCACCCAATAGGAAGAGGGTTAATGGGAGAAGCATGAGAATGTAATAAAATAGTTCATTAGGTGAAGTTATGCCTTTTGCAGCTGCTGTTATATAGGTACTAGGTTATGTATTATGTGGAGGTGTTCCTTTTATTTATAGGAATTAATTTAAGTATTAGATGTTTTGATCTGTTTCTCCTTTTGTATCCATCCTTATTTTATAGTGAAAATTAAAAGAAAATAGTCCTTCATTTTATCTATTACTTGTTAAACAACAACACCCCCCACCCCCCACACAACAATTAGTTTGTTAATCCCACTTGAACAAAAAAATGATATCATCGCAGTTGTAAGTGAAAATTTAGAGTTTATTTCCAAAACCTTCTGATATAATTACCCTAGTATCCTTTAAGTTTTGGGGAAGATGATGGTTGTTATATATGAGACGGGTTTTATTGATAAGTATGAGATATTTTGGTAATTGAGTCAGAAAGTTTGAGGGAAACCTTTATTTTTCACTTGGCAACTGCAATTGCAATATGTAGTTGCAAGGAACCAAACACCACCTAAATTTCTTTCTTTGATGACCCATGCACTGATATATGTGTGCAGACAGCTATACTTGCATTTATGGAGGTAATTTTGATGCTTATGCTGATACTTGATATATCAAGGAAAACAATAAACCTTGACAAATTCTTAGTTTAAAGTTTTCTTGTTTGATTCCTTGCTCTACCTAATTGAGTTCGTGCAGACATCACAAATTTTATTTTATTTATCTTGTTTTCTGAGTCAGTTGATGATATATTGCTATATTGTGCTTACAGGTGCTGTCCTTCCCAAGATGTCTGAAGTTCCACTAGAGGACGCAGATCACCCCAACCAAAGCAAATCTGGGCCAAATTATCTTGCCTATTACAAACATCTTGTTGTAGATCTATTTTCTGAAAGTGGAGAATGTACCATACCTTTTCTGGATCTAGATTCTGCTGAAACTGTTAAATCTAGTTCATATTTTGCTGATGGTGTTGGCAAAGATCTTTCACAGTTTAAGAAAGAGAGACTAAAGGCAATTCTCAATGAGAGTGCTGTACGGTTAAATGCAGAAGTTGATGAGGTACATATTGCAACTACAAGTCTAATCACTTGTTGACCTTGATTTGTTTCACATGTGGGAAAATTGTGACTTTTAATTTCCTTATATTTCATGTCATGTTTATGGATAATACGTAAATCTACTGTCCTTCGTATAACTGATATTGTAGAATCCCTAAGATTAGACCAATGTATATTTTGTGACCTTGTCACTTTTCATTATTTGTCTTGGAAGCATATATATGAAAGGACATATTGTAGAACTATTATTTAGCAGTAGTCTTTCCTGTTTTAAAAAAAACATATTTATTTTAAGAATGCATTGTGAAGTTCTTGCAGAAATGTAGACCCTGGCATTGCTTTTACCTTGTTGTAAATGCACACATGATCTTCAGCTTTGTTAGGAAGCAGCCTTGTGTTTTATTGGTAAACATGTTGATGCCAAACAGTATCTTGAATGCAGATTCTTGACCATATCCTCGCAACATCCCAGATTGGTTCAAATCTAAGGGAGAAAGAGAAATTTCCAAGATATTCAAATGCTTCACCAAATGAAGACGTTCTTCACAGTAGAAAGCGAAAAGCATTTTCCACCAGCTCAACTTATTCTGGAAACAACTCAAGTTCTCATAGAGAGGTATACATACATTATATGCCTTCTCTTTAATGATCTCATCATCTTTAGCTTATATGCTTGTGATCTCATTATCTTGTGGAGCGGCTGAGCAATTGTTCTGATGTTTTTTGCTAGCCAGAACCAACCTAGCATCAGATATTGCATAATTTCTTAGAACTGACACCATGAGTAACATAGCCCTTTAATATTTGTCTGTTGGTGGTAATTCGACTGCCAGGAGATCAGTACCAGCTCCCCAAAAGAAAGAAAAAATATGAGTGTGTATAAATTCAGAGAGATGTCTAGTGTTCATTATAATCAAACATTAGTCTCCTAGTTTTTAGATCTGCAGTCATTTTCTTTGTATTTGACAGGTTATCTACAACTGTAGTTTAATTCATCTTTACATAGTATGTAAGTGCTTGCATGCTTGTGAAAGGTCTTTGAGTTTATATTGAGTGATGAGTTGATTTTTAGTAACAATTATTTCACCGATTGTACATTTATTTTTTTATTTTTTCCGTAGATACTAAGCTTGTAAGTAAATTTCAGCCAAGTACTCTATACAAAGTGTCCAGTAGGGTTCCATACTGTCGTCTGAGAGGCTAGAATATTACTGGTACAAATGGGATAATGAGGTTATGAATTATCCAAGTTGGTTGTCTTCTTTCGTTTGTTTGTTACAAAATTGTGTCTATCACTGTGCAGCCTGGGTGGCACAGAAATATACTCGTATTATTCATGTTGTTGTTATGCTGTTTTGCCATCAATTGAAAGGAAGTTTCTTTTGCATTTACTATTATGCGCACAGTGGCTTCTTTATTGTTACTGCTTCTGTTGTCACATATGAAGTTATTAAAGCAGGTTTAAGCTATTGGTATTGTATCTTATGGATTGCATACACTGTTCGATATATGGATACATGAATATATGCATTTACCCCCTCAATACTTTTTGTCAATTCAATGCACACATTGGTAGTTAGCCAACATCATTATGCAGGTGAATGATGTCTAAGTGTCTTTTCAGAGCTCTAATCATGGTTCACAGACTCAATATTTGGTATGATATGGGTCTTTTTATTTTTCTATTGGTTTCATATTCATGACAATATCAAGCTTGCTATTCGGTGTGTTGGAGTTTTGGTATCGACTTCTTAAAGTGATCAATTTACAAATTCTGAAAAAAACAATTAAATTATTTAAATCTTAAAGCAAACATTTAATCCCAATTTGTTAAATTCATTACAATAAGTTATTAATTTTGTGCTTTGTAAAGTTTTATTTCACTTGGGAATTTTATTTTGTAAACTCCTGTTATTTTAAAAATATACTTTAAAGATATGAGCTTAAAGTTACATATAATTCATTTTTTAGTTATAAAGAATTTATATACGATAACAACAATATATTTTATGGTATACCTAACTAGTATTCTTCATTTCTCTCTCTCTCTCTCTCTCTCGTGTTGTCTGGCTTTGTTCTTGATGGCGCTAACATCATAAATTGGATTCATTATCTTGGGTTTCAATTTTCTACTATTGTGATTTTTTTTTTCCTTGTGAACTCGCATATCGATGAATACCAAGTTCTTGGTTTAGTACCACATTGTCTCGGTCTTGGGCGACATTTAAGTTATGGTTGCCACTTATTGTTATTGATTTACAATTTATATTTTACAAATATTATTAATTATGGGTAGACTACATCTCTCACAATTGGTGGATGATGCTGGTCCGACATACTGTAGTTATATGGTAGTTAAACAGTATTTCATGCAATGGATAGTTAGGGTGTATTACAGTAGTATGTATACCATATGCAGGAAATGGATGTGTTTGGAATATGATGTATCACTGCAAAGAGAAAGATTATATGAAATAATTTTTCCATTGATGTTATACTTTAATGGTTTCACAAGCACTGTAGCTTATTACTAGTTTTGCTAACTATCAGCTATGGGTAGCACTGCTTATTAGTTAGATATGCTCTTGAAGAAATCGATGCACTCTGAAGTCCTAACAACAGCTTATTACAAATAACAGATTTTTTTCATTTGATTTGGATACATAAGAGCAGTTTATTGCTCAATGCATTAATTTTCATCTGAATTTGATACCTAAAGAATGTGATATTTGTGATAAGATGTTGTTTCATGAAATTGTTCATTCATTCAAGCCACTAATTATCATATTTTACTGTCATGAAATATGATATCTGATCTGAATATCCATGTTCCATTTTCAGCTGGGTTTGATGGAACGAGGTCTTGAAGAATTGTTAAACGTTGTTATGTCTAAATGCAGGTATGTTATAAATCACTCAATTAATAGCTCTTCCTTTGCTTTATTAGACTAAGGATTTTGCTGTGCCTGAATTTCAAGGACCAATTAAGTTTGAAAAAAAGGGACAAGATAGGGAAATGAGCACAAAGATCTCAATTTCTTATTCTCATTAAGCCTTAAAATAATCTCATTTGCATTTTAAAACATAAACAATTAGCAAGAGAAGTTGATTTAATTGATCCCAAGAAAGTAAAGAACATAAAACAAAGGTTATAAGTTAAAAAAACCCTTAGACTTTTGCTTAATTAAGCCCCCACACAACAACAACAACAACAACAACAGTCTTTTTTTCAACTAATTGGGGTTGCTACTTGAATTCTGATTTTCAATTCTGCTCGATTTAGCGCAATATCTTCTGTAAGGCCACAAACTATCACATCTTTCTCAACGTTTCCATCTAAGTAAGTTTAGGTCTTTCCCTACCCCTAACTCTACCCTCCATACTTATCAATTCACTCTTACTAATGAGGGCACTAATAGGTTTGTCTACGTGTGACATGTCCAAACTACTTGAGGCGATTCTTTCTTAATTTATCTTGGATTGAAACTACCTTTACCATGTCTCGTATATGTTCGTTTCTAATTCTATCCTTCATGGTTTTACCACATATCCATCATAACATCCTTATTTCCGCTACACATTTTTTTTTGGCCATGTTGTTTCTTTGTTGCCCAACATTCTGCTCCATACATCATTGCTTGTCTAACAACCGTCTTATAAATTTTTTCCTTCAACTTCAAAGGTATATGTTTGTCATACAAAACATCACTAGCGCTTCTCCACTGAAGCCACCATGCTTGAATCTTATGTATAACATCTTCACAAATCTTCCCATCTTTTTGTATAATCGAGCCTAAATATTGGAAACGGTATCTCTTAGGTATCTCTTTACCATCAAGCTTCATTACTTCCTCATTTGTGTTCCGAATATTACTAAAATTACACTTCATTTACTTTGTTTTAGTTCTGCTTATTCTAAAGCCTCTACCTTCTAAAGTTTCTCTCCACAATTCTAATTTAGCATTGATTCCTGCTTTAGTCTCGTCCACTAAGATGGCGTCATCGGCAAAAAGCATACACCAAGGTACCTCATCTTGTATTTCTCGCGTCAATTCATCAATCACCAAAACACAGAGGTAGGGGCTTAAAGCCAAACTTTGGTGTAAACCTACTATAATAGGAAAATCACAAGTCTCTCCTGTGGTTGTTCTAATTGTGGTCATTGCCCCTTCATATATATCCTTAACCACCTTAAGATACCAAATAATTACTCTTTTATTATTTAACGTCCATCATACTGTCTCTAGGGACTATCATAGGCCTTTTCTAGATCTATAAACACCATATGCAGATCTTTCTTAATTCTCCCTGTATTTTTCATAAGTCTCATCAGCACATAAATTGCTTCCATTGTTGACCTTCCAAGCATAAATCCAAACTGTAGTTTCTAGTCTCAGTCTATAAACTGTAGTTTCTAGTCTCAGTCCATGTTCGATCACTCTCTCGAAAAATTTCATCGTATGGTTTATTAATTAAATCCCTTGATAGTTGGAGCAGCTTTGTATATATCATTACTTGTTTAATTAAGCCCCCGCCGTAAAGAAAATCACTTTACCCCCTATGCCTTTATCTATAAAAAAACTGTCTATTTTAAATTGTGAAATCTACATAATAGCCTGGTTAGGTTTCAAGTGGATTTAATGGCTGATGTTGATGGGGAATTGGTGGAGATGTTGGTGTTGGAGCTGACTACAGTGGCGGTCTTTGTAGTTTAATAGGTGGTGGAATTGGTCAGGAGTGGAGGTGGGGAAAAGAAGGGAGGTGGGAGAAGGAGGAGGTGGGGCCTAAAAACCCAGTGGATTCAAACAAACAAAAAAACCCTCGTCCTCTTCCTCATTACCACCTACCACCATCACCGTGATGTTCTTCTTCCACCCTTCAATCAAATTCCCATTGGAGGGAAACATCAACACACTTGATCGCCTCCTATTTTTCCTCCTAATTCATCTTTCCCACCATCTTCTCCTCCACCTTCGGGGCCACCATAAATCCCTCTTCCTATTCCCATTCGTCACCATGACCACCCCCACCATCTTCTTCCTCCCGTCTATCAAATTTCCATTGGAACAAAACATCAAACACTTGGTCTCCTCTTCCATTTCCACCACCACCTTTCTCTCCACCTTTGGCCCCACAGTAACTGATGGTATCTTTTTCACCTCTTCCTCCCTTCTCCAACGCTAGTCACCCTTCTTTCCTTTACCTCCACCTCGAACTCCAGCCACACCGCCAATCTAACCATTTGCTCCACCACAATCACCACGACCACCTCCTGCATCTCCACCGTCATCACCAACTATTGAATTCATTTAAACCCATTTAAAATTTAATCAAGGTATTCTGGACAAGTTGACAATTCAAAATAAACAGAAATTTGAGATATAACAACACTGGGATAAAGTCATTTTTTTAAACAATGGTGGTTTTCTTACTAAAAGTGCAAAAGTTGAGGGGTTCTAAACTTTTACTATAAAACAAATCAACTGAATATAACAATATATTTCTTTCCCCCTGTACCTCATAAGGTAATTTTCGTAATCTCTCTTAATTCTATCCATACCCATTGGTAATGAATGACCTTGGCACAATGGTGAGGTTCTTCCTTCATTAATTAGGGGCATGGGGTTGTGCACTTTTAAACCTACCTCTACTCTTTTGTGGTGTAATGGATTGGATTACCTCTCTATTTTAGCGGGGAAATAAAAGACTCAAGTAGGCTATAAGTAATCACCATTATATACAGTAACTAAGCAACAACTAAACATAGGTACCAAATCTCTGGCCTTGGTCATCCTTTTAATCCATTAGATTTTTCTTAAGCTCCTTTATCAAATTAACAGCTACCATATCCTGCGTAATCACCTTAACCTTCGTAGCATGGACCAAACTTTCTCAATCAGTTCTTAGTATATCCTTACTTGGGGGTTTTTATCCTGTTCTTTCATTTCGTATCTAATTTCTTATTCTATTTGTTTTATGCTGATCTGTAGTATAAGCTTATAGAGAAAGGAAACGACCGTCTCCCAGTGATCCTTTTAACACTAGTTACTACTCCGTTAAGTAAGTTTCCTTCACACAATTCCTTATGGACCCTATCAAATGCTTTTTTTCTAAATCAAGGAAAAAATCATACGGTGGTATCTTGCATATATATATATATATATATATATATATATATATATATGGGTAAAAGGGATATGAGCAACTTGCTCATTTAGTAAATGAGCAATTGATTATGTGGCATGCATGTGATACATTGGACAACTAACCTTTTTAATGATTTTCCAATCACATATATGCCACATCATCAATTGCTTATTTACTAAATGAGCAAGTTGCTCATATCCCCTTTTTCCCTATATATATATATATATATATATATATATATATCCTATCATAAACTTTCCCAAACAAGTTGGCGTGTAGCCTGTAGATGGTTGTTTGAGAAGCAACTGAACCAAGAGAAGGCTTCAGTTTAACAAGTAGAAGTGCTAAGTCTTGGCCAGTTGGCCCATGTTGATGCAGGGGCAACTCAAAACTATTGCTTTATGGATGAGATGGAGGTGCCTATGTTGCACGAGTCAAATTACAACTTTTCCTTTAGGGGGCGTTTGGTACACTGATTGAAAAATTCTTAGGAATGAAAGGATTCCCGGGAATGTGAGGATGAGAATGAAGATTTCCGAAAATGTTGCATTACTGCGTTTGGTATAGTACATTGCATTCCAGGGAATTCTTTATAATTGTAATTTTTTATTCTAGTTTTTTGGTTTTTTTTATTGTTTGTTATGGAATTCACATGAGAATACTCAAATTCCATGATTTTAGGTAGGAATATATTTTTTTATTCTAGTTTTTTGGGTTATTTTATTGTTTGTTATGAAAATCTCATGGGAATCCTCAAATCCGATGGTTTTTGGGGGGAATGGAAATCCTTCCCAACAAAGGATTTTGATTCCCTTGAGAATCTATCATTCCTTCCAAAACTATGCTTGCCACATACCAAACAAGGTAATCTAAGAGAGAATATGGAATTCCCTTGCATATTTCCACATACCAGGGGGCGTTTGGTACGCGATAATATACAAGGAAATCTATGATTACTCTCTGGATTACCTGGTTTGGTAAGATAAGAGTATAGTTTTAGAATGATTCTTAAATTCTCATGGAAATTAAAATCCTTTGTTGCGAATGATATACATTCTTCTTTAAAATGATGGGATTTGTGGATTCCTCCACATTAAAAATAATTGAGATTATCATGTTACCAAAACACCCTCCATATTTTTGATAATATTTTTACCTGATCAAATTGTCACTTATGTTCTCTCCAACAAATTTGTTACTCTGTTTTATTAAGGTGAGATTTGTGCATATTTATATATAAAGAGAAACGTTCAATTAGAGACTGAACATAATTAAATAAGTATGATATATGTTTCAGTATAATGTATCAATTTTAACAATGGTTACCCACCATTATTCATAAAAAGTTTGAAGGGGAAAGCCTATGTCTACTAAGTAATAAATAATATATTTCATTGATAATTATAATCCATGTATGCCTAAGATCATGTGTTTGTACTGCACGCATAATGCATTTCATTTTTTTTCTTTTTAGTTATGTTATTTTATCTACACGGTTGAAATATATTCGAATCATAATATAATTTTTTGAGTCATTTATTTGTTATTGTACTCGGGTTTTATAATATATATATCAGTATTGGTTTTGCACGTATCATGCATATGCATCGATTACTAAATTAGATAACAATTATATTGTTTTTTTTTTATAAAATAAAGCAAAAGGGTGTTTTGGGTAATGTCTACTATATTAAAGGATTGATGGGAATGAATTGGTCTATTCCAAACACAGTAATAAAATATTTCCTAGAATACAATGTCTTGTGCCAAACGCAATATAGCAACATTCCTAAGAATCATTATTCCTACCCTCACATTCTCGGGAATCTCTGCCCATTCCAAGGAATTCTCTAATCCGCGTACCAAACGCCCCCTTATGGATGAGATGGAGGTACCTAGTTGCACGAGTGCTCTGTTATGTTACTCTACCGATAGGCTATTGCATGACCCGTTAAACTATCTTTTCCCCTATCAAATCAAATCAGTTCTCATTATACTGTAGGTTGCTTACATAAATACATTTCCTTCTACAACCAGATTAGTATCCCTTCTAAATATAACATTAACCTCACTGGTAAGCTGAAGATCAACATTTTCCTGCTGGTGTTGCACTATTTTGTATTTCTCCCTTCACTTTTAGTTATAATAATGTTTGGTTTCTAGTAGACCGGACATTATGGAAATTCAAATCTCTTGATGTTGTTGGTAGACCAGTTGTGTTGATGGACATTTCACGTTACGGTTCACTTCAGAGTGTTCTATACTTCTGTGCTTTTTAAGTGAACATGTTTTTTTCCATTGTTATACACTTGTACTAATTAATCTGCTAGAATATTCTGAAAATTTGGACTTTATTTGCATGGAATCCTTAACAATAAACAGAACTCTTCAAACTGGCACATAATTTTTTGATGGATTCATTTGAATTTCAACTGCCAATCTGCCATGTCAGATAACTGGATTGTTATCACCAGACATTGAATTGAGAATATAATTATTGACTATTAGAGAATTCCAATGCATTATCTAAAGTAGCCTACGTTATCACGTTAGTGTAGGCAGCCCTTAAGCCATATCTCTTACATATCTATGTATCTTAATGCTGAAATAATGGAACTGGAAATTTTTGTTTTCCTGTTCTATCAATTATCTTTTAGTTGAATCCCCTATTTGTGTTCGGATCCTGGTAGCTTGTGGGTATGGTGGCAGTTGCCGGGGGGTATATTTGGGGATCTGAGATATACTTCATTAACCTTTCCAGGTGTGAGGGCCTTTGCATAGTGCTTCTAATATGTGTCGTGGTGAACAGGCAAGCATAGCTTTGAACTTCCAACTGGTTTAGACCAACTCTTTTAGTTCCGCCCCTTCCCGATTTATGCTGCACTTGCGGTATTAAGTGAAATGTGTATAGTTTTCTCTGTAGAGAACGTTTTTAGGGCTGAAGAAGACTGTCACTTTGGCTAGATCAAGGTAAAGAACGGGTGATCATCCGTCACTTCCATTATAATGGGAATTTGTGTGTTGGCATATCTTTTGAGCATCTCCACCACACCCACGAGAACACACAAATGAACCAAGTACGACCGCCACATCCACCATGGAAAATTAAATTTGTAATCACCAGACAATTATTGATCTAAAAACTCTTTTCTGTATATAATAATCTTTACTACTATAACTAGACTATAACTAGAGATGCAGTTTGGGTGTGGACATGCTGACATGTGAACTTTTAACACGTGTTTTGGTGTATCTGCTTTTTCACCTAGGACTAATTTTAAGCGACATTTTGGAATTTGTTGGCAGTTGCTGTAAATTGAGTAAATTAATAGCCCTGGGGCTATTAATGATTGGCATTATAAAGGGAGAAAAAAAAACATGTTTTGCATGTGTTTATAATCTCTTATGCATAACCCACAGGCCAATGACTACCATTGAAAAACACCAGCTTGGTAAAAAGATCCGGAAACTCCCAGAGAGGGCTCTTGATCGTGTTGCAGAGATCCTCCAATCTACTAGCAATTCTTCCGCAAGGGCTCAGCCTGAGAATATCGCTGTAAATTTAGAGGAACAGGTAAATTCAGCACACGTATGTGGATGGATCATTGAATTAGGCATCTCTACTTCTTCCTTTCTCCATCTGACTTGTGTCCATCTCTATCTATTACTAACCTGTAAATATGATTCTCATAGGATGATGTTACACTCTGGAGGATACACTACTATGTGGAACTTGTGGTGAAGGCCAACAATCTCTGACTGAACTATTATATACAATGTTCTGAATACAACTTCACTGATGCAAGCAAATCTGAAGATGAGGTTATTAAATCTGTCCTTTAAATTTGACTTAGATGCTGAAGATTTTGGTGTCTGAGAATCAAATGATACCATCAAGTGCAGGTAGACTAACTTTACATACCTTCAATTTGTTATGGAAGGTGTTATTGAGTTCAGCTGATGTATACTAATCCGATGGAGTCAGTGACCGTTGCTGATGTACATTGATATGAAGTAAATAACTTTCCCTATTGGCAATTTTCTATGTTGTTGATCAAATGCAAAGCTGAAAACGTGTTACTGTTGCGACAAGTGTATATAGTTAGTCATTTTGATTCAATTCACTGATGTTTACAATTTGTCTTGCTCTTTTTTCGTCTCTGAAGACATGAGTTTTTGTATAGTTTTTTTATATAGCAGGTCTTGATATAGATGCAACGGTTATGTAGTGAAAAAGGCACGGGTCATTTTTATCTCTTATCAACAATATGATGAGGGTGTGTGCATCCACGATCATTTGTGCTTATGAATGAACTCTGGGTTAGCAACTTTGACCTGAGTAATTTTGTGACATATTTGGGTGTAGGATGCAATCAGTGGCACGTGGCCTAGTTCAAGCATTCTGATCTTGTTCATGCCATCTTCACAAGATTATAAATAAATGCTTACAGATTCTAGATTTCACTTCTTTCTTAAACGTGTTAGCATGTTAATCATCGAGACAAAGTTATATTCCTAGTAACTCCTAGTAACTTGTTTTCAACAAATGAAATATCCATTTATCAGTCATTTGATACTAGTGAGATATGGAGTTTTGCAGAATGTAGTGCTCAGCATAACCGATAAAATTTTCTAGTTTCTTATTGTGATATTGATGCTTCTATGTGGATGAATGACACCACGAAGCTAACCAAACACAACTTCTAATCACCGGAAGGAAAGGGAAAGGGAAAGGAGGAAAGGGAAAGGGAAAGGTAGCTGATAAACTACACAAGGGGACGGAAATAACATAGTGATATGGCTAAAAATAGGGTTAAATCGGGACTGTTCAAATCGGGCACGAATCTTAAAGCTCTCAGGGGGGTAAAACGGTAATTTCACCTACAAGCAGGTCTGAAATGGGAACTGGGTCTTTCTTCAAAGCCCAATAATCCATAAACGGATCTGTCCTACTGGGTAGGGGTCCCAACCCATTACAAACCAGTTCAGAAGAATAAAGAAGAATTCAGATTCATAATTATCCCTAAGAGGTGGTTTTAACCACTTCTATCCATCCACACCGGAAAGTAGAGATTTGTCCTTATCTCGAAACGGATCACTAAGGCGACTATAAAAACCCCTCTCCCCCCACCATAACAAGGTAATCAATCTTTTTCCACATAAAGCTCTTTCATAACCTTCCTGATTACTAACAAGAGCGTCGGAGGGTGCGTCGCCGGGATCCATCTCAGTGTATCGCACTTTTTGCAGGTTAGCGGCAGCGGAAAGAAACCAGTCAAACGCCAGTGAAAATCAACATGCTTGCTTAATTCGTTTCTCCAAGAATCCACAAATTCATCTGTTTGCTTCCACACCAAAATCAGCAGCAACAGATTGGCGCCACCTGTGGAAACCGAAAAAGCAATCCAACCTAACTTCATCAACGAGAGTAGCTTCAAGCCATGCATCCAAAAGAGAAGGGGAAGACAGCGGTCTCCGGCCGAAGAACCACTCCTCTTCCTCCTCCTCCTCTTCCTCCAGTTCAAGATGTTCTTCTTCAATAGCCTCCTCTTCAACAGGCCCCTCCAGGACGAATGTCCTTGCAACGAGATGCTCCTCCTCCTTGAATGCCGCACTCGAGCCTCCAAAAGCACCAAAACCGAGAGCTCCTTCCCTTTGAATGCCGGCCTCTTCTCCTTTTGTAGTTGCAAGCACCACTCCCACACACAACTCAATCTTTTATCTCACAAAATTACTACTAGATAATATAATTGGACTATAGGTTTGGAAGAGAATGATTTTACACAAGAATAACTAGCCAGGGGGGGGGGGGGGGGGGTATTTATACTAAAAATCAAAGAGAATGGAGGGCTAGGATCAATTGGTTGGTTGTAAGATGGAGGGTCAAGATGAAAGTAGGAGTTGCAATAACTACCCACAACCAAGTAACCACCACACCATGATCACCATTACAATTTTCACTTCCCTCCAAAAAAGCTCACAACCGGCCTAGTAGAAAAAGTGCATATTGCACGTGTACGTGTAGTGCACGTGCATGCAACTAGGCCCAAAAATTGTACATTAAATTTTTGTATAAAAATAAAATAGTCTTTAAATTGTATTCTACATGACAAGTTGTATAAAAATAGTCCATGGGCTTTTAGTTTATGGGCCAAAATAGTTATTTTAAAATAAAATAAATGAATTACATTTTGGGCTTTAAGAAAAAGGCTTTTTACCTAATTAAAAGAAGGCTTTTGTATAAAATAATTAAAAGCACATATTAAAATATATTTACTCATCTTGATGAAAATATTAACCAAAATATTGCACGTGCACACTACGTGCAAAATAAATAATTTTTCATTAAATAAAAAATCAGGGCATTACAACACTCTCCAAAGCAACATCTTCCTCATGACCATGTCGCGGTCCCCAATCCTTCAGTGGACTCTATGGCTTCTCAAAGTCCTCCCAAGCGGGATCTCCGTCAAGTGATTGTCAACCGCCAAAAAGGGGTCGATCTCCGAACTCGCCGAAATGGATGGCAAGCCCTTGGAGGAGTCCATCAACCTGAGCACCTAGGGGTCTCGAGAGTGCGGACCCCCCGCAGACCGAGGACCAGAAGATCCCCTCCCCCGAGGAGGCGAAGAGAGTCCTCTCAACGTCATCAGCGGAGAAGTCATACTCCAATAAACCAAGCCACACATAGGGACCGCTAAGCAGGAGAGGCACCAGTCACAAGGGCGGAGTTCCAGGATTTTCAAGAAGCCATTCTGCGGGCCCTCACTGTTGCTCCTAACCACGAGCAATGGGCACCTAGTCTTCAACCTGCCCCAAGCCATCACCACCGCACTTCTAGTCCTCTTTCGCATGGGAAAGAGTCTAGGGGCTCGACAAGATATGACCGAAGGAAAGACTCGGTCTACCGCCGTCTCCACGAGATGGAGAGGCGCCTTGGCCGACTTGATAGAGAAGAGGAACAATGGGCGAGGAATTTCTGCCCGAGCAGGCCTCAGGTCTCCCGAGCCATCATGGAAGCCCCGGTCCCGGAAAACTTCAAGCTTCCTAACTTTGAGTCATACAATGGGGAGTCAGACCCCGCCGACCACATTGAGAGTTTTAAAACTCTCATGATGATCCACACCAGGCTTCAGATGCGATTCTTTGCAAAACCTTCCCTGCCACGCTGAAGGGGCCTGGGAGAGAATGGTACTCTAAACTTGCCCCGGCCTCCATCTTCTTATTCGAATAATTCGAAGGGCTCTTCCTTACTCATTTCGTAAGTAGCCGCCGGGCCGAGAAAACAAGTATATCTTTGGTGATCCTCAACCAAAGAAAGGGTGAACGCCTAAGAGATTACATCCGGCGCTTCACCGCCGAAGCCCGGTCTATTGCCTCCCTCAACCAATCCGTAGCCTCTGCGGCATTTGGGCACAACGTCACTAACGCCGATCTCAAGACGTCTCTTGCCAAGAACCCTCCTCGAGACTTCTCAGAACTCCTGCTTAGGAGTGAGAAGTACATCAGAGTGGAAGAGGCTCTCAACCCCCTACTGTTAAGGAATCGTCTTCCGGAAACAAACGGAGGAATACGAGCGAAGAAGGGTCCCAAAAATTTCAGAGGGACGACAATGGCCAACGCCGCCCAGCTCATCATTTTGAAAAGTTCACCCCCCTCAATGATAGTATATCAGCAGTTCTTATGGAGGTGGACAAGGAAGGGCTACTCCGCGCTCCCCCTAGAATGAATACCCCTGGCAAGAAAGAAACAGGGACAAGTGGTGCCGCTTTCATAGGGACCACGACCACGACACGGATGATTGTCAGGCTCTTAAAGAGGAGATCGAAGAACTCATACAGCGGGGACACCTGGCCAAATTCGTCCGAAGAGACGGGGCCGATCCTCCACCTCGAGCAGCCTACAAGCGAACAGAGAGGTCCGCCAAGTTCCAAGATTCTGAACCTGGGGTCGCCCTCCACCTTATCCATGGTGGTCCAATGGGGGGAGAACCAAACTTCTCCCAAGAGGCCCCCTATCGTAGAAGTAGGTTTTCAGTTTTCAATAAGCCCGATGCTTGTAACACGACCAAGAAGCATGTAATAATGGCTCGCCCAATTGAAGCGGCCACTTAGTTTATCTCAATAAAACCCAGCTTTTTTCTATTGAAAATTATTGCACGTGCCTCACTTCTATCTCTTTGAGTCACGTCTACGACTCGTCAAACGGTAAGTTCGGAGCCCAGCTTGTCCTACAGAGCTGCTCCCACAACTTACTAAGCTCAAAAGACAAGTTTGGAGTCCAACACTCGGTTCGATGTTGCCTTAGCCGCTTGCAAACAAGCAAGTGCGGGGCAGCTCACTATTCAAAATTGCTCCAACAACTCGTTAACTCTCTTAATAACAAGTTTGGAGTCCAACACTTGGTTCGACGTTGCCTTAGCCACTTGCAAATAAGCAAGTGCAGGGCAGATCACCATTCGGAATTGCTCCTACAACTCGTTAACTCTCTTCACAACAAGTTTGGAGTCCAACACTTGGTTCGATGTTGCTTTAGCCACTTGCAAACAAGCAAGTGCTGGGCAACTCATTATTCGGAATTGCTCCCACAACTGTTGAACCACTTCTCAATAAGTTCAGAGCTAAAACTCTCCCCTAGAGTTGCTCCTCAAACATGTCCCCCAAACGGCTCTCTCCTAGAGCCAGGCTCTCCGCTCCGCTCGCCTCTAGAGCGAACCTCTCCTCAACAAGTTCAGAGCTAAAACTCTCCCCTAGGGTTGCTCCGCAAACTTGTCTCCCAAACGGCTCTCTCCTAGAGCCAAGCTCTCCGCTCTGCTCGTCTCCAGGACGGACCTTTTCTCAACAAGTTCAGAGCTAAAACTCTCCCCCAGAGTTGCTCCTCAAACTTATCTCCCAAACGGCTCTCTCCTAGAGTCAGGCTCTCCGCTCCGCTCGCCTCCTAAGCGGACCTCTTCTCAACGAGTTCGGAGCATAACTCTCCCCTAGAGTTGCTCCTCAAACTCGTCCCCCAAACAGCTCCCTCCTAGAGCCTAGTGATGCTCTTCACTCCGCTCGCCTCCCGAGCGGCCTTATTCTCAACGGGTTCGGAGCTCAACTCTCCCCTAGAGTTGCTCCTCAAACCCGCCTCCAAGAATGGATCTTCCCAAGAGTCATACAAAGCTCAACTCAACATTTCACCAGACAGTGCCTATCGTTCGCCACGTTCGCCAGCACGCACCGAACAAACGTGTTTCCGAACGAAAAATAGGCAAAACACTGTTGACCTAGTCAATGACTTAAGAGCCACGTGTCGCTCGCCTAGCGTTCGCCACGTTCGCCAGCACGCGCCGAACAGACGTGTTTCCGAACGAAAATGGACAAAACACTGCTGACCAGTCAACGGCTTAAGAGCCATGTGTTGCTCGCCTATCGTTCACCACGTTCGCCAGCACGCGCCGAACAGATGCAGATCCAAATGAAAAATGATAGAAAACTCTACCTCAAAATCTGCGCTCAAATCAAGATCGACGGATTAGATTCACCAAACAAACAAACAAATAAAGAGAGAAAAGAATTAACGGGTTAATGGGTCGGACCCGTTATGGACCCAAACCCGTTACCACTACTGCTTCTCCTCCAAGTTTCCCACTGTAGCTCTCCCTCCTCACTTCCAAGACTCGACCTCACGACCGCCACCGTCGTCGAGCTCTCCCCATGCCGGGCTCGACCCTTCCTTTCGTCTGCCCCGTTGTCGAGCTCCGACCTCGACTCCAATTCTCCGAGCTCAGCCTCGTCGAGCTCGCCAACCAACCGCCTCTAGAGCCGAACTCCTCGCCAAGCTCGTCACAGAGCTCAAGGCTTCCCCTCACTGTGCTCCAATCCTCTGTTCGCCGAGCTTGAGCTCCTCTCTCGCCGAACAACCTTTGTCTCTCGTTTGCTAAGATCGCCGAACGACCTTCACCTTCGTTCGACGAGTTCGCCGCACTCCAAGCTTCGCCACGTTCGCCAATAGCTCCACAGGAGCTCCTTCAACCTCCAAAGCGTCGAGCTCCCCCTCGAGCGAAGCTCCAAACCCAACGACCTCCACATTCGCCAACCCCCTCCAAGGTCGAGCTCACCACCGAAGAGCTCATCACGCCGCGTCTCACCGAAGAGCTCCATCAACGAGCTCTAGCTCTACTCCATGAGCTTCATCGTCAAGCTCCCCCTCACGAGCTCTTCTCCTCTCCGAGACGGCCAAGCTACAACCGTCGAGCCCCGAAGCTTCAACCGATCGCTCGCCGCGTTCGGCCTCGTCTCATTTGCTGCACTTGCCCAACGCCCTCATCTCTCGTTCGCCGAGATCGACGAACGAGCCTCGTCTCTCATTCGTCGAGATCGCCGAACTCCTCTTCGTTCGCCGAGCTCTCCATTGTCCTGAGCTCAGGTCTCGTCGTCGAGATCCCTCATCGCCATGAGCGTCGAGCCCCTACTTGTCGAGCTCTGGTGACTCGAAGAAGTCGAAGACGAAGAGAGAGGGAGAAAGGAGAGGGCGGGAAAGGAGAAAGAACGAAGACGAAAGTAGAGTCAGGAGAGAAAGGAAGAAAAAAAAGTCAACGGGTGCGTTGACCGCCACGTGTCAGCGCAGTGAATGTTTTCGTCGAACGCGTCGAACAGAGACGTTTCCAAACGAAAAATGGGAAAAAAATGCTGCTTTTGTGATGCGCGTTTCCTGATCGTGATCGATGCACAGGATCGCACCACGTCATCAGGTATTAATTAAATAGTTTATTTATTTAATTAACCGAATTAATTATTTGAAAAATCTGAAAAAAATTTAAAAATAGTAAAAATTAATTTAAAATTCTTAAAATAATTATTAATTCAGAAAAGTAATTTTAAAATTTGAAAATAATAATTATTAAATTAGAATAATTAATTAAATTTTACGATAATTATTTATTTAATTCGAAAATTGAATAAAAAATTCGAAAAAATTCAGAAAAATCTAGAAAAATCACAAAAAAATCCAAAAAAATCTGAGAATAATTTTTGGTACTTTACAAGCCAAGCCTAGAATAATGCCATTACACCTCGAGCAAGATCCAACTCCTCCGAGAACTTCGATAGAATCCCATATGCCATTAAAACAGCAAAACTACTCCTCAAAGGCTGTTAAAATCAGTCTTCGGGAGTGGGGGGCTCATGATATGGCTAAAAATAGGATTAAATTGGGACCATTCAAATCGGGCATGTATCTTAAAGCTCTCAGGGGTAAAACGGTAATTTTATCTACAAGCGGGTCTGAAATTGGAATTGGCTCTTTCTTCAAAACCCAATAACCCATAAACGGATATGTCCTACTAGGTACGGGTCTCAAACCATTACAAACCAGTTCAGAAGGATAAAAAAGAATCCAGATTCATAATTATCCCTAAGAGGTGGTTTTAATCACTACTATCCATCCACACCGGGAAGTAGAGATTTGTCCTTATCTCGAAACGGATCCCTAAGGCGACTATAAAAACCCCTCTCCCCCCACCATAACAAGGTAATCAATCTTTTTGTCACGCCCTGCTTTCCGGAATACAGGAACACAGGCACGTAACTGAGGCCCAGTGAATGATATAAGTACACCAACTCATACCATCCATAAGCTGTACCAGTCTTAACTCAACAATATAAAAAAAATGAATCACAACCACGTAGAAAACCTAATCACATAAACGAGAATGAAAATCAATAACCAAATCTGGAATATAAAAGCTTACCAAATAGCTCGAGAGGCTCCTGCTCCAATCGTAGAAGAACTGCTCATCAATGCCTTCTGGAAATTCTCCTTGTGCACTTGTACTTGTTCATCTAAAAGAAAGAATAATTTGTCCTTAGAGCAAGTACGGACAGCAAGTAGTGAAAAGCAGAGAGTAAGGAATGAGGTACATGAAGAAATATGAATCAAGATCAAATTATAAAGACAATAATTATATTAATAAACAATGGTCATAATCAAGTATATACGTGTCAACTAGGTCTATTAGCATGTTGTTTCTTCTATCTAATGCACGTACTACTGCGTCCCATACCACAGGTTCGGTGCATGCAAAACAGTATTCATTTTAGACTTCTTGGTGGGATCTACAGAGCGTGTACTCGGTGTATCACGATAACAAGATAACAAGATAACAAGTCACGACTCCACAAGTAATTCTCCACCTTCCATGTCAATAATCCATGTAACAAGAGGGCTCTATTGAGTACATTTTCTGAGACTATCCATTACTAGGTCAACCCTTATTAACCCCGGCTTGTTTAGTATTTTATTAAGTCATTCATGTCCATCCAAGTATGTTTAAAGATGTCAAGGGGATGATAAGAATGTGGCAACATGATACAATGCATAATAGCATGAAGTAGTAAATCTGAAAACAGCCGATACAGTAACACTAAATAGCGATAACTCATAAACTACAGTTCAGAATTCGAAGTTCCAGGATGTTATCAACAACTAGACACTTCGGACTACAATTCATCTTTATATTATTTTAACTGATTCCTATTATAACTGGGTTGAAACCTCAGTACAAGACAGACAATGCAGCAGGAATTATAAAAACTATCACATATAAGTTCATCAAAGTGGATAATTAACATGTTATTGTATCATAAAATGTATCAACACTAATGTACATCAAGTAGAATGGATTTTTCAGTGTACAAGTTAATTTATCATGTCATAGTTCAAGTCACAAGATCTCAATTAATCCACATGTATTTGATTATGATGTATTTTCCTCATATGCAAGTTCTGGTCATTTTATTCATGTCAAGTGTGTATATTGGCTTGGGTTTGAGTCAATGGATAAGGATACAATATCAAGAGTATGTCGGGTTAGCTTGTATAAACCCTCGATACTCCCAACGGAAAGGACAAAAGGCAATTTTAAGATAATTGAAAAGGAACTACATGCAGGAGGTCAATAAGCTTGAACTAGAAAATTAAAAGAGTTCAAGTGGACTTGCCTTTTGTGGACGATTAGATTAGAATAACTAGAATAACGGGATCAGAACCCGAGAGGCACATGCGCTCTACGTGCAAAATAGCAACAGCAACAGTGAACTCAGCACACAACAGCAACACACAGGATCAGATCTTCTACACCCAAAACACCAAACAACACTTCAATCCAATCCTTACTCCACACACAGCAAACACACAACCAAAACACAACGGATCCCCCACACTCCAAACAAAACAGCAACCCACAACTACTTCACACAAACAGCATACACCAAAATCAAATCCCCCTTCACAAACCACCAAACACCAATCTTCTACCCACAAGCAGCAACTCCCCAACAATACCAAACACCAACACCAACTTCACTTCTCCATAACAGCAAACATCCCAACTCAATCTCCTACTCCACAAACACCAAACACCAATACAACAACCAACAGCAACACACCACACAATCCCCAAATCCACAACAGCAACACCTTCCTTTCTTCCCAATTTACGACAGAGAGAGAGAGGGCAATGGCGGGAGAGACTCGGCGAAGGGTCTGGCAATGCTGGCGCGGTGCAGGCGGCGGCGCGCTCAGGGAGAGACGACGGGCGGGGATGCTCGCGACTCTGGCGGGAACGAGAAGAGGGGAGCACCAGTCGACTGGAGGAAGGAGGAGAGTGGCGGTAGAGTCGAGCGGAGACTCGACGGCGAAGGGGCTGGGCTCACGAAGTTGAAGACGTAGGCAATGGGATGGGCACGAGGGTTGAGCGATGTCAGGGATGAGCGGGATGGAGGTCGAAGATAATGAAGCGGATTTAGCAATGATGGGTTGCGATCGGAGGCGACTGGCGGTGGAGGAGATGGAGCAGTCGAAGAAGACTATGGGGAAGGCTGTTGTTGGCGGCGGTGAGGGCTGGCGATGGTGCTGATGGGTTCTTCGGCGGGATGCGAGGGTGCTGATGGCGAGTCTCGGTGTGGGTAGTTGTGAGCGGGGATAGGTGAGGGGAAGGTGAACAGTCGGGGGTTTCTTAATTTATGTTTTGATGGGGAACAAGGAGAAAGAGATGGGGAGGGAGAGAGTGGGGGCTGGGAAAAATTGTTATAAAATAATAAATAAATATGTTAGTAGTGGGTAGTTGGAGATAGTGGGGGGATTGGGAGATATGAGGCAATTGTGCAGTTGAGAAGAATGTGAACAAATTTGTATACGAGTGAGTGTATGGGTTTATGGGTTTGGGTTTAGGGTTAGAGTCCAGTAGGAGATGGGCTTGGATTTGGGCTTCAATTAAATATAATAAATTCAATAATTATTGTTGGGCTTCTCATGAATTCAAAATAATCAATAAAATGATAGCATGGATTAACTTGGGCTTCAAAGCAAATAAATAAAAAGAAGAGAGATAAGATTCTAGTTTGGAATATAAATTTGGATTTCAATAGGAGATTCAAAAGGATTTAAATGCATCAGAAAGAATTTATACGGAAATTGAAATACAAGAATACATGGAGAAGAATGAAAAGAACTGGAAATCCGTATAATCGGAAATAGGGGTTACATTTTTCCACATAAAGCTCTTTCAAAATCTTCCTGATTACTGACAAGAATGTCGGAGGGTGCATTGCCGGGATCCATCTCGGTGTATCGCACTTTTTGCAGGTTAGCAGCAGCAGCAAGAAACCAGTCAAACGCCGGTGAAAGTCAACATGCTTGCTTAATTCGTTTCTCCAAGAATCTACAAATTCATATGTTTGCTCCCACACTAAAATCAGCAGCAACACATAGGCTATATGAGAATGGCATATGATATTTCACATAGCGATCCGTTCTGATGATTTTTAGGATCGCCGTCGTTTGCTTCTCTTGCCAAGCGGCACAGAAGCAACATCGCACTGGCAAGCACTTTACTAATTTATCGCACACAAAACATAGTGAAAGGTGGAATGCCTTCTTATTTCTAATAGGGAACTTGTGCTCTGATACAAGCTGTGCGGGAATTTTGGCGTAGCGAAGGGTAGAGCGAGAGGGGACAACCAATCACAATGAACGATCAAGCAACGTAGACCACACCACCACACTAAGCACATTAGCACACAAGATTTGTCCCAGTTCAGCGAACCTAATTCGGAAGAGAAATAACTGATATATATTACTTCAACTAGAGAATATACAATAGTTACAATACTCTCACCAATAACCTGTATATCTCTCAAGTCCCACTAGAAAATACTATGTTGTTTACAGCGGAGAACTCTCAGATGAAGTACTACCTCTCATGGAGGCTATTATAATGATTGATAGAGATCTATAAAAACCTTAGTTTGTCTTGATCATTCACCGTTTGATATATCCTAAAGAGAAAGCCACATGATAAGAGTCGCACGATATTATTTGGAGCACAAAGTTGGGCTTAAACAATTCCCCAATGAACATACCTATCTGGTGTTGTCGCCGACTTGCGGTCGACTGCACTTGAAGCTGAGGAGCACCCAGGTGCTTGTGGTCGACTACTACTTATAGAAATTGACTGTCATCGTCTTCCCAACCTGAAACAACAACTCTTCGCTTCCTTCCTTTGCTTCAAACCTCTTCTCGCTTCGCCATATTCTCTTCACATCGAACTTAGTATGTAAGGTAAAAACGCAACAATTTATGCCATACAATTTAAATTGGACGGTCATCTAGACAAGTAGGTAGCATTTAACATAACCATTGTCTTACCTTTAACATCAAGGGGTGGTTTGGTAAGGAGTAGAAACACTATTGGAAATTAATTCTTGAGTATAAACAATATTCATAGCTTTGTTTAGAAGTAAAAAGACTTGGATTTGGTTTCCTATGGGAGTACTGTAGCTTTGCCCATTTTGTTTTCCACCCAAATTAGATAAAAAAGTGAGGAGTAAGACTATTCATGGACTTTAAATTGATTTTTTTTCTCCTATCTTCACAGTATCCAATAAAACAACGCCACCTACTTCTCTACAATGATTTTTTTACCACTTTTTGAATTTTCTTTGTAAGTAAAGGTAAAGGAGGTGGTCGTGTTAAGAAAGTGTTTGTCTTTGTAAGTGACAGTGAAGGAAGTGTATATATGTATTCATGTTGTTTTTGATATATCCATGGAGGGTATATATATGCTTGTATAAATTCATGTAGGTGAAGGTGAAGGAAGTGGATTTGTGAATGTATAAAGCAACGTTATTGAGTATGTTGTGTGTGAGTGTGCTTGTTTGGGGGTTTTGATGTTTATTTTTGTATTGATGTTTACTTTGAAATTGTTGATGAATTAGAAAATGTTGAATTGTTGATGGATTAGAAATTGTTGAAGTGCATATGTTAGAAATTGTTGAATTGGTGAAGTGCAGTTGAGAGATTTGATGTGATGTTGAATTTGATGTGAAGGAAGTGCAGTTGAGTTGTTGTATACAGGGCAGACTGCAGTATTAGTTTCGATTGGATATTTTTTGCCTAAACTTTCTTTCTCAGAAAGCGAGTCTGGTATTAACCTCCTCACTTTATGAGAAAGCAAGTTTAGAGTCTGTATAGTGGTATCTCTCAACAGACCCAAGACTCGCTGTCTCAGAAAGCGAGTCTGGTTTAAACCTCATCGCTTTCTGAGAAAGCGAGTTTGGAGTTGAGAGATTTCCAAAGCCTAATTGGTCTCTGGAATTTTCTCAACTCAACAGTCGCTATCTCAGAAAGCGATGGAATTTTGCCTACACTCGCTCTCAGATTTCTAGAGAGCGAGTGTAGGCAAAATCCATCGCTTTCTGAGAAAGCGACTGTTGAGTTGAGAGATTTCCAGAGACTAGCTGGTCTCTGAAAATTTCTTAACTCAACACTCGCTAACTCAGAAAGCGAGTGTAGGCGAAATCCCATAGCTTTCTGAGTTAGTGAATGTTGAGTTGAGAAATTTACAGAGACCAGGTTGCCAATACATGAGAACATGTATTATGATATAGTTGAAATTTCATACATGTGCATGTTTTAGTACCCAAGTTGATATTGTGTAAGTTCCCACTCTTTCATTCTCCACCTACCATGCGTACACCTGTTTTGATAGAAAAAACTCCAGGTAGATGATGAAACATTATAACCTCATGTCGGTTTGCTCTCTCACGCCGAATATCGATCAATTCCTGTTCTCTCTGAGCAAAAATCTTTCCTTCAGATAAAAACTTATTGGCTTCATGTCGATGATTAGTAAAGTAAGAATTTAGATGATAAAAGATAGTCTCCACAATTGCAGTTACCGGTAAATTACGGACACCTTTCAAGACTGAATTGAAAACTTCTGATAGGTTCATAGTCATTATGTCGTATAATCGACCTTCATCTGCATAAAGTGCCCATTTCTCAACCGGTTTCTCGTCAATCAATTAGCCGCCTCGACATTGATGGTTTCAAGTTCAGCGAGTTTGGTATTGAACTTTTTGGGTTGATTTTGACACGCTATAATTTTGGTTTTTTTCCTCATAGCCTTGCTACCAAATTTACTGAAGAAATTTGTAGCGAAATGACGCATACAATAACAATGATATTCATTAGGTTCGTTCCAAGATCCATTTTACAATTCCATAGCAGATAAAATACCAGCATGACGATTAGAGATAACACACAACTCAGTACGATCGGTGACAAAATACCGAATACAACTCATGAACCATGTCCAAGTATATATACTCTCTCCATCAACTAATGCAAATGCAAAGGGAAATAAGCTATCATTTGCATCCTGGGAAACAACAATTAACAAACAACCCTTATATTTACCGTACAAGTGAGTTCCATCAACACTAATAACAGGTCTGCAAGACTTGAAAGCTTCAATCGACGCACCAAATGCCCAAAATACCCCCTTTAATGTTTCCTTGCCAGAACTAGACTGATATTTATCCCAGTAGACAACGGTTCTTGATTTGCTGCTTGTATTGCTGATAGAAAAAAGGCAACTTCATATATGCTTCTTCGAAGGTACCGAACAATCTCTCAATTGCTTTTTTGTTTTCCAATCCAAGCCTTCTTATATGAAATCTGATAATTATATTGTAGTTTCACTATCTCAATAATGGCCCTCGGTGTTAAACCTATCTCAGACTTCACCACACTCACAATTAAATTGCAAACAATGTTAGAATCAACTTTACAGTGGTCCTAATTCAACGTGGAATTCGTACAAGTGTGAGACCCAACTATATTCTTCACCACGAAATTTGTCCCGCCTTTTGGAACGACTACATGTAATCTCCAAGGGAGGCCACCCTCACTTACTACTGGGGGGATTTGCACCATCTCCTCAATTGTACGTTTCCTAGGTGGCAATTTACATTTAACGGTATACAGTATCGGTGTAGATTTCAATGTGACAAATCTCGATGTTTCTTGATAGAATATAGCTTCACAACCTACTGAATCGACTCTTTACTTATATACTCCGGTCTAATGTACAATTCGTCTACATTGGATGAACTGGACGACTCTAGTGGAACTTGATGTACTCTAGCACCTTGTGTCATATCCTCGGTAACATGAGCGTTAACATTGACATAGCTATCAGTACCTCTCACTTCATCAACCATACTCTCATTTGTGTTTATATTTGCATATTCATCATCTTCGTCCCCATCATCATTTTCTACACTCTCATCAACTTCATCGTCCGTTTCTTCCTCTTCTTCATCATCATCTAGTTGGTCGTTGTTAATGGTAGAATTTTGAAATAATTCAAATAAAATGTCATTCCGAATATAGTCATGAACCGGAATAGGTTGATGTGGCAACTCAACATCTATAGAATCCAGGCTTATTGTATTTGTGAACGTGTCTTCTTGTGGGGACAGTGGGATTGCTCATGAAGTCTGAATAGGGTTAGACCTCATATGTAGTGTCGGTACTTCTCGTACGAAGCTTGAACTAGGATTATCATGTGGCTGAGCATTCATATTTTGGATTTGCTGAATATATAACTCCAATGCAAACCAAGTACAATTGGGATCAAGTGTCCTAGCAATCTTTGACTTCATAGCATTATCAGTAGATATGGGCTTTGTCATAAAATACTGACCATCTCCCTTTCCTGCTACATACCGAGCTAAAATTTTTACATTCCATTTAGCCCTATCCCATTTAGTAACTTCATAAAAATTTTCAATTATTTCTGCCAATGCAATGGTACGAGGTGGCCAAACTATTTCAGGATCAACGGCACTATAACAACAACCTATCTTTGGATCACGAATTATTTCACCACCGAAGTATAACCAAATAGGAATATCGTAATCCATACCTATGTATATTTATACGAAAATACGAGTTACAATCTAGCCACAAACAAAACCTTAAAAAATCTACAAAATAATATGTGATATAAATCATACCTTCACAACAATAATCGGAAGGATATAACCGTAGATATATGGGTAGAAGAGTTGAAATTGCTATCGTCTTGAAGTTTATCGAAATTTCAAAATATGGATCTTTCGGAAGATGGGTTTAGAATTTTTAGAGTTGAAGGTGAGAGGGTTGGGAAATATGAAGTAAATATATTTAGATTTATAGGAGATTTTGTGGGTATGAGGTCGAATTTGGGAGGCTAGGGTTTTGGGTTTCAGAGTTAAGAAGAAAGTAAGAATGGAGATAAGAAAAAAGTAAGAATAGAGATAAGGAGAGCCAAAAATTCGAGCCTGTTGGCTAAATAACTCCCGATCGACACTCGCTGTCTCAAAAAACGAGTTTGGTAAAAACCATCTCGTTTTTTGAGACAGCGAGTCTTGGCCAGGGAGAAATAAAAAAAAACACAAACCTCACACTCGCTATCTGAGATAGCGAGTGTGTTTTGCCCAAACTCGTTAGGTGAGATAGCGAGTAGGTCAATTTGGGAATTTTTTAAAAAGTGGGTCAGTTTGGAAAAAAACTTTCAAAAGGTGGGTCATTTTGGAAAAAAATTCCCTAAACCCACCTACATACTCAGCTCACAGGTACGGTGCAGTTACTTTATTAATAATTGCGGGCACAATTATTAAAGCACTCTCATAATTCAATTCAACAACATTCCCCCCATCTTTCGATTCTTCCATGAAATTCTGATCCGGAAATTCTGGTGCCTACACGCCCGAGATTGCCGAATCTCTCCAGTTTGAGGAGGAGATTCAGAGCCCAATGTCACCGCCGGTCACCGCAACCTCCTTCACCGCCCTCCTCGGCCTCGATTCAGGGCCAGCCCAAGGGTAAAGCAACCAAAGTTAGGGCTTTAGGCCTCAATTTTTTTTAATCTAAATTATAAATGACTCATCACATACCAAAAAGCTCGAAATAGGTCTCCTCACATACCAAAAAACTCGAAATTGATTACAATAATATAATAAATGATTTTGCATCTCAAAAATTCCGAAAGATAACATTTAAATAAAAATATATTAATTTTAACAAAATATTATTATAATATTTTAAAAGTCCTCATTTCGGAGTTTGCTTTAGATCTCAATAAGTGTTGGGCCGGTCCCTGCCTCGACTTCGAATTCGTACCTCTTCCCATCTTCCCCTGCAAACGCGAGCTCGATCGACAGAGCTACAAGATTCTCGGCATTCGCGGCGGAGGTGAAGGCGGAGAAGATGATTCCGGCGGCGATCGGAATTTGGCGGAGAAGATGAAGGAAGTGGAGAAGAGTAAGGTAGGGTTAGGGTTTCCTTTTGATACACTTCTACCCCTATTCTCGGCCATGACTGGATGGGAAGAGAGTTATCTGGACTGAGTAATGGTGGTTGGAAGGTGAGGGAAAGAGAAATCAAGAAGAGGATGCGAGGAATTGAGCTTCAAATCACACACAGACCCAACTGGATCTGTTCTTTATTTATATAGCTAAACTACGTGCACACTATGTATTTGGACAGGCCGTTACAATCGGTTACAAAGTGGGCCCCTCCTCATCTAACGGCCTCAATCTAACTCGTTAGCATCCAACGGCTGCTTTACATCCATACCGATTCATTTTTCACTTTTACAACTAAACCCCTGTACATACACTTATTACAGACTTACTGATACCAACAGATACAATCCTTCTTCTTCTTCTTCAGCTGCTTCACTTCCCTTCACATTCTTCCGCAGCTCCAGCTTCTTCTTGCCATTTCTGCTGATGCTTTATGAGCTCTGGATCGTATCAACTCCTCCCCCCTATTCAAAGACCTTGCCTCAAGGTCGAAGAGTGGAAACTTTTGCACCAATTCCCAATATGGCTCCTAAGTAGAATTAGTAGTATCCTGATGTTTCCACTTGATTAAAACCTCTGACACCAATTTCCTCCCCTTAATGACTGATCTTCGATCCAAAATTTCCTCTAGTTCAAATAGTGCTGTAGAAATTTGATCAGGAATTCTTCGCTGCACATCAACTGAAGGCCCAAGGTGCTTTTTGAGTTGTGAAATATGGAATACTGGATGGATTTTAGATCCCGGTGGCAAGTCCAATTTATAAGAAACAGCCCCAATACGCTCCAGTATAGCATATGGTCCATAATACAATGGAGACAATTTGTGTATAGCTCTAGTTGCCACAGAAACTTGCCTATAATGTTGCAGCTTAACATAAACTAATTGTCCCACCTGAAATTCTTTATCCAGTCTATGATGATCAGCTTGTTTCCTCATTCTTTCTTGAGCCTTCTTCAAGTTGTCTTTAAGCAACTTCAAACTTACATCCCTTGCCAGCAAGTTTTCTTCCACATGTGGATTCTTCGCTGTGTGTGGAATGTAGGAGATGAGAGTTAGGGGTGCTCTGCCATAAAGCACTTCATACGGAGTGGATTTTATTGCGCTATGATAGGAAGTATTATACCAGTATTCAGCCCAAGGGTAACCATTTGCTCCAATCATTTGGTTTATAATGACAAAAACATCTTAAATAAGTTTCTAGACTCCTATTAACCACTTCGGTTTGGCCATCTGTTTGAGGATGATAAGCGGTTGAAAAGGTGAGTTTAGTACCCTGTAGACGAAGAAATTCCTTCATGATTGAGCTTGTGAACACAGGTCCTCTATTGCATACTATGGAAATAGGCATTCCATATAGCTTGAAGATGCCATCAGTTAGCACTTGAGCAATAGATGATGCAGTGTATGGATGCTTGATAGGGAAGAAGTGACCATATTTGCTTAGCCTATCCACCACAACCAAAATGACTGAATACTTGCAGTTAAGGGGGAGACCCTCTATGAAGTCCATACTAGCTTGATCCCAAACTTTATCAGGTATTGGTAGTGGTTGGAGCAATCCCGAAGGCAATTGGCACACATATTTGCTTGTTTGACAAGTTGTGCATTCTTTAACATAATTCCTGACATCCATTTTCATTCCTTTCCACCAAAATGATCTGCGTATTCTTTGCAAAGTTTTATCATATCCAGAATGGCCTCCTATGGGTGTGTCATGATGCTAAAAAATTATCAATCTTCTAAGAGCTGATGTTGGGCTAAGCACTACCTTGGATCCTTTATACCAAACTCCATGAGCTTTCAAAAACTTGGTACTTGGTGATTTCTTAGCTTGATCTGTCAATTCTTTAAAGTATGGGTCTTCTTCATTCATCTTAATCACATCATCCCACCAATTTGGGTGAAGAGAACTCAGCTGTACAAGAGAGCAATCCCACTCTCTTCTTGACAAACAATCAGTTGGCACATTATCCCTTCCTCTCTTATATTCTACTTCAAAATTGAACCCATAAAGCTTTACTAGCCAATTTTGTTGAGCTTCTGTAGATAACCTTTGGTCTAGTAAATATTTGAGGGGTTGATGATCAGTCCGGATAATGAAATGCCTGCCAAAGAGGTATTGCTTCCATTTTTTTACTGCAAGTAAGATCGCAAGCATTTCTTTCTCATAAGCTGACCAATGTAAACACTTCCCTTTAATTGCTTGGCTAATATAGGCAATTGGGTGTTTGTTTTGCAAAAGCACAGCTCCTACTCCAACCTTGCAAGCATCACATTCCACCACAAACACTTCATTAAAATTTGGCAGCTTAAGGACTGGAGCTGTAATCAGTGCTTCTTTCAGCTGTTTGAAGGCTTTAGTAGCTTCTTCACTCCAATTAAAGCTTTCCTTCTTTGTTAACTCAGTTAAAGGGGCAGATAATTTCTTATAAACTTTCTATAGTATCCTGTGAGTCCAAGGAACCCTCTCAGTGCTTTGACAGACTGTGGGATTGGCCATTCCTTAACTGCAGATACCTTCTTGTTGTCCACTGCAATGCCGAAATCCGACACTATATGACCCAAGTATTCTACTTCTTTCTTCCCAAATGTACACTTAGACTTCTTTACAAACAAGTTGTTCTTTTGTAGGATGGAGAATGTTTCTTCCAGATGGATCAAATTCTCCTGCCAAGATCCTCTAAAGATGAGAATATCATTGAAGAAAACAAGTATAAACTTCCTCGAATATGGTCTAAAAATATCATTCATGAGGGATTGAAAAGTAGATGGTGCATTGCTTAATCCAAAGGGCATAACTAGGAATTCATAGTGTCCGCTGTGAGTACGAAATGCAGTTTTTGAAATATCATTTGAATGCATTCTCACTTGATGGTAACCAGACCTCAAGTCTAGTTTAGAAAAAAATTTAGACCCATATAACTCATCTAACAAATCATCAATAATAGGGATTGGATACTTATCTTTGATAGTTTGTTGATTGAGTGATCTATAATCGACACAAAACCTCCAGGATCCATCATGCTTCTTCACTAATACCACTGGAGAGCTGTAAGTGCTACTACTTGGTCGAATGATCCCCTGCTTCAACATATCTTCAATGATGCCTTCAATTGCATTCTTTTGCTCAAAAGAATGTCTATATGGCCTAATACAAACTGGTTTGGAGTTCTTTTCTAGAGAAATCTGGTGATCATAGGCCCTTGCAGGAGGTAATCTGCTTGGTTCTTCAAATATATTCTGATACCTTTTAAGCAGATTAAGCAAGTCTGCATCTTCAGGAATTGCAGAATATTCTCCTCTTCAACTGCCCTCAAGTACAAAACAAAACCCCTGTGTGTTTGCAATGCAATTTTATTTGCCTCTTTATCTGACAAACACTGATTGGAGCTTGGATGTAATCCTTGCAATACCCAGTTGACTCCCTTATGGTGGAATTTCAGCTGTTTCTTAATTAAGTTTACGGTAACCTCAGTAACTTTCTTGATCCATTTTGCTCCCAGTACCACATCATGTCCTCCTATAGGGAAGACCAATAAATCATCTACAAAATTATAGCCTTGGCAATGGATTTCTACCTGTGAACATAATCCACTACCTTCTACCTCCTTCCCACCAGCAACTCTTACATTAAAGGCTTGTTTAATGGTGAGTTGTAACCCAGTTTTCTCTAATATGAAGGGATCAATATAGTTATGAGTAGCCCCACTGTCTACCAAAATGTGAATATCTATGCCTTTTAGTTGAGCTTGAAGGATTAGACACTCAGTATTAACCCTAGTCCCCAACGCTGTAGTGTGAAGATGATGATCATCAGCAACCTCATTACTCACACATGCATTCTCATCCTTTACTAGTAATTGTCTTAGTTCCTCATCTTCCTGTAGGGTGAAAATATCCCATTCCCCTTCTATACACATATATGTTTTCGTTTTATACAAGTGTCCTGGCAAGTATTTTTCATCACAATGAAAACATAGTCCCTTCCTCCTCTTTCCCACACTTCATTAGGAGTGAGTTTCTTAAGAATAGGCTTGTCGGTGCTTCCAGAATTTGAGCTACTAGAACCCCTTACTGAGTGGTTATTTGATAAGGTTTGAGTGGTAGGTTGTGAGTGTAAGGGAGATGGATTATAGGGAGATGGATTATACACAGGATTTCTAAAGTTTGTTTTGTAGGGTGTTCGATAGAACTGTCTGAGTGAGTTAAACTTTTTTTCAAACCTCAATGCTACCTTAAAAGCCTCACTAAGAGATTGGGGTTCAGCCATAGCCACATCATGCTGGAGTTCTTCCTTCAGTCCCACTTACAAATTGCTGAATCAAGAATGGTTCACTAACTCCTTCAACCAAGCACTGGAGCTTTTCAAACTTAACTTGATACTCAATTACTGTAGAGGTTTGCTCTAATCTGCACAAAGATTTGGCAGCATCTTCATAAATGCCCAGCGCAAACCTCTTACAATTCCCCTCTTTGAATTCTTTCCAAGTCACTATACCCTCATTGGTTTTCAAAAACCATCGACACCATTGAATAGCATCGTCTCTTAGAAAGAAGAATGCAACTCTTACTTTCTCTTCTCCTTGAATCTTATACATCTCAAAGTAATGATCAATTTGAAAGATCCAATTAAGAATCTCCATTACCAGAAAAAGGATGTACATCTAATTTTGGGGGTTTCGAAAAAAAATTTCCTCCAATTGAGTTACATCCCTCACTAACCCCTGCATCCATAGCCTTATTTAACAAACTCCCACTTCCATCTAACTCAAGATTATGACAGTGCTTACCATTAGATTTTGATGGAGGAATCCCTTTTGATGGTTCTTGCTGTGTTAGCAACTGGAGCTGAGCCAAAATTAAGGGAATTTGAGAGACTTGCGAAGAGATCTCCTTCATCTGATTCTCTACCATCACTATTCTTTCATTCAAGAACTGATGGCTTCTTCGCCATTCGAGCGCTGGTGCCATGCCTAGCACACCTTCATTGACTGAATCTTGAGGGATTTTCCCCTTCATCTTCAAGATTCGCTGCAAGATCGGTCGGCTCTGATACCATTGATACACCTCTACCCCTATTCTTGGCCATGACTGGATGGGAAGAGAGTTATCTGGACAGAGTAATGGTGGTTGGAAGGTGAGGGAAAGAGAAATCAAGAAGAGGATGCGAGGAATTGAGCTTCAAATCACACACAGACCCAACTGGATCTGTTCTTTATTTATATAGCTAAACTACGTGCACACTATATATTTGGACAGGCCGTTACAATCGGTTACAAAGTGGGCCCCTCCTCATCTAACGGCCTCAATCTAACTCATTAGCATCCAACGGCTGCTTTACATCCATACCGATTCATTTTCTACTTTTACAACTAAACCCTTGTACATACACTTATTACAGACTTACTGATACCAACAGATAAAATCCTTCTTCTTCTTCAGCTGCTTCACTTCCTTCGCATTCTTCCACAGCTCCAGCTTCTTCTTGCCATTGCTACTGATGCTTTATGAGCTCTGGATCGTCACCTTTTTTGGTAAAATTGGGGGGACTGTAACTGAAAAAAGTTGTTTCTTTTTTTATTTTAATTTTTTTTAAAAAGGATTGGCGAAGAAAAGGAGCAAGAAGAAGACGGCGGAGGAGAATAGCGACGGTGACGAGAAGCAGTTCCCGTACGTTCACGTGCGATCGAGGAGAGGGCAAGCCACTGATAATCACAGCTTATTAGCTGAACGAGTAAGTACGCTTTAATTATTGACTAATCATTAGTTAGTAATTAATTAAGTGAAAAATAATACTATTTGTTAATTAATTACTAATTTTTTAGGCACGGAGGGAGAAGACAAATGCTAGGATGAAGCTATTGCAGGAACTGATCCCGGGATGCATGCAGCAAGGTCTGCATTTAATTTTATTTAAAAATATTATAAATTTGATATAATATAATATATTTATTTTTGTGAAAAATGAGTGAATTTTGGGGGTTTAATAATGAGAAAAAAGGTGGGATTTGTGTGTGTGTGTGTGTTTTGTGAAAATAAAATGTGGGCAGATATCAGGACGGCGTTGGTGTTGGAGGAAACCATCAAACCATGTACAGGCTTTGCAACGGCAGGTTGAGGTGGGCGTCTAATTTTGATGATTAGTGCTTAGTTGTTCTTCGACTTATAGTAAAGACAAAAGACTGTAGTCTTAATTTTATTTGTTGTTTTTGTAGTTCTTGTCGATGAAGCTAGCTGGCGTCAGCCCCGTAATAGACTCTAATGGGCTTGGCGTTGACAACTGTTTCTCCATGGAGGTTTGTATTTACTGATTGTGGTTCAATTTGACCGTGAAGAACATTATGTTGGGATTTTGATCTCATTTGGAAAATTGAGTTCTTCTTTGGGGCTATATTTGGGAACAAAGTTAAATTAGGAGTTATCTCTCATAAATTTAAAAAATTATGGAGTAGTTATCCTAACTTTGATAAGTTTGTGATTCATTTTGGAGTTAAGATATCTATAATTATCTTTCCCAAAATGATGAGAAAACCGTAGTTTTTTTTTTTTTTTGAGGTAAAAGGTGGAATAATGCCACCCTGTTTCATTAATAAGAAATTAATAAAACAACCCTGGTGTACCGGGAGAAATACAAAAGTACAGTGCAGGAAATAAAACATAAACCCCCAACAAAACCCTGGGGGTGGGTCTAATCCTCCATGCATCAAACCATCAAAAGTACAGTAGGCCAACTACAAACTAGCAGATACTGCAGCTATTGAGACTCTGATGAGTATGGATGGCGCCGCCCCTCAGTCCAGTGTCTGCCCAAACTCTACCTCCTCATCTTCAAAATCCTCCACTTGGAAGACTCTGGCAATCCTCCCTCTCGCTTCTGTGCCGGCAGCTGTAGCCCAAAAAGAAATAAGATGCATGATATGAGTAAGGTTACCAGAAACACTACTACATGAAGCACGAAAATAAAAGTTGTTTCTGTCTAGCCATAAGACCCATGTAGTTGCCGCAATGGTAATAGACTACGCATCCTTCATTTCGTGGCGAATCGAGGCGAATTTGGGGCCAGTCCACAAATCCTCATATTCGCTGGGGTAGTCACTTGTTCCTAGGGCTCTTAAAACCTCTACCATAGTCGCCTTACTCCTTGGGCAGTGAATAAAAAGGTGATTCAAAGTCTCCGTATGCATGTTGCAGAACCCACAGCCAGTCGCAATCTGGGGTTGTCTTTTGGCCAGGTTCTCTCTTGTGAGAATTGCATTATTGAGCACTAGCCAGAGGAAGACTCTAACTTTCAGTGGTGTTTTCGCCTTCCATAACACCTGTGCCCAGCTGGGTCTGCATCTCCGGAAGTGAATTCGATGGTACATGGATCTGACCATGAAAGCTCCCTTGGTCTCTAATCCCCATCGCATCTGGTTTGGTCCTTGGGCGCACATTGTCCCGGTCCGTGTGATGTGTGTTTGCAATTCGAGCAGTTGATGATGTAATCCTGGGGTAAGAGCTCCTCGGAACGATGGTATCCAATTTCCCCTCTTCCAAGTCTTTGCCACAGAGATACTGGGTCGATTCATTTTGGCATACAGCTCTGGAAAAGTTTTCTTCAGTGTATGAGCACTACACCAGTTATCCCACCAAAATCTGGTGGACCGTCCATTACCGATAGTCGACGTGACTGCTGAATTGAACGGTTCGCTTGCTTTGGTAATTCCTTTCCAGAATCGCGAGACTTTAGCCCCTACTCGAAAGCCTAAACTTCTCGTACCATTTTTTCGAAGGTATGGTTGAATGAAATCCTGCCATCCTTCCCCACCGTGGTGAAAAACCTTCCACCACTATTTTCCCAAAAGGGCAAGGTTCATATCTCTAAGGTCGATGATGCCTAGCCCTCCATGCTTCTTCTTCATGCAACCAATACTCCATTTGATCAGGTGGTAATCCCTCCCTATTCGAATCTGTCCCTTTCCAAAGAAATCATTTTCGGATTCGGTCAATCCTTTAGATAACCCACTTTGGAAGCTCAAAAAAAGATATGTAGTAAATGGGCAGATTAGACAATACTGAGTTAATGAGTACCACTCTGCCTCCTAGTGACACCGATTTCCATTTCCAGCTAGACAGTCTGTCCTCCACCCTATCTATTATTGGCAGCCAGTCCGACTTAGTGAGTTTTCCTAGGTCTGAGTGGGAGCCCTAAATATTTGATTGAGAACTCATTCGTCATACAGTTTAGTATAGTGGCATGTTCCCGAGCTTCTTCATCAGAGAGAGTAATGGGAATCAGTGCACTCTTATGGAAGTTTATCCTGAGACCTGACCAGGCTGCAAAACAGTAGAGGGCCCCTTTAAAGCATACTGTTTCTGATCTAGTCCCATTCCCAAACAGTAGGGTGTCATCAGCATACTGGAGAATCGTGCACCCTTGATTAGAGGTGCTGCTGGCCACGGGCGTAATCCAACATTTTCTCCGATAATTTTCTAGCATTTCCCTTAGCACATCTTCTACAATAATGAATAGAAGTGGGGATAACGGATCCACTTGCCGGAGTCCCTTATTGCAAGAAAACAATGGACCTGGCCGCCCATTCACCGATATTGCCATTTTACTAGTCTGTAAACACTGTTTGATCCATCTTATCCATTTTTCCCCAAATCTTCTCCCTCTGAGAGCTTCCAGCAAACACTCCCAGTCGACGAAGTCGTATGCTTTCTCAAAATCCAGTTTTAGGAGGAAGTTCTTAGATTTGCTCGTATGGCAGTGGCAGATAACTTGTTCAGTAGTGACCACACAATCAAGAATATATCTGCCCTTGATGAAGCCCGTCTGGGTTTGGATGATTATCCTATCCATTATACTCCCCAAGCGGATGGCCAGGACCTTTGTGATGATCTTCACTGAGCAATTAATGAAGCTAATCGGTCTAAAATCCCCCACGCTCTTAGACTCCTCCCGTTTGGGTATCAGGACAACTTCCGCAAAATTGAACATGCCCATTCTGAGGTTGTTATGGAAAATTCCTCCATCAGTGCCATAATATCCCAATTAATTTCTTCCCAGAACACTTGGAAGAACATCATTGGAAAGCTGTCTGGGCCAGGTGACTTGTCTGCTCCCATTTGGTTGATAGCCTTTTTCACTTCCATTTCCAAAAAAGGTGCCTCCAAAGTGGAGAACATTTGTGCTGAAACATTCTGGTATGCCTGCCAGTAATTTTCCCTCAAAGGAATCCTGAAATCATTCTTTCTTCTAAAGAGGCCCTTGTAGTAATTTTGAAAGGTTGAGGAAATCACATTTTCATCCTGTGATGTTCCCGTATTCGTCTGTATTGAAAGGACGAGATTGGATCTACGTCTTGCGCTTGCCACTCGGTGAAAGTAGGCCTTACTCGCTTCTCCCTCTTTGAGCCACGAAATTCTTGACCTTTGTTGCCATTTGATCTCTTCCAACTTATAAAGATTGGCCTCATTTTCCTGGAGCTCTAGTAACCTGTTTCTTTCTTCTTGTGACAAGACTCTCGTCTCTTCCACCCTTTCTAGCTCATCAATTCCTTCCAGAAAGAAATCTTTTGCACGCCAGATGGTCGAGAATCTAGACCAATTCCATCTGCACAGCTGCTTTCTCAATCTGCAGATTTTTTCACACCATCGGGATGCAGTGTCCCTTCCAGCAGTTGGGAGCGTCCAATTCTCCATCACCATGCGGTGAAATCCCTGAATTTCCAGCAAAGCCTTCTCAAATCTGAATTTCCGTGGCCTCTGAGCTCCACGTACCCCCACATCGAGTAGGATCGGGGTATGATCTGACGTAGGTTTAGGAATCGATCTAGCTGTAGCTAATGGAAATTTAGCTTCCCAATCCATCGATACTAATATCCTGTCCAACTTGACCATAACCGAAGCCGCTTGCATATTAGACCACGTGAATAGTCTGTCATTAATTGGGATATCGATCAGCTCTAATTCCGTTATCACCCTATTGAACTCCTCTATCTGTCTATTTAAACTAAACTTCACTTGTACGTAATTTTTCTTAACTTTGAAGATAACTTTAATATTGAGGTAAGACTACGACTACCAAAGTTAGCCTAGCTTGTACCTCCAATGTTTAGATACTTTGTTCCCAAACATGGTCTGAACGGTTCATTTTTGTTGTTTGATTTGTCATCTAGTTGGTCCTTCTATTTCATCATGTGCTTTTCAAAAAATTTGTTTGGTATAAAGGCTACATTAGCCATTAACTTACTTGACATCCCCACTGTAACTCCTACGCTATCCATTAGGGGTGTTTGGTACAAGAATTTATTTGGCTTCCAGGTATCATAAATCATGGGATTTATATTTCCTAGGATTTATGATTTCAATGAATGTTTAAAACATATTTAGTAGGTCTTAAACATCTCTGGGAATGTTAGTTGGAAACTTAATTTCCTATATTTGGTTAAGCTGCATATTTCCTGAGAATATTAATCTTATTATCCAAATATCTCTCTCATCCTCAAATAACAAAATAAGCTGTTTGATGAAATACCTGAGTAAAATAACTGATATGAAAAATAACTGATGCAAATCTGGGCCACCAAATGAATTTGATAAGAGCAAGGCATCAATTAAGTATCAAAGAAGTGGGTTTTAAGGTTTCTAGAAAATACCACTTTTGTAGAAACAACAGAGATGAAGTGAGAAGCGAGAAAGGGTCGGCGTGGCGGTCGACGGCGCTTCGGTTGACGGTCAATGAAGTGAGGAGCGGCAACTGGGTGCGACGGTCGACGGTGGAGGTTGACGGCTCTTCGGTTGACGGAAGCAGGGGGTTCGACGGGGTGAGGCAGCAATGGAAGGGGCGTCGATGGAGTGGCGACTGAAGGTGCTCGACGGGTGGGTTCAGGATCAGATGAGAGAACCAGAGGGGTGAGTTTTTGTGGTAGAAATAGAACTGGAGAAACGAAGAGACGGGAGAGAGGTGAGTTTTTGGGGGCATATTTGTATTTTCAAGAAACTAATATTTTTTCAAGTACTTGGTAATCTAAGAATCCCACCCCTCTCCATGAGAATTTTTTTGTGGGAATTGTGGCAAAAAAAACCTCCTAAGAATCTTAGTTTTATGAGAATTTGAATTTAAAAATTAACACACCAGACATGGGAAAGTAAAATTTGAAGTTAAGATTCCTAGGAAAAAAAAATAAATTTCCTACCAAACACCTCCTTAGTGTCTTTATAGCTAGTAAATGTTACAGGTGTGCATGAGATTTGTTATATGTATTGTCAGTAAATTGTTGTTCCGGCTTGCTTTTACTTAAATTTCTCGATATATTATATGCTGCAAGTTTGCGCTTGTGGATAATTAGTAATCAACTAATCATGCTATACAGATTAGCAAAAGCATAATTATGCTATAAATTCATAATTGGCTAATGTTTTCCAATAAATTTAATCATCATAGTTCCTAAATTTGTGGTGGTAACTGATAAGATATGGTGATTGCCAAACTATCTTTCTTGTTTGAAGCCCATATTGGTATGGAGTTAGGTTATGACAATGAGAGGTATACAAAGTTATCTAATACACCTTCAATTATCTTGACTTCGGAACGTTTGGAAATTTTTCGGGAGTTAAGATTACTCCAATTACAGTAACCCATTGCTAAAGTTCGTTTTAAGTTTTAAGTGAAGATGCGAAAAAAATCACACTTTACCTACTTTGACCTTCACTTGAGAGATTACATGGTAGCCTGACTTTGAGCTACATCCAATTATCCAAATAGTCATTCATCAAATGCATTTCGCTTTTATAAAATTGGGTTTAATTGAGGTGCATCGATATTTTATTTATTTTGGTTTGTGGGGGAATACAGTGTGGGCGGTTAATGGCGGGCAATGGGAGGATGGAACAGCTGCATGCCCTGGGTGAATGGAATGAAATTGCCGCAGCAGATCTGGGCCATGGATCAAACATCAAAACGAGCAGCAAGAACAACACAAAGCAACTATCATGGGATAGGGACGATTTACATCAGAGCCATGTCTTTATCAACAACCCCAGTAGCGCTACCTCGATCTTTTGTTACGACTCTTGTATCCCCTAATTCAGGTAACGCCAAGTAAAAACCATTCAAAGGAAATTCACCTACCTTCTGTTACAAAAATTGTTTATAAAGTTGATCGAGAGGTACAGAAAACAGAGAAGAAAATAGGAGAAAGAAAAAAAAAACCGAAAGAAAAAAATAAAAATAAATATCAAGTTACAAACCCCAATTTTAGATTACAAGTTGAGAAGTCAATGCCTGTGTATCACATAGTGTCCTTAAAACAGATTTTGCCTTTTCCGATTACTGGATTGTACGAAGACGTCTGTCTCCCAGGATGCAACGACCAGAGTATTCACGTAGGCACCACGTAGCACTCTCCAACCGAGCAGCAGCGTCAGAATCCTATCACGACTTACCAAACAGCAGGAGAGAAGAATGAAATAGAACTCAGAGGAGGAAGGAAGAAGATTTCTGGTGCAGGGAAGAAATGAGAGAGGAGGCCTCTATTTATAGAGCCAGAGTAAAACTGTAACGGCAGACAAGGCTTTGAATGACTTCAGTGTAACGGCAGACACTCAATTGAATGCCGACACTGTAACGGTAGACACCAATCATTGCCTTTGAATGCCTTCAGTGTAACGACAGACAAAATATTCAATTCTGTATTGAAACGACAGACAGATCCGTTTCTGCATTTATTTCAGCCATTAAAGCGGCTCTGCACGGGATGGGGTCAAGTCGGTCCGGCATTCGTGTCCGCAGGTTGTGTAGGCGCACACAAGTCGCATGTAATCTGGTCCAAGATTAGCACCTCCGCTGCGCGCGGGAGAGAGAGCCTCTCTTCTAGCTATCTTACAATGCTTAGAAGGAGGTTACTATATATCATCTTCTATTTTCTTTGATTTTTTCGATGTGGGACCATGTTCCCTTAACCCATTTCAAGAATGAAAACGTCTCACTTTGAAAGATAATTTCTCATTCACCCCTTAACCGTTTTTAGCAAACCAATATATGATTTTTATCTACTCACGAAGAAGAACACAAATCAATCAAGATCTCTCAATAATTCATTGAGGATCTTAACTCAAAAATTACTCAAAAATCGGTTCGTAAATGGTGTATAAAATACCCATTTTCTAACATTTCCCACATGAATGAAAATTGACGACCACAGACACGGCAGACTGACACGACAGACTTGGTGATGGAATTCAATGGTTGATTCCTACATAGGATAGGTAGGTGTTACCCTTTGAACCTTCCCTTATGAATATATTTACTTTACTAACTAAACAGTAGACGCGATGTCCTTGAACTGTTCTGTCATTTGTGTAAACGATGACATATCTCACACAGAAATCTTCCTAACGCATTTTCAGTTCTCACTGTTATATTCGTTTTGGCCATGAATATACGCCTTAATCGGAATATTGCCCTATATTATTCTCTTGGAAGCGGCCCTTCTTCCCTCTTACATAGGTGATTTCTTACCTAAGAGTAACCTGCATTCCTCTGCTCAGATATCCGACGCATAAGAATAATTAAAAGCCTAGCTTAATCTGATACATTACGGGCATCACTGTTTCATGATGGGAATGGATATGGGAAAATCCCCACAGTGATCCAACTTGGTCTTTACAATTTAGCTGTCTCTTTGAACCTAGATCTTGGGATCTCCAGTCAGCTAGGTTGGGTGTCCATTGTATAGACTTATTCTTTCATGGGCTTTAGTCTCATTCCCCTTGATGATTTATCAACTAACTCTCTGTTTAACCCTTTGGTTAGCGGATCCGCAATATTATCCTGCATAAAGTGTATCGTAGAAAGTCATAAGTATTAAAGGCGTGTATATGTGTGGTATAGGGTTGTAATATTGAGAATTGGAAAGTTATGATAATACTGATATATTGTGAATATGGAAAATGAACTGAGGTACTTATATATAAATCTGTTTAGTAAACTATATTTATAAAATTGTATATTTATATGCCTCATATTCAAGGCATGTGTATTTTTGAAGTTGTGTATTCATATGAACGATATTAATAGCGTGTATATGCTTATGAAATTAATGAAGTTATATACATTTATGATATAAGGTGAAATTTTATTGTCAGGAGAAATTATAAAGGAGATATATTTAGATATAGAGATATAAAGGAAATATATATACAGAGATATAAAGGAGATAAAAGGGTGAATTTGTATGATTTTGAATATTTGGTGCGTTGAGTAAAATATTGGAGATATATATATATATATATATATATATATACAGAGATATAAAGGAGATAAAAGGGTGAATTTGTATGATTTGGAATATTTGGTGCTTTGAGTAATATATATATATATATATAGGGTGAATTTGTATGATTTTGAATATTTGGTGCTTTGAGTAATATATATATATATATATATATATATATATATATAATAAAACATAAAGAAAGCTATCAAGTGGCTCTCCTTCAATCTCCCAAAATCAAGTGGTTCTCCTTCAACCTCACAAAACACATTTTTCCTCCAAAAGTTTCCCTCCAAAACTCAAATTCAAATCTCCCCTACCCAAAAAAACTCCTTCATTTATTTAATTCTCTCTCTCTCTCTCCTATTCAAAAAATTAAGAAAATAAAAAATTTAAGAAAAAAATTTAAAAACTAAAAAAACTAAAAACTCAAAAAAATTTAAAATAATTCAAAAAATTCAAAAACTTATAAAAATTTAGAATTTTTTTAAAATTAGTAATAAAAAATGAAAATTTTAATTAATTCTCTCTCTCTCTCTCTCCTATTCAAAAAATTAAGAAAATAAAAAATTTTAAAAAAAATTAAAAAATTTAAAAACTAAAAAAAAAACAAAAAACTAAAAAAAGTTTAAAATAATTCAAAAAATTCAAAAATTTATAAAAATTTATAAAAATTTAGAATTTTTATTAAATTAATAATAAAAAAATAAAACTTTTAAAAATTTATTTCACTCTCTCTTATATATATTTATACTTATGGAAATATGGACTTTTAGACTCTCAATTTATAATTATTTTTCAACATATACTATTAGAAACATTGACTTTTATTTATAACTAATTATTGTCATACTATTCAAACTTTTTTTTTAAAAGAAAAGGTGGAGACACTATTCAAACTTGAGCTACATAATTGTTGATTTACTGTTTACAAGGCTTTTTATATGCTGTACGTTCTAAAGACATGCCGTAGGCATGTGCCTACGGGCAAATCTTGTGTGTATATATATATATATATATATATATATATATATATATATATATATATATATGGGAAAAAGGGGTATGAGCAACTTGCTCATTTAGTAAATAAGCAATTAATGATGTGGCATACATGTAATTGGAAAATCCTTAAAAAGAGTTAGTTGTCCAATGTATCACATGTATGCCACATAATCAATTGCTCATTTACTAAATGAGCAAGTTGCTCATATCCCTTTTACCATATATATATATATATATATATATATATATATATATATATATATATATATATATATATATATCCCTTTTACCATATTAGTCAACACATCATATATATATATATATATATATATATATATATATATATATATATATGATGTGTTGACTAATATGGGGTATATTTATGAGATATGGGTGATAATGAGAAGTGATAAGATAAATGATGGAATTAATGAATTGGTATATGTATGATATAGAGATGTTCAAGATGAAATTATTGGGTGATAACGTGATATAATAAACTAAATAATACGGTATACTCATAATATATGATAATGTGATAAAATAAATAATTTGGTGTATTCATGATACCAAATAATACGATGTAATAATCTTATAAATTAAATAATATGGTTGATATGGGTTGGATGACTTGGCCCCTCCTGGGCCACAGGATCCCCTCAAAATGCGCGCACCTCCAGATCATCCAGATCCGCCACGTCAGCACCGGAAAACTGTCCGGGCCTCTGCCACGTCAGCTCGGAAACTGCCCGGGCCCTTGCCACGTCAGCCCTATACCGCCCGGGTTTCCACCGCTTCAGCCCCACGGGCAGCCGGGTCCAGACCCGGCCCCAAACGGGTCCAGACCCAGTTTGCATCTTCTATAAATACCAGACCCCTACTCCTTTTCCAGGTAATCGATCTTTTCCCACTCAACCCTAGTTACTGTTACTCTCTCTCAGTAGCTGACTAGATCATCGGAGGGTCTACCACCGGGACCAACCCCGGTGTTCCTAGACCGTCTACAGGTACACGAGACCAAGGATCTGAGCCCCCCGATCCGAGCCGAGCATCCAGCCTCCACCTCACTACCGCCTACTTCCGTACCGTTCGCCCGGCCGAGGGTCGTCTGCATAGGAGTTTCCTCTAAAATACAAATCGAGTAAGAACTCACACCTGGTGCATCCACATGCCTCTATCAATACAAATCGAGTAAGAACTCACACCTGGTTGGCGCCGTCTGTGGGAAACTCTCTATTACAGACGCCGACCCGAGCTCCGCCGTCAATGGTGTACCGTCATTCCGAGCTCACATGGCGCCTAAAGCCACGAAAGCTGCTACCTCTGCACGTCGGCAGGACGGCCCTCCACGGGGCATCGCTACCGATGCACAGGGATCCAACCATCCAGGGGTCAGTCACCTACATCAACCGAGTGCCTCCCGTCCGGTCCAGCCCGACCTGTGGGGGGTAATCCTGAACCGATAGGCTAGCCACAGCAGTGGAGGAGCCACTTCCAACTCGGCTCCAAACCGTCCAAAACCTCCGTCCCACGGGCGGGGGCCGGCGCTCAGCCGTATCGGTCAGCAACAGTCTGCTCAACCAAACCGAGCCGAGCGGGCCCTGGTCACTCACCAGAAGTTCCAAGACTTCCGGAGGGAAATCCTGGAGGCCATCCGGGGGACCCCTGCCGATGAGAACATCCACCATTCCCATATCCGGTTGGATGCCGAGGCCAGCGTGACTCGCGTCCCATCTATCCATCCGGAGTATGACATTGACCTCCTGAAGTGCCTCCAAGAAATGGAAGACCGACTCGACAACTTCGGCGACGGTGGCCCAAGGAAAGCTCAGGGGTATAGGCCCGTCCGACTTCCTTTCTCCGCCCTCATCCTACAGGCGGAGATACCCCGAAATTTCTGTCCTTCCCAGTTCGAGACCTATGACGGCGAGGGCGATCCTGCTGATCACATGGAGGGCTTCAAGACCCTCAAGATGATTCACAGCACATCGGATCCCCTCCTGTGCCGAGCCTTCCCCGCCACCCTCTGGGGTCCGGCCCGGGAATGGTTCTCCAAGCTCACCCTGGCTCCATCTACTCCTTCGATTAGTTAGAGGGAAACTTCCTTGCCCACTTTGTCACCAGTCGAAAGGCCGAAAGGACAAGTGCGTCCCTGCTTGGCCTCCGGCAGAAGGAGGGGGAGTCGCTCCGAGTGTTCGTCCGGAGATTCACCGCTGAGGCAAGGTTGGTCTCCTCCCTCGACCCCGGCGTTGCCTCAGCTGCCTTCCGACACAACGTCTGGCACGGACAGTTGAAGGCCTCCCTAGCAAAGAAGCCCCCGGAGGACTTTTCCGACCTCCTCAACCGGGTCGAGAAGTACATCCGGGCCGAAGAAGCCCTAAACCCAGAAGAGCCTAAGGAGGTTCCCGGGAAGGGAAAATGGAAGGCTGAAGAGGCCGAGCCAGCAAAGAAGGCTCAAAGAGACCCGGGCGCCATGAAGAAGGTTCTGCCGGTCCCTCGCTTCGAGAGGTACACCCCTCCGACGCAGAATGTATCCACCATTCTTTTGGCAATCGATGACAGGGATCTCGTGCAGTTTCCCCCTCGACCGTCCAATAACATCAGCAAGAAGAAAGACCAGCGGTTCTACTGCTGCTTCCACCAGGACAACGGGCAAGACACAGATCATTGTCGTACCTGAAGGACGAAATTGAGGCCCTCATTCAACGAGGGCACCTTCAAGAATTCCAAAGGGAAGGCGCCCGGGAACAGAGGGACACCAGAAATAGGAGGGACACCAGAAACAGGAGGGATTCCCCTCCTCCTCGAGCACCCCGACAGCGCCCCGAGCGGAATTCGGAACCCGAAGAGCCCAAGGAGCCCGAAGGTCAGGCAATCTTACATTGCGTCCACGGAGGGCCCATGGGAGGAGAATCCAACACTTCCTGCAAGGCATTCATCCGGGATGTCAACACCGTCCAGGGCCCTCTCTCCCCCCAAATCCAGCAACGCCCTGTTTCTTTCTCGGGGGAGAACCTGGAGGGAGTCCGGCTCCCTCACTATGATGCACTTGTCATCAGCCTCAGCATGGCAAAATTTGAGGTCCGGCGAATCCTCGTGGACAATGGGATCTCGGTCAACATTCTATTCCTGGGAGCATTCGAGAACTTGAAGCTCTCCCGTGAGAAGCTAAAACCGGCCAGATACACCTTACCCCGATTCTCTGGCGTTCCCGTGACAGTAGAGGGGATCGTCACGCTAGATGTCATGGCAGGCACGACCCCGAACAGAAGAACCGAGGCCATGGACTTCATGGTTGTGAATGTCAAGGCAGCCTACAATGCCATACTCGGCCGTCCGGGGCTCTGCTCCCTCTAGGCGGTTTCCTCGGCCTACCACCAGAAAATGAAATTCCTTACTAACACTGGTGTTGGAGTTGTCCGAGGAAATCAAGAAGAAACCCGTTCGTGCTACATGACGGCGATCGGGAGCGGTGTATTTCCCCTCGATGCCGTCGAGCTAGAGCCCGAAAGGACCCAGCCTGAACCAGAGCCAGCGGACGAGCTAGAAGATGTCTCGTTCAAGACAGGGGATGCGTTGAAGCACTTCCGAGTAAGCTGCTCCCTCGCGCCCGACCTTAGGAATGCCCTGATCGGCTGCGTTCGCCGCAATGTCGACCTCTTTGCCTGGAAGCCCTCTGACATGCCCGAGATCTTCGAGGATCTCATCATGCACAAACTCAGCGTGATTCCCGGGTCGAAACCCATTGTCCAAAAGCGGTGCAAGTTTGCTTCGGAGCGACAGTAGACAGTAAACACGGAAGTGGACAAGCTCTTGTCCGCGCATTTCGTACAAGAGGTCAGCTACCCTGAGTGGCTGGCGAACGTCGTCATGGTCAAGAAGGCGAGCGGGAGTTGGAGGATCTGCATAGATTTTACCGATCTCAACAAGGCATGCCCCAAGGATCCGTTCCCTCTCCCCAGCATTGATGCCCTGATCGATGCCACCTCGGGTCACGAGCTCTTATCCTTCATGGATGCCTTCTCGGGCTATAATCAGATCCGGATGTTTACTCCCGACATCGCCAAGATGTCCTTCGTCATAGACCGGGGACTCTACTGCTACCGGGTTATGCCCTTTGGGCTGAAGAACGCCGGTGCCACCTACCAGAGGCTTGTCAACCGAGTTTTCAAAGATCAAATCGGATGTAACATGGAGGTATACGTCGATGACATGCTCGTCAAAAGTTAGCGAGGACAAGACCATTTTGCCGACCTGGAAGAGGCCTTTGGGGTCCTTCGAACCCACTACATGAGGCTCAACCCGGCGAAGTGTGCCTTCGGCGTCTCCTCGGGGAAGTTCTTAGGGTTCATTGTCAGCCAGCGCGGCATCGAGGCGAACACCGAAAAGATCCAGGCCATAATAGATATGGCCCCTCCCAGGAACGTCAAAGAAGTCCAGAGGCTAACGGGGAGACTGGCGGCCATCGGCCGTTTCCTCTCCGAGTCTGAAGAGAAGTCCCTTCCGTTCTTCAAGGCTCTACGCGGCACGGGAGGGTTCGAGTGGGGTACTCAGCAGCAAGAGGCCTTCGCCCAGTTAAAGGAGTACCTCGCCAACCCTTTTCTCCTCAGCAAGCCCAAATCAGGAGAGCCACTCTGGCTCTACCTCTCAGCATCGGAGAACGTGCTTAGCACCGTCCTCGTTCGAGAAGAGAAAGGGGTCCAAAAGCCCCTGTACTATGTAAACAAGATCCTGCTCGACGCCGAGACCAGATATTCCAGGATGGAGAAAGTAGCATACGCCTTGGTCATGGCCGCACGAAAGCTCTGTCCATATTTTCAGGCACATTCGGTCCAGGTACTCACGGATCAACCCCTAAAGGCGGTGCTCTATAAACTCGAGAGCTCGGGGCGACTAGTCAAGTGGTCGATCGAGCTCAGTCAGTACGACATCGGCTACCAGCCAAGAATGACCATCAAAGGGCAGGCCCTCGCTGAGTTCATCACGGAATGCACCGTCTCCGAGTAACCCACAAGTCAGGAAGTCGACCAGATGTGGGAAGTTTACATCGATGGCTCCTCTTGCGAAGCAGGGAAGTGGTGCGGGCATCATTCTTAGGGGGCCAGATGGTTTCCTCCTTCAATACTGCCTCCGCCTTAACTTCCTAACCTCTAACAACGAGGCTGAATACGAGGCCATGATTGCCGGGCTCAACCTGGCTCATCAGGCCGGTGCCAAGCAGATCAGGGCCTTTAGCGACTCTCAGCTGGTAGTCAACCAGATCACCGGGGAGTACGAGGCCCGTGATGATCGGATGATCAAGTACCTGGCCGTGGTCCAACGCCTACTAACATCCTTCAACGAATTGGCTGTCTTGAGGATCCCCTGGGAGCTGAACGCCCAGGCCGATGTCCTGTTAAAGTTGGCCTCCTCATCCTTTGAAGGCCTCGACTGCACGGTCCTGATTGAAGTCCTGTTGAAGCCAAGTACAGACTTCCTGGAGGTTCTGTGTATTGAAGACGGAGCCCCTCCCAACGACTGGACCACTCTTATCAAGAAATTTCTAGTCAAGGGAGAGCTCCCCGAAGACCGAGCTGAAGCAAGGCGGGTCAGGGTCCGATCAGAAAGATTCGTGGTAATCAATGCCACCCTCTTCAAAAGGTCCTACACCACAACGGATGACAGACCCTACCTCCGTTGCCTGACCCCCGATGAAGCCAAGTACGCCCTTAAGGAGCTGCACGAGGGGATCGGCAGATGCCACATGGGAAGCCATTTGCTAGCACGGAAGGCATTAAATCACGGGTACTACTGGCCCACTATGCTGCAAGACGCCCTCGCCCTAGTGAAGAAATGCGGCCCCTGTCAACGGTTCTCCCCCGTGAAAAGGGCTCCTCAGGCAAACCTCCGGTCAATGGCCAGTCTGATCCCCTTTGCAATGTGGGGGATGGATTTGGTGGGCCCATTTCCAAAAGCAATGGGCCAACGAAAGTTCCTCATTGTGGAGATCGACTACTTCACTAAGTGGATCGAGGCTGAGCCATTAGCAACGATCACCAAGCGACAGACCCAGCAGTTTTTTTGGAAACACATCGTCTGTCGGTTCGGGATTCCGCAGGTGCTCATTACAGACAATGGGACTCAATTTGCGGGTAAGCATTTCTGCAATTTCTGCGAAGATCTCGGGATACAGCAGCGCTTCTCCTCAGTATGCCACCCCCAGTCCAACGGGCAGGCCGAGAACGCAAACCGCCAAATCCTCGACGGCATCAAGAAACGACTCGATAATTCTTCTAAGGGGTTATGGGTCGACGAGTTGCCAAGCGTCCTCTGGGCCCACCGGACAACAAAGAGAATCCCCACGGGAGAATCCCCTTTCAATCTGACATACGGTGCGGAGGCCATCATTCCCTTGGAGATCGGGATCCCTTCACCCCGAATCATGGCTTTCGACGAGGCAGCTAACTCCAAACAACTACGAGCCGACCTGGACCTCATAGAAGAGGTCAGGAAGAAGTCCGCCATTAGAAGAATCATCTACCAACAAAGGATTGAGAAGTTCTACAACAAGAAGGTGCGTCCTACCGATATCAAACTCGGAGACCTCGTTCTCCGAAAACTGGCGGTATCCAATCCCGGCCAAAAACGGAAATTAGCCCCCAACTAGGAGGGCCCTTACAGAGTATCGGAGGTCATGCGCCCAGGGACGTACTGCCTGACCAACCCAGAGGGCAAGGCCATCAATAGGCCCTGGAATGCGGAGCACCTCATCAAGTTCCGAGGAGGAGATTAGCCTCCATCATGTAAATTATCAGGAATGTAGTCGGCATGCCATGCCTTGTTTTTGTAAAAATCCAGTATGATGTAAATATGCCCGCTTTCTTAAAACAAGTTTGTGGCTTCGTATTTTGTTCTCAATAAAAAACGTCTCGAGCTCAGCGCTCGGATAGCATCGTGAGCCAGAAAAGCTTCTCTTACAAGCTTAGGGCTCGACGCTCGGATAGCATCGCTAGCCAGAAAAGCTTCTCTTACAATCTTGAGGCCCGACGCTCGGATAGCATCGCAAGCCCAAAAAGCTTTTCTTCACAAGCTTAGGGCTCGGCGCTCGGATAGCATCACGAGCCAGAAAAGCTTCTCTTACAAGCTTAGGGCCCGGCGCTCAGATAGCATCGTGAGCCAGAAAAGCTTTTCTTATAAGCTTGAGGCCCAGTACTCGGATAGCATCGCGAGCCCGAAAAGCTTTTCTTTACAAGCTTAGGGCTCGGCGCTCGGATAGCATCGCTCGCCATAAAAGCTTCCTTTACACATCTTTCTTGAGAACAAGTGCGGGAGCTTGACGTCGACCTCGAGTAAGGCGGAGGCTTTCTTCAAACCCCCCCGACCTTAACGCTCGGCGACGACCCATGGCCACGCCCGTTACTGGCTTTCTCCCCGGTGTGGGGGGTTCGGCACCTGTCCCTCGCATGGTTTGGGCTTCTTCAAGCCCATCAACCTATGCACGAGGCGACCACTGCCGGCTACACCTGTGCCGTCTCTCCTGAGAACAAGTGCGGGAGCTCGGCGTCGACCTCGAGCAAGACGGAGGCTTTCTTCAAAGCCCCCCGACCTTAACGCTCAGCGACGACCCATGGCCACGCCCATTACTGGCTTTCTCCCCGGTGTGGGGGCTCGGCACCTGTCCCTCGCATGGTTTGGGCTTCTTCAAGCCTATCAACCTATGCGCGAGGCGACCATTGCCGGCTATACCTGTGCTGTCTCTGCTGAGAACAAGTGCGGGAGCTCGGCGTCGACCTCGAGCAAGGCGGAGGCTTTCTTCAAAGCCCCCCCGACCTTAACGCTCGGAGTCAACCCTTGGCTATGCCCGTTACTGGCTTTCTCCCCGGTGTTGGGGCTTGGCACCTGTCCCTCGCATGGTTTGGGCTTCTTCAAGCCCATCAACCATAGAACGAGGCGGCAATCGCCAGCTACACTCGTGCAGTCTCTCCTGAGAACAAGTGTGGGAGCTCGGCGTCGACCTCGAGCAAGGTGGGGGCTTTCTTCAAAGCCCCCGACCTTAACCCTCGGCGACGACCCGTGGCTACGCCCGTTACTGGCTTTCTCCCCGGTGTGGGGGCTCGGCACCTGTCCCTCGCATGGTTTGGGCTTCTTCAAGCCCATCAACCTATGCGCGAGGCGACCACTGCCGGCTACACCTGTGCCGTCTCTCCTGAGAACAAGTGCGGAAGCTCGGCATCGAACTCGAGCAAGGCAGAGGCTTTCTTCAAAGCCCCCCGACCTTAATGCTCGGCGACAACCCGTGGCTATGCCCGTTACTGGCTTTCTCTCCCGGTGTGGGAGCTCGGCACCTGTCCCTCGCATGGTTTGGGCTTCTTCAAGCCCATCAACCATAGCACGAGGCGGCAACCACCAGCTACACCCTGTGCCGTCTCTCCTGAGAACAAGTGCGGGAGCTCGGCTGTCGACCTCGAGCAAGGCGGGGGCTTTCCTCAAAGCCCCCAGACCTTAACGCTCGGCGACGACCCGTGGCTACGCCCGTTACTGGCTTTCTCCCCGGTGTGGGGGCTCGGCACCTGTCTCTCGCATGGTTTGGGCTTCTTCAAGCCCATCAACCATAGCACGAGGCGGCAACCGCCAGCTACACCCGTGCCGTCTCTCCTGAGAACAAGTACGGGAGCTCGGCGTCGAGGTCGAGCAAGGCCGGAGCTTTCTTCAAAGCACCTCGACCCGTACGCTCGGCGGTGACCTACCCCCACGAATAATTCAACAAAATTTTTCATTAAGGTTTAAGGCGTCCGCCTTCCGCAGATGCCCCGAACTTTGAGTCGATTGGTAGATCCTCCTCTTGCCTTCGAACAACTCGGGGTTTACCGCGTTCACAAGCCAAAACCCAGAATTGTTCGAGGACGGCAGGAGAGCCACCGACCCTCGGTTCTCTCCGAATCTCCGAATCGATCGGTCGGCCCACCAGTCACCAACGGACAACCCGGGGTCCTGCGGCCCCCAATGCCCGAACCCCGAATTGTTCGAGGGTGATTGGTGTGCCTCCAATCTGGAGCCCTCGGAAAAATATTAATTTCAGGGCGCCCGCCCTTGGCAAGCACCCAAGTCGAGCGACAGATCGGTCACTCTCACTCCTTAACAACCAGCTTGGGGGGAGTGGGGATTATATATAGCCCCCTGAGGGGTGCAGTTATGACGTCTGGGAATGCGTAATGGCGGAAGGCGAAACATCGCCATAAATGTACATGGGAAGGCGAAACGTCGCCATTAATGACTCATCGACAGGCGATAAGCCACTGCATATGTGCCCGTTGCACCAAGTCACCTCGGTGGCGACCCTTCGCAACAAGCACGACAACCCCCGTCGGCAACCAAGACAATCAAAGTTCAGAAAATCAAATGTTCTTATTACCACTCATTGCTTACAACTTAATGAAAGTCGGTACAAATACAAAGAACAACTTGCTGCTCACTCACACTCGGCTTGAAAACTCAAACTCAGCGCTTCCTTCGGGGCTCCTCTCACGCTCAGGCCAGACCGATCTGGGTAGAGACTCCTACTACCGAGCTTCTTGCATCATCTAGCTGGGATGCTTCAAATAAAAAGTCGGAGACCACCCCGGCGTGGAGTTGCTTGCCTCCTCGATCAGACCCGCGCCCAATACCAACTTCAGCATTTGGATCTCCAGCTCTTTCTCAACCATAGCCTCTCAAAGGAAAGACTCTGAAGCCGACCACCCGTTTGAGGCATCCGAGATGGACCAGTCTGTTTCGATTACCCACCAGTCCCGGTCGGCTATAGCTTTCTTCAGGCGAGCTGCTTCCAGACTGAGCTCCCTGGACTTGTTCATGAAGTAATTTACAGCGGCCACTCGATCACAAGCCTGTTTTCGCTGGCGAGCCAGAGCCACTTCCAATGCCTCCTTCCCTGCTCGGACCTGGGATACCTCGGCAGAAATCGGGCCGGCTCCTAAGATCTCGTGCGTCTATCCAAGGACAAGAAGAAACAAACAATCACAAGGAAAGCGAGAAAAATGCACAAGTCACAAAGCCTCGGCCCAAAAAAGTATATTTCGTCTTTCAAAAATTTGATACAAAAACCGCAGTGGCCAGTCCGCTCGAGGCGTTGACATCAAAAACAAAAAGAAAGAACTAGTCTATTCTTGGGAGGGGGGGGGGGGTGGCACCTCATCTTCAGCCTGGATGCCCCCCGTTTCGTCGCCCCTCGGGGTCGGTGGAAGGTTCGCCTCCTAACCATAGTAAAGGTGGTCCACGCTCTGCTCCGGGTAGATCTGCTTGAAGTGCGCCTTGGCCTACTCATATGCCTCATCCTGCGCTATAATCAGGGCTTCCGCCGAGGCTGCCTCCATCCTCTTCAGGGTCTTCTGCCCCTTCTCTGCCTCCTCCTCATCCTCTCCTTGAGACGATCCACGTCCGCCTTATGGATGTCGCAAAGCGAGGCCATCCGGGCCTCGTGGACGATGACCATGCTCTGAGCCTCCTTCAGATCGTCGGTCGCCTTGTTCAGCTCGCAGAGGTACTTCCCGCATTCCTCCTCTTTATGTAGATCTCCTTCTCCAAGCACTTTTGAAAGTGCTGACCGTGGAGTATCGCCTGTCCGAGGGGGAAAAGATCAGAAAAATAAAAACCAAGTTCATAACCAGGGGAAAAGGTGCCGAACTAACTCATCGAAATATGCACCTGGGACCAGCGCATGAAGGCCTGCTCGGCAGTCTGCAACACCAGCGCCATGTAGTCATGCTCGGTGCCGGCCTTCGTGACGAACTCTACAACCACAGGTCTGTCGAGCAGACTGTCCCCCTACACGATCGACCAATCGGGGGCAAAGGGCCGCAGTCCCTGTTGGCCCACCATCTGCTCGGCGGTGGGGCATGGCGGGGGAAGCCTCTTTCCCGGGGCATCAATAGTTTTTCTCAAACTGCCCCTGCATCCCGGGGTGCCCTCGGTATGGGGGGGTGGTGATGCTTCTTGGCCTTCTTTGCTTGAGAAGGCTCCTCGACTACCGGGGCCGGCCCCTTGGCAGATCCCCCGGCCTGAGCGGCCAGCTTCTCCTGCTCCGCCTTCTTCTTCTTCTGCATATTCACCATCGTCTTTGCGGCAACAACTAGCAAGGCTCGCCTCTCGTCCACCTGTTCGGAAGTCATCTCTGCAAGAATGAAAAAATAGGCTAAAGTTAACACAAAGGCAGAAAGATGAAAAATTCAGAACGAAACATACTAGGGTCGGCCGGGCTCAGTCCGGCCCGGGCGAGGTGTAGCTCGGTCACTCGAGGCCACGCAATACTGTGCCCCCTACAATCTTCTCCACTCTCTTCCACTCCTTCGCTGTCAAGTCGCTTCGCTTCGGAGGTTTATGGTACGGCTTGAAGAAACTCCACTGGGTTGGTATTCCCCAAGCCTTCTCACTCTGCACCACAAAATACTTCTCTTTCCACCCTTTGATGGAATCCGGATGGCCGTGCATGATCTTCTTGTGCGACCTAGGTGAGAAGTAGAAAATCCCTTCCTGATCTCCGAGCGAACTAATCCCTAGTATGGCTCGGAAGTACGTCTACCTCGGCTTACCCTCTTCTCTTGGCACCTCAGAATAAAATAGATCAAGTGCTTCCAAGAGTTCGGGCCATACTGCATGGGGCATAGCTTCGTCCAATTCAAGACCTTCTTAACAAAGAGATGCAGAGGCAGCCTCAGGCCCGAGGAGAAGGCATCATCAGAAAACATACAATAGCCCGGTGCCAGGACCGTGGTGGGCCGAATGCCGGGGCTCGGGATGAAGACTTCGAACTCCTGCGGAATGAAATAAGAGGCCCTCAGAATGTGGAGATAGTCTGCCCTCAAGCTGCATGGGATGCTGTCCATCCGAATCTTCACCCGGCTCTCTTCACCTGGCACGAAAAGGATGGGGTCGATGTCCTTGATATCATCAGGATCCATCCGGATCGACCCCGAATTTTTGAAGGAGACTCGGGGGAACTCGAGCCCCAGCCTGGGTGCATATTCATCCTGCGGAGGAGGACTGTCTGGAATAGTTAGCTTCTGCTTCTTCCGGCAAGGACGAGCCTTCCTCTCGGGAGACGGCGTCGACAAGGGTGGGAGAGGGGGAAGGTCATCCCCGACCAACCTTCCCGCTGTGCCTTTGCCAGCACCCTCTTGAGCGCCCTCATCCTCATCATCAATAGCGCCCTCATCCTCCTCATCCTCATCGTCGGTATCCGGATCCTCCTGATTCTCATCCTCCCCCTCCTCCTCTTCTTTGCCCTCAGCGCCCTGGTCCTCCTCGTCCTCTCCCTCCTCCTCTTCGCCCTTGGAACCCTGATCCATCTGGTCCTCCTCGTCCTCTCCCTCCTCCTCTTCTCCATGATCCTCCTGATCCCCCTCATCCTCTTCCTCCTCCTCTTCGCCCTCGCCTACAGGCTCCTTCCCCGACCTTCGGGATCTCAGTGGCGACACTATGAAGACTATGTCGTCACTACTAGCCGATCCAAGATCTGTCAGGACCTCCTGCTTCACCTTATATTTTCTAAAAGATGAGGACGTCTAGGACTCGGACTCCTTCGCGGAGCGGCCTGACGAGTTGGCCTCGAACCGAACTGAATGCGCGATATTACAAAATAGAGAATACTAACCTGAAGAGTTTACCGAACGATCACCTGAAAAAAGTTGCCGACGGCAGGTAAGACCCTGTTCTTGAAATAGTGGAGAGTGAGAGTAAAGAAATGAAGAAGAAAAAGTGAAGAGGGGGAAGGGGATTTATAAGAGAAAATGACTCCTCGATTTCGCAATTAAAATCTGACCGTTGGATCTTAACCATCAAAGATTTAACGGCCGCTAAGATCTGGAGACACTTCGATCCTTGTGCTCCTGACGTCAGTAGTGGGCGTGGAATTACCCAAACTACCCCCAGGCCTTTCTTCCCCTCACGGCGGACTTTCTCGACAAGTCAATGAAGCTCGGGGCTCGGATGGCACCGCGAGCCACAATTCCTCTTCTATTTTTTCAGAAGGGTCGCCGCTCGGATGACACCGCGAGCCATAATTCCTCTTCTATTTTTTCAGAAGGGTCGACGCTCGGATGGCACCGCGAGCCATAATTCCTCTTCTATTCCACAGAAGGGTCGACGCTCAGATGGCACCACGAGCCACAATTCCTCTTCTATTTTTACAGAAGGGTCGACGCTCGGATGGCACCGCGAGCCACAATTCCTCTTCTATTCCACAGAAGGGTCGACACTCGAATGGCACGGAGAGCCACAATTCCTCTTCTATTCCTCAGAAGGGTCGACGCTCGGATGGCACCACGAGCCATAATTCCTCTTCTATTCCTCAGAAGGGTCGACGCTCGGATGGCGCCGTGAGCCACAATTCCTCTTCTATTTCTACAGAAGGGTCGACGCTCGGATGGCACTGCGAGCCACAATTCCTCTTCTATTCCACAGAAGGGTCGACGCTCGGATGGCATCGCGAGCCACAATTCCTCTTCTATTTTTACAGAAGGGTCGACGCTCGGATGGCATCACGAGCCACAATTCCCCTTCTATTCTTACAGAAGGGTCGACGCTCGGATGGCACCTGCGTGCCCCACCTTAATTTTTGATCATAAAGCTCAGAGCTCGGATGACATCGCGAGTCGCAACTCCCCTCTGTATTATTCAGGAAGCTCGAAGCTCGGATGGCATCGCGAGCCACAAAATAGCATCCCCTATTCATAGGGGCTCGGGGCTCGGGTGACACCGCAATCCCCAGAGTCCTTCCCTATTTACAGAGGGCTCAGAGCTCGGATGACACCGCGAGCCCCAGAGTCTCCCTCTATCCTACAGCAGGGGGCTCGACTGCCGACCCCCAGTGCTCGAAAAACCGAGCCCCATCTCACCTAACCTCGGCGTCATCTCGCTCTTCCAACTAGCGAAAGGACCGTCTGCCGATCCTCTGAGCTCCTCTGCCGACCCCAGGCACTCGACAATGCGACCAACGCCAGCCGTCAAGACTCCTAAAGCATTAAATATAATGAAATCATCCAGTCGCTACTACCAAGTATAGGGGCTCTGACCTCGGATGTCATCGCGAGCCCTAGAAGCACTCCCCTATTCACAAGGGGCTTGGAGCTCGGATGACACCGCGAGCGCCTACAGCCCTCCTCTATTCTCAGGAGGCTCGGAGCTCGGATGAAATCACGAGCCCCAAAAATTCTCCTCAAATGAGGGGCTCGCTGACCGACCGTCTATGCTCAGCGAGCCGATCTCCAACCCAACAGGCGTTGGCATCTCCTTGCTCTTCCAACTAGTGAGGGGGTCGTCTACCGACCCTCGAAGCTCGTCCACCGACCCTCAACGCTCGCCTACCGACCCTCTATGCTCGGCAAGTCGATCTCCACCCCAACAGACGTTGGCATCCCCTTGCTCTTCCAACCAGCGAGGGGGTCGTCTGCCGACCCTCAATGCTCGCCTACCAACTCTCTATGCTCGGCGAGTCGATCTCCACCCCAATAGACATTGGCATCCCCTTGCTCTTTCAACTAGCGAGGGGGTCGTCTGCCGACCCTCAATGCTCGCCTACCGACCCTCTATGCTCGGCGAGCCGTTCTCCACCCCAACAGACGTTGGCATCCCCTTGCTCTTCTAACTAGCGAGGAGGTCGTCTGCTGAACAAGGGCTCGTCTGCCGACCCTATGGCTAGGCAAGCGTCACTCCGACCCCTCTACACAGCATCCTGCGCAACCTCCGATGAGGGATCCCTTCCTCCTAACCCCTGGCCTCTTCTGGAAGTAGCAGTCCTACTTTCTCACCACACCCTCCACCTTGCTCTTCCTATAGAGGTAAAGAACCACTCCTACACGGCTGGTTCACCCAGCCCTCCAGGAATATGGGGCTTGTGATATGGGTTGGATGACATGGCCCCTCTGGGCCACAGGATCCCCTTCAAAATGCGTGCACCTCCAGATCATCTAGATCTGCCACGTTAGCACCAGAAAACCTCCCTGACCTCTGCCACGTCAGCCCAGAAACCGTCCGGGCCCTTGCCACGTCAGCCCTATAACGCTCGGGTTTCCACCGCTTCAGCCCCACGGGCAGCCGGGTCCAGACCCGACCCCAAATGGGTCCAGACCCGGTTGGCATCTTCTATAAATACCAGATCCCTACTCATTTTCCAGGTAATCGATCTTTTCCCACTCAAAACCCTAGTTACTGTTACTCTCTCTCAGTAGCTGGCTAGATCATTGGAGGGTCTGCGACCGGGACCAACCCCGATATTCCTAGACCGTCTGCATGTACACAAGACTTTGGATCTGATGTAATATCCCGGATGGATATTAAATTGTATAAATTATTATTTTTTTATTATTTTGTTTTAATTCCAAAATGGAATTATTTTGGTGATTTTCACCCGGTTTGTTCATAGACAGTATCTGTACCCATATACCGGTCAGTATACATCCATATTGTATCAAATTGGTACCGTGATCTTCCGAACTAATAATAAAATTTATTTTATTATTATTTCCGAAATTAAATTATTTTTATACGGATTATGCGAAGATTTTTGGTATACGCATATATATACACACATGTATGTAGTATGTCGATTAGTACATTATACAAATTGTGTGTTGTGTATTTTTGGACAAAATACTTGTCTTTGTTATGACAAAACCTATTAGATTATTAAGGTTTTTAAGTAGTTAAACCTAGGATTAAAAGACATAAGGATTAAGGAAATCTTCTAGAAGCACTCTCTCTTCCACCTCACCCCTCCACCTCACCTAGCACCATACCCACACCATACCTCCACCTCATCACCTCCTCCCTTAGAAAGAACCGGCCCCAATATGTGGGAGGGTTTTTGTGCATTTGTGTGTGAAAATTTGCACTCCCCACCCTTTTCTCCACCTATAAATACCCCCTCCCTTCACCTTAGTCTCATTTTTAGAAAGACAAAAGGAAAGAAGAAAAGAAAGAGAGGAAAAACTAACTTGAGAGTTTTCCATTGTAGGATCTATGGGAGTTCCTAGGAGCTAAAGGAAGGAGAAGAGCTAGTCTAGTTCTTTCATCAAAAAGAGATTAAGGTGGGGGGTTTCTCTTTTGGTTGTTTGTTTGTTTGAGTTGTTGTTTTGGGATTTCTTCTTCTTCTTATCCTCCTTGTTTATTTTTCTTTTGGTGTGGATGTTTTTGTAGTGATGTGGTAGTATGTTGTTCTTATCTTGTATGTTGTAGCATAACCACCTAAAAAGGAAAAAGAGTAATGAGAACTTTAATGGGGCACATAAGAAGGAATTTTTGTTAGTAGTTATTGTTGGATAATAAAAAGAACTAACAACTTGGACAAATTTTCCTTAAGCATATGGGACAATGACATTAAGAAGGATGGATGGTGGAGTCTTCATTGTGTTGTTAAATGAACAACTTGACATGAACATATGCATATGTGTATACATACCCATTGGGATGTAGAACTCAACAAGAACTTTGGCATAAGCACATAGTGGAAGTATTATATGCATTGAAGTTGTATAACTCAACAAATGAACCCTTATTTTTGCTTATTGCTCTCTAATTGATAAATGCTAACCTTTGTTACAAAAGAAAAAGGAAGGAAGAAAGGAATGCTAAGTAGGACTTGTAACCCATTATATGAAATTGTAGTTCATAAAGAAAGAAAGAAGGAAGGATAGATAAATGGTCCTTGTAATAGCTAGTAAGTGGTTACCCATTCTTAGTAGATATTAATGCTTAGATGATATTCATGCTTAAATAGAAAATGCCATGCTTGAATGTTGTTCATACTTGAGTTAGTAGTTATTCATGCTTAAGTAGTTAGTAGATACTCATGCTAGATGATATCATAGTGAAGGTAACAAATCTATGCTAAATTGTTGTAGTTAAAGTAAGGAGGTATCATACCATGCTTAATTCCTTGTAGGAAAAATAAATACCATGTTTAGATTATGGTAGGAAAGTATTATACAATGCTCGATTTATTGTAGGAAAAATAAATACCATGTTTAGATTATGGTAGGAAAGTATCATACCATGTTTCATTCTTTGTAGAAAAAACAACTACCATGTTTTATGGTAGGAAAGTATCATACCATGTTTCATTCATTATAGGAAAAAAATAAATACCATGTGTAGATTATGGGAGGAAGTATTATACCATGCTTAGATTGTTGTAGGAAAGTATAATCCATGCTTAGATTAATGCTAAATAGCATTACCATGTTTAGTATGTTGTAGGTTCTACTTGAAATGTATACCATGCTTAGGTTGACACTCAAGTAGTACACCATGTTTAAGAATATTGTAGATTCATGCTAAGTATACATCCATACTTATATTGTTGTAGATAAATGTTGAAGTTGAATACCATGCTTAGGGATGTTGTAGATTCATGATATGTCATATACCATGCTTAGGAATGTGTAGGATTGAAGTTGTATTACCTACCATGCTTAGGATTGTTGTAGGAATGGTTAAGGTTGTATACCATGCTAAATTATTAGTACTCATGCTAAGTTGAAGCAATTAACCATGCTTAAAGTAGTGAGAGATATCCATGCTTAAATCTAGTAGCTATTCATGCTTTAACTTATAGTGGATTTCTACGTAAGTTGTATCCATGCTTGTAGTTAAAGTGTTTAGAAAAGAGATTAATCGTGTTGTAGTTATAGTAATAACTATCACATTGTGGTTGTAGTATTAACTATCGCGTTGTAGTTATAGCGTTAGTAAGGAACTATCATGTTATCGTAAATTGTGCTAGTAGAGAACTAGCATGATGTGGATTGTAACGTTAGTGGAGAACAAATCATGTTGTAGTTGCAATATTAAGTTGCGAGGTCGTTCTAGCTAATCCCCTAGAAGGAACTCATGTTGAGATTGCTTAGTCGTTCTAGATTCAAGAGCCATGCATGCTTGAATGGTATATTGTAGCTTCATATATAAAAGTTGTTAGGTTGTTTTGGGCTTCGCATTGGTAGGATGCCTGTTTTAGGCTGTTAGTAGATTCTTCTGTTGCTTCTAATAATAGAAGATCAAGTTTGCTAGTAAGTACGTTTGGTTGCTTCTAGGTTTGATTACCTGTATGGTTGTTTTTGTATGTAGTCGTCTCATACGTGGCTCACCTGGGTCGTATGTAATGGTTGGTCTCATACGTAGCTTAATTGGCTCGTATGTAGATATTGTAGGCTGTGAGTGGATCCGATGAGATCTTGAGAAGTCTAGGTTAAGACAAGGTAATTGTTGCACTCTTTAGAAGAGGGACGTGTATGGTGCTTTTTCATGCCGAGTTGGAAGCACAGTGCCGTGTCTCGCTTGTTTGGTTAGAAGAGGAACACGTACAGTGCTTTTTCAGGTCGAGTTGGAAGTACAGCGCCGTGTCTCGCTTGTTTGGTTAGAAGAGGGATATATATACGTTGCTTTTTCAAGTCTAGTTGGAAGCACAGTGGCATGTCTTGCTTGTTGGTTAAGGGTTAGTGACATCGTTAGGATAGTAACAGTTACTTAACCATTTGTATCTATGAATTTCCAAAAGGCGAGAGTTTGTGTTAGGGGTGGTACCCTATAACTCAACCTCTCCTATAGGTTGACACTAGGTGGTGTTATTGGGATGTATTCCCCTGTCAAAAGGGGTACGGGCGGTGCTTTTTCATGACAAGTTGGGAGCACGGGTTTCGTATCTTGATTGTTAATTCCTGAATGTGCCATGATAAGAACGAGAGGGTTCCTAGGAAATAGACCCTACGATTCTGTCAGGTTCTATGCCTTCTCATGACCAGTTGAGGGCACGGAAGAAGGTTGAAAAGTATCTTATAGTTCGTGTCGACTTTTGAGTGGGGTCCGGTGCGACTAGGCAATAGTGGCAAACAAGGACACCACTATTGACTGCAGTAACGGAACTAGACCGTACCTGCAACTTCGCCAGTCATGTAGTATCATGTCAGAAACAGGATGGGTACAAGAGTAGAACTCATAGCGCGGGTTCAAATCCCTATAATGAAGAGACGGCTTGAGATGGGCGCATGTAGTATGGGCTGCATGTTGCTTCGGAGACTTTCTGGCATTAGAATAAGAGCATCTTAGCTTAGTTAATATTACATTAGATTCTAGTCATAGCACTCACGAACACTTAAACTACACCGACACAATTTTCATGTTTCTGTACGTTATTTTGGGAGATTCGCTGCTAAGTTATCAGCCTTAAAGCATCAGTGAATACTGACGTCCCACTTCAATAGGTACTGAATTGCAGGAGTACAGGTGCAAGATTCAGGAGGACTCAAGGCAAGAAAAGCGAGGAGTCAATATCATGTTTTAGTTTCCGCTGTAATAATTACGTTGATATTCTATTATGGAAAAGTACTCAAGTGAGAGTTACCAAGTGTTGTTTTTCATTCTTTGTACTCTGATGAAAGTTGTTGAAAGTGGTAGCACTTGGGAATGTAAAGGTACTATTGTAACACTATCGTAATGTATTGCAGTTGTATGATACTCAGACTTGTAATACATTGGGTGTTGGATAAAAGTTTTAAATTCTCCTATTTTTCTGTGTATTGTGACTAATTGAAGAAAAGGTCCTGGCTCATGTCATGAATTCTCCATATAGGAAGTTCGAGGCGCTACATCCGAGCCCCCCGATCCGAGCCGAGCATCCAGCCTCCACCTCACTACCGCCTACTTTCGTACCGTTCGCCCGACCGAGGGTCGTCTGCATAGGAGTATCCTCTATCAATACAAATCAAGTAAGAACTCACACCTGGTGCATCCACACGCCTCCCAAAAATAAACCGCATCAATGGTGTATGCATATATAAGGTATAATGAGAAGATAAATAGCATGGTAAATGTCAAAGATGTGATAATATGATGATATGAATGATATGGTGTATGTGTGATATGCAGGTGTAAAATGGAAATTTTCTGTGAGAATATGAAGTGAAATTTGCGTGGTGTGTGTATGACGTGTGGGTGATTCATGAGAATTTTATTGGTATATGCATATTATGCGATATATATATATATATATATATATATATATATATATATATATATATATATGGAAAGCTTCAGTTGTGCACTCCTCTAGTGCACACGGCATGTGCACTAGGCCTTCGGGCGTTCATATCGACGATTCGAACCGTTCACATTGATCTACACATCTAAATTAGTCTAAATATGTAAAATCAAATTATTTGAAATTCATTTGCCCATCCATCATGTGACTATAAAAAAAAATTATTTTCAGCCATACAATTTTGTAACACTTCAACAGATGGGTAAATGAATTTCAAATGATTTGATTTTACATATTTAGACTAATTTAGATGTGTAGATCAATGTGAACGGTTCGGATCATCGATATGAACGCCCGAAGGCCTAGTGCACACGCCGTGTGCACTAGAGGTAGTGCACAACTGAAGCTTTCCATATATATATATATATATATATATATATATATATATATATATATATATATATATATATATATATTGAGATAAAATAATGAGATGATATGTAATGCATAAGACCTATATGGCAGCGAAGTGTATTTGATGCGTAAGACTGTATGACAGCGATGTGTATTTGATGCGTAAGATCTGTATCACAGCAATGTGTATTTGATGCGTAAAACTTGTATGACAGCGATGTTTATTTGATGCGTAAGACCTGTATGACAGCGATTTGTATTTGAGGCGTGGGTGAGCAGCGATCTGTGTTTAGACCAAGCTATCAGCTCTAGTTTTGATGGATGCGTAAGACCCTTGGTGGCAACGATCTGTGTTTTGACTGATCTATCGGCTTTAGTTGTGTGATGACATGGGCACTGGTCGACAAATTAATAAAATGAATAAATGTGAAATAAAAAGGAAAATGAGTAAGAAGAGAAAGCATATGATATGAAATGAGAATGAGAAATTAAAGCAAGTGTATTATGAGTTGAGAATAAAGAGTAAAATAAATTATATTATAAGATGAGATTGAGAAAGTAATTAAAGTGTATGATATGAAATGAATATGAGAAAGTATAGAAAGTGTATAATACGAAATAAGAATGAAAAAGTAAGGGAGTATGTGTGTGAATTAATATGAATAAAATGAAGGAATTGTATTGTGGGAATGAATACAAGAAGTAAAGAAATGTATGATGCATTATATGAAAATGAGGAAGTATGTATTTGAATGGAAATGAAAGGTGAAGAAATTGTATTATGTGAATATCTACGAAAAGAGAAGAAAATATGTATGAGAATGAATATGAAAAGTGAAGGAATCTTGTATATAAATTAATATGAAAAGTAAAAGAAAATGTGTATGTATTATACGAATAAAATGTAAAGTCATATGTATTAGGAGTGTGAAACATGCTGTAAAATATGGCATGATATGAGTGGATGCAGCTTGGAATTGTGTCGAGGAACTACTTGCCCGCTATTGGTACTAACTGCCATGGCACAACTCCCAGGGTGAATTGGTGGGTTGCTGATATAATAGTTGTATTGGGAAATAGTAAATGAAAAGTGAAGTAAATTGTAAGATGAAAATGAAAATAAAGTAAAGTATTAACCGATCTATCGGCTTAAGATGTGATGTTATATTACCCAAGTTCTACTTGGGGTGCGGTGATTATTACCCAGGCTATCGACTTTGGGATGCGGTGTATTACCTGATAAGAAAGAAAGTTAAAGTAAATTGTATTATTAGATATAAATGAAAATGAAAGTAAAATATATTATTGATAAGAATGAGAAGTAACTAAAGTTGTATGAAGGGATGAAAACGAATTATAAAGCAAAATATATGATAAAGTGAGAATAGCATTAAAATAATTTGTATGATGAAATCAGAATGAAGAGAAGATAAATTGTAACATATAATGAGATTTTGAAAGTTAATGTATTACAAGATGTTATGATATATGTTATAAGATATGAATGAATGTGATATTATGAGATTGAATGCATATGAATAAGATGCGATGAAAACAGATGAATGTGATGATATGCAATAAAATAAATAGATGTGATGAGATGCTATGAAAATGCATGTAATATTATATGATGAAATAAATGTGAAGTTGTGTGATGAGTATATATATGAAGATGAGTATGAAAGAATATGAGTCATGAGTTTGTAAATGAAAATAAATGGTAAATGAAGTATGTGGTTAACTAGGAATAAAAAACAAGGTAATTGCATTATATAATTACAAATGAAAATAAAGAAATGGTGATGTGAAGATATTCATGAAAAGAGGAATATTGTGTATGTGATTAAATATGAAAAGTAAAAGAATTATATATGTGAATTAATATAGTGTTATGTCTTTGAATATAAAGTGAAAAAATTATCTACATGAATTAATATGATGTGGCATATATGAGATTAACTATGAAGAAATTATGTGTGTAAAATTAAGGTGAATAACTCAGACAAATTGTGGTATGGAAAAGAATATGAGGAGTAAAGAAAGTCGTACGTATGATATAATATTATATGAACGTAAAGTAAAGTTATATGTGATATTAGTATGATGCATAAAGTGATGTCTCTTAAGTGAGGAATATTAGAATGATTTTAAAACTAAAGATAAATGTGATATGAGTTGATATAAGTTGATATGCCTTGGAATTGTGCCGAGGAACTACCCGCTCGCTATTTCCATGGAATGGTGGGAACTACCTGCCGAGGCACAACTTCAAGGTAGTGAGAGTGGTTATGGATATGTAGATTGGTGCAGATTTAGAAGAGTAGTTTGATATAAAGTTGCATTCATGATGTTTTTATGTTCAGATTTCAGGTGAAATTTTATTATCTTGATATTCATAAGTTCATTCTATTTTCTTTATATAGTTTAATTTATTTGTTTAACTAGTAAATTATACTCACACCAGACATGACTAATCCCTGTTATTTTCTGGGGGTTAGGGGAGCCCCCCCCCCTGAGGGTGGATGAACCTAACTCTCCTGCAGGTTTGATAGCAGCGAGGTGAGATAATTGTTGTGGTTTTGGTGGTTTTATACTTTTGCTCGTAGTAAAATGGGATATATGTATGTATTATAAGTAGAAATGAGAGTAGATTGATGTATTATTTTGTATTATGGATGATTGGGTGTATAACTATAAAGTATAATAATATATATAGTGCTGTGATGAAGTACGAAAACCCATACCCACCTTGTTGTGCAGTACTGGGTTCTGTAGTTAATTTTTGAAAAGGTTTTTCTAAAGTTTTACTAAAAATTATATATGTTTTCAAAAGAATTTTTGGTTTTCAATTCATATCCTGCTTGTTATGAGGTATTATGCCCCCAGAGCCGTTTATATTATTGTCGGTGTGATGTTGAATGATTTGGCCTGGGGAGGATTGAATTATATTACAAGTATATTGATTTGTGTGATTGTTTGCAGATTTCCGTAAGGAAACTCTGTAAAAGGGCTAATATTTCAGGGGAAACTCTGCCGGAATTTTTAATAAAAATTTATAAGTATTTTTCTAAGTTAGAAATGGTGTAGAAAAGTAATAGGTTAAGTTGATGATCATTGGAATAAATTATAGTTTTTAAAAAAAAGTTGGGGTGTTACATCCAACTTGTGTTGTATTTTGCTGTCTACATTGTGTAGAGGTTTGGGGTTCACCCGGGCGTGTTTCTCGACGAAAACGGGGCCAGGATTGACCCCATATTGGACCTAGACTTTGCTTGTTGTTTGAAATTGTAATTTCACATTTTTAGGGCCCTTGATACCTAATCAGGTATGGGAACATTGTAGAGTATTACCCTGATGTATGGTGCTTAAGTAGGGTAACTTAGATAGAGATTGGGACCCTAGGCCTAAGTTTTGATGCATGAGTTTGACGGGTAGACCAGGAACCCGTGTCACCTCGAACGTATTGGAGGAGATGACTCGTGCGCTGTCGTGCTCACCGTACTTGGAGGAATGTCTGATGTTGTTGGTGCCACCACTTTGTCAAAAGACCGTGGAGTGTAAAGATTAGAGAGAGAAGCATGTTTGGGTCGAGCTGAAGTCATAGTCAACTCCAAGCGTGGAAGGCGGTGGTGGCAGTCGACTGTGGTATGTTCGTCCGCTTAGTTTGGGCCGAGTTGGGCTCTTTTATGGGATGGGTTAAGTTCTAAATGAATAAGCTAGGTTGACTAGAAAGAGCAACAAGTAGAACTTAACTAGTTGTTCTCGAATAGATCAAGTATATGTCTACTAAGTTAGGATGTGAAACTAGTTGGTGATCGGCGGTTGATTAATACAATAGATCTAGTTTCGCCCAATAATCATATAGATGAGCTAATAACCAGGATTAGAGCTTTCACTAGAGCGAATAGAATCGGAAAAATCTGATGATGAATTAATAAATGTAGAAATGATAAAATTTAACCTTATTCATTAGTTTGGCTATAGTTATTGGTTAGCGTTAGTACCCTTGGGCATGGTAGTATCCTAGAGTTAGATCGAGTCATTGTTGTGTGTTAAGAACATGCACTAGTGGGTGTTGTACTCACCTGTCAAGGGGACACGTGCAGTGTCTTCTCTCCTGTCAAGGGGACACAGGTGACATTGTCTCAACTGTTAATTTCTGGGATCTAGTGGAAAGAACGGGAGGCGTATATCTCCTGTTGGAAGCTAGTGGAATAGACCCCTAAGTGACTGTTTATATTTTGTGTTATCAAATAAGTAGATTCTATGTTAGCAACATAATGAGGAGCAAGTGCTTTACACTAAGTCTTCTGGCGAAGTAGGGATAGTTCCTGCGGGACCCTACAGAATTGCCTTATAATCCTGATAACTTTTGGTAAGGGTAGAAGTAGCTCTATCTGCAGATTCCGGTAGAGCTGCGGCAAAGTCAAATGATCATGGGAGTGGAGAGAGACCACTGATCCTGGCGGGGTGGAAATATTTCTTCATGTCTAAGCGAATAGAGTGATCATTATCACTCAGCGTGGATAGACCACCGAACCGACTGCAGTGACGGAAGTAGACCACACCAATTGCAGACTCTACCATTCACTAGATGAATATCATAAATGGGAAAGAGTATTAGAGTTGGATGCATGGCGAGGGATCAATCCCTATTATCTGGAGATCACGTACTTGATTTGGGGTATGTAGTATCTATTATTTGGAGATCGCATACTTGATTTGGGGTTTGTAGTATGAGATGCATATGTTTTCCAATTCAAGTGTGCATTAGATTCTAGGTCATGACATACACTGATACTTGAAATTTGACTGCACATTTTTCTTTGCATTAAATATTGGTTGTTGAGTTTTGGAGAGTCGCTGGTTTTATTAGCATTACATCAGTTGCATTCAACTGACGTGCCCACAGTGTGATTAGTTGTAGGACTATTGGATCATGGAAGAAAGAGACTCGAGCTGCGTAGAGCGTCCAAGTGGAGATTATAAATTTTGTACAGTAAAGTTATTGATGTAATTTATGATGTAAAAGATTTATGTAAGATTGTATTATACAATGTAACATTCTGGGATACAATATAAGATTTAATTTTCTGTCAATTTTCTGTGTTGAACACTTGTTCTAAGTAAGATTCTGGCTTGTGTCTCAAGTTTCCTGTGTACTGGGCTCGAGGCGCTACTAGGACTACCCATGTTCGAGTTGTGGGAATGTAGTAGTTGTGAGATTTACCCTCCAAGATCTCCGAGATTCGTGCAATGATCGTACGGTCTTGATTAGCCGTGATTTTTACCCCCATAAATATTGTTATGTATTAGCATGTATTTGACACAATTAACTATATGTGACAAACTAAAGATATCGTCAAGTGAGGTATTAAGTGAAAGATATCGTCAAGTGCTTTACTTAAGCTTGTGTTGCTTTTATGTTTAAATGCTAAATTCTTTTGTGAACTCACAGTGAAAGACGTTCGATGGAGATATTGGCGCCTCAGAACATGTTTTGAGAGATATCGTATATTGCACCTATTGGCTTTGGACGGTAGGATTATTGTATTGTATTGACTTCTGGTGTTGCATTGGTTCCATCGAAGATGTTCGATAGAGGTATTGCTTCAGAGGATACTTCCAAGGAGATATTGGACCCATGAGATCTACAGGGCTTCGGCCGGTAGAAATATTGCATTGAATCGTCAGATGAAAAATGTTGTATTTTATTGATTGAAGTTTTTTTTTTGAAGTTAAAGGTGGAATAACGCCACCCTGTTTCATTAATAAGAAATTAATAAAACAACCCCAGCTTACCGGGAGAAAAATAAAAGTACAGTGCAGAAAATAAAACATAGCCCCCCAACAAAACCCTGGGAGGTGGGTCTAACCATCCATACAAAGTACAACCAAAAGTACAGAAGATCGAAACAAAATACAATGTAGAGGTACTTGCATCCAGTGGGAATCCGAAGTATCATGTTCCATATGAGCATGAAGGGTGCCTACCCCTCAGTCTAGCGTCGGTCCAAACTCGACCTCCTCATCATCAAATTCCTCCACCTGGAATACTGTGGCAATCATCCCTCTAGCTCCTGTGGCAGCAGCTGTGGCCCAAAAAGAAATAAGATGCATGATATGAGTAAGGTTACCAGAAATACTATTACATGAAGCACGAAAATAAAAATTATTTCTGTCAAGCCATAACACCCAAGTAGTTGCCGCAACGGCAATGTACCAAGCATCCTTCATTTCTTGGCGTACTGATGCAAATTTGGGGCCAATCCACAAATCCTCGTATTCGTTGGGATAGTTGCTTGTCCCTAAGGCCTGTAATACCTCTACCATAGTTGCCTTACTCCTTTGGCATTGAATGAAAAGGTGATTCAAATTCTTCGTATGCATGTTACAGAATCCACAGTTGGTTACTAATTGGGGTTGTCTTTTGGCAAGGTTCTCTCTGGTGAGGTTAGCATTATTGAGTACTAGCTAGAGGAAGAACCACACTTTAAGGGGTGTTTTAGCCTTCCATAACACCTGTGCCTAACTGGGTCTGCATCCTCGATGGTGAATTCGATGGTAGAGAGACCTAACAGTGAAAGCTCCTTTGGTCTCTAATCCCCAGTGCATCTGATCTGGGCCCTGAGCACACATCACCCCGTTCCGTGTAATGTGTGTTTGCAGTTCGTGCAATTTCTGAAGTAACCCTGGGTTTAGAGGACCTCGGAAAGATGGTCTCCAGTTGCCCTTCTTCCATGTCTCGACCACAGAGACATTCGGGTAAGTCGTTTTCTCATACAGATCTGGGAAGGTCTTCTTTAGGGTATGGGCCCCACACCATTTGTCCCACCATAATCTGGCGGACCGTCCATTACCAATAGTCGATGTAATTGCTGAGTTGAAAGGCCCGCTTGCTTTGGTAATTCCTTTCTGGAAGCGAGAAACTCTAGACCCTACCCGGAAGCCTAAACTTCTCGTACCTTTTTCCCGAAGGTACGGTTGAATAAAGTCCTGCCAACCTTCCCGCTGGGGTGGAAGACCTTCCACCACCATTTCCCCAATAGGGCAAGGTTCATTTCTCTTAAGTCGATGATGCCTAGTCCTCCATACTTCTTCTTCATGCATGCAATGCCCCACTTGACCAGGTGATATCCCCCCCTATTCAAATCCGCCCATTTCCAAAGGAATCATTTCCGGATGTGGTCAATCCTTTGGATTACCCATTTAGGTAGCTCAAAAATAACATGTAGTAAATAGGCAGATTAGACAACACCGAGTTGATAAGTACCACTCTGCCCCCGAGGGAAAGCAATTTTACTTTCCAACAAGACAATCTGTCCTCCACCCTGTCTATGATAGGTAGCCAGTCCGTCTTAGTAAGCTTCCCTGCTCTGAGTGGGAGCCCCAAATATTTGATTGGAAACTCGTCTGTCATATAGTTTAGTATGGTAGCATGGTCTAGTGCTTCTGCATCGAAAAGTGCAATTGGAGTCAAAGCACTCATGTGAAAGTTAATCCTGAGACTTGACCAGACCTCAAAACAGTAGAGGGCCCCTTTAAAGCAGACTGTTTCTGTCCTTTTCCCATTGCCAAAGAGAACGATGTCGTCAGCATACTGAAGAATCGTGCATCCTTGATTAGCGGTGCTGCTAGCCACGGCCGTTATCCAACATTTCCTTCGAAAGTTATCTAGCATGCCCCTCAGCACATCCGCTACGATAGTGAATAGAAGAGGTGACAGTGGATCCCCTTGTCGGAGTCCCTTCTTGCAAGAAAACGGTAGACTCGGTCGCCCATTAACCGAGATAGCCGTTTTACTAGTGTATAGGCAGTGTTTGATCCACCTAATCCATTTATTCCCGAAGCCTCTCCCTCTGAGGGCTTCCAACAAGCACTCCCAGTCAACAGAGTCATATGCTTTCTCAAAGTCCAATTTGAGGATAAAATTCTTAGAATTGCCCATATGGCAATGGTGGATAACCTGTTCTGCAGTGGCCACACAGTTCAAGATACATCTGTCCTTGATGAAACCAGTTTGGGTTTTGCTAATTAAGCTGTCCATGATGCTACCCAGGCAGATGGCCATGACCTTTGTGATGATCTTAACTGAGCAGTTTATGAGGCTAATCGGTTTAAAATCTCCCACCCTTGTAAACTCCACCCGTTTAGGTATCAGGACTACTTCCGCAAAATTGAACATGCCCAATCTGAGGTTGTTGTGGAAGAATTCATCCATCAGCGCCATAATGTTCCCTTTTATTTCTTCCCAGAACACTTGGTAGAACATCATTGGGAAGCCGTCTGGCCCCGACGACTTGTCAGCTCCTATTTGAGTGATGGCCTTTTCCACTTCCATTTCCGAGAAAGGTGCTTCCAATGCAGATAGCGTTTGTGCTGACTCGTTCTGTCTGCCCTGCCAGAAATTCCTCCCTCAGTGGGACCCTGAAGTCATTCTTCTTCCCAAAGAGGCCCTTGTAGTAATCTTGAAAGGTTTTGGCAATCACATTTTCATCTTGCGATGTCCCCGTTTCCGTCTGTATTGACAGTACTAGATTGGATCTACGTCTCGCGCTTGCCACTCGGTGGAAGTATGCCGTATTCGTGTCTCCCTCTTTGAGCCACGAAATCCTCGACCTTTGTTGCCACTTGATCTCCTCCAGCTTATAAAGATTGGCAATATTTTCTAGGAGCTCTAGTAGCCTGTTTCTTTCATCTTGAGACAGTACTCTCGTTTCTTCCAGTCTTTCTAGCTCATCGATTCCTTCCAAGAGGGAATCTTTTGCACGCCAAGAATCTAGACCAATTCCATCTGCGCAGCCGCCTTCTCAATCTACGGATTTTTCACACCATCTGGTTGCAGCATCCAACCCAGCAGTTGGGAGCGCCCAATTTTCCATCACCATGTGGTGAAATCCCTGGATTTCACCTGGATTTCAAGCCAAGCCTTCTCAAATATGAACTTCCTTGGCCTTTGAGATCCCTGTACCCCAGTATCAAGCAGGACCGGTGTATGATCTGACGTGGGCCTAGGGATAGATTTAGCGGTTGCTAATGGGAATTTAGCTTTCCAGTCCATCGATACTAGTATCGTATCCAATTTGGCCATAATCGGGGATACTTGCATGTTAGACCATGTAAATAGTCTGTCATTGATTAGAATATCAATTAGCTCTAGTTGTGCGATCACCCTATTGAACTTTTCTCTGTGTCTGTCGGAGGAGCCTCTACCCTTGTGCTCGAAAGCAAATCTGGTAATATTGAAGCACCCCCCAACAATCCAAGGTTCCGGCCATCGTTGTCGAATATCGATCAGCTCTTGCCAAAAGACTTCTCGATCTGTAGCCACGTTCGGCCCATATTTTATTGATTGAAGTTACTGTGAATATTTGGTTCATATTGCATATGCATAGTCAGTGTTATTGTCATAGTTGAGCATTGATAAATTCTATATAGTCATGGTTATTAAGGATTAATGCCTACTAGACTTTGTTTATATTGTAGTTTGGTTGTGTGAAATAGTAGAGTATTTATTTGAGGGTAATATTGTTATTAAATTATGGATTTATTGTAAAATAATTGTTGTTGCATTGTCATTGTTTTCAACCATCTTTTAATTAGTGTTACTGTTACATACTTGATTGCACATGCCTTTATTGTTATGATTATACACAAGCATCGATAACCAAGTAATGTCTTGTTGAGAAAGATTATTATACATCAGATGGTTGTTATATTTTAGCTATAAACGTGTCATGTTTGTTATGGAAGGATAAAGAGTGGTGTTTGGCCCAGCTTAGAATTAGTTTCTTTTCTCTTTTAGAAGGAGAAGCTGGGTCAAACGCATAATTTTAAAAATTCTACAGAAGGAGAAGTAGCTTATTTTTAATGAAGAAGGAGCTCTCAAAGAAGCCATTAACTTCTGGCTTCTCCTTTTCTCTTTTTTTTTTTACCTCTTCTCTTTTTTTCCCCTTCCCACATATCAAACTCTCATAATACAAATTTTCCCCCTTTCCCTTCCCCTTCATCGCTGAACAATCGCCGCCGCCAAACGCTGCCCTATCCTTTCTTCGCTGGACACCGTCGATCTCTCCTTTCTGATGCCGTCGATCTCTCATTTCGAACGTCGTCAAATAGACGCAATGATGTTTTCACTCTCCTTTTTATCTGAAATATCATCGTCCTCAATTCCTCGAATATCAAGGTCTAAATTTTTGGGTTCGCTAGATTCATCATTATCTGCAGATTTAAATTTCACGTGACTGATCAATGAGAAGCTTTTTTGAGCAAAAATCTGGACAGGGGATGTAGGGATTCTATCAATGAAAGAATTCATAGGAATTTAAATTATAGATTAGACAAAAGAAATTAATCACTTTCACACGAAATTTAAATTATTAGCATGCTTTCATTAAGAATAGAACGTAGTGCAGATGATACCCAATTTTCAAGAAGCTAATTTCTAATATTCTGGTCCTTCAACATACTCATTTTTTTTTTGTTTGAGCCATACAAGTCAAATTAAAACTTATGCTTTATGTTTCGACAGAAAACACTAGCCTAGTTACAGTAAAATCAACTAAGCTAGTCCACAATCTTCTTTACATATTATAAACATCATATGAAATTCTCCATTCGCCTTTCTCTTCTATGTTCTAACAACTCTAAATTTGCACTCGTTTAGATTATGTGGTATTGAAGATGAAATTCTCCATTACGTATTTTCTAGGTTATTCTAAACATTTCATTTATTAGTAATATAAAGATTTTTTTTGCAATTTGATAACTTATATTTTATTCTTAAATAAAATCAAAGCTTAAATTGAGTATAAAAGTAGCTTACAATTGATATCTTATGCCAAACAACTTCTAACTTAAAAGTAGCTTTGAAGTTGAAAAAATAGGCTTTCCAAATAGCTTCAGCTTTTAATTTCAAAGCTCTACTTTCTGGCTTCTCTTTCTGAAGTAGCTTTAAAGCCCAAAAAAAGCTAGGCCAAACACAACCTTAAGGCTCCAACACTACAAAATAGTGGCTTTTTCCAGTGCTTTTCTGCCGCGTTTACTTAAATCGCCAGAGAATTACTGGCATTACATTGAAAAACGCCAGGATAGATCCGACATTCGAATTAAAATTCTAAATCCCCAAACCCCACCTCTCTCCTACATTATATCCCCAAAATTCTAATCTTTTTCTAGGGTTTCCATGGCCTCCAATCCTCCGAAGTCACCAAACCCCATGGTTAATTCTTTCAAACCCGATCCACAAGTCGAAGAAGAAGTGGATTAGGAAGTGACCCTACCAGTGAAAGGAGCCGATGGAAGAAAAGGGGGTTGTCGGAGACAGAGAAAGGGGAAGTCGCGAAGAACGCAGATCTAGATTTCATCTTCAAGTTCCTCGACTTCGCTGTGGAAGCCGCGAAGAACGCCGTCGAGGTAATCCAAAACCCTAGATGCCGAATTTTCACTATTTCGCAAATGTTAATGTTGATTTTCGGGGGGATTTCCAGATAATTCGGAAGGGGTTTCACCTAAAAAAGAATGTGGAGCACAAAAGAACGGTAATGCTCAAAAACTTATTTAACTTTGGATTTGGAAGATTCAGTTTTTGTAATGTTGTTGAATAGTTTTGATTTTGTTATGAAATGAGACTGGAATCTCAGATTGGATTAGAGCTTGTTATTGATTTGAAGTGGAGTATTATGTGTATACTTAAATTCCATGGGGTTTTTTGCACTTTTGCTGTTGGATTTTAGGTTTTTATTATTAAATGAAGCTCTTGTTGATTTTACGGATGAGAACAAAGCCATATAGACAATTGATATGGATAAAAATAAGATTAAATCGGGACCGTTCAAATTAGGCATGAATCTTAAAGCTCTCAAGGGTAAAACGATAATTTCACCTACAAACGAGTCTGAAATGGGAACTGGGTCTTTCTTCAAAGCCCAATAACCCATAAATGGATCTGTCCTACTGGGTATAGGTAGCACCCCGTTACAAACCAACCCAGATGGATAAAGAGTAATTCAAATCATGATTATCTCTAAGCGGCGGTTTAAACCTCCTCTCTTATCATAAAATAGATTTAAACTCTCCTTCTTATCCGTAAACACCGAGAAGTAGAGATAAATCCTTATCTCGAAATGGGTTCGAAGGCAACTATAAATACCCCTCTCCTCCCACGATAACAAGGTAATCAAACTTTTTCTACATAAAGCTCTCGCATAATCTTCCTGATTACTGACAAAAGCGTCGGAGGGTTCATCGTCGGGATCCATCCCGGTGTATCAAACTTTTTACAGGTTCACGGTAGCGGCAAGAAACCAGTCAAAATGCCGGTGAAAGTCAACAGGTTTGCTTTATTCGTTACTCCAAGAATCCACAAATTCATATGTTTGCTCCCATACCAAAATCAGCAACAACAGATTTGCACTGTCTGTTGGAAACGAAAAAGCAATCCGACCTTACTTCATCAGCAAAAGTGGTTTCAAACCATGCATCTGAAAGAGAAGGGAAAGGCAGCGGCCTCCAGCCAAAGAGCCACTCCTCTTCCTCCTCCTCCTCCAGTCCAGGATGTTCTTCCTCAACAGCCTCCTCCTCAACGGGCCCCTCCACAGTATCGAGGGACTGCCCAGGGGGGCTCTCGTCGGGGTCGTCCAAAGCAACATCCTCTCCATGATCATGTCTCGATCCACAATCCTTCAGTTGAATCTAAGGCTTCTCAAAGCCCCCCCGAGCAGGATCTCCGTTAAGTGATTGTTAACTGCCAGTAGGGGGTTGACCTCCGAAATCACTTGAATGGATGGCGAGCCCTTGAGGGAGTCCACCAACCTGAGCACCCAGGGGTCTCGAGATTCCGGACCCCCCGCAGACCGAGGACCAGAAGATCCCCTCCCCCGAGGAGGCAAAGAGAGTCACCTCTGTGTCGTCGGCGGAGAAGTCATACTCCTGTAAGCCGAGCCATACCTAAGGACTGCCAAGTTGGAGGGGCACCAGTCACAAGGGCAGAGTTCTAGGATTTTGAAGAAGCCATTCTGCGGGCCTTCAATGTTGCTCCCAACCACGAGCAACAGACGCCTAGTCCTCATCCTGCCCCAATCCATCACCACCGCACTCCCAGTCTCCTTCCGCAAGAGAAAGAGTCTCGGGGCTCGGCAAGATATGACCGAAAGGAAGACTCGGTCTACCGCCGTCTCCACGAGATGGAGAGGCGCCTTGTCCGACTTGACAGAGGAGAGGAACAACGGGCGAGGAGTTTCCGCCCTGAGCAGGCTTCTGTTCTCCCGGACCATCATGGAAGCCCCGGTCCTGGAAAACTTCAAGCCCCCTAACTTTGAGTCATAGAACGGGGAGTCGGACCCCGTCGACCACATCGAGAGTGTTAAAACAATCCTGATGATCCACCAGGCTTCAGATGCGCTCCTTTGCAAAACCTTTCCTGCCACGCTGAAGGAGCTTGCGAGAGAATGGTACTCTCGACTCGCCCCGGCCTCCATCTTCTCATTCGATCAGTTCGAAGGGCTCTTCCTTACTCATTTTGTGAGTAGCCACCGGGCCGAGAAAACAAGTGCATCTTTGGTGACTCTCAGCCAAAGAAAGGGTGAACACCTAAGAGATTACGTTCGGCGCTTCACAGCCGAAGCCTGGTTTATTGCCTCCCTCAACCAATCAGTAGCCTCGGCGGAATTCGGGCACAACATCACTAACACCGACCTCAAGGCGTCCCTTGCCTAGAAGCCTCCTTGGGACTTCTCAGAACTCATGCTTAGGAATGAGAAGTATATCCAAGTGGAAGAGGCTCTCAACCCCCCACTTTAGAGGAATCATCTTTCGGGAACAAACGGAAGAATACGAGCGAAAAAGGGTCCCAGAAATTCCAGAGGGACGACAATGGCCAACGTCGCCCAGCTCCTCGTTTTGAGAAGTTCACCCCCCTCAGTGCTAGTATATTAGCAGTTCTTATGGAGGTGGACAAGGAAGGGCTACTCCGTGCTTTTCCTTAGAATGAATACCCCTGGAAAGAAAATAAACAGGGATAAGTGGTGCCGCTTTCACAGGGACCACGACCACGACACGGATGATTGTCGGGCTCTCAATGAGAAGATCGAAGAACTCATACAGTGGGGACACCTGGCCAAGTTCGTCCGAAAATACGAGGCCGATCTTCCACCCCGAGGAGCCTACAAGCGAACAGAAAGGTCCACCGAGTTCCAAGATTCCGAACCTGGGGTCGTCATCCACCTTATCCATGGAGGTCCAATGGGGGGAGAACCAAACTCCTCCCAAGAGGCCTTCATCCTATCGTAGAAGTAGGATTTTAGTTTTCAATAAGGCTGATGCTTGTAACCCGGCCAAAAGCATGTAATAATGGCTCGCCCCATTGAAGCGGCCGCTTAGTTTATCTCAATAAAATTTAGCTTTTTTCTATTGAAAATTATTTCATATGCCTCATGCCTATCTCTCGAGTCACATCTACGACTCGTTAAACGGTAAGTTCGGAGTCCAACTTGTCCTACAAGGTTGTTCCCACAACTTAGTAAGCTCAAAAGGCAAGTTTGGAGTCCAACACTTGGTTCGATGTTGCTTTAGCTGCTTGCAAACAAGCAAGTGCAGGGCAGCTCACCATTCTGAATTGCTCCTACAACTTGTTAACTATCTTAACGACGAGTTCAGAGTCCAACACTTGGTTCGATGCCGCTTTAGCTACTTGCGAACGAGCTTGTACAAAGTGGCTTACCATTCGGAATTGCTCCCACAACTGTTGAAACTATCTTAACGAAAAGTTCAGAGTCCAACACTTGGTTCGATGCCACTTTAGCTACTTACGAACGAGCGAGTACAATGTAGCTTACCATTCAGAATTGCTCCCACAACTGTTGAAACTATCATAGAAACTAGTTCGGAGTTCACAATCATGGTTCAAAAATTGCCCTTACAGCTTACAAGTATGCGGTTTCGGTGCTCAAAACGAATATTCAGACTACTCCCACTACTGGTTAAATTTTGCAACAAGCAAGTTCGGAGCTCAACTCTCCCCTAGAGTTGCTCCTCAAACTTGTCTCTCAAACGGCTCTCTCCCAGAGCCTGCTGATGTTCTTCGCTCCGCTCGCCTCCCGAGTGGCCTCCTACTTAATGAGTTCCGAGCTAAAACTCTCTCCTAGAGTTGCTCCTCACACTCGTCTCCAAGAATGGATCTTTCCAAGAGCCATACAAAGTACTTCTTAACTTCATGAAGAACAGTAGGACTATTTTGACCATGAAGAAGAATAATTCTTCTACTGACTTCTGAAAAAAAATTGTAGATCTTCAAGTCAGCTTCGAAGCGAGTGGTCGAACACCCTGATCGGACCTCCGTAGCTCCGCAAAAATTAGTTACGGTGAAGCTCGCCACGACCGTTCGCGAAGCAACACAACAATTCTCCGAACATGACATACGGTTCAACAAGCGACACGTTCGTTCGCCAACCATTGCGGGTGTTCGCCAAACGGTCTGAGAGGGTCGAGCAAACAGGGATTCGAACAAAATTTGGGCAAAATGGTGTTGACCAGTCATTGGTCACAAGCCACGTCACTCATCTGTAGCTCGACGCACGCTTTCCATGCTCGCCGTTTCAAGCCGAACAGACGCAGTTTTGATAAAAAAATGAGCAAAATGGCATTGACCAGTCAACGGTCAATGCCACATATCGCTCAGCTGTAGCTCGCCAAGTCATTCGCCGAGGCACACTGAGCAAACGAAGAACCGAACGAAACAAGACCAAAATCGTTCATCGGAGATTCGCCTATTTGTTCGCCAATGTTCTTCAAAACTTTCTCCAAACATTCACCGACCGTTCGCCGTGATCGCCAGATCGAGCTGAGCAGAAGTGGATCCGAATGAAAAATTAGTGAAAATTTCTCCTCGCGATCCGCATTCAAATCAAGTTCAACGACCACAAATTCTCAAAAAAAAAATCCAAGCAAATACACTCTCGGTTCGTGAAAGAGGAAGAGCTCCGGATCGGGTCGAGTTTATGGCCCAAACCCGAAAGCAAATTCCAAAGGCCAAGACACTTAACGGGTCGGCGGGTACGGGTCTCACACCCGTGAACCCACAACTCTCCTTCATCCCCCTCTTCTTCCTCTCCTTTGTTTTCTCCTGCCAAAAACCAAAAGAAAAAAAAACCCAGCTCATCTCCTTCGCCGAAGCACTGAGCCCATCTCCAAAGCCAACTTTGCTATCACCATCACCTCCACGGTCGAGCTCCCTTTCTTACTTCCAAGCTCGACCTCACGACCGCCACCGCCGAGCTACCTTAACGCCGAGCTCGATCGTTCACCGCTTTCTCTCTCTCTCTCCATTTTGAACCCATCAACGAGAATTCGCCACGTCCAGTTCGACCATTCGCTGAGCTCACCTAACTCCCCCTTAATCGAGCTTATCCTCTCACCGAGCTTCCATCGAAGAGCTCCAACTCCCCCCCATTCGCCGAGCATCTCCTTTGCCAAGCTCTGCCCCTAAAGTTGAGCTCGATCGTTCACCAAAACTCCTCCTTATCGAGCTACCCATTGCCGAGCTCGACCCCTCACACTGAATTCGCCGAGCGTTAATGCCGAGCTCCAACTCCAAGTCACCGCCGAGTTCGAGCACTTTTTTGCCAGTCTCCACAGCGACGAGCTCCATCGCCAAAGTTGAACCCATTACTGAACTTGTCGAGCTCGCCCCGCTTGCTCGTCGCCATAACTGCAGTCCAATTGTCCCTTATCTTCGCTCGCCGAGCTCGCCCAACTCCGAGCTCACCTCCACTCCTCGACCAACCTCCTCACCACATTCGCCAAGCCCCCCCCCCATCAGCATAGTTCATCTTGGTCGAGCTCGGCCTCACCACGTTCGCCCAACTCCATAGACCGAATGGGGAGCTCTGTGCTTGGAGGTCCACGGTGAAAACGTTGGGTTTGAGGCGAAGTCGAGCAAGAAGACGAACGAAGACGGAGGACAGGCAAAAAAAAAACTGATCAGTGGTCGACCGTTGACTAAGTCAACGGGTCGCCGTTGACCACCACGTGTCAGCACCGCGAAAGTTCGCATCATGCATCGAACGGAGTTGTCGAACATAAGGGTTTCCAGACAGAAAATGGGAAAAAAACTATCGCTTTGCGATGCACGCTCCCTGATCATGGTCAACGCACAAGATTGCACCATGTCATCAGGTATTTAATTAATTATTTAATTAATTATTTAATTAATTATTTAAAAAATTCGAAAAATTAATTAAAAATAAAAAAAATTAATAAAAAATTCTAAAAATAATTATTAATTCGGATTTTTTTAAAATTATGAAAATAATAATTAATTAAATTAGAATAATTAATTAAATTTTTCGATAATTAATTATTTAAATTCGAAAATTGAATAAAAATTCAAAAAATGATTAAAAATTAGAAAAAAAATCAGAAAAATCTGGAAAAGTCACAAAAATCTAGAAAAATCTAAGAATAATTTTGGGCATTTTACAAGCTTAGATTGACACTATTACACCTCGAGTAAGATCTAAACTCTCTTAAGAACTCCGATAAAATCCCGTACATTATTAGAACAGCAAAACTACTCCTCAAAGACTGTAAAATTTAGTCTCCAGGAGTAGGGGAATCGCGATATGGCTAAAAATAGGATTGAATCGGTACCGATCAAATTGGGCACGAATCTTAAAGCTCTTAGGGGTAAAACGGTAATTTCACCAACAAACGGGTTTGAAATGGGAATTGGATCTTTCTTCAAAGCCAAATAACCCATAAACGGATCTGTCCTACTGGGTATGGATAGCAACCCATTACAAACCAACCCAAATGGATAAAGAGTAATTCAAATTCGTGATTATCTCTAAGATGCAGTTTAAACCTCCTCTCTTATCACGAAACGGATTTAAACTCTCCTTCTTATCCGTAAACACCGGGAAGTAGGGATAAATCCATATATCGAAACGGGTCTCGAAGGTGACTATAAATACCCCTCTTCTCCTACTATAACTAGGTAATCAATCTTTTTTCACATAAAGCTCTTTCATAATCTTCCTGATTACTGACAAGAGCGTCGGAGGGTTCGTCGCCAGAATCCATCCCAGTGTATCAAAATTTTTGCAGGTTCACGGCAGCGGCAAGAAACCAGTCAAAACGCCGGTGAAAGTCACAGGTTTGCTTTATTTGTTTCTCCAAAAATCAACAAATTCATTTGTTTGCTTCCCACACTAAAATCAGCAGCAACAACAATAATTATTTTGCTTTGAGAAATAAAAGAGACTCACTCCATGTAACATTGTGTTAATAAAAAAAACAAGATGCATTATTTATTAGAGAATACGTGATAACATTCGTATGCAACTTTACCTGTATTATTTATAACAGCTAAATCCGATTGCAGTTTCCAGTAAGTTTTGTGAACCTAAAGGCTCCTGTTTACCCTCGTCTAGCTAAAGGAAAAGTTTGGAATGAAGTATGTTTCTTTTACATTTCCTCTAACTTGTACATTATCATTCTGGTAGATGTAACTTGCTAGTAATTCTTTGGTTTTTGTGCCCCCTTAATGTATTGCTGAAGTATAAATGGTTGTGAAATTTCTATATTGATCCAGATACGTAACACGGTAACAGTGATAATTCATCTCTTAAATGGTTAGGCATTTCATATATGTGTTGGAAATATTTTTGGCATATTTTTCGGGCCTAGATTTCGGTGGGTTCCGGTCATCGGCAGCACCGAAAAGTGATTGGATACGTTCCTCTCGTCGAGTACTATTCTGTAATATACTCATTTGCCAAAAACGATTTCTGTATGAATGAGAAATGTAGGTCCAAAGTTGGGTACTCGAAATGTACCAACTTGAGAATTTTGAGAAAATGGATAGTTCCACATCAGATGATGGGAAAGATTTCTCTAGTATATAAGCTAAAGAAATGGACTAAAGGGCATAGCCCTAGGGGTTACCACTAACGTGTAGTGGATAGAGGACCTAGCCAAAATTACAAACACACACACACGTGCGCGCGCCCGGCCCGGCCGGCTCTGGCTCTGGCTTAATTTTTTTTCCCGCTCTAATTTTCCCCCTGGATCTAGTTTTTGAGGCGTTTGAAATTATGTAACTGGTGCCATTATTCTGTAACATTACTTTGCTGTTACAGAGTAATGGATCCATGATCCATCAGTTACGCCCTCATCACCTATAAGACCCTACAATTTTATCTGCCAGAGATACAGTTTTTTGTGCACTTCATAATCTTCTTCTTCTTCTTCCTCTGAGTCCAAGAGTACAACACAGCTACTGGTTCGCTGATATAGGGTGCTGCTCTTCAAGGAAAGGTAATATACAGTTGTATCCTGGGAGACAATTCGTCAACTACCGTCACACTACGGGGTGAATTTTGCTTTAAAGATAGAGATCTTAATCTCGACTCTGTATTAAAGTGTCTGGTTTGTTCTTTCATTCCTGTAATTGTAGTTCTTCACAAACATTGTTAGGAATTTCCTATTTTTTGATATTCGAGTTCTAACAATCTTAAAGAAAAATTTTTCCTCTACTCTAACAGTTTTTGTGAAGATTCTTTACAGGTACTGTTATCATTTTGGAAAAACAAAAAACAAAAACTAACAGTTGAATTTTAACTGTTTCAGAAAAAATGGAAACCACACAAAATGAGAATGTCAGTGGAGTGCTTAGTGCTCAAACACCAGTGACCCAGAATGTGACTGCACAATTGGTTGCATCACAAACAGTCGTTCTGCCCACACATATAACTGTGGAAGAAAAACTAGAAAAGTTCAATGGAACTGGATTCAAGAAGTGGCAAGGAAAGATGCAGTTCTACCTGACCACCTTGAAGCTGGACGGGCTTCTCACTGAAACTGCCCTTATGCTGGCCCCTATGGATGCACACTCCGTTGCTGCGGTTGACGGATGGACTCAGGGTGATTATCTTTGCAGAAATTACATCCTGAACGGTTTGGTAGACCCTCTATACAATGTCTAATGTGTCTTCAAGATTTCCAAACTTCTGTGGGGGTCTTTGGAGAAGAAGTACAAAACAGAAGATGCTGGCTCCAAGAAGTTTATAGTTGGCAAATTTCTGGACTACAAGATGGTTGACTCCAAGACTGTTGTGAGTCAAATTCAGGAACTACAGGTGATAATGCACGAAATCGCTGCAAAGAACATGAAGCTGTGTGAACCATTCTAGGTTTGAGCGTTCATTGAGAAGCTTCCACCTGGATGAAAGGACTTCAAGAACTACCTCAAGCACAAACGAAATGAGATGTCTCTTGAGGACCTGATTGTCAGGTTGCAGATTGAAGAGGAGAATCGCAAGGCTCACAAGTCCTATGAAAATTAGTCCATAGAAAAGGCCAACATAGTGGAGCACGAACAGAAGGGCAAAAAGAGGAAGTTCTTGCCACATGCCTCGAAAAAAAAACCTGCCGCAAAGAGGTTTGCTGGAAAATGCCACAAGTGTGGTAAGCTGGGGCACAAAATCTCTGACTCCACAGCAAGGATAACAACCGTGCTGGAACTGGACAGGCAAAAGGAAATGACAAATCCCATGCGCACATTGCTGAGAACTTGTCCAATGGTCTCTCTGACTGGGACCTCTGTGCTGTTGTATTGGAGGTCAATCTGGTGGGGAGCAATCCACATAAGTGGTGGTATGATACAGGGGCCACCAAGCACATCTGCTCGGACAAGGATATGTTCACTTCATACCAGAAGTGCAACAAGAATAAACAGTTGTTCATGGAGAATTCTTCCACCTCGAAGATTGAAGGAACATGGAAGATAGTGCTGAAGATGACTTCCGGCAAGAAACTAACACTAAGCAATGTGTTGCACGTTCCGGATATTCGAAAGAACCTGGTATCGGGATCTTTGCTAAGAAAGAATGGATTTAGGATCGTTCTTACATCTGATAATTTTGTACTTTCAAAGAATGGGGTGTACTTAGGAAAAATGTATGTTAAGGATGGACTATTCAAATTCAATGTAATGACAGTCATCCCAAAATCTGCTGTTCCTGTTGTTCTCAAAATTAATGAAATTAATCCTGTTACTTATGTTGTTGAGTCTTCTTCTGTTTGACAAGAAAGACTAGGCCATGTTAATTTCAATTCTCTGCATCGATTAATTAACATGAATTTACTACCAAATTTTAAGGTAGACAACTGCAAAAAATGTGAAGTTTGCACAAAGGCCAATCTCACTAAAACTCCATCCCGTTATGTAGAAAAAAATACTGAAACTCTATGTCTAATTCACACGGATCTGTATGATTTAAAAGACGTGCAGACCAGAGGCGGTAAAAAGTAATTTGTGACGTTCATAGACGATTGCACAAAATACTGCTATGTAGACTTGTTACATAGAAAAAATGAGGCATTGTATAAATTCAAGGAATATAAGCTTGAGGTTGAGAATCAACTTGGCAAAACATTAAAATCGTTAGGAGTGATAAAGGAGGGTAATATGATGTATCGTTTAATATGTTCTGTTCTGAACATGGAATAGTTCATCAGACCACAGCTCCTTACTCACCTAAATCAAACGGTACTGCCGAGCGCAAGAACCGAACTCTAAAGGAGATGATGAATGCCTTGTTGTTGAGTTCTGGGTTACCCCAGAACATGTGGAGGGAAGCGTTGCTGACCGCCAACTATATTCTCAATAAAATACCTTACAAGAAAACTGGCAAGACACCATACGAACTGTGAAAAGGTAATGTACCTTCGTAAAAATACCTTAGATTGTGGGGGTGTAGCAAAGCTAGCAGTACCTAATTCCAAATAGGTCACAATAGGACCTAAAACCAATGACTGTATATTCATAGGCTATGCACATAACAGCAGTGCATATCGGTTCAAGGTATATAAGTCGGATATACCGGACGTCCATGTGAATACAATAATGGAATCAAGGAATGCCTCCTTCTTTGAACACGTGTTTTCGTGCAAGGATGTTATATATCTCAAACATACACGTCAACAAGGGACTGCAAGTATCTCGGTTGATGAACCAGGAGATGATAATGATGAACCTAGACGAAGTAAACTGGCTAGAACATCAAAGTCATTTGATCCTGACTTTGTAACATCCTTTTTGTTAGAGAATGAGCCCAGAACATTCAAGAAAGCTATATCTACGCCTGATGCTCCTATGTGGAAGGAAGCAATCAAAAGTGAAATAGACTCCATTATGCAAAATTATACATTGGAGTTGGTCGATTTGCCTTCTGGGTGTAAAGCTCTAGGATGCAAATGGATTTTGAAACAAAAATTGAAACCAGATGTTTCAATAGAGAAACATAAGGCGAGACTTGTGATATAAGGATTTAGGCAAAAGGAATACCTAGACTTCTTTGATTCATATTCTCCGATCACAAGAATAACTTCAATAAGAATGCTGATAGCTATTGCAGCTAATATGGGTTGGATGACGTGGCCCCTCCTGGGCCACAGGATCCCCCTCAAAATGCGCACGCCTCTAGGTCATCCAGATCTGCCACGTCAGCACTGGAAAACTGCCCGGGCCTCTGCCACGTCAGCCCGAAAACCGCCCGAGCCCTTGCCACGTCATCCCTATACCGCACGAGTTTCCACCGCTTCACCCCCATGGGCAACCGGGTCCAGACCCGGCCCCAAACGGGTCCAGACCCGGTTGGCATCTTCTATAAATACCAGACCCCCACTCCTTTTCCAGGTAATCAACCTTTTCCCACTCAAAACCTAGTTACTGTTACTCTCTCTCTTAGTAGCTGACTAGATCGTCGGACGGTCTGCCACCGAGACCAACCCCGGTGTTCCTAGACCGTCTGCAGGTACACGAGACCTCGGACCCGAGCCAAGCATCTAACCTCCACCTCACTACCACTTACTTCCATACCGTTCGCCCGGCCGAGGGTCGTCTGCATAGGAGTTTCCTCTATCAATACAAATCGAGTAAGAACTCATGCCTGGTGCATCCACACACCTCCCAAAAACAAACCGCATCAGGATGGCGCCGTCTGTGGAAAACTGTCTATTGTAGATGTCGACCCGAGCTCTGCCTCCAACGGTACCCCCGTCGACCCGAGCTCACATGGTGCCCAAAGCCGCGAGAACTGTTACCTCCGCATGTCGGTAGGACGTGCCTCCACAAGGCATCGCTGCCGATACTCATGGATCGAACAACAGAGGGGTCAGCCACGGCCCCAGCCAAATGCCTCTCGTCCGGTCCAGCCCGACCTACGGGGGGTAATCTTGAACCGACAGGCTAGCCGCAGCAGGGGAGGAACCGCTTCCAACTCAGCTCCAAACCATCCAAGACCTCTGTCCCAAGGGTGGGAGCCGGCGCTCAACCGTGTCGGTCGGTGACAACCCGCTCAACCAAACCGGGCCGAGTGAGCCCCAATCACCCACTAGGAGTTCCAGGACTTCCAGAAGGAAATCATGGGGGCCATCCGAGGGGTCCCCGTCGATGAGAACGTCTGCCGCTCCCACACACGGTCGGATGCCGAGGCCAGCGTGTCTCGCCCCTCAACAATCCCACCAGAGTATGACGACGATATTTTGAAGTGCCTCCAAGAAATGGAGGATCGCCTCGACCACTTTGGCAATGGCGGCCCAACGACCGCTCAGGGGTACAGGCCAGTTCGACCTCCTTTCTCCGTCTTCATCCTGCAGGCGGAGATACCCCAGAATTTCCGTTCACCTTAATTCGAGACCTATGACGGCGAGGGCGATCCTGCTGATCACATGGAAAGCTTCAAAACCCTCATGATGATTCACAGCGCATCGGATCCCCTCCTGTGCCGAGCCTTCCCCGCCACCCTTTAGGGTCCGGCTCGGAAATGGTTCTCCAAGCTCACCCCCGGCTCCATCTATTCTTTCGACCAGCTAGAAGGCAACTTCCTTGCCCACTTCATAACCAACGGAAATGCCGAAATAACAAGTGTGTCCCTACTTGGCCTCCGGCAGAAGGAAGGGGAGTCACTCCGGGTGTTCGTCCGAAGGTTCACCGCCGAGGCAAGGTCTGTCTCCTACCTCGACCCTGGGGTTGCCTAGGCAGCCTTTCGGCACAACGTTCGACACGGACAGCTGAAGGCCTCCCTGGCAAAGAAGCCGACGATAGACTTCCCCGACCTCCTCAACCGGCTCGAAAAGTACATCCGAGCCGAAGAGGCCCTTAGTCCAGAGGACCAGAAAGAAGTTTCTGGGAAGGGAGAGCGCAAGGCCGACGAGGTCGAGCTGGCGGAGAAAGCTCCGAGAGACGAGGGTGCCGCGAAGAAGGTTTCGCCGATCCCCCGCTTCGAGAGGTACAATCCGCTAACGCAGAACGTGTCGACAATCCTCTTAGCGATTGAAGACAGTGACCTCGTGCAATACCCTCCTCGACCGTCCAACAAGACCAGCAAGAAGATGGATCAGCGGTTCTACTGTCGCTTCCACCGGGACAATGGGCACGACACAGATCGTTGCCGCGCCCTGAAGGACGAAATCGAGGCCTTCATCCAACGAGGGTACCTTCGTGAATTCAAAAGAGAAGGTGTCCGGGAACAAAGGGATACCAGAAACATGAGGGATTCCCCTCCTCCTCGAGCACCCCGACAGCGCCCCGAGCAGGATCCGGAGCCCGAGGAGCCCAAGGGTCAGGTAATTTTGCATTGCGTCCACGGAGGGCCCATGGGAGGAGAATCCAACACTTCCCGCAAGGCATTTGTCCGAAATGTCAACACCGTCCAAGGCCCCTCTCTCCCCCCAGGTCTAACAACTTCCTGTCTCCTTCTCAGGGGAGGACCTGGAGGGAGTCCGACTCCCTCATTGTGACGTGCTCGTCATCAGCCTCTGCATGGCAAACTTTGAGGTCCGGCGAATCCTCATGGACAACGGAAGCTCGGTCAACATTCTTTTCCTGGGAGCATTCGAGAACTTGAAGCTCTCCCTCGAGAAGCTGAAGCCGGCCAGATACACCTTGCACGAATTCTCCGGCATCCCCGTAACAATAGAGGGGATCGTCACCCTAGACGTCACGGCAGGCACGACCCCGAACAGAAGGACCGAGTCCATGAACTTCATGGTTGTGAATGTCAAGGCAGCTTACAATGCCATACTCGGCCATCCGGGGCTCTTCTCCCTCCGGCAGTTCCCTCGGCCTACCATCAGAAAATAAAATTCCTTACTAACACTGGTGTTGGGGTTATTCGAGGAAATCAAGAAGCCACCCGTTCGTGCTACATGACGGCAATCGGGAGCGGTGTATTTTCCCTCGATGCCATCGAGTTGGAGCCCGAAAGGACCCAGCCCGAGCCAGAGCCGGTGGACGAGCTAGAAGATGTCTCGTTCGAGACAGGGGAAGCGTCGAAGCACTTCCGAGTAAGCTGCTCCCTCGTGCCCGACCTCAAGTCCGCCCTGATCGCCTGCATTCGCCGCAATGTCGACCTCTTTGCCTGGAAGCCCTCTGACATGTCCGGTATCTCCGAGGATCTCATCATGCACAAACTCAGCGTGATCCCCGGGTCGAAACTAGTTGTCCAAAAGTGGCACAAGTTCGCTCCGGAGCGACAACAAGCAGTAAACGCGAAAGTGGACAAGCTCTTGTTCGCGCATTTCGTACAAGAGGTCAGCTACCCTGAGTGGCTGGCAAACATCATCATGGTCAAGAAGGCGAGCGAGAGTTGGAGGATCTGCATAGATTTTACCGACCTCAACAAGTCATGCCCCAAGGATCCATTCCCTCTCCCGAGCAATGATGCCCTGATCGATGCCAGCTCGGGCCACGAGCTCTTGTCCTTCATGGATGCCTTCTCGGGCAATAACCAGATCCAGATGTTTCCTCCCGACATCGCCAAAACATCCTTCGCCACAGACCGGGGACTGTACTGCTACCGGGTTATGCCCTTCGGGTTGAAGAATGTCGGTGCCACTTACCAGAGGCTCGTCAACCGAGTCTTCAAAGATCAAATCGGACGTAACATGGAGGTATACGTCGACGATATGCTCTTCAAAAATCAGCAAGGACAGGACCATGTCGCCGACCTGGAAGATGCCTTTGGGGTTCTTCGAACCCACAACATGAGGCTCAACCCGGCGAAGTGTGCCTTCGGCGTCTCCTCGGGAAAGTTCTTAGGGTTCATCGTCAGCTAGTGCGGCATCGAGGCGAACCCCGAAAAGATCCAAGCCATAATAGACATGGCCCCTCCCAGGAACGTCAAAGAAGTCCAGAGGCTAACGGGGAGACTGGCGGCCATTGGCCGTTTCCTCTCCAAGTCTGGAGAGAAGTCCCTTCCGTTCTTCAAGGCGCTACGCGGCACCGATGGGTTCGAGTGGGGTACTCAGCAGCAAGAGGCCTTTGCCCAGTTAAAGGAGTACCTCGCCAACCCTCCTCTCCTCAGCAAGCTCGAACCAGGCAAGCCACTCTGGCTCTACCTCTCGGCATCGCAGAACGTGCTTAGTGCTGTCCTCGTTCATGAAGAGGAAGGGGTCCAAAAGCCCCTGTACTATGTAAGCAAGGTTCTGCTCGATGCCGAGACCAGATATTCCCGGATGGAGAAAGTGGCATACGCCTTGGTCATGGCCGCACGAAATCTCCGTCCATATTTTCAGGCACATTTGGTCCAGGTACTCACGGATCAACCCCTAAATGCGGTGCTCTATAAACCCGAGAGCTCGGGGCGACTAGTCAAGTGGTTGATCGAGCTCAGTCAGTACGACATTGGCTACCAGCCAAGAATGGCCATCAAAGGGCAGGCCTTCGCCGAGTTCATCACAGAATGCACCATCTCTGAGCAACCTACAAGTCAGGAAGTCGACCAGACATGGGAAGTTTACGTCGACGGTTCCTCTTACGAAGCGGGGAGTGGTGCGGGCATCATTCTTAGGGGTTCAGATGGTTTCCTCCTTCAATACTGCCTCTGCCTCAACTTTCCGGCCTCTAACAACGAGGCTGAATATGAGGCCATGATCGCCGGGCTCAACATGGCTCATCAGGCCGGCACCAGACAGATCAGGGCCTTTAGCGACTCTCAGCTGGTGGTCAACCAGATCACTGGGGATTACGAGGCCCGTGACGATCGGATGATCAAGTACTTGGTCGTGGTCCAACGCCTACTAACGTCCTTCGACGAATCGGCTGTCTTGAGGATCCCCCGGGAGCTGAACAGCCCAGGCTGATGCCCTGTCAAAGTTGGCCTCCTCATCCTTTGAAGGCCTCGACCGCACGGTCCTGATTGAAGTCCTATTGAAGCTAAGTACAGACTTCCCGGAGGTTCTGTGGGTTGAAGACGGAGCCCCTCCCAACGACTGGACCACTATTATCAAGAAATTTCTAGTCAAGGGAGAGCTCCCTAAAGACCGGGCTGAAGCAAGGTGAGTCAGGATCCGATCAGAAAGATTCACGGTGATCAATGCCACCCTCTTCAAAAAGTCCTACACCACAACGGATGGGAAACCCTACCTCCATTGCCTGACCCTCGACGAAGCCAAGTACGCCCTCAAGGAGCTGCACGAGGGGATCGGTGGATGCCACATGGGGAGCCGTTCACTAGTGCGGAAGGCATTAAATCACGGGTACTACTGGCCCACTATGCTGCAAGACGCCCTCGCCCTAGTGAAGAAGTGTGGCCCCTATCAACGGTTCTCCCCCGTGGAAAGGGCTCCTCAGGCAAACCTCCGGTCAATGGCCAGTCCGACCCCCTTTGCAATGTGGGGGATGGATTTGGTGGGCCCATTTCTAAAAGTGAAGGGCCAACGAAAGTTCCTCATTATGGCGATCGACTACTTCACTAAGTGGATCGAGGCTGAGCCATTAACGACAATCACCGAGCGACAGACCCAGCAGTTTTTCTGGAAACACATCGTCTGTCGGTTCGGGATTCTGCAGGTGCTCATTACAGACAATGGGACTCAATTTGCAGGTAAGCATTTCTGCAAGTTCTGCAAAGATCTCGGGATGCAGTAGCGCTTCTCCTCAGTATGCCACCCCCAATCTAACGATTAGGTCGAGAACGTGAACTTCCAAATCCTCGACGGCCTCAAGAAACGACTCGATAACTCTTCTAAGGGGTTATGGGTCGACGAGTTACCCAGCGTTCTCTGGGCCCACCGAACAACAAAGAGAATCCCCACGGGAGAATCCCCTTTCAATCTGACATACGGCGCAGAGGCTGTCATTCCCTTGGAGATCGGGATCCCTTCACCCCGAATCATGGCTTTCGACGAAGCAGCTAACTCTAAACAGCTGCGAGCCGACCTGGACCTCATAGAAGAGGTCCGGGAGAAGTCCTGCCATTAGAAGAAGCATCTACCAACAAAGAATTGAGAAGTTCTACAACAAGAAGGTGCGGCCCACCGACATCAAACTCGGAGACCTTGTTCTCCGAAAACTGGAGGTATCCAATCCCGGTCAGAAAAGGAAATTGGCCCCAAACTGGGAGGGCCCTTACAAAGTATCGAAGGTCGTGCGCCCAGAGACGTACTGCCTGACCAACCCAGAGGGCAAGGCTATCAAGAGGCTCTGGAATGCGGAGCACCTCATCAAGTTCCAAGGAGGAGATTAGCCTCCACTTGTAAATTATCATTAATATAATCGGCACGTCGTGCCTTGTTTTTTGTAAAAATCCAGTGTGACGTAAACATGCCAACTTTCTTAAAACAAGTTTGTGGCTTAGAATTTTGTTCTCAATAAAAGACGTCTCGAGCTCGGCGCTCGGATAGCATCGCGAGCCAGAAAAGCTTCTCTTCCAAGCTTGGGGCTCGACGTTCGGATAGCATCGCGAGCTCGAAAAAGCTTCTCTTGCTCGGCGCTCAGATAGCATCGCGAGCCCGAAAAGCCTCCCTTATAAGCTTGGGGCTCGGCGCTCGGATGGCATCACGAGCCCAAAAAACTTCTCTTACAAGCTTGGGGCTCGGCGTTCGGATAGCATCGCGAGCCAGAAAAGCTTCTCTTACACCTCTCTCCTGAGAACAAGTTTGGGAGCTCGGCATCGTCCTCGGGCAAGACGGGGCCTTTCTCCCAAAGCCCCCCGATCTTAACGCTCGGCGACGACCCGTGGCTACGCCCGTTACTGGCTTTCTCCCCGGTGTGGGGGCCCGGTACCTGTCCCTCGCATGATTTGGGCTTATTCAAGCCCATCAACCTATGCGTGAGGCAGCAACCGCCAGCTACACCCGTACTGTCTCTCCTAAGAACAAGCGTGGGAGCTCGGTGTCGACCTCGAGCAAGGCGGAGGCTTTCTCCCAAATCCCCCCGACCTTAACGCTCGGCGACGACCGTGGCTATGCCCGTTACTGGCTTTCTCCTCGGTGTGGGGGCTCGGCACCTGTCCCTCGCATGGTTTGGACTTCTTCAAGCCCATCAACCTATGCGCGAGGCGGCAACCGCCAGCTACACCCGTACCGTCTCTCCAGAGAACAAGTTCGGGAGCTCGGCGTCGACCTCGGGCAAGGCCCGGGGCTTTCTCCCAAAGCCCCCCGACCTTAACGCTCGGCGACGACCCATGGCTACGCCCGTTACTGGCTTTCTCCCCTGGAGTATGGGCTCGGCACCTTTCCCTCGCATGGTTTGGGCTTCTTCAAGCCCATCAACGTATGCGCGAGGCGGCAACCGCTAGCTACACCCGTACCGTCTCTCCTGAGAACATGCGTGGGAGCTCGGCATCGACCTCGAGCAAGGCGGAGGCTTTCTCCCAAATCCCCCCGACCTTAACGTTCGACGACGACCCGTGGCTACGCCCGTTGCTGGCTTTCTCCTCGGTGTGGGGGCTCGGCACCTGTCCCTCGCATGGTTTGGACTTCTTCAAGGCCCATCAACCTATGCGCGAGGCGGCAATCGCTAGCTACACCCGTACCGTCTCTTCTGAGAACAAGTTCGGGAGCTCAACATCGACCTCGGGCAAGGCGGGGGCTTTCTCCCAAATTCTCCCGACCTTAACGCTCGGCGATGACCTGTGGCTATGCCTGTTACTGGCTTTCTCTCCGGTATGAGGGCTTGGCACCTGTCCCTCACATGGTTTGGACTTCTTCAAGCCCATCAACCTATGCACGAGACGGCAACTGCCAGCTACACCTGTACCGTCTCTCCTGAGAACAAGTGCGGGAGCTCGGCGTTGACCTCGAGCAAGGCGGAGGTTTTCTCCCAAATCCCCCCGACCTTAATGCTTGGCGATGACCTGTGACTACGCCCGTTACTGGCTTTCTCCCCGGTGTGGGGGCTCGGCACCTGTCCCTCGCATGGTTTGGGCTTCTTCAAGCCCATCAATCTATGCGCGAGGTATCAACCGCCAACTACACCCGTACCGTCTCTCCTGAGAACAAGTACGGGAGCTCGGCATCGACCTCGAACAAGGCCCTTAATGCTCGGCGACGACCTGTGGCTACGCCCGTTACTGGCTTTCTCCCCGGTGTGGGGGCTCGGTACTTGTCCCTCACATGGTTTGGGCTTCTTCAAGCCCATCGACCTAGGCGCGAGGCGGCAACCGCCAGCTACTCCTGTACCATCTCTCCTGAGAACAGGTTCGGGAGCTCGGCATCGACCTCGAGCAAGGCGGGGGCTTTCTCCCAAAGCCCCCCGACCTTAACGCTCGGCGACGACCCGTGGCTACGCCAGTTATTGGCCTTCTCCCTAGCGACCATGGTGCCTCGTCGTTAAAACTGGAGCATGGCCACGGCTCTCTGAAGCCGCTCGGCCAATACGCTCGGCTCCGACTCACAACCCTTTCTATTTCAACAAAAATTTTATTAAGTTTTGGAGCGTCCGCCTCGGTAGATGCCCTGAGCTTTGGGTCGGTTGTTTGACCCTCCTCTCACCTGCGAACAACCCGGGGTTTACTGCTTTCACAAGCCCAAACCCCGAATTGTTCGAGGACAGCAGGAGGGCCACCGATCCTCGGCTCTCCTCGCCCCGAGACCATTCGTTGACCCCCCCTCTCGCCTACGAACAACTCGGGGTTTACGGCTCTGTACGAGCCCAAAACCCCAAATTGTTCGAGGACAGCAGGAATGCCACCGACCTCGGTTCTCTCCGAGCCTCCGAACCGATCGGTCGGCCCACCACTCACCAATGAACCCCCTGGGGTCCTCCGGCCCTCGAGGCCCGAACCCCGAATTGTTCGAGGATAATTGGTGTGCCGCCAATCCGGAGACCTTGGAAAAAGATTATGATCGGGGCGCCCGCCCTCGGCAGGCACCCAAAGTCAAGCGACTGATCAGCCACTCACTCCTTAAACAACCAGCTTGGGGGGAGGGGGATTATATAGCCCCCTAAGGGGTGTAATTAATGCATCTGGGAATGCAAAATAGCGGAAGGCGAAATGTCGGCATAAATGATCATGGGAAGGCAAAATGTCTCCATTAATGACTTATCGATAGGCGATACGCCACTGCATTTGCGCCCGTTGCACCAAGTCACCTCGGTGGCAACCCTTCGCAACAAGCACGGCAACCACCTTTGGCGATCAAGACAATCAAAGTTCAGAGAATCAAATGTTCTTATTATTACTCATTGCTTACAACTCAATGAAAGTCGGTACAAATACAAAGAACAACCTGCGGCTCACTCACACTCGGCTGGAAAACTCAAACTCAGCACTTCCTTCGGGGCTCCTCTCACGCTCGGCCAGATCGACCTGGGTAGAGACTCCTGCCACCGAGCTTCCTGCATCATCTGGCTGGGCTGCTTCAAATAAAAACGTCGGAGACCGCCCCAGCGTGGAGTTGCTTGCCTCCTCGATCAGACCCGCGCCCAACACCAACTTCAGTCGTTGGATCTCTAGCTCTTTCTCAATCACAGCCTCACGAAGGAAAGACTCCGAGGCCGACCGCCCACTCGAGGCATCCGAGATGGACCAGTCTGTCTCGATTACCCACCAGTCCCGGTCGGCTATAGCTTTATTCAGACGAGCCACCTCCAGAATGAGCTCCCTAGACTTGTTCGTAAAATAATTCACAGCGGCCACTTGATCACGAGCTTGTTTTTGCTGGCGAGCTAGAGCCACTTCCAATGCCTCCTTCCCGGTTCGGACCCGGGATACCTCGGCGAAAACCGGGCCGGCTCCCAAGGTCTCGTGCGTCTATCCAAGGACAAGAAACAAACAATCACAAGGAAAGCTAGAAAAATGAACAAGTAACAAAGCCTCGGCCTAAAAAAATAAATTTCATTTCTTTCGAAAAATTGATACAAAAGCCGCGGTGGCCAGTCCGCTCGAGGCATTTACATCAAAAAACAAAAAGAAAAAACTAGTCTATTCTTGAGGGGGGGTGGCACCTCATCTTCGGCATGGATGCCCCCCGCTTCGTCGCCCCCCGGGGTCGGCGGAAGGTTCGCCTCCCAACCATAGTAGAGGTGGCCCACGCTCTGCTCGGGGTAGATCTGCCTGAAGTGCACCTTGGCCTGCTCATACGCCTCGTCCTGCGCTATAATCAGAGCTATCGCCGAGGCCACCTCCATCCTCTTCAGGGCCTTCCGCCCCTTCTCCGCCTCCTCCTCAATCCTCTCCTTGAGACGATCCACGTATGCCTTGTGGATGTCGGAGAGCGAGGCTATCTGGGCCTCATGGACAGTCACCATAGTCTGAGCCTCTTTCAGATTGTCTGTAGCCTTGTTCAGCTCGCGGAGGTACTTCTCCGCGTTCCTCCTCTCGATGTAGATCTCCTTCTCCAAGCATTTTTGGAAGTGCTGACCATGGAGCATCGCCTGTCCGAGGGGGAAAAGATCAAAAAAATTCCACCAAGTTCAAAACCAGGGGAGAAGTTGCCGAACTAACTTACCGAAATATGCACCTGGGACCAGCGCACGATGGCCTGCTCGGCCGTCTGTGATGCCAGCGCCATGAAGTCACGCTCGGTGCCGGCCTTCGTGATGAACTCTACCGCCACTGGTCCGTCGAGCAGACTGTCCCCCGCACGATCGACCAATTGGGGGCGAAGGGCCGCAGTCCCTGTTGGCCCACCATCTCCTCGGCGGTGGGGCATGGCGGGGGAAGCCTCTTCCCCGGGACATCAACAGTTTTTCCCGAACTGCCCCTGCATCCCAGGGCGCCCTAGGCGTGGGAGGGGGGGTGGTGATGCTTCTTGGCCTTCTTTGCTTGAGAAGGCTCCTCGGCTACCGGGGCCGGCACCTTGGCGGGCCCCCCCCGCCTGAGCGGCCAGCTTCTCTTGCTCCGCCTTCTTCTTCTTCTACATATCCGCCCTCGCCTTCGCGGTAACGGCCAGCAAGGCTCGCCTATCATCCACCTGTTCAGAAATCATCTCTGCAAGAATGAAAAAAGAGGCTAAAGTTAACACGAAGGCAGAAAGATGAAAAATTCAGAACGAAACATACTAGGATCGGCCGGGCTCAGTCCGACCCGGGCGAGGTGTAGCTCGGTCACTCGAGGCCACGCAATACTGTGCCCCCTAACTATCTTCTCCACTCGCTTCCACTCCTTTGCTGTCAAGTCACTTCGCTTCGGAGGTTTATGGTACGGCTTGAAGAAGCTCCACTGGGTCGGTATTCCCCAAGCCTTCTCACTCCGCACGACAAAATACTTCTCTTTCCACCCTTTGATAGAATCCGGATGGCCTTGCATGATCTTCTTGTGCGGCCTGGGTGAGAAGTAGAAAATCCCTTCCTGATCTCCGAGCGAACTGATCCCTATGATGGCTCGGAAGTACGTCAACCTCGGCTCACCCCCTTCTCTTGGCACCTCAGGATAAAACAATTCAAGTGCTTCCAAGAGTTCGGACCGTACTGCATGGAGCATAACTTTGTCCAATTCAAGACCCTCTTAATAAAGGGATGCAGAGGCAGCCTCAGGCCTGAGGCGAAGGCATCCTCAGGAAACATACAATAGCCCGGCGCCAGAACCGTGGTGGGCCGAATGCCAGGGCTCGGGATGAAGACTTTGAACTCCCGCGGGATGAAATAAGAGGCCCTCAGAATGTGGAGATAGTCCGCCCTCAAGATGCACAGGATGATGTCCATCCGAATCTTCACCTGGCTCTCTTCACCTGGCACGGGAGGGATGGGGTCGATGTCCTTGATATCATCAAGATACGTCCGGATCGACCCTGGATTTTAAAAGGAGACTGGGGGAACTCGAGCCCGACCTAGGTGCATATTCATCTTGCAGAGGAGGACTGTCTGGGATAGTTAGCTTCCGCTTCTTCTGGCAAGGACGAGCCTTCCTCTCGGGAGACGGCATCGACAGGGGTGGGAGAGGTGGAAGGTCATCCCCGACCGACCTTCCCACTGTGCCTTTGCCAGCACCCTCTTCAGCGTCCTCATCCTCATCATCAACAGTGCCATCATCCTCCTCATCCTTATCATTGATATCCGGATCCTCCTGATCCTCATCCTCCCCCTCCTCATCACCTTCGATGCCCTGGTCCTCCTCATCCTCTCCCTCCTCCTCTTCACCCTCGGCGCCCTGATCCTCCTGATTCTCCTCATCCTCTTCCTCCTGCTCTTCGCCCTCGCCTACAGGCTCCTTCCCCGGCCTTCGAGATCTCAGTGGCGACACTATGAAGACTACGTCGTCACTACTAGCCGACCCAGGGTCTGTCAGGACCTCCTGCTTCACCTTATACTTGCTAAAAGACGAGGACGTCTCGGACTCGGACTCGGACTCCTTCGCGGAGCAGCCCGACGAGCTGGCCTCGGATCTGGACTAAACGCGCGACATTACAAAATAGAGAATACTAACCTGAAGAGCTACCAAACGATCACCGAAAAAAATCGCAGAAGTCAGGTAAAAACCCTATTCTTGGAATAGTGGAGAGTGAGAGTAAAGAAAAGAAGAAGAAAAAGTGAAGAGGGAGGAGGAGATTTATAAGGAGAAAAGTGACTCCTCGATTTCTGCAATTAAGATCTGGTCGTTGGATCTTAACCATCAAAGATCTAATGGCTGCTAAGATCTGGGGATGCTTCGATCCTTGTGCTCCTGACGCCATCAGTGAGCATGGAATTATCCAAAACTACTCCCAGGCCTTTCTTCCCCACACAGCAGACTTTCTCGACAAGTCAATGAAGCTCGGGGCTCGGATTGCACCGCGAGCCACAATTCCCCTTCTATTCTTACAGAAGGGTCGATGCTCGATGGCACCGCGAGCCACAATTCCTCTTCTATTCTTACAGAAGGGTCGACGCTCGAATGGCGCCGCGAGCCACAATTCCTCTTCTATTCTTACAGAAGGGTTGACGCTCGGATGGCACTGCGAGCCACAATTCTTCTTCTATTGTTACAGGAGGGTCGACGCTCGGATGACATCGTGAGCCACAATTCCTCTTCTATTCTTACAGAAGGGTCGACGCTCGGATGGCACCACGAGCCACAATTCTTCTTCTCTTCTTACAGCAGGGTCGACGCTCAGATGGCACCACGAGCCACAATTTCTCTTCTATTCTTACAGAAGGGTCGATGCTCGGATGGCGCCACGAGCCACAATTCTTCTTCTATTCTACAGAAGGGTCGACGCTCGGATGACACCGCGTGCCCCACCTCTATTTTTGACCATAAAGCTCGGAGCTCGGATGCCATCGCGAGCCGCAACTCCCCTCTATATTATTCAGGAAGCTCGAAGCTCGGATGGCATCGCGAGCCGCAGAGCAGCATCCCCCATTCACAGAGGCTCGGAGCTCGGATGACACCGCGAGCCCCAGAGTCTCCCTCTATACCACAGCAGGGGGCTCGACTGCCGACCCCCAGAGCTCGACAAACCGAGCCCCGTCTCACCTAATCTCGGCATCATCTCGCTCTTCCAACTAGCGAAAGGACCGTCTGCCGACCCCAGGCGCTCGACAATGCCAACCAACGCCAGCCGTCAAGACTCCTCAAGCATTAAATACAATAAAATCACCCAGTTGCTACTACCAAGTGTAGGGGCTTGGACCTCGGATGTCACCGTGAGCCCCAGAAGCACTCCCCTATTCACAAGGGGCTCGGAGCTCGGATGACACCGTGAGCCCCTACCGCTCTCCTCTATTCCCAGGAGGCTCGGAGCTCGGATGACACTGCGAGCCCCTACAGCCCTCCCCTATTCCCAGGAGGCTCGGAGCTCGGATGAAATCGCGAGCCCCAAAAATTCTCCTCAAATAAGGGGCTCGCCGACCGACCTTCTATGATCGACGAGCCGATCTCCAACCCAACAGGCATTGGCATCCCCTTGCTCTTCCAACTAGCTCGGGGGTCGCTTGCCGACCCTCGACATTCGCCGACCGACCTTCTATGCTCGGCAAGCCGACCTCCAACCCAAGAGGCGTTGGTATACCCTCGCTCTTCCAACTAGCGCAGGGGGTCGCCTGCCGACTCTCGTAGCTCGTCCATCGACCCTCTATGCTCGGTAAGCCGATCTCCAACCCAACATTCGTTGGCATCCCCTCTCTCTTCCAACTAGCGAGGGGTTCGCCTGCCTGACCCTCGAAGCTCGTCCATCGACCCTCTATGCTCGGCGAGCCAATCTCCAGCCCAACAGGCGTTGGCATCCCCTTGCTCTTCCAACTAGCGAGGGGGTCGCTTGCCGACCCTCGACGTTTGCCGACCGACCTTCTATGCTCGGCAAGCCGACCTCCAACCCAACAGGCGTTGGAATCCCCTCGCTCTTCCAACTAGCGAGGGGGTCGCCTGCCGACTCTCGTAGCTCATCCATCGACCCTCTATGCTCGGTGAGCCGATCTCCAACCCAACATTCGTTGGCATCCCCTCACTCTTCCAACTAGCGAGGGGTTCGCCTGCCGACCCTCAAAGCTCGTCCATCGACCCTCTATGCTCGGCGAGACGATCTCCAGCCCAACAGGCATTGGCATCCCCTTGCTCTTCCAACTAGCGAGAGGATCGTCCGCTGACCCCCGAGGCTCGTCTGCCGACCAAGGGCTCGTCTGCCGACCCTAAGGCTCGGCAAGCGTCATTCCGACCCCTCTACACAGCATCCTACACAAAACTCCGACGAGGGATCCCTTCCTCTTAACCCCTGGCCTCTTCTGGAAGTAGCAGATTCTACTTTCTCACCGCACCCTCCACCCTGTTCTTCCTACAGAGGCGAAGAACCACTCCTACACGGCTAGTTCACCCAGTCCTCCAGGAGTGTGGGGCTTATGATATGGGTTGGATGACGTGGCCCCTCCTGGGCCACAGGATCCCCCTCAAAATGCACATGCCTCTAGGTCATCCAGATCTGCCATGTCAGCACTGGAAAACTGCCCGGACCTCTGCCACGTCAGCCCGAAAACCGCCCGGGCCCTTGCCACGTCAGCCCTATACCGCCCGGGTTTCCACCGCTTCACCCCCATGGGCAACCGGGTCCAGACCCGGCCCCAAACGGGTCCAGACCCGGTTGGCATCTTCTATAAATACCAGACCCCCACTCCTTTTCCAGGTAATCAACCTTTTCCCACTCAAAACCTAGTTACTGTTACTCTCTCTCAGTAGCTGACTAGATCGTCGGAGGGTCTGCCACCGGGACCAACCCCAGTGTTCCTAGATCGTCTGCAAGTACACGAGACCTTGGATCCAAGCCTACAGATCCGAGCTGAGCATCTAGCCTCCACCTCACTACCGCCTACTTCCGTACCGTTCGCCCGGCCGAGGGTCATCTGCATAGAAGTTTTCTCTATCAATACAAATCGAGTAAGAACTCACGCTTGGTGCATCCACACGCCTCCCAAAAACAAACTGCATCAGCAGCTTTACGTAACCTCGAAATACATCAAATGAATGTCAAAACCACATTTCTAAATGGAGATTTAGAAGAAGTATACATGAAACAACCTGAGGGTTACATAGTTCCTGGATAGGAAAACAAGGTGTGCAAGCTTGTAAAATCCTTGTACGGACTGAAACAAGCTCCAAAGCAGTGGCATGCAAAATTTGACAATGTTATGATGTCAAATAGTTTCAAAATAAATGAATGTGATAAATGTATCTACATTAAAGATACTCTAAATGGATACATTCTGGTGTGTCTGTATGTAGATGACATGCTCATTATTGGTAGAAATAATGACTTTATCAAACAAACTAAGAACATGCTTAGTAGTAAGTTTGATATGAAAGATTTGAGAGTTGCAGATGTCATACTAGGAATCAAAGTTTCCAGGATGTCTGAGGAAATTACTTTGTCTCAAGCTCATTACGCTGAGAAAATACTTGAAAGATTCAAGAATTACTCCAATGGGACTGCCAAAAGTCATGTGGATCCCAGTCTTCACTTGTTCAAAAATACGGGTGACAGCATATCACAATTGGAATATGCACATGTAATTGGTAGTCTGATGTACTTAACAAATTGTACAAGATCGGACTTGGCACATTCAGTAAATATACTGAGCCGCTACATAAGTAATCCAGGACGAAGTCACTGGAAAGGAATAACTAGAGGCGACATACTTAGAGTTATGGGCTGCATTATATCAGATATCCAGCAATACTAGAAGGCTACAGTGATGCCAACTGGAAATCGGACTACAAGAACTCGAAATCCACAAGTGGGTATGTCTTCATTCTTGGTGGTGCAGCTGTGTCATGGAAATTCTCTAAACAAACGTTACTGGCCAGATCCACCATGGAATCTGAATTTATTTCTTTAGCCAAAGTGGCAGAGGAAGCAGAGTGGCTTCGAAACTTTTTAGAGGATATTCCCATGTGGAAAAAATCAGTGCGTGCTATATCTGTACACTGTGACAACCAATCGGCTATAGCAAGGGCAGTGAGTTGTACGTATATTGGTAAGTCTCGTCAATCAGAAGGCGACACAAAATCATTAGACAACTGCTTTCAAATGAAATAATTTCTATAGAGTATATAAAATCGTTCGACAACCCAGCAGATCCATTTACTAAAGGTTTGTCATGAGAGCGAGTTGTGAGATCATCAAGAGGAATGGGTTTAAAGCCTATGACGAAAGAGGATACTTGATGGAAACCCTACCTAGGAATTGGAGATCCCAAGATCTAGGTTCAAGGGGACAACTAAATCTTGTTGAATCTACGTGAGTACTGAGAGATTAAAATCTTGTACCCACTCTTAGGATGATAAAACAGTGCTGCCTGCAAAGGGTTAGGATAAGCTTGGCTTTTAATGATTCCCATCGCTTTGAAATACAAGTAGGAAATAAAAGTGGGGTATGGCCGGATACTCTTTATCGGCAATCACCTTGTGAGTGTGAAATGAGGCCATTTCTAGAAGAATGAAGAGATGCTACATTCTCCAAGTTCACTCACGATTAACCAGGATTGTAAAAGACCAAAATGAATACAATAAGAGAACCTAGTTTTGTGAGGAGATGAAACTATGTGATAGTTATTGTCTAGGTTCGCATCAAAATCCGGGTAGTTCAAGACATCATGTTCACTACCTAGTCAAGTGAATCCTATGGCTACTCACTAAGGGTGTTTCAAAGTTGAAAAATTACTACCATTCCTGATGCAGTGATTTTCTGATTGTACTCTCAGAGTTTTTTCTGTCATGTCTTTTTTTGTCATATCTGGATTACATAGTCTGGTAATTCCATTCATGCGAGGGATTATTGGAAATATTTTTGGCATATTTTTCAGGCCGGATTCCAGTGGGCTCCGGCCACCGGTGGCGCCAGAAAGTGATTGGATTACGTTCCTCTCATCGAGTACTATTCTGTAATGTACTCATTTGCCAAAAACGGTTTACGTATGAATGAGAAATGTAGGTCCAAAGCTGGGTACTCGAAATGTACTAACTTGGGAATTTGGAGAAAATGGATAGTCCCACATTGAAAGATGGGAAAGATTTCTCTAGCATATAAGCTAAAGAAATGGACTAAAGGGCGTAGCCCTGGGATTACCACTAACGTGTAGTGGTGAGAGGACCTAGCCAAAATTACAAACACACACACGCACGTGCGCCCGGCCCGGCTTGGCTTGGTTTAGCCTGGCTCTGGCTCTGGCCTACATTAATTTTTCCGCTGGATCTAGTTTTTGAGGCGTTTGAAATTATGTAACTAGTGCCATTATTCTGTAACAGCAAAATAATAGATCCATCAGTTACGTTTTTGGAGCCATTACTCTGTTGTTAAAGAATAATGGACTATTACTCTGCTGTTACAGAGTAATGGATCCATGATCCATCAGTTACGCCTTCATCACCTATAAGACCCTACAATTTTGTCTGCCAAAGATACAGTTTTTTTTGCACTTCATAATCTTCTTCTTCTTCTTCCTCTGAGTCTGAGAGTACAACACAGCAACTGGTTTGCTGATATCTCTGGAGTTAGGGTGCTGCTCTTCAGAGAAAGGTAATATACAGTTGTATCCTGGGAGGCAATTCGTCAACTACCATCACACTACGGGACAAATTTTGCTTTAAGGATAGAGATCTTAATCTCGACTCTGCATTAAAGTGTCTGGTTTGTTCTTTCATTCCTGTAATTGTAGTTCTTCACAAATTTTATTAGGAATTTCCTATTTTATGATATTCGAGTTCTAACAATATGATGCTTCAAGCAAAATAAAGTTTTGCTAAATGAAACCTTTCATAGTGAATGCTTAGTGTTCTTTACATTACTGGAGACAGATTATTAGTGATATCGTAAAATTATGAGTAAATGTGAACATGTAGAAATGCTTATGCCAAAAAACTATCAATGCATCATACATAGAGTCAGGGTCTTGTGTCTTTTTCCTTTATTTTCACTTAAGATCATTTTGGCCTATCATCGTGACATCTGCATGTATCCCTCTATTCCCTTCATTCTTTACGTACCTATCTGAATCCATTGGACCATGTCATTTCTAAGCCTAATATTTTCTAGTTCACTATCGCTTACTAATGATTATTTACCCACTGCTTGTGTATTCAACTGTTCATCATATACCATACATGTTTGGTGAAAGTTCAAGGACGTATTGATATCAACATGAGTTAGTTGCCTTATCTCTTGTTTCATGTGTAATCGTTCTGTCCTCATTGATTTGATGGGCTTCAACCGTTTTGTAACATCAAAACTTGACTCGTTCTAAACTCTTGATGGTTAAAACCATAAAATAATTATGATTTTGATCATTTAATATATGTTTTTGACCTTTTAACTTCTTCAGTCCTTTTTAGTTATGAAATCTTTTAATCATTTTCACGTCTTGCTATTTGTAGCATCATCAGCAATTGGTGATGGATGGAAATCCAAGGGTGGCTGCTTCACAGATGCCAATGGTGTTCCGAGTGCAACCAATCTAGCCCAACTTGCAAGAGGCCAAATAGTAGTGGCCTTGTAGCCTATTATTTCTCTGCTTTTGCCTTGTATCTTCAATAAATGCATGCATGATGTTGTATTTTGTTGTTCCTCTCAGTGTACTAAGTGAAAGGAACTGTTAGGTGCTAAAGGATCCATGGTGACTAAAACATAGTATTTTGATTATATAATGATTTTAATTGTTTAATTAATGGAATAAATTTGTGTTCAAATGTACATTTATATTGTTTATTATGTTTGTTCATGAATTTGTAGAAAATTGTGAATTGAATTGCTTCTATTTCGATTTGATAAAACCACTTCCCAAAAAAAAACCCTTTTCTTGGCATTTTAAAACACCGGAGTTAGGGTTTTTATGAAAAAAAAAAAAAAATGAAAATTATTCTATCCCGGCGTTTTCAAACATCGGGATAGTGTAAAATACAACCCCACATTTGAAAATGCCGGAAAAAGTTTTTCGCATTCCCGACGGGGACAAATCTGGCGCTTGTGTTGGCGTTTCGGGGAGCACCTGGGACCAACAATGCTGGCATTTTCAAACGTCAGGAATGCCAAAAATAAAAGCCGGGGATTCCATGGTCATTTGTAGTGCAAGGATCAGGTATACACATCCTCGTAAGGGCATTGATGGTATTCCAAATGGTTATATGCATATTGTGAATACAAAAGAGCTTTGTTAGTTTAATTGTTTCAGTAAATGCTAGGTATAGGAAGTTACTTACTGAGGTGTTGTACTCACATAAATTTTAAATATATTTTCAGATCGGCCAAATCTCGCGGATTCAGCTTCTTTGGGGGAATTGCTATTTCTTCCATTAGCATAGAAATATCGGGTAATGAATAGTATAGATTGTGAAATTGTTGTTTACTTGTAAGGTATATGTGATGTATATATATGTTATGCGAGAATCTGTATCCTGGAGTGTGTTTAGAGTATCTGTCGTCGTGGGCTAAATACCTAAATTTTAGAAAAAATGGGAATAAAATCGCTGCAGTCGTCTTCCAAATACCCAAAATTTGGGTGTATGATGAATAGTAGATTGCCAAATATAGCAGACGATTTGGCAAAAACCAAAATATAGCTAACGGGAAATTTTCTTTCGTCCCTGAAAAGAGACGAAAGATAATATTTCGTCTCGTAGGTGAGACGTACAAAAAAGTCGTTCGGACGATGGATTAAACACCGTCTTTAAAATATATATATATATATATATATATATATATATATATATATATATATATTTAAAAAGGATGGACGAGGAATTATACACCGTCTTACACATTTCACAAAAGGACAAAAGTGCCAAATGTGTAGGGACGGTGTATAATCCACCGTCCCTCACATTTTGGATTTATTTATTTATTTATTTATTTTGTCTTTTAGTGTCTAGAATTTTTTTTTATTTTTTAGTTTGAGATGAGAGATAATCGGTCGTCCGACCATATTTTAACTTTCAAAGACTGCAGCGCGCAGTCATATTTTCTATTTCCAAAAGCCAAATATCCAAAAAATAGCTTAGAACGACTACACATGCTCTTAGAGTGTATAAGTGGACTTAGAGCATCAACAATCGTCTGAGGTATAATATGCATATATGCATATCATACCTTAGCAATTCGAAGGTTTGCTGCAGTCGTCAAAAAAAAAATACATAATTTTGTCAAAAATGAGATGGACGAAACATCAGTCTGCCGAATTTTTATTTTTTATTTTTTGGATTTTTTTGAAGTGTTATTTTAAAAAAAAAATTGGCATGGACCCCACATGAGACAAAACACGATGTGGGATGTTTCGTCCTCGTGGGTGGGTATTGACTTAATTAAAGCTTTAATCAACTTAATTAATTCACTAAACTTACTTAATTAACTAATTAATTAATTAAATTAAACTAATTAAACTAATTAACTACTAATTAAGAGATTAAGATTTGAAAAAGAAAAAAAAATAATTCGGTTTTGGAAATAAATGTTCAGATATAATAAGTTCATGTTTGGTTGCTAAATGATGTCGTTGCAAATATGTATAATTCGGTTTTGGAAATAAATGTACACAGGAAAAGAGCCCAAAATACACAGAGAACACTGTGCCGAAAGTTTTACTGAAATTTGATGAGGTTTTAATTAGTGGCTCCATTACTATATCTTTTGAAGAAAGAAATGGCTTACGGCCATAGTTCAAATATTTGGGCTCGAGGCATTACAGTTTTTTATGTCGGCCTACTCTCCACTATGGGCACTGCCATTGAGTTGACTGAGAATGACAACCCTCTGCATACTGCTAGGTTTTAAAATATTAAATTTCTTTAATTAATTTTAATAATATGACATGATTTAGGTTGAAAAGGAGGAGGTGATGGATTGAGTCTAAATTATATAAAAATTTAGCCATTGAAAATTGGATGAGTTTCATACATGAAGTGGGGATGAGAAGAGAAAAGAACGAGAAAGAAAGACGAGTGTCGGATGTGTTTAATTAACTTACATGAAATGGGAAATATAAAAATAAAATTCCACTTTTAAAAAATAACTAATTTGCCATTATAATTACCCTCAATCTTAGCAAGTATTTGTTAGAATTTATGGGAAAGCTCTGGTTCAAGTAGCCGATATACTTTGCTCTTTGACTAAAGTATTTGAGATATGTATAAATTATTAAATCATTACCATCATTTACCACTCAAACGAACCAGGATGAGATCAAGAATTAAGCTAGAATATAAAAATAGATGTAGGTAATTATAGTGTATCATTGCAAATTCCCAAAGCAAATAACACTCCCAGTTACCTATATAACTCACCGACTTATCCATAAAAGAAAATTTATATAAAAAATTGAGTTAATATACATATTTTTAATAATAATGGCTTAAATAACATCCATCAATTATACTAGCTATAACATAAGAAAAAACGGTTAGAGTATTGCTAGTCGGGAGTTGTTGTTGAGGGGTAGGACCCTATTTTGAATGTACTATACACTACTATATTTCTTTAATGCTCATTAATAAAACTATGACGGACGTTATCTTCTTATCCAAAAATCCAAAAAAACAAAAACAAACAAACAAACAAACAAACAAACAAACAAACGTGTAATGATATAATAGCTGAACTAACTACTCAAAGAAGATTTTGAAAAATCTATATAATAAAACACAAAGAAAGCTATCAAGTGGCTCTCCTTCAATCCTTCCAAAATTAAATGCCCAGATCTAATCTCACAAAACACATTTTTTCCACCAAAAAGTTTTCCCCAAAAACTCAAATTCAAATTCCCACCCAAAACAACTCCTTTATTTATTTAATTATTTCCCTCTCTCTCTCTCTTTCAAAAAAGTTAAGAAAATAAAAAATAAAAAACTAAAAAACTAAAAAAAATAAAATTTAAAACTTTAAAAATAAATCAAAAAAAATGAAAATTTCAAAAACTTATAAGAAAATTTAAAATTTTAAAAATATTACAAATATTACAAATTTTTAAAAAAACAAAAAAATTCAAAAAATTACAAAAAAAAATTATTTTTTTTAATTTTAATTTTGTATTTTAAAAAAAAATTAAAATTTTAAAATATATTTTTTTTAAATTTAAAAATTCGAAATTTAGAAATTTTGAAAATCTCAAAACAAATCCAATTCCAAATTCAATGTCGAACCTCAATCAAGAGGTCATCGCCGATATCTGATCCGTTGCTGATTCCGTATTGGTGACTCCCATCTACCAAATTGAGCGTGAATATCAAGTGACTCCGTATCGGCGACTCCCTCTCTACCGAATCGAGAGTTTCTATATGCAATGTGACGACTCTAATTTCATCTCATTAACCGAATTCTCATTCTAATTTTTAATTTTGTGTGTGCAAGGGAATTACTCAGGTTTTTGCTGACTCGAATTTTGTGTGTGCATGAGATCTAAGTTCGAAGAGGTATGATTGTTTTATTTTTGGGTTTAAATTTTTTTAATTTAGTGATTTATTTTACGAGTTTTTTATTCGTTTGATTTAAGGTGTACGCAAGTGAGAGATGGATTATTTGGTGGCCTCAATTTGAGCTTCCAAACCATAGCAGGACATGTAAGCTGACCAGCAACCTAAAATAACTTAGGAAAATATGCAACATTAATTTCTTTACTATAAGAGAAAATACTATCGTGAAGTATTCCATTCACCGATTATTAGAAACCATAGATAATATAACATATAAGAACTTTTAGTGTATGTTTGGATATATAGGATTGAGATGACTGAAATTTATCAGTGAAGGGTGCAAACTCTTAACTCAAGAAAGACAGGTAAAGTAAATTTGTTATTTATCCATTTTGATTTTTTTTTATAAAGGTGTAATGGGAAGACAAAGTGGAGATAAAACAAATGATTAGCTTGGATTATAGTTTTGAGAACTTCATGTATTTCATTTTGGTTGAAATAATAATAAGAGGTATTTTAATTGCAAATTGAGACTCAGACAAATAAATGTCTAGATTATTGGTATTGTAGATATCTTCACACCTGCACTTGCGTTACCATTGTATTTAGATATGCTCATAGTGGTTATAGGATTAGAGTAAGCTCTATAAAACCTATATGATAATGTCCTTGCATAACGATTACAACCATCTAAAAGTGATGTTGAAGTTAAAAAAATATTCTATGCAGTGTTTCTAACAAACTATATGCATTCCAAGTAAGTTCAAGCTAATGATGAAGAGGCGATGGTTGAGCTTAAAGGTAGATATACTGTTTTCTCATATAATATGTTTGTTACTTCAATTAATTTGTTAGACTTTCAAAACTATTTTATATAATCAAATCAGATGTATCGTTCTGAAGCACATGTCAACGAGCAAACCTAGTAACGTAATAAGATACTAGGTACGTCCACATAATTCCAAAGAGCATAAGTAATTACATAAGCTTTAGTCACATCACATAAAACTAGTATCACCTAAACAAAATATAATACTCCAGGTTTCTGCAAAGATGGATCACGCAAACAAAACCAATTCCCCATGCTGAAACCAGTTACAGACATCTTCCCGAAAAGGACAGAGTAGCGGTTGCACTGAATTGTTCACTTCCTCAAGTATGTCAGTTCCCGTTTCAATCGCGGCTTGCCTATACTGCAATAGACCCAAATTTATTTGCTTTTTTACTGCATTATTATAATATAGAATTGAAATAATAATAAAAAACGTTCATAACAAAATATGCCGAAAAATTATGCATAGCCAATAAAGCAGACAAACTGTAAGAGAAGAAATAATGGTTCCAACAAAACTGACAAGGAATTCGAGTCCGTATGAGTTCATACTAGAGCTGCAATCGAGCCGAGCCGAATACCTTCAGACTTGAGCTCGGTTCGTTTACTAAACGAGCTCAATTTGTAGCTCGAGCTCGGCTTTGACCATGTTCGAGCCGAGCTTTGACCATATTCGAGCCGAATAGCTCGTGAGCTTAGCCTAAAAAAAAAAAATCAAGCTCGAGCTCGGCTTGTTTACGAAACGAGATCGGTTTTGAGCTCGAGCCGAGCTTTAACCGAGTTTTGACCGAGCTCGAGCCGAATAGCTCGATTCGTTTGCAGCCCTAGTTCCTACCATCAATTAATTAATTTTTTTTGTTGTTGTTGAAGGAAATCAATTAATTGATATATAAACCTACCAAATCAAAAAAATCAAGCTCGAGCTCGGCTCGTTAACGAAACGAGCTCGGTTTTGAGCTCGAGCTCGGCTCGAGCCGAACTTTGACCGAGCTCGAGCCGAATATCTCGATTCGTTTGCAGCCCTAATTCCTACCACCAATTAATTATTATTTTTTTTGTTGTTGAATGAAATCAATTAATTGCCAAATCAACTAATTGATTTGGTAGGTTTATATATCAAATAAAATCTTGTTGGACGATAAAATTCTCATTCTGATGATACAGTACTTATGAGTAGAGAATTTCTTTTTTGAAGGACAGAAGAAATCCTATGGAACAAAACCGTATAATCAAAAATACCATTGGGGTGTGTGGGTTTTACCTTAAGCGGGGGGGCAACGGGCCGGGCTAGAGCCGGACTTATATAAGCCCGAGCCCGAGCCCTAGCCCGAATTCTAATGTAGGGTCCGAGCCCAACCCAATTTTGCATTGGGCTCCAAACTGTAGGCCCAAGCTTGAGCCAGGCCCGATTTCTTTTAAAAAAAACAATTATATGGATTGTTTTATAAAAAGTAATACAAGATAACATGAGAGCATAGCTCATCGGTATAATCATTCATACAAAAATATTTTCTCCGGCCTGATTTATTTTTTAAAAAAAATTACACGAATTGTTTTACAGAAAGTAATACAAGATAACATGAAAGCATAGCTCATCAGAATAATCAATCATGCAAAAAGATAGCTATAAATCCATTTTCATTGTCTTCCTTTTCCTCACCTGCATGAAGGAATATCACATTACACAACTTATATATTGATATGGCTAAAAATGGGGTTAAATCGGAACCGTCCAGATTGGGAACGAATCTTGAAGCTCAGGGGTAAAACGGTAATTTCGAATATAGATGGACCCGAAGCGGGCACTGGATCTCCCCTTCACAGATCCAATAACCCGCGAAACGGATCCACTCCAGCTGGGTACGGGTCCCGACCCAAGACAAAACCAGACCGGCAAGAGAAAATCAGGATCACTGATTTGACTAAATCAACGGGCCTGATTTGCAGTTATCCTCTCAACGGGAATCAGGGATCAGTTTTGTAACGACCCGAAAAATAGCATATGGCTATTTTGCATCGAAATCCGTGCACAATTGAGAATTGCACGCGACTGTATTTTTCTGATAATAATTATTTTCAATTGAGAAATATAAGATATATTGTCCACTTGATTAAATTATTTTTATACGGATTATTACAAAATAGTTTTAATGTATTTTGTATTGTTTGAATTATTAAAATAGAGAGTTGGGTTTTATTTGAAATGTATTGAGGCTAGGGGACTTATACGAAACATTCCCTTAGATTTTTATCTATCTATTATTATCTATTTCCATTTTACAAAAAGGACCCCCACCTTCTTTCCTTCCCCTTCCTTCTCCTTCCTTCTTTCTTCTCTTCCCGTCTGGTTCTACCCCAACCCAGAAAACCCCTCCCCCGGCCCCCCCTCCTTCTCCTTCCCCTACTTCTTCCTCCTCCCATTCACTCCCAAACAAAGAAAACCCAACCCCTTCTCCTTCCCTTCTTCTTCTCCCCGTTCCCTTCCCTTCCCTTCCCGATCCCGACCCCAGAGAACCCCCGGCCTCCTCCTTCTCCTCTCCTCCCGTTCGCTCCTAACGAAGAAACCCAAACCCATTTCCTTCTCCCTTCCCTTCTTCTTCTCCCCCGTTCCCTTCCTGTTCAATCCCGACCCCATGCCCCCAAGCCCCCCCCCCCCCCGGCCTCCTCCCCTCCTCCTCCCGTTCGCACGCCAGCCCAGATCGAAGGAACCCCGACCCTCACCTTCCCTCTTCCTTCTTCTTCTCCTTCCCTTCCATTCCGATCCAAAAAAAAAAAAAACCCCAAACGAACCCATCGACGGTTCTTCCCCACCTCAAAATCCACCTCCATTTCTTCGTCAATTTCGAATTAAGTTGAGGGTTAGATTAATGGAGGGATTCTCTACATGGTGGTAGCATTGGATTTCCGATTGGATTCGCGAAGGTAAAATCCTAATTATTTTATTGTATAAAAGTTAGTTGGGTTTATTTTTATTGAGTAGGAATATTATTGTATAGAGATTTAGAGATGTTGGAAATTGTAGATATGAGAAATTAGTGGATTGTTGGAGAGATTGTAAGTTATTAGTAAATTGGGGTTTTGAGTTTGAAAAAGAGAATTATATAAGTGTGAACTATTTCTCTTATAATAATGGAGAGTATAGTTGGACTATTAGAATATTTTTGGGGTGATTTTAGTAATTAATTGGGAATAAAAATATCGTAAGCATTAGATTATCACGTGCATCGCACGTATATATCCCAAGCGTTCAGTAAACGCTTGTGTGATATTTGGGGATAGTATTATTAGCTTGTATGATTGGTTTGAATGATTGAGTTTTAATTGTTTGAAATTTGGTGATAGGATATATTCGCGACTTCGGATGCGGGGTGGCATGGCGACGCTTCGAATCTTCGCGAAATGTGGTGAGTTGGTTTATTATATATTTTGTGGTTTGAAGAATATGTGAGTATTGATTTATTATGTACTTTTTGAGAAACAAGTGAGTTATATTATTTATATATTTTCGTGGTTTAAAGATATATGTGAGTTAGTTTGTTTATATATTTGTGTATTTTATGGTTTAAAGATGTGTGTGAGTTAGTATATTTATATATTTTGTGGGTTGATGAATATGTGAGTTAATTTATTATGTGTTTTTGGTGTGTTAAAAATTATGTGAGTATGATTTATTATATGTATTTTGTGAGTTATATTATTTATATATTTTCATGGTTTAAAGATATATGTGAGTACTAATTTATTATATGTATTTTTGATTATAAAAATATTGTGAGTTAGTTTGTTTATATATTTGTGTATTTTATGGTTTAAAGATATGTGTGAGTTATTTTAATTATATATTTTGTGGTTAAGAATATGTGAGTGTTAATTCATTTATGTATTTTGTGGTTTAAAGAAATAAGTAAGTATCGATTTATTTACGTATTTGTGTGATTGTAAAAATATGGTGAATTTAACTATTCTTGAGTATATAAAAACCTATATAATGGATGAGTTATATTTAGATGATGATATCAAAATATGGGTGTATGGTTTATATACGTACTTTGATGTTTTGAAGAAGTTCGAATAAACTAAAGTATTGATATAAATTTATGGATCAAAAGGATCCTATAAAGAGCATGAATGGTAGAACTAAAGAAAATAACATAAAGATGAGTTGTTGTCTATGTCAAAAGGAACCCATTCATGCTCGTGAACAATGAAGAAGATCATGCTTGAGTTATAGTAGAATATCATGCGTGAGTTGGTGTGCTATGTCAAAAAGAGAACTACCATGCTTAAAGATTTGTTGTAGTTAATGATTCTAAAGAAGAACCCATGCTAAGATGAGTAGTTGTTCTAAGGTTCAAAGAAACCATGCTTAAGTGAGTATAGTAACGGTTTTAGCTAAGAGTCTCAAAAAGAACCCATTTTAGTTGTTAGTAGTATTGAGTAAAAAGAACCCATCCTATTGATTTGGATTGTTGGAGAGAAAGAACCCACACTTGTGATATGGTGAGAATCCATGCTTGAATTGTTGTAGAAAGAAACCCATGGTTAAGTTGTAGTAGAATATCATGTTTGAGTCGATTTTAGAAAGCAGCTCATGTTTGAGTTGATTATAGTAGATAGGCCATGATGAGTTGATTTTAGAAGGATACCATGCTTAAGTTAATTATAGTAGATTCTTCTGTTGCTTCTAATTATAGAAGATCAAGTTTTTTAGTAATCACAGTTGGTTGCTTCTAGGTTTGATTACCTGTATGGTTGTTTGTATGTGGTTTTGCGCGTACGTGGCTCGACTGGCCCGTAGGTAGCTGTGGGTCTTATACGCAGCTTATTTGGCTCGTATGTGTGTTGTTGTCTCATACGCGGCTCGACTGGCCCGTATGTAGATGTTGGTCTCATACGGAGCTTATTTGGCTCGTATGCATGTTGTTGTCTCATATGCGGCTCGACTGGCCCGTATGTAGCTGTTGGTCCCATACGTAGCTGTTTAGCTCGTATGTGTTTTTAGTTACTCGTATGTAGCTTCTTAGCTAATACGCAGTTTGTTGTGCTCGTCTAGGGTGATATCATTTCCCTAGGGCTATCGACCATCAAGACGTGTGTTTAGCTTACTCCTAAGGGACTGTGGACGAGTTACTTCGCGGGTGCCGTCAGATCTTAACCGTTGGTTGATTGCGGACCGGAGTGTGACGAAATCTAAGTTCAGGTAGTAGCATGCGAATGCGTTCGTATTACCGGGGTCTTGGATCGATAGGCCATGAACCAGATCCTGAGGGATTCTGGTGAGTTAAGGTTGAGCAGCCTAATAGAGTTATCTTGCGAAGTCTAAATTAAGACCTAGCATGTTGTGTAATGTTGTCATTCCTAGGATTGTTCAGGGTTAGGAACATCATTAAGGTAGTGACTTACAAAGATCATTTTACTTCGACCCTTTGCCGAAAAGAGAGGAGTTGGTTGTAGGTAGCGCCTTACGACCAACTTGTTCCTCGAAGCAGGCCTTAGGTGGTGATATTGGGTTGTACCTTCCCGTCAAAGGGATACGTACGGTGCCGTCTCACGAGTTGGGAGCACGGGTTGCGTATCTCGCGCTGTTAATTCCTGAAGTGCCATGATAAGGCGGGCGGAGCTAGGGGGATGGACCCCGGAACTTCGTCGGGTCCTTGGCCAGGGAGAGCGAACAGGCCATAGATCACGGTCTATGAGTTAGGGGTGACACAGGATAGGCTTTATGCTATACTGCGCTCGGGAGACCCTGTGTTCGTCTGGTTTTTGAGTGAGGTCCGGTGTACCGGGTAGTAGTGGCAAACATAGACACCATGAGCGTACTGCATTGGTGGGACTTGACCACGTTTGCAACCTCATCAGTCATGTAGTATCTGTCAAGAACAGGTTGTGTACAATTAGAAATTCATAACGCGGGTTCAAATCCCTATATATGGAGAAACGGCTTGAGATGGGCGCATGTAGTATGGGCTGCATGTTGCTTCGGAGACTTGCTGGCATTAGAATAAGAGCATCATCGCATTAGTAATCTTGCATTAGAATAAGAGCATCATTGTATTGGTAATTTTGCATTAGAGTTAAGTCATAACATACACTGACACATCAATTATATGTACACGTGTCTTTTCCATTCAAGTTGATTTTGCGAGTGTGATAGTTGGAGTAGATTAATAACCAAGCTATGGGCTTGGGATGTGATTGTGTTATTACCAAACTATGTTGGGATATGGGGTGTATTGTGATAAAATGCAAGTAAATGGTAAGGTGAAATGAGATGTTAGGTTGGACATGAATGAATGTGGTAGTATGAGGATGAAGGCGGAAATAAAATCAATATTGTATCATGAGTGGTTATTCAAATGGTTACTAAATATAAGTATGTTATGAGCGGGTATAGATATACATACAGGTGATGACTCAGAGAGTATTTGATGTGAAATCCCATTTATGATGTTTATATATTCAGATGTCAAGTAAGATTTGTTTATCTTGGAAATTGTAAGTTCGTTATGTTCTTACTTGTAAGTTTAATTTATTTACTTATTTAATAAATTATACTCACACCAGAAATGGCTAACCCCTTAGTGTTTGGGGGTTAAGGAGTCCCTGGACTACCCTAGGTTCCTACTGTTACAGGTCCTCAGCAGTGCAGAGGTGAGGTGTAGGTACAGGTTCCGTGGAGTGGAGCTCCAGTTATAATTTGTTGTTATGTTTTAATTGTAAATAGTAAAGATTTATGCTTTAAATTGTATTTTTGATGTATAAATATGAGGATGATAAGGAAGAGCATAGTGTGAGGCAGCAGGATATGGTTTCGACCCGTACCCATTTCGTTGTGGAGTGCCGGGCGTCGTGGTAGGTTTTTACAGGTTATTTTCTAAAAACTTACTACGTTTTCAAAAGGATTTATGCTTTTTAATTGATATTTGTTAAACCGTTATGAGTTTGGCCCCCAGAGCATATATATATATTGCCTGTGTGATGATGCTCATTTTGGCCTGGGGAGCCCATATTATTATTGCCTGTGATGTAAGCTACGGAATTTAGAGCAAAATTCCGTAAGCTTTTCTGTGTTTTGGGCAAAAAATACAAGGGGGACTCTGCCCAAATTTTCTTTGAAACATAACTATTTTAGTTTATGTTTAAAGTGATATAGAAATTGGAAGAATTGATTTTGGAGTCAAAAAAGAAAAGAAAAGGGGCAGGCAGTACAGTTTGGTATTACAAACTGATATTTGTAATTACTGCATAGTAACTCTGTGTTGAAGAAAAGTTTTTAAATTTTCCAGTTTTTCTGTGTCTCGAGACTAATTGAAGGAAAAATCTTGGCATGTGTCTCGGTTTCCCAGTTACGGGGAGATCGGGGCGTTACAAGTTTCCTAAACTAATTATGAGGATTTTACTCCTAACGGTTTCACAGGAAATCAGGTCCCTAATCAGACTCCCATGGTGACGATAATTACCTCCTACCTACCACTGTGACCATGTAATCACTCTTTTGCCAACTTAAGCTCTTTCTTAATCATCACTGGTTACTGACAAGAGCGTCGGAGGGTGCGTCGCCGGGATCAACCCCAGTGTATCGCACTTCCTTGCAGGTGAGCGGCGGGAGTCAGCAGCCCAATTCTGACGAACAGGCTTGGATCCGCTATTCAGGCTTTTCCACGAACTCACAAATCTCATCTGTTTACCCCCACACCAGATTCAGCGGTAACAGATTGGCGCCGTCTGTGGGAAACCATACGAATAGCAGTCTCTCCTCTTCCCGTCGACTAGCTCTTCTCCAGCCATGCCTCCCAGAAAGGTCAGGTCTAGGGGGTCCAACCGTGGACCCAACCCCACCGATCAATAAGAGGAAGTCCCCGTGCATCCTGCTCTGCAGCCCGAACAACTTCCTCCCCCGGTCCAAGACCATTTTCAACAGGGCCAGCCCCCTCTTCTGAATCAACAACCCCCTAATGGTCCCACTGGTCAGAACCAGCGGAGGCAGAAGCAACCTCTCCACCCAGACCATGTCTCGGTACACAATGCCTCCTCGGATTCTATGGCCTCCCATAATCCCCGAGCTTCCGACCTCCGCAACACCATTCTAAATCGACAGAAGGATGAGGACCTTCGCAACCGCCTAGATGAGAAGCGGGCCCGAGAGGGAGTCTCCCGCCAACATCAAGGTGAGCGATCTCCTCATCGCCGAGATGGCAGGAGGTCTCCGGACCGAAGAAGACGGGGGGAAATCTCCCGAGCATCGTAGGAGGAGGCCACATTCCTGTAGCGCCCCGATTTCCAAATACTGGGAAACCGTGACACGAGCCAAGAACTTTTCTTCAATTAGTCACAATACACAGAAAAAACAGGAGAATTTAAAACCTTTTATTCAATACACAAAGTGTTACAAGTCTGAATACTGTATAACTGTAATACCTTACAATAGAGTTACAATATTTCCCTTACATTTCTAAGTATTACAACCTTCAACGTCTTACATCAGAGTACTTCTCAACTAATGCATAATCAATACATATACTGCAGCGGAACTAAACATAATACTGACTCTTTGCTTTCCTTGCCTTGAGTCCTCCTGAATTTCGCCTTTGTACTTCGGCGATCCAATACCTATGGAAGTGGGGACGTCAGTATTCACTGACGCTTAAAGGCTGATCATATAGCAGCGAATCTTCCAACAATATACAAAATATAGCAATGGTGTAGTTTAAGTGTACGTGAGTGCTATGACTAGACTCTAATGCGATATTTAAATAGAACTAGGACGCTTCCTATTCTAATGTCAGCAAGTCTCCGAAAGCAACATGCAGCCCATACTACATGCGACTCCATCTCAAGCCGTTTCTCCATATATAGGGATTGAACCCGCGTTATGAACTTCTAATTGTACACAACCTGTTCCCGACAACTACTCGTGGCTCGCGAGGCTGCAGATGTGGTCATGTGCCACTGTTGCATTTCTCCCGTGGTGTCTATGTTCGCCACCGCGACCCGGCTAACCGAAACTCACTCAAAATAGACGAACCCAATATATCGGGCGTCATTCCAAAATCAAACTATAGGGTTTCGCAAGCGCAGGGTAGCACGAAGCCTACCCTGTGGCACCCTCTGGGGTATCACAAGCGCAGGACTGCACAATGCATCCTGTGGCACCCCTAGCCACGGTACTTCAGGAATTAACAGCGCGAGATACGCAACCCGTGTCCTCAACTTGTGAGACGGCACCGTACGTATCCCTTTGACGGGAAGGTACAACCCAGTACACCACCTATGATCTGCCTCAAGAGACGAGTTAGTGTAAGGGGCCCCCTACAACTGACCCCTCTTTCCCGGCAAAGGGTTAAAATGATCCTTGTAAGTCTCTACCCTAATGATGTCCCTGACTCGAACAATCCTAGGGTAACAATATTATAAACACAACATGCTAGGCCTTAAATTAGGCTTCGCAAGACACCTCTACTAGGCTGCTCAACCTAGACTTACCAGACTCCCTCAGGATCCGGTTCGTGGCTCATCGATCCAAGACTTTGGCTGTGCGAATATACACGCATGCCGCTACCCTAGACTTGGATTCTGTCTATACTCCGGTCCTCGATTAACCTACCCTGGTTAAGATTCGATGGCACACAAGGAGTGACTCCTCCACAGTTCCTTAGGGTAAGAAAACATGTGTCTTGATGGTCGATAGCCCTTAGGGTGGTAACATCACCCTAGACGAGCACAACTAACTGTGTACTAGCTAACAAGCTATACACGAGTAATAACCACATACGAGCCAACTAAGCTACGTATGAAACAATAACTACCTACGAGCCAGGCGGGCCTCGTAGGAGATAACCACGTACATACCAGCCAAATAAGCCGTGTATGAGACCGATAGCTACGCACGGGCCAGTCGAGCCGCGTACGAGACAACAACCTACATACGAGCCAACTAAGCTACGTATGAGACCCACGGCTACGTACGGGCCAGTCGAGCCACGTACGAGCACAACCATATGCAAACAACCATACAGGTAATCAATCTTAAAATCAACCAACGTGCTTACTAGCAAACTTAATCTTCTATTATTAGAAGCAACAAAAGAATCTACTAGTAGTTTATGATCGGTATTGTACTAGGGAAGAATCGAAGGCGACAAAACAGCTTTTATCGGACTAACTATCCCTAGTGGTCTTCCCAATCCTTATTACTTCAACCCATAGCGCCTTAAGTATGGCATACAATTACAAGCATCTTCCTATGACAATTTAATCATACAACACAACCACCATGATATTCCTATGTATGAATGTGATTAATGCTTATGCTTACATCGAGCTCAAGCATGAAAATCACTTACGACCTAGACATGAAGTCCACTATAGTCAAGCGTAAATTGAGCATGAAAGCCTACTACTTATCCCGACTAATCCCCACAACCCAACTAGTATGAACAAGCAACACTCCAAGGCATAGTAGGTAGTGCTAACACTACTCCTACAACATTCTAAGCAAGTATTACTCTAGCATGGTATAGAACCCGACATAAATCACTACAACTAGCCATGGGTAGTTTCTTTATTCTAAGCATGAACATCATAGTATGGGTATCCTTAACTTAACATGATTAATAATTAGCATGATACCTACTTACTTAGCATGAGTCATGACCATCTACTAACATAGCATGAACAACACTTATCTAAGCATGGGTACCATGTAACCATGAGTATTCATATAACTTAGCATGGTATACAACTTACTCACAATCTAAACTAGCATGACATACAATTTACTTGCAATTAAGCTAGCATGGCATAGATGGAACTAGCATGGTATATTACTTACCTACAATTTAACTTAGCATGGTATATCACATACCTACAATTAACTAGCATGGTATGCAACTTTGCTACTATAATCCAAGCATGAATCTTTATTAAGCATAAATAACTACTAACCATGGTAGGAAATTCCTAGGATGAATCCTACAACATTCTAATCATAAATAAATTATTAAACATGATAGGGAACTTTAGGAATGAATCCTACAACGTTGTTAAGCACAAATGAGTGAATCTAAGCATGGTAAGAAACCCTAGAATTTGTCCCACAACATTCTAACATCATTAAGCATGCTAGATATTTTTAGAATCAATCCTACAACTAACTAAGCATGAAACATGGTAGGGTATTTTGAGAAGAAATCCTACAACCTTGTTAAACATAAAGCATGATAGAACTTCTTTAGAAAACCTCCTACAACATTTTAAGTCTAAAACATGATAGGAATATTTTTATAAACAATCCCTACAACATTCTAAACATAAAGCATGATAGAACTTCTTTAGAAAACATCTTACAATATTTTAAGTATAAAAGCATGAATATGGCTTCTAATCATTTTTAGAAAAGATCCTACAACATAAGTAGCATGAATATGGCTTCTAATCATTTTTAGAAATGATCCTACAACATGTGAAGCATGAATAAGGCTTCTAAATATTTTTAGAAGTGATCCTACAACATAAGTAGCATGAATATGGCTTCTAATCATTTTTAGAAAAGATCCTACAACATAAGTAGCATGAATATGGCTTCTAATCATTTTTAGAAAAGATCCTACAACATTAGTAGCATAAAAATGGCTTCTAAACATTTTTAGAAGTAATCCTACAATATCAGTAGTATGGAAATGGCTTCTAAACATTTTTAGAAGTAATCCTACAACATTTGTAGCATAAAAATGGCTTCTAAACATTTTTAGAAAAGATCCTACAACATAAGTAGCATGAATATGGCTTCTAATCATTTTTAGAAAAAGATCCTACAACATAAGTAGCATGAATATGGCTTCTAATCATTTTTAGAAATGATCCTACAACATGTGAAGCATGAATAAGGCTTCTAAATATTTTTAGAAGTGATCCTACAACATAAGTAGCATGAATATGGCTTCTAATCATTTTTAGAAAAGATCCTATAACATAAGTAGCATGAAAATGGCTTCTAATCATTTTTAGAAATGATCCTACAACATGTGAAGCATGAATAAGGCTTCTAAATATTTTTAGAAGTGATCCTACAACATAAGTAGCATGAATATGACTTCTAATCATTTTTAGAAAAGATCCTACAACATAAGTAGCATGAATATGGCTTCTAATCATTTTTAGAAAAGATCCTACAACATTAGTAGCATAAAAATGGCTTCTAAACATTTTTTAGAAGTAATCCTACAATATTAGTAGTATGGAAATGGCTTCTAAACATTTTTAGAAGTAATCCTACAACATTTGTAGCATGGAAATGGCTTCTAAACATTTTTAGAAGTAATCCTACAATATTTTACTACTACTACTACTCCTATTTTAATCAAAACATAACACACAATTATCTACTACTACTACTACTCCATTCTTATCAAGAACACAACATACAACTTACTACTACTACTTCATTTTAATTAAGAACACAACAAACAACCTACTACTTTATGGTCATAAAACATCTATAGTTACTTACTACTATAACATACCATCACTACTTTATTCAATCAACCATACTACCACTAACTTATTAATCAACATACTATTACTTTTTTATTAAATCAACATGCTACTACTACTACTACTTTATATTTTAGCTTACTACTACTTAGTTGCTTACCAATCTTTGTGATTACTAGTGATAAAGGAAAGATCATTTTTATCTTATTTTACTTTACAACTAGTTAACATGAAAGAAAAGATTTTATTTCTACAACTAGTGATTAAAAGAAAAGATCTTTTAAATAGCTACAACTAGTGATCAACTAAAAAGAGAAGATCTTTTTATTAGCTACAACTAGTGATTAAATAAAAAGGGAAGATCTTTTTATTAGCTACAACTAGTGATCAAATAAAAAGAGAAGATCTTCTTATTAGCTATAACTAGTGATTAAATAAAAAAGAGAAGATCTTTTTAATTATTTCTACCACTAGTGTTTAACAAAGAAAAGATCTTTTTATTAGAACATATGCTTTTTATTAGTCCAATGTTCAATCAAAGTCCTATAACCCACAATGGTTGTAAAAGAATGTTCATATTCTATGTGTGTATTAAGTCCTACAACCAATAAGGGTTGTATGTCCAACATTATGCAATATGTGAATCTTTTGGTCCAATAACATACAAACAATAATAAAGTTTTGATCTTTGTATGTTTAGTAGTTACTACTACTACTTTATTACTTTTATTTACTACAACATACACACACTCACTCATAAGAACAACCCCAAAAAAAAAAACAAAACAAACAAGAAGGTAGAAGGAGAAGTCAAACAACAAAACAACAAACAAACAAACAAACAAACAAAGAAAGAATCAAGGAGTGTGAAGAAACCCCCACCTTATTTTTTTCTATAGGAAGGACTTGCTTGCTACCTTCTCCTTCCCCTAGCTTAAGCTTCTATCAACCTACAAAACAAAACTCTCAAGTTACTTTTTTTTTTGTTCTCTCTTTCTTTTCCTTTCTTTCTTTCTTTCTTTCTTTCTTTCTTTTGTTTTCTAAAATGAGAGAAGGAGGTGAATGAGGGGGAATTTATAGAAGAGAATGGAGGTGGTAAGTGCACCCATTGGCACAAAATAACCCCAAGAAGAGGTGGCCGGCCATGCTTGGGGGGGGGGGGGGGGGGGGGGGGGGAGGGGAGGGTGTAGGGTGGTGAGGTGGAAGGATAAGTCTTCTAGAAGGGCTTTAGTTCTAATCTTATGCATACAAACCTTCTTTCAACCCTCTTAATCAACCCTAACCTTCTAATTAAGTAGCCATGACAAGAATAAGTATATTGACCAAAAGTATACACTACATACTTGTATGATGTACTAAGTACCATACAATTTTCATGTATGTGTACATGCATGTATATACAAAATCTTCTTATAAAATCCTCATAAAATTTCCAAAAAATAGTTTAATTTGGAAAATAATAGTAAAATAAATTTTATTATTACTTCGGAGAGTCGCGCTATCAATTTGATGCGCTTTGGATGCGCGCCGACCGATAGACGCGCGTAGATACTGTTTGTGGGCAAACCGGCGAAAAATCGCCAAAATAGTCCGACTTTGGAATTAAAATAAAATAATAATAAAATAATAATAAAATAGTAATTTCTATGAGTTAATATCCGTCCGGGATATTACATTACTCCCTCCTTAGAATAGTTCTGTCCTCAGAACTACTTTAAGTTAGGAGAATGAATTGACAAATACGAAATAACATAGTCGGAAAACAAGAGATGAACCGAAATTTTTCTTTGATCATCCATCCAAAGGGTTATACTGCTATATACACAAACCTACTGGTTTACAAAATATCGTCTCCTCCTAAGTAATGATTTTCCTACCTATATATTACAGGAGTAGGAGTCAAGATTCCAAAATAATAAAACGGTCTACCTAAACCTACTGGTTACAAGTGTCACATTTTTTTCTCAAGTGACATCCACCCTATCTATACATCACAGATGCAGGGGCCAAAATTACAAAATAACAAAACAACTCCTAAGTACTCGACTGCCTAGTCGGTACTGCTGGCTCCCTCAGGTGGGTCCTGCCCGGTGATCAGTGCCAGCAACTGTGCAACCTGGACCTGAAGGTCTGCGCACCGGCGCTCCAGGTGCTCAAACTGTGCCCTGTAGGCACGGTTTTGGATGACCATACGGCGTTGCGCCCTGGCGTTGGCACTCCTCAGTCTTTCCACCTCCCTTGCATGGTGATAGTTGACGAACTCGGAGGAGTCCATCTTGGTCTCTGGGTGGATGTGCGACCAAGTCAGTGTGGAGAAATCCTCGAAGACCTGCTGAAAGGCCTCCTCGACAGGGGTAAGCTGGGGAGGTGGCGGTACCGGGGCCTGACCTCCAAAAGCAAAAGCCCCTGCTGTGGCAGCTGTGGGGGCTCCGTGGGCCAGTCCGGCCTCCACCGGTGGCTGCGCCTCCTCTAGGATAGGCTCGGTGTCTGAGTCTATCACTATCACCTCTCCCTGTCCCCACCCACTCCCCGTGGGAACTGATCTGTCTGTCATCCTGCAAGGAGTGGATACAGAAATTAGCATCGATATAGAAAATTTATAAAACATAAGTTGAAAGAACAACAATATGAGTTATAATTATCTACAACTAGCTAAAACCCAATCTCCTAAAGGCATCTAAGTTTAAATTTTCCTACTGTATTGGACTGTAAATTGAAGCTAGCTCTGATACCACTCTGTAGCGCCCCGATTTCCAAATACTGGAAAACTGTGACACGAGCCAAGACCTTTTCTTCAATTAGTCACAATACACAGAAAAAACAGGAGAATTTAAAACTTTTTATTCAATACACAAAGTGTTACAAGTTTGAATACTGTATAACTGTAATACCTTACAATAGAGTTACAATATTTCCCTTACATTTCTAAGTATTACAACCTTCAACGTCTTACATCAGAGTACTTCTCAACTAATGCATAATCAATACATATACTGCAGCAGAACTAAACATAACACTGACTCCTTGCTTTCCTTGCCTTGAGTCCTCCTGAATTTCGCCTTTGTACTTCGGCGATCCAATACCTATGGAAGTGGGGACGTCAGTATTCACTGACGCTTAAAGGCTGATCATATAGCAGCGAATCTTCCAACAATATACAAAATATAGCAATGGTGTAGTTTAAGTGTACGTGAGTGCTATGACTAGACTCTAATGCGATATTTAAATAGAACTAGGACGCTTCCTATTCTAATGTCAGCAAGTCTCCGAAAGCAACATGCAGCCCATACTACATGCGACTCCATCTCAAGCCGTTTCTCCATATATAGGGATTGAACCCACGTTATGAACTTCTAATTGTACACAACCTGTTCCCGACAAATACTCGTGGCTCGCGAGGCTGCAGATGTGGTCATGTGCCACTGTTGCATTTCGCCCGTGGTGTCTATGTTCGCCACCGCGACCCGGCTAACCGAAACTCACTCAAAATAGACGAACCCAATATATCGGGCGTCATTCCAAAATCAAACTATAGGGTTTTGCAAGCGCGGGGTAGCACGAAGCCTACCCTGTGGCACCCTCTGGGGTATCGCAAGCGCAGGACTGCACAATGCATCCTGTGGTACCCCTAGCCACGGTACTTCAGGAATTAACAGCGCGAGATACGCAACCCGTGTCCTCAACTTGTGAGACGGCACCGTACGTATCCCTTTGACGGGAAGGTACAACCCAGTACACCACCTATGATCTGCCTCAAGAGACGAGTTAGTGTAAGGGGCCCCCTACAACTGACCCCTCTCTCCCGGCAAAGGGTTAAAATGATCCTTGTAAGTCTCTACCCTAATGATGTCCCTGACTCGAACAATCCTAGGGTAACAATATTATAAACACAACATGCTAGGCCTTAAATTAGGCTTCGCAAGACACCTCTACTAGGCTGCTCAACCTAGACTTACCAGACTCCCTCAGGATCCGGTTCGTGGCTCATCGATCCAAGACTTTGGCTGTGCGAATATACACGCATGCCGCTACCCTAGACTTGGATTCTGTCTATACTCCGGTCCTCGATTAACCTACCCTGGTTAAGATTCGACGGCACACAAGGAGTGACTCCTCCACAGTTCCTTAGGGTAAGAAAACATGTGTCTTGATGGTCGATAGCCCTTAGGGTGGTAACATCACCCTAGACGAGCACAACTAACTGTGTACTAGCTAACAAGCTATACACGAGTAATAACCACATACGAGCCAACTAAGCTACGTATGAAACAATAACTACCTACGAGCCAGGCGGGCCTCGTAGGAGATAACCACGTACATACCAGCCAAATAAGCCGTGTATGAGACCGATAGCTACGCACGGGCCAGTCGAGCCGCGTACGAGACAACAACCTACATACGAGCCAACTAAGCTACGTATGAGACCCACGGCTACGTACGGGCCAGTCGAGCCACGTACGAGCACAACCATATGCAAACAACCATACAGGTAATCAATCTTAAAATCAACCAACGTGCTTACTAGCAAACTTAATCTTCTATTATTAGAAGCAACAAAAGAATCTACTAGTAGTTTATGATCGGTATTGTACTAGGGAAGAACCGAAGGCGACAAAACAGCCTTTATCGGACTAACTATCCCTAGTGGTCTTCCCAATCCTTATTACTTCAACCCATAGCGCCTTAAGTATGGCATACAATTACAAGCATCTTCCTATGACAATTTAATCATACAACACAACCACCATGATATTCCTATGTATGAATGTGATTAATGCTTATGCTTACATCGAGCTCAAGCATGAAAATCACTTACGACCTAGACATGAAGTCCACTATAGTCAAGCGTAAATTGAGCATGAAAGCCTACTACTTATCCCGACTAATCCCCACAACCCAACTAGTATGAACAAGCAACACTCCAAGGCATAGTAGGTAGTGCTAACACTACTCCTACAACATTCTAAGCAAGTATTACTCTAGCATGGTATAGAACCCGACATAAATCACTACAACTAGGCATGAGTAGTTTCTTTATTCTAAGCATGAACATCATAGTATGGGTATCCTTAACTTAACATGATTAATAATTAGCATGATACCTACTTACTTAGCATGAGTCATGACCATCTACTAACATAGCATGAACAACACTTATCTAAGCATGGGTACCATGTAACCATGAGTATTCATATAACTTAGCATGGTATACAACTTACTCACAATCTAAACTAGCATGACATACAATTTACTTGCAATTAAGCTAGCATGGCATAGATGGAACTAGCATGGTATATTACTTACCTACAATTTAACTTAGCATGGTATATCACATACCCACAATTAACTAGCATGGTATGCAACTTTGCTACTATAATCCAAGCATGAATCTTTATTAAGCATAAATAACTACTAACCATGGTAGGAAATTCCTAGGATGAATCCTACAACATTCTAATCATAAATAAATTATTAAACATGATAGGGAACTTTAGGAATGAATCCTACAACGTTGTTAAGCACAAATGAGTGAATCTAAGCATGGTAAGAAACCCTAGAATTTGTCCCACAACATTCTAACATCATTAAGCATGCTAGATATTTTTAGAATCAATCCTACAACTAACTAAGCATGAAACATGGTAGGGTATTTTGAGAAGAAATCCTACAACCTTGTTAAACATAAAGCATGATAGAACTTCTTTAGAAAACCTCCTACAACATTTTAAGTCTAAAACATGATAGGAATATTTTTATAAACAATCCCTACAACATTCTAAACATAAAGCATGATAGAACTTCTTTAGAAAACATCTTACAATATTTTAAGTATAAAAGCATGAATATGGCTTCTAATCATTTTTAGAAAAGATCCTACAACATAAGTAGCATGAATATGGCTTCTAATCATTTTTAGAAATGATCCTACAACATGTGAAGCATGAATAAGGCTTCTAAATATTTTTAGAAGTAATCCTACAACATAAGTAGCATGAATATGGCTTCTAATCATTTTTAGAAAAGATCCTACAACATAAGTAGCATGAATATGGCTTCTAATCATTTTTAGAAAAGATCCTACAACATTAGTAGCATAAAAATGGCTTCTAAACATTTTTAGAAGTAATCCTACAATATCAGTAGTATGGAAATGGCTTCTAAACATTTTTAGAAGTAATCCTACAACATTTGTAGCATAAAAATGGCTTCTAAACATTTTTAGAAAAGATCCTACAACATAAGTAGCATGAATATGGCTTCTAATCATTTTTAGAAAAAGATCCTACAACATAAGTAGCATGAATATGGCTTCTAATCATTTTTAGAAATGATCCTACAACATGTGAAGCATGAATAAGGCTTCTAAATATTTTTAGAAGTGATCCTACAACATAAGTAGCATGAATATGGCTTCTAATCATTTTTAGAAAAGATCCTACAACATAAGTAGCATGAATATGGCTTCTAATCATTTTTAGAAATGATCCTACAACATGTGAAGCATGAATAAGGCTTCTAAATATTTTTAGAAGTGATCCTACAACATAAGTAGCATGAATATGGCTTCTAATCATTTTTAGAAAAGATCCTACAACATAAGTAGCATGAATATGGCTTCTAATCATTTTTAGAAAAGATCCTACAACATTAGTAGCATAAAAATGGCTTCTAAACATTTTTTAGAAGTAATCCTACAATATTAGTAGTATGAAAATGGCTTCTAAACATTTTTAGAAGTAATCCTACAACATTTGTAGCATGGAAATGGCTTCTAAACATTTTTAGAAGTAATCCTACAATATTTTACTACTACTACTACTCCTATTTTAATCAAAACATAACACACAATTATCTACTACTACTACTACTCCATTCTTATCAAGAACACAACATACAACTTACTACTACTACTACTTCATTTTAATTAAGAACACAACAAACAACCTACTACTTTATGGTCATAAAACATCTATAGTTACTTACTACTATAACATACCATCACTACTTTATTCAATCAACCATACTACTACTATCTTATTAATCAACATACTATTACTTCTTTATTAAATCAACATGCTACTACTACTACTACTTTATATTTTAGCTTACTACTACTTAGTTGCTTACCAATCTTTGTGATTACTAGTGATAAAGGAAAGATCATTTTAATCTTATTTTACTTTACAACTAGTAGACATGAAAGAAAAGATTTTATTTCTACAACTAGTGATTAAAAGAAAAGATCTTTTAAATAGCTACAACTAGTGATCAACTAAAAAGAGAAGATCTTTTTATTAGCTATAACTAGTGATTAAATAAAAAGAGAAGATCTTTTTATTAGCTACAACTAGTGATTAAATAAAAAGAGAAGATCTTTTTATTAGCTACAACTAGTGATCAAATAAAAAGAGAAGATCTTCTTATTAGCTATAACTAGTGATTAAATAAAAAAGAGAAGATCTTTTTAATTATTTCTACCACTACTGTTTAACAAAGAAAAGATCTTTTTATTATAACATATGCTTTTTATTAGTCCAATGTTCAATCAAAGTCCTACAACCCACAATGGTTGTAAAAGAATGTTCATATGCTATGTGTGTATTAAGTCCTACAACCAATAAGGGTTGTATGTCCAACATTATGCAATATGTGAATCTTTTGGTCCAATAACATACAAACAATAATAAAGTTTTGATCTTTGTATGTTTAGTAGTTACTACTACTACTTTATTACTTTTATTTACTACAACATACACACACTCACTCATAAGAACAACCCCAAAAAAAAACAAAACAAACAAGAAGGTAGAAGGAGAAGTCAAACAACAAAACAACAAACAAACAAACAAACAAACAAACAAACAAAGAATCAAGGAGTGTGAAGAAACCCCCACCTTATTTTTTCTATAGGAAGGACTTGCTTGCTACCTTCTCCTTCCCCTAGCTTAAGCTTCTATCAACCTACAAAACAAAACTCTCAAGTTACTTTTTTTTTGTTCTCTCTTTCTTTTCCTTTCTTTCTTTCTTTCTTTCTTTCTTTTGTTTTCTAAAATGAGAGAAGGAGGTGAATGAGGGGGGATTTGTAGAAGAGAATGGAGGTGGTAAGTGCACCCATTGGCACAAAATAACCCCAAGAAGAGGTGGCCGGCCATGCTTGTAGGGGGGGGGGGGGAGGGTATGGTGTAGGGTGGTGAGGTGGAAGGATAAGTCTTCTAGAAGGGCTTTAGTTCTAATCTTATGCATACAAACCTTCTTTCAACCCTCTTAATCAACCCTAACCTTCTAATTAAGTAGCCATGACAAGAATAAGTATATTGACCAAAAGTATACACTACATACTTGTATGATGTACTAAGTACCATACAATTTTCATGTATGTGTACATGCATGTATATACAAAAATCTTCTTATAAAATCCTCATAAAATTTCCAAAAAATAGTTTAATTTGGAAAATAATAGTAAAATAAATTTTATTATTACTTCGAAGAGTCGCGCTATCAATTTGATGCGCTTTGGATGCGCGCTGACCGATAGACGCGCGTAGATACTGTTTGTGGGCAAACCGGCGAAAAATCGCCAAAATAGTCTGACTTTGGAATTAAAATAAAATAATAATAAAATAATAATAAAATAGTAATTTCTATGAGTTAATATCCGTCCGGGATATTACAATTCTCCCCGCTGGTCGACATCATCCGAGGAACGATGAGGCACCCATCACTCGTGCCGAGTTCCAACAATTCCAGGCAACGGTGTTGCAGGCCCTCAACCTTCGCCCCGACAACAATAATGCCCAAAGGGTTCCAACATCCCCACGGGTCCCAAGTCCTCGCCGCCGATCCATAAGTCCTCCCCCGGCTCCTAGTCACCAGCAACACCATCATAGTCCTCGCCGATCCCAGGACTATCGACGCTGTAGTCCCCGCTCCCCTTCCTATGTAGACGAGTCCAGGGGATCGTTTGACTACCACCGGAGGGACGATGCCCTCTACCGTCGTCTCCACGAGATGGAGAGGCGCATCGGTCGAATGGACAAGGAGGAGGAGTCGAGAGGAAGGACCATCTACCCCAGCAGACCCCCCTTCTCTCGGACCATAATGGAGGCTCCTATCCCGAGGGGCTTCAAGCCTCCGCAGTTTGAAACTTACTCGGGAGAGTCGGATCCCGTTGACCATGTCGAAAGCTTTAAGACCTTGATGCTAATCCACCAAGCTTCCGACGCCATGCTTTGCAAAACCTTCCCCGCCACTCTCAAGGGTTCGGCTCGGGAATGGTACTCCCGGCTCGCTCCCTCTTCCATCTTCTCTTTTGAGCAGTTTAAATCGCTCTTCATAACCCACTTTGTGAGCAGCAGACGAACGGAGAAGACCAGCCTCTCTCTACTCCACCTCCGACAGGAGAGGGGAGAAAAGTTGAGGGACTATGTGAGGAGATTTACTGCGGAGGTCAGGTCCATCGCCTCCCTCGACCAGTCTGTGGTGACCGTCGCATTCCAATCCAACGTCCTCAACTCTATCCTTCAGTCATCCCTCGCCAAAAAGCCCCCGCACAACTTCGCCGACCTTCTCCTTAGATGCGAGAAATATATTCAGGCGGAGGAGGCCGAGTGCCTCCCGGGTTTCGGAGGATCTGCTTCCGGGTCAAAGAGAAAGACAACGGAAGAGGAAGGGGCCAAGAAGCTACAGAAGGATAATAGCGGTCAGCGCCGTCCTCCTCCCAGGTTCGAGAAATTTACTCCCCTCACTACAAACGTTTCCACCATCCTGATGGAAGTCGAGAAGGAGGGAGTTATACCTCCCGCTCCGAGGATGAACACCCCGGCCAAGAAGAGGAATAAGGAGAAGTGGTGTCGTTACCACCGGGATCATGGCCACGACACCAACGACTGCCGGGCGCTGAAGAACAAAATAGAGGCCCTCATCTAGAGGGGGCAGTTGGCTAAGTTTGTAAGAACAAATAATCGGGAAGATCGCACCACTCCTTCGCCTCGGGGGGCTAACAAACGCTCCGAGCGACGTGATGAAACCCCCGAGTTTGAGGAAGAACATGTTCTGCACCTTATCCACGGAGGCCCCATGGGGGGCTCTTCCAACTCCTCTCAGAAGGCCTCGTCCGAGAGGTCAATTCAGTTCACGGCGCCCCTCCCCCCAAAGGCCTCGGCAGTTCCAGTAACCTTCTCTGATGAAGACCTCGAGGGGGTCCGAACTCCCCACTGCGACGCACTTGTTATCGACCTCTGCATGGCGAACTTCAAAGTGCAGAGGATCCTAGTAGACAACGGGAGCTTCGTGAACATCCTCTTCCTCTAGACCTTCCGAGGGCTGCAACTATCCCGGGATCGCCTCAAACCGGCCGGCTACAAGCTCCACGGGTTCACGGGGGTACTAGTAACTGTCGAAGGGGTTATCACCCTGGACGTAACTACTGGGAAGACCCCTACCACCCGGACAGAGCCGATGGACTTTATGGTCGTCGATGTTCCGGCTGCATACAATGTCATCTTGGGCCGACCTGGCCTAGCTGCTCTGAAGCCGTTCCTTCGGCGTACCACCTCAAGATGAAGTTCCCCACCTGGGCGGGAGTGGGAGAAGTCAGGGGCAGCCAAGAGACGGCTCGAAGTGCTACATGACTTCCACTGGGGGTCCGGTGCTCTCCGTCGAGACTTTAGAGATCCCTGAGCCGAACGTCCGACCCACGTCCGAGCCGGCGGACAAATTGGAAGAAGTGCTCTTCTCGGACGAGGACCCTAGTCAAAAGTTCTTCATCAGCAAGTCCCTGCCGACTGCCCTATGTTCCGACTTGGTGCAGTGCATCCGGAAGAACTGCGACCTATTTGCTTGGTCCGCCGCGGATATGCCCGGAATTTCTGAGGAGCTTCTAGTGCACCGCCTCAGCGTCGAACCGGGGTGCAGACCGGTTCAGCAGAAGAGGCGTAAATTCGCTCCCGAGCGACAACAAGCCATCAAGGAGGAGATGGACAAGCTCCTAAAAGCTCAGTTCATACAGGAGGTGAACTACCCCGAGTGGCTCTCCAACGTCGTCATGGTTAAGAAGTCCAATGGTTCCTGGAGGATATGCATCGACTTCACAGACTTGAATAAGGCGTGTCCGAAGGATCCGTTCCCTCTCCTGAATATCGACACCCTCATCGACGCCACCTCAGGCCACGAGCTTCTCAGCTTCATGGACGCCTTCTCTGGCTACAACCAGATCCGAATGTTCCCCCCGGACATTCCGAAGACTTCCTTCATTACCGACCAGGGCCTTTACTGTTATAGAGTTATGTCATTCGGATTGAAGAATGCTGGAGCCACCTACAAGCACCTCGTCAATAAAGTCTTCCAAAGCCAGATAGGCCGCAACATGGAAGTATACGTCGACGACATGCTCGTGAAGAGCATCCGAGGTACCGACCACGTGGCCGACCTCCAGGAGGCATTCGGCATACTGAGAAGGCACAACATGAGGCTTAATCCGAACAAGTGTGCGTTCGGGGTCTCGTCAGGAAAGTTCCTCGGCTTCATGGTCAGCCAGCGAGGGATCGAAGCAAATCCTGAAAAAATTAAAGCCATACTGGACATGGCCCCACCCCAGAACGTCAAGGAAGTGCAGAGGCTTATGGGTCACCTCGCCGCTATTGGGCGATTCCTTTCGAAGTCTGGGGAAAAGTGCCTCCCTTTCTTCAAGGCTCTCAGGGGATCTAAGGGTTTCGAGTGGGGCGAACTGCAACAGGAGTCGTTTAACCACCTGGAAGCCTACTTGGTCAATCCTCCCCTTCTCAGCAAGCCCGTTCCAGGGGAAACCCTCTTCATCTACTTAGCTACTTCTGAGCAGCCTAAGTGCTATTTTGGTAAGGGAAGAAGACCAGGCTCAGAGGCCCATCTACTATGTGAGCAAGGTGCTTCGGGACGCTGAGCTTCGCTACGGCCTACGCCCTGATCATGGCGGCAAGGAAGCTCCGCCCATACTTTCAGTCCCACTCGGTTGTGGTCCTCACCGACCAACCGCTGAAGCAGATCCTCCACAAGCCGGAAACCTCAGGCCGGCTCATGAAATGGTCCATCGAGCTGAGCCAACACAACATCTCCTACCAGCCCCGGACTGCGATCAAAGCTCAAGCCCTCGCGGACTTCATCGTCGAGACCACCATTCCCGAGGTCAGCCATGTCCCGAACGGACCCCCCTATTTGGATGGTTTTTGTGGACGGTTCCTCTTGCAACGAGGGAAGCAGCGCCGGTATCATCCTGACGGGTCCAGATGACTTCGTCCTCCAGTATGCCCTCCGCATGAATTTCAAGGCCTCAAACAACGAAGCAGAGTATGAGGCACTAATCGCCGGCCTCGGACTTGCCCGAAGTGCCGGGGCGCAGCGCCTCCGAATCCATAGTGACTCTCAGCTGGTTGTGAACCAAGTCTTGGGCGATTACGAGGCACGAGACGAACGGATGGCGAAGTACCTCGCCAAAGTCCGAACCCTCATGGCCCGGTTCGAAGAGGCACTCATCCAACGAGTCCCTCGAGAAGAGAATTCACAGGCCGACGCCCTCTCCAAGTTGGCCTCATCCTCCCTCCAAGGTCTCAAGCAGACCGTCTTGATCGAGGTCCTCTTGAAACCGAGTATAGAAGACGAGACCCTCGACTCAGTGGAGTCATTGCCGGTCCTACTGCAAGATAATTGGATGAAACCGTTAGTGGAATTCCTAAGGGACGGACTCCTCTCCGAGGACCCCAAGGAAGCACGCCGAGTAAGAACCAGGCCCGAGCGGTACATCCTGATCGAGGGGATCTTGTACAAGCGCTCCTTCTCGCAGATAGACGGCCGACCGTACCTGAGATGCCTTTCCCCAGAACAGGCTGACTACGCCTTACAGGAGCTCCACGAAGGCATCGGCGGGGCACATTCAGGGTTTAGGTCTTTGGCTCGGAAAGCTCTGAATTACTGATACTTCTGGCCGACTCTCCTCCAAGACGTCGAGCGACACGTTCGGCAATGTGGCTCTTGTCAGAGACATTCCAACATTCGCCGCCTCCCCCAAGCTAACCTCACCTCCCTATCAAGTCTTATCCCCTTCGCAATGTGGGGGATGGATTTACTAGGGCCATTCCCTCCAGCTCCGGGCCAGTTCAAGTTCTTGGTCGTAGCCATCGACTACTTTTCGAAGTGGATTGAGGCCGAGCCCCTAGCCACTATCACCGAGAACAAGGTGCTTCAATTCTTTTGGAAGAACGTCATCTGCCGATTCGGTGTCCCCCGTGTCCTCGTAACAGACAACGGAACTCAGTTTACTGGGACCGCGTTCCGAGCTCTATGTGAAGACCTTGCCATCCAACGGCGCTTCTCCTCCGTCTCCCACCCACAGTCGAATGGCCAGGCAGAGAACGCTAACTGGCAGATCCTCTCTGGTATCAAGAAGAGACTAGAAAAGTGTTCGAAAGGCTTATAGGTCGACCAACTCCCCAACGTGCTGTGGAACTACCGCACCAACAAACGGACCCCCACAGGAGAGTCCCCGTTCAACTTCACCTATGGGTCCGAGGCAGTGTTACCTCTCGAAGTCAGAATACCTTCTCCTCGCCTCGCAGCCTACAACGAGGAACATAACGCCAAAGACCTCCGGGCGAACTTAGACCTGGTGGACGAACTGAGAAAAAGGGCGTCGATCCGCCAACAGAACTACCAGAGGAGGATCGAATTGGCGTACAACAAGAGAGTCCGACCCACCGATCTCAAGGAGGGGGACTTAGTCCTCAGAAAACTAGCCATCTCCTTCCCCAGTCAGAAGAGCAAACTAGCCCCGAATTGGGAAGGACCTTACAAGATCGCAAGGGTAGTTCGGCCCGGAGCCTATCGTCTGGAAGACCTCGAGGGCAGGGAGATTCCGAGGACCTGGAATGCCGACCACCTTTTAAAATACCAAGAAAGCGCCCCGGCGCCTCTCTGAGTATCACAGGGTGTCGAACCGTTCCTCTCCTCTAACTTGTAATTCCTCTCTTAAGTTGTCATATGTAAAAACGGCTCGCCGTCAATTATCAATAAAGAATGCTTTTTCATACTTATAAGATTGCTTGTGTCTCTCCGCCTTTATTCTTTATTCAATCAATGATCCAGAGTCCAATACTTGGCTCGATTCTACTCCGCAAGCTCACTTCTAAGCGGGCTAGGAGTGGGTCGCCATTCGGAATTGCTCCCACGACCGTTGAACTCTAACGATGGTTCCGGAGTCCAACACTTGGCTCGATTCTACTCTGCAAGCTCGCTTCTAAGCGGGCTAGGGGTGGGTCGTCATTCGGAATTGCTTCCACGACCGTTGAACTCTAACGATGGTTCCAGAGTCCAACACTTGGCTCGATTCTACTCCGCAAGCTCGCTTCTAAGCGGGCTAGGAGTGGGTCGCCATTCGGAATTGCTCCCACGACCGTTGAACTCTAACGATGGTTCCGGAGTCCAACACTTGGTTCGATTCTACTCCGCAAGGCTCGCTTCTAAGCGGGCTAGGAGTGGGTCGCCATTAGGAATTGCTCCCACGACCGTTGAACTCTAACGATGGTTCCGGAGTCCAACACTTGGCTCGACTCTACTCCGCGAGCTCGCTTCTAAGCGGGTTAGGAGTGGGTCGCCATTCGGAATTGCTCCCACGACCGTTGAACTCTCGTGATGGTCGGCGAGCCCACCATTGGGTAAGGCTCGACTCATCTCGCAACTTCGCAAGAATAGGAGACCGAAGCGCTGCTCGGCACAACTGGCCGAACGCTCTTGTCACCGAACCTGCGAACCAGCAAGCGGTCGGCTCAGGGACCTCGGCGCGATGAACACAGTCACTAACGAAACGACTACACAAAGCTACAAAGGACATGCAAGTTCGAGAAAGAAATATCATTAATAATTGGGACACGGTACAAAGCGACTCTTCCATACAACAAGGTTACAAGGCCTTAAAGAACCAAAGTTACAATGCCGACCCACTACACTTGGCTTTTAAAAAAATCATCAATGTCCCGTTCGGTCGTCAGTTTGGCAACCTCGGCCGCCAGTCCCTCTCCCTCCGTCCGAAGCTCCGCCTCTACAGTCTGCAAGTGATGGATCTCAGAGAGCAGATCGTCCCTTTCGGCTATTATTTTCGACAAATTGTGCCGAACGCACTGGATCCGAAGGGCATTGCTAAAGGCGGTCGGCGAATCTTCGTCCTCTCCTATAGGGGTCATCTCGGCGATCCTGCTCTCCCGACGCCGGATCTCGACGTCTCGCTGACCTAGGATGAGCTGAAGGTGGTCCCGCTCGCTTTCGGCTCGGCGCAATCCCAGCTCAACTTCATAGAGCCGCTCTCGGCACCTCGCCGAGCACAACCTCGTCACCTCCGAGCCAGCCTCGGTTCGAGCGTGGTCATCCGAGCGATTGGGGTCGGCGTCTTGAGCTACCACCACGAGCTGAAAAGAGGAAGAGACGAACAACAAAATTTCAAACATTGCCGAAGTCCAACACTTTTATTCAAAACAAACTTTCAGACTTTTATTCAAATAAAGTAGCTCTACATACAACTAGACCGACGCTACAACAGAGTTTTACAATAGCTTAAAGGAACATAATACAACTTGTTTAGTGCCTCTTCGGAAGGGGTTCGCTTCGGTTCAAGGAAACGCGGGGGCGGCGACGCCTAACCTCCGAGCTCGATTCCAAACCAACGAAGCGAGATCCCCCTTCGCCGCTAACTCCAACTGTGGCGCCGACCGAGGCACCGCTAGACGAGACAGCTACACTACTCTGAGCGTCAGCAGTACTCCGCCTCGCCGCAGGCAAATGAGTCGCAAGTTCGTAGAAAGTAATCCCTCTCTCACTCTCTTTGCGAGTACATGATGTACTATGAACATTGGTCCTCTCAGGCAGAGGCTTGAGCGACGCGACCTCTTCCTTCAGCTCGATAATCCTATCTCTCAGAGCATCATCCTTTGTCGACATCTTCAAATGAGGAGGTCTTGACAAGCCCGCGACATTAGCACTATCGGTCGCAAGACGTTGATAATGGGTGACCTCGATCTCCCTGTCTATCGTAATCCTCCTAAGCTTGTCAACCTCGGCCAACAACTTTTGGCGCTCGGAAAACAACTTCTCCAACTCGGAAGCTAGCTTCTCTTCTTCCGCCGAGTGTTCTTTCTCCGTTAACTCCAAGTGATGGATCTCGGCCAAGAGCTCGTTATTCTTTTGCTCGACGACGGAAAGCTCCCTACGAAGCCGCTCAATCTCACCTTCGGGACAAGGAGCTTGGGGTTGCTTCCGTAGTTGCTTCAACTCGCGACAATACCCCCTCGCAGCTGCCTTTATCTCCTCCAGCTTCAAGAACATATAAAACCGCCTCTTTCGGCTATGGGAAAGCTCTCGCTTCGTTTTGGTCAGCTCCTTACGAAGGTACGAAACCTCCGTGATCGGACCAAACTTTACCTGAAAAGCAGAGATAAATCCGACGCCCAACACTTGGAGAAATTTTACGACTAATCAAACATAACACTTGGAGAATTTTTGGCCAAACAAAAAGCATTTTCATTCAAAACTCAAAAAGCGTTACAAAAGCGGTGGCCAGTCCGCGGTTAGGCCTTACAAAAAAAAAGACCAAAGACGCAACCAAGTCAGGGGTCGACCTTTTTGTCGCTCGGGTCTGCCGACCCCTCGGCCTTGTCCTCACCCTCGGCCTCGTCCTCGTCCTCCCCCTCGCCCTCCTCCTCGGAGTCATCCTCCTCCTCACCCTCGGCCTCTGTCTCGCCCGTGCCTTCGACACCGTTGGCCTGTCTCTCGGAGCTGAGCATTGCCAAGGGAAGCTCCTCCTCCCCCTCCACGGGGTCGTAGAAGTGGTAGGAGGATGTGTCGAACCCCGGGTTCCGAGCGGCGATATGAAGCAGGGCTCGGCCGTACGCGTCCTCCATGTTCTTAAACATGTGCTGCTCGGCCTCTTGCTGGACAGCCCTCTTTGCCTTCGCCACCTTCGATTGGTGCTTGGCCATGATCTTCTCAGTCTTCTTCTGAGCTTTCTCCGCCTCCGACCGAGCCTTGGCCAGCTCCTCCTTAAGCTCGGCATTCTCCTTCTCTGAGGCCTCGAGCTTGGCTGCCTCGTCCTTCGACCGCTGAATGGCTTCGGCCCACTGCGCCTCCAACCCGGCCACTTCGGCACTGCATTTTGCCGAGAGGAGTTGCTCAGCATCGAGCAGCTTCACAGCTTTTGCACGCTCCGACCTCTCCCGGTCGTACTGCGCCGTCAGCTCTTGTTCTTTGCTCGCGAACTCTTCGAGCAAGAAGTTGAAGTGGCAGAGGGTCTGAAAAGAGAACAAACCGTTAAGGTACGGACCTAGAAACTTAGAAAATTTCGAAAAAAATGCTTCAAGAAGAAAGTGTACGGTCCACTTACCGACATCGTGTTCCGAGCAATCTGCATTGTGGCGTCCCCGACCTCCCTGGACTTAAGGGCCGCTCGGTCCTTTGGGGTCGGCAGGTGCTTCACCGCCTGCATACAAATGTTGCCGTCACCCAAAAAACCATCGACCTTCATTACTTGCCAGTCGGGGACGAAGATCTTCTTGTGCCCCTCGGTCAGAATCTTCTCCGCTTCGGCAGTGAGGGGCGGAACTTGGAGGGATAACACCTTGCTCATGTTGAACGCGCCGCTCGACGAGCCGGGAGCATCCATCTTCGCCGGTTGAGTCGGCGCATCCGAGACAGGAGGATCGGAGCCCGCGACCTTGTCTTGCTCGGGATCGGCATCCGGAAGCACGACCACCTGCAGGTCGGCGGTCTTTGGGACCGAAGGTATCTTCGGCGCTCGGCCGCCCTGAGGCCCTGTCGCGGGTCTCTTCTTCTTCGCCTCCCGCTCCCTATCCACCTTGGCCTTCGCCATCAACGCCCTATAGTCCATCTTGGAAGACTCTGCGCAAACCGAATAAAAAAACATAGAAAAATTTTCAAGAACTTCAAGCAAAAAGTAAAAACACCATAGGCGTACTGGGGTCGATCGGACTGAGACCCCCTCGAAAAAGAGCCTCCTCGGTGATATCCTTCCAACTAAGCATCGGCAGGCCGAGGAGTTTCTTGAGGACTTCCGTCTCCCCGTCACTAAGCACTGGCTCCTTCTTTGCTCGCTCAAGCTATCGGAATTGCCCAGGGTTCGGGAGCTCGGACAATGAAGTACTTCTCCTTCCAATGCTTGATCGAGTTCGAGTTCTCGATCCACTTCACGCCTGTCCGCGGCGAAAGATAGAACCTCTGCTCATTCCTGTTCGGCTGACAAGGGCGGTAGAGGCTCCAAAGGAGGAACAGACTTGGCTCGGCGCCAATCTCTTGACACTGAAGAACAAACGCCAAAACGTGCCTCCATGTGTTCGGCATCAGCTGGGCGGGGCACAGGCTGTACCAATTGAGGACCTCGGCAATGAACGGATGCAGAGGAAAGCGAAGCCCGGCGGCCAAGGAGTCGACCGGAAAAATGCACGCGTCAGCCGAAGACGACGTGCAGGCTCGGAAACCAGGCCCCGGGAGAAGCAGCCCATACTCGGCAGGGATCTGGAATCCAGTCCGGATCCGATGCAAATCAGCCTCCGTAAGAACCGAAGTGATATGGTCCACCTCGGACAACTCTCTCGGCTCGTTCTCCTCTACCGCCTTGGCGGTGCCCTGTACCTTCTCCAGCATCTCTTCAGAATAGCTCTGAACACCCCCCATGCTCGATAGAACGATTGGTTGCCGACCGAACTCCCTTGCCGTCTTCGGCTGCTCTATGATCGTAACCACTCCCTTACCCTTCTGGGACTTCGCCACAACCTCCTGGAGTGGCTCGGCGACCTCGCCACTCTTGCTCGGCCGAACAACGGTCTGCTCGGTCGGCTCTACCACCTCCTTTCCTTTATTCGCTCGGCTGACGACTTGGTCCGAGGGGGGGTCTCATCCGAAGAAGTAATCTTAACCATTTTTTCTAAAGAGAAAGGAGAGAGATTGACCTTGAAGTGACTTTTACGGTCGGAAAAGTTCGCCGGAGCAAAGAAATGCCTTGCCGCGACAGCTAGCAGCACCACCCAGGAGCTAAAAGCTTCGATGGTGAAAAGTAAAAACTTGAGAGAGAAAGTAAAAGTGAATAATGAGATTTGGGGTGAGGGAGTGAAGATTTATAGTAAAAGAAAAAGTCTCTTGGGCTTTCTAACGTAAGGGCGCGACTCTTGGCCTGCTCTTGAAACGTTACGAAAGCCCAAACGACTTTGTGACCGAGCAGCAACTGTTGGCGAAAAGACAAAACGTTTCGATACAAGTCAAGTAGCTCGGCACACACGGGATCAAAATCAGAGCGACGTGCGATCCGACCCCAACATCAAAGGGCCCGGTCGGCTAACCGAGCAAGTGCCCATCCGAGCCCCAAAACGGAGAAAATTCACTTTTCCCTCAACATTCGTGTAAGATCTCGATCAGACGGCCCAGATCTTGCCAGCGTCGCTAAACAACAAGATAGTGTTTTCTTGGGAACTGAGCCATCTCGAGATTCGTGCCACCATCCAACGGCCCAGATCTTGTCAGCGTCGCTAAACGACAAGATAGCATTTTCTTGGGAACTGGGCCCGTCTCGAGATTCGTGCCACCATCCAACGGGTCAGATCGCGCCACATCGCCCGGATGAAGCACTTCGGACCCGGACACCCCGCATCTGTCCCAGGAAGCAAGAAAAAATTTTGGATTAAAAGTTTTAAGGCACTCGCCCTCGGCGAGTGCCCCGGGCCCCAGGACTCGGTCAGTTCCCCTCTTGCTCGTCAGCAACTCGAGGCTTATGGCCTCGGAAGCCGAAGCCACGAATCGTTCAAGGGTGAGAGAAAAACCACCATCGCGTGAGGCCCAGTCAGAAGGCAGATCGGCCCACCTCCCATCTCTAGCTCCTTTGAGCTAACAACCATCGGAAGCCGTCAGCCCGGAAGGAAGACAGAGATCGGAGAAGACCCATCCGTCCGAGGCACCTTGTCCCCCGGGTCCGGACTCCGGTCGTCACCTCTTCTGCCTTGATCTCCCCTGACCCTGACATCCGCATCGGGGCCGTCAAAATCAGGAGAAGATCATGGCAGAAGAATGACCACCCATCCGACGCTCTCAGGGTTAGAATTTTTCAAAAAAAACAGGCATCCGCCCAAGGCAGACACCTCCGATGGTCGATGAACAACCAATGCTGTGATCGAAACTACAGGGGGAGTGGGGTATTTATAACCTCCACCCCAAGGACCAGCCATTATAGCCCTCGGGAGGCCAAGCGACGGAAGCCCAGCAGTCACGCCTAGGGAGCTGAAATGCCACGCATTAATTAGAGGACACCATTCTTAATGACCCTGGGAAGATGGAACGCCGCACAAATCCTGGGGCACCATTAATGCTCTTGGGAACTGAACCGTCTCGAGATTCGTTCCGCCATCCAACGGCCCAGATCGCGCCACCATGCTCGGACTGCCGAACCCTTAGACCTCCGGTCGGCTAACCGAGCAAGTACCCATCCGAGCCCCAAAACGGAGAAAATTCACTTTCTCCTCAACATTCGTGTAAGATCTCGATCAGACGGCCCAGATCTTGCCAGCGTCGCTAAATGAAAAGATAGTGTTTTCTTGGGAACTGAGCAGTCTCGAGATTCGTGCCACCATCCAACGGCTCAGATCTTGCCAGCATCGCTAAACGACAAGATAGCGTTTTCTTGGGAACTGGGCCCGTCTCGAGATTCGTGCCATCATCCAACGGCTCAGATCGCGCAATGTCGCTCGGACAGCCGAACCCTTACACCCCCGATCGGTTAACCGAGCAAGTGCCCATCCGAGCTCCAAAACAGAGAAAAAAGCTGCCGAACGACCACGACCGTTGGATCTTCCAGAAATCCGTGCTTCTGATGATGAACGGTCCAGATCGTGCCACGTGCGCTAAACGACAAGATAGCATTTTCTTGAGAACTGAGCCCATCTCGAGATTCGAGCCAGCATCCAACGGCTCAGATCGCGCCACGTCGCTCGGACAGCCGAACCCTTACACCCCCGGTCGGCTAACCGAGCAAGTGCCCATCCGAGCTCCAAAACAGAGAAAAAAGCCGCCGAACGCCCACGAACGTTGGATCTTCCAGAAATTCGTGCTTCTGATGATGAACGGTCCAAATTGTGCCACGTGCGCTAAACGACAAGATAGCATTTTCTTGGGAACTGAGCCCACCTCGAGATTCACGCCACCATCCAACGGCTCAGATCGCGCCACGTCGCTCGGACAGCCGAACCCTTATACTCCCGGTCGGCTAACCGAGCAAGTGCCCATCCGAGCTCCAAAAGCGAGAAAATGACTACCGAGCGACTACAACTGCCAGATCTTTCAGATATTCGCGCTCGCGCGAGATCAAGGGCCCAGCTCAAGCCACGCCATAAATAGGTATTAAAAATCAGTTTTTATTTATTTTAATCGTTTTATTTATTTAAAAATTACGAAAAAATTGCTAAAAATTCGGGAAAATTAACTAAAAATTCTAGAAAATAATTATAAATTCGGGGGAATATTTTTGAGCCCCTGAACGAACAATTATTGCCTAGAATGTACTGTTAAGGCCCCCGAACGATTAGTTAACACATCGCAAAATTAAATAAATAATCCGAAAAAATAGATAAAAACCGTCGAATATTCAACAAGGCTTCGAAACAGCTTACAGCTTCAAAAATCACCTCACTGCCCCCTTCGAGATTCAAAACCCTCCATTCGGACTCCGATACAACTCCACTAGCCACTGAAACAGTTAAACTACTCCTCAAAGGCTAATCACACTCAGTCTTTAGGTGTGGGGGGCTCGTGATATCGCTAAAAATGGGGTTAAATTGGAACCGTCCAGATTGGGAACGAATCTTGAAGCTCAGGGATAAAACGGTAATTTCGCATATAGATGGACCCGAAGCGGGCACTAGATCTCCCCTTCACAGATCCAATAACCCGTGAAACGGATCCACTCCAGCTGGGTACGGGTCCCGACCCAAGACAAACCCAGACCAGCAAGAGGAAATCAGGGTCACTGATTTGACTAAATCATCGGGCCTGATTTGCAGTTATCCTCTCACCGGGATTCAGGGATCAGTTTCCTAAACTAATTATGAGAATTTTACTCCTAACGGTTTCACAGGAAATCAGGTCCCTAATCAGACTCCCATGGTGACTATAAATACCTCCTACCTACCACTGTGACCAGGTAATCACTCTTTTGCCAACTTAAGCTCTTTCTTAATCATCACTGGTTACTGACATGAGCGTCGGAAGGTGCATCACCAGGATCAACCCCGGTGTATCGCACTTCCTTGCAGGTGAGCGGCGGGAGTCAGCAGCCCAATTCTGACGAACAGGCTTGGATCCGCTATTCAGGTTTTTCCACGAACTCACAAATCTCATCTGTTTACCCCCACACCAGATTCAGCGGTAACATATATAAAGAGCACAAATCTATATAAGTAATTTGATAAATAAGATGTAAAATATTGTAACATGCATCATCTTTGTCTTCGTCAACTATCACTAAACTTAGAGCGGCACCATGAATTTGTAACTTTGAGGCTCCATCTTGTCCTACAATATAATAATAAGTCTAAGGATAAGAAATCAGGATTATTAACCAAAAAATGTCCAGTTAGTTAGTACCTTTGATATAGTTCTTTAACCAATCTTGGCCACATATGAGGGCCTCAACCGTTCTTTGGTGCAAATGGTCCAACACTCTTCCACTAGTGCTAAATGCGGATTCTGAGGCTACAGTAGATAAAGGAATTGCAAGAACATCACGAGTCATCAACGAGAGAATAGGGTACCATGTAACATTAGACTTCCACTAAGCTAGCACATCAAATGTATCTTCTTCTAATGGATAAATTGCTTCCTCTAAACAAAGATCAGTCTTTGTTGGTATGATTGAAGAGCTTTGAGTAAGGAATTGACTGTATCTGTTTGTAAGTTTTGCAGTTGAGACTAAGTTAGAACTACTACTTTCACTGGAGCCAACTTTAGTAAAAATATTGCCCTTAGCAAGATATTCCGTATAAACTAATACTAACAACTACCATTTTCACCTCTTCCTTAGTAGTTAAAGGATCATAGAACTTTGGATAATAATACTCAAGTAATTTCAACTTGAACCTTGGATCCATAACAATTGCACATGCTAAGGGTAAGTGGCAAAATTTCCAATACTTCAAAAACTTCTCCAGCACAGCAGCAACAACTGGCTGCAAAAAGTTATATCTCCCTGTCTCTTCATGCAATTTCAATCTTATCTCACAAATTTCATCAAAAAAATAGATTATCAGTGGGATAATTTGAACCTGAAAATAGAATTAATGCATTATAGAAACATTATTGATGAAATAATTTTAATCCAATGTAAATTATGTAATAACTTTATCAAAATTAAAAGTCGTGGGATAACAATTACTTGAAAACATATTTGATGCATTATAGAAAGTTTATAGTAAATCACAAACAACTTTGGCTCTTTGCCATTGATCTTCAGACGCTGCAACCTTCTGTCTAAAAACAGAATCCCTATGTTCAAGACGTTGAAATGCATATTTATAAATCAAGGCTACTTCCAACATCTTATATGTAGAATTCCAGCGGGTTGGAACATCTTTAATGAGACGCTTCTCACAGCTATTTTTTGCTTGTTTGCACATATCTTTGAACAACTGCTCCCTCCCTTGTGAGCCTGTCACGTATTTGACACGATCCCTTACTTTCCGCACAACATCACCTAAAGCCTTAGGACCATCTTGGAAAATTAAATTGTAACCTCTGCTTTTCATTTTTTGTATTTTTGAGCGTATTTTTCGTTTTGGTGTATTTTCTCTCTTGTTTTTTTTCCTGAACCGTATATTGAAGTTGTTTTCAATATATATTCGTTTTATTTCATTTTTGATCTCTTTGTGTTTGATTTGTTGTCCTTTGTTTCGTTCTTTTATTATTTGATCTTTCTTTTATTTGGGCTAGTTCCTTTTTCTTTTTATGTTTGTATTTTTTTTTTTGGGTGTTTGTGGTGGTGGTGATTGGTTGTATCCTTTTCCAATCCTATTGTTTGATTCCTAGCAAGATTACTAAAGCCGAATTAAATTCCCAATCCTATTTGATATCCTATACAATGTGTATCCTCTTTTGAAATCCATTAATTCAAATCCTACTACTACTCCTAATTACCCACAACCCAATTACCCATTAACCCTAATCCCCTTATACATATACATCTCTTATCCCCCAAACCCTAAATCCTAATCACAAACCCTAACCCTGGTTTCCCTCTCCCTCAACCCGGCCTCCCTCTCTCTCCCCGCTGCTAGCGCCGCACACCCCCAAACCCGACGCCAGCACCCCAGGCCGACACCTCCACCTCCGGCCTGTGTGCACACCCCGACAGCCCCCTACCCCCGATCGGCCCAACTCCGCCTTGGCCAACTACCTCCACATCCCGACCACCACCATACAACCCCTCTTGCACCTCGACTCCCTTTTTTGGTGTTCTCTCGTGGCTGCGAGCCACCATCGCCGCCATCTCTCGCTCTCTTGATTTCTCTCCCTCTCGCTTTGTGGAGTTTTGCTCGTGTGGTGATTTTTGCACGAGTTGCTTAGATTCGTTGATTAGCGGATTTTTGTTCGTGGGTTTTGCTCGTTACTCTTGATTTTCGTCGTTCTTCATCTTCGGTTAAGGCAGGTAACTTGTACTCCAATTCATTTGTTTGATACAAGTCAAAAATACCACCTATAGTGTAGTTGGGTCTAGAGACGACTCTTGTTTATGTTATGTTTGATGGGTTTTGTCTCTATTGTGAAAATTTGACCATAGATGACTCACGACACATATGGACATGAATTAACTTAGGTTTTATCTGTTCTTGATTTGATCATGTATGTGGAATTTTTGTGAGAATTCGTGATTTTGTTGAGACCCATGTGATATAGTTGGTGTGGACATGCTAGATACCCTAATTTATGATGTTTAGACACTTGGTAGACTCGATTTCATGTTTGGTTGTGTTTTGAACAAGTTTTGTATGATATATGTTGAGTTGTGGTTAAAGGAAAAAAATTTGTATTTTGTCGCTGATCTGTGTTGTTTGCCATTTTGGACTGTCTTGAAGTCAGTATCTTAGTTTCGGTATAAAACATGAGTTTTAGAAAATTTTGTCTATTTTCAAACCCCTCTGACCTTGCTCAATTTAGTTTTCGTACGAGTGAGTTATGACTGTTTTACTACAGAGGTGTCGATCTTTTCCAGATTTTGTTTTTCGATGATCTTGATGACTAAATGATTTTGATACTGATGCTACATATATTATTTTGATCCAAAACTTTGGTCAGTATTTCTTTATCTAGTTAGGGATTACCCAAAATTCTGGAGAATTTTATTGGTGCGTTTTAGATGTCGTTTCATGCTCGTTTATGAAAACTATACTTGCTGTATTTTGCTCGCTGTTCTGTAAAAAACCTTATTTTCACTATAACTCCTTTTACTGTATGAAAAGTGTTTGTGAAATACGAAAGTTAGTATATTTTATCTATTTTTATATTCCTTTGGCAGAATTGGATTTCGTTTCACTGGTTGCGAGATATCTAGTTTTAGTACAGCAGTGTTGGGAATTCCATATTTGCCAAACTATAGTTTCTTGATGCTTTTTTATTTTTGATGACTGGCCTAATTTTACTAGAAAATTATGAAACTTTATATTTAGATACTGGACATATAGGGGAATACCCCAGATTTTTTGTGGATTTATTTAATGAGTTTTGATGCTATTTTCCTATCCTTGAATTCGTTTTCCTGATTCCTGGCTGAACCTATTTTCGGTATTCAAATCAGTTTTGAGCTATGTTTTTGTGAATTAATATATGACTTATTTATACTCTCTGGATTTGGTTGGTAGTCTATTTTCTATATGTTTCGACAGATTCAGATTTGCATGTTTGTAAGACTGGAAATCACTGTTTTACTACAGTATGGTCTTGTTGTCCTGAACTTGAGATTTGTCTATTTTTTCTTTTATGAGATATCTTGCACTCGTACATGTATATCTTGCAACTTGCACTTGTCACATGATCATGCCATGTTATTCTTGATATATTTGCATATATACATTCTTGTTTGACATTAATAATAAATAACCAAGCTGGGGTTTAAGGGACAGATCTAGTAGTGGATAATTCAGAAACGTGTACTCGGAAGGGGATCCACTGATCCTATGTGATTACTTGAGACATGATACTTGACACGTGATTACTTGATACTTGCACGCAAGACACGATACTTGCCACTTGCACAACTTGACATGTAATTACATGATACATGATACTTGGAGCTTGGAGCTCGATTACTTGACTTGTTCCCGAGTATACTACCTTCTATGGTCCACTATAAAATCTAAAGCGAAACTGTTAGTTGTAGCAACCATGTAAGGTGGGCTGCATGAAGTTCTACCTAGATAGTAATCACTACAAGACTTGATACATGCTACTTGAACATGATACTTGATACATAATACTTGAACATGATACATGCTTGCTTGATACTTGACTACATGATCCATGAGACTTGATACATGATTACATGATACTTGACACTTGATGCATGTTTACATGATACTTGATTACTTGACACTTGATTTATGCCATGTACACTTGTTCACTTTGCCATATTAGTCGGTTATGTTGACATCACACTTATACCATGTTGCTAGTTAGTTTCTCCATGTACTTGTATCCTACATTATAAGTAGTCTGTAACTTGCAATTGACGGGTACTTGTTTTTCTCTTTTCCTCTTTCCTGTATTCGTTGAATTGCAGATTTTGGAGAACAGGTTCTAGATGGTATCGGAGATATGAAGTATTAGTGCTGCATTTTATTATTATTATTTCTTGTAGCTTGCTTGAACAATATTATATTTTGAGACTTGGATTTATTCTTGTAATTGGGCAATGTGACCCAAGATATTGTTTTATTCAGATCATGACTATTTGAGATATATATATTTAGTTTCATGTATTCTTGTTGGTATTTTGGCTCATTATGTGCATGTGGTTAATTCTTTTGCTTCCGACTCTGATGATTATTGTGAATGTTGTAAAGATTTCTTGAACAGCTTATGGATAATAAACATCATTCATTGGGCTTTTGTCTCGTATCCGTATTTTGATGTGTCGGATTTATATACAAATATTTGTACTCATTTACCTATTAACATGGCTTGTTTTCGCTGATATTGTCTTTAATTCATCTTATTTCTATATGATTTCATTTAATTAATTATTTTTGAAGAAATAATATTTTTGAGGCAAAAAGTAAAGAATTGGTGAAAAAATCAACAAACAAAGTAAAATAATTGATTTATCGATTTTATTGTTTTGTTGAGTAAAAAGTGCGACAAATAATTTGTAAAAGGATTTTTATACGCGAATTTGACTTATAGTTATTTTAATTAATTTTAAACTAATTAATTTTATTTTATTTAAAAATCCTAATTTTTGGTATTATTTTGTGTACGCAGGAGCACGTGGTGGAAATAAAAGGAAGAAAAGAAAGAAGGGGAAGTAAATAAAATTCTGGGTTATAAAAGGAATGAAATAAAGAAAGAGGATGGACTTTTCTGCAAAAAGTGAAAACCCTAAACTCCTCTCCGTTCTCTATAAATACAAATCAAAAGAGAGAGTAAAAACGAGGAGGTGACGGCTGAACAATCATTAAAAAAACATATATATAAAATAAAATAAAAAAAACGAAGTAAAGTAAAACAGAGAGGGAGAGATCTCTGTTCGGCGCTGGGTTCAAGAAACAAAGGGAAAAGGGAGAGAAGTGACGTGGCGTGCTTTGACTGGACATCTTCTTCTCCTCCTGCGTGCAGAACAAAGCAACAAAGGGAGAGAGAGAAAAGCTGACGCAGGCGACTTCTTCTCCTCAGCACGCGAGCTGCACGTGCGCAGCGACTCGGTGACAGCAGGCGGCTCAGACACCCACGCAACAGCAGGCGCGACGTGACAGCGCGAATTGCTGTGCGCTGACGTGGCGATCTGACCGGTTTCGTCTTTTTCTTCTGACGTGCGCCTCTAGTTTTGGGACGCGCGGCCCGACAACGGCAGTGTGACAGGCTGATACGTTGATTGACGGCGCGTGACAGCAATATTTTGGCTCCGATTTTTGAGACAGAAAAGTGGTTTGACTTAAATTTTGTATTCCTTTATCTTTTCTTCTCTATATTTTTGATGCAATCCCAAACAACTATGAACTGAATTTATTGTTCTAGAGGCTAAGGTGTAGCCAAGTTTTGTAGAACACAAATTTTAATTTCTTATTATTATCCTATCTTTCCTGATTGTGTTTTAATTTTTTATTATTTATGCGTACAACATGGTGGATAGACATTTGTATGATTTTTCAAATCATAAAGAGACCGAATAGGTTATTTGTGATTAATAAAAATTAAGACCGTATATTGGAGGACGTGACCGTTAAGAAATTCAATTTCCCAATTAATAATTTGGTGGATAGACGAATGATTAATTGAGAATAATTTTTAGACTACGTTGATAGAGTGGTTAATATCTTTAGGATTTTGGTCGACAATTTGGGAAAGATAATATTTTTATTTATAAGGAATTATAATTTGTGTGTGAGATAAACGAGGTGAACCAAGAGCCCTAGAACAAACTTTACCATTAAAAAAGTACAAGAGCTTCATTGCTTAACAGCCCTCTCCCTCTTCACCAATTTAGTTAGAATTAGTTAGATTAAAATAATTTAGTTATTTCATTATTTATAAAATTCGATCTTCCAAATAGTGATTCATCTAGCGATATCGGTACTCAGTAAAATATCTAGTCCCTGTGGGTTCGACACTCTACTCATCTATCTATATTACTTGTGCGATTTTGTCCACTTGCAAAAATCAACATCAAGTTTTTGGCGCCGTTGCCGGGGACTAGTTATTCTTTTATTGATATTGAAAATTGCTAGATTATTGCTAGTTTGGATTCTTGTAATTATTTTTATTTTATTATTATTTTACATCTTTATTTTCTTTTGACTAACTTTTACTTTTTTTTATATTTTTTATATTTTTATTTTTCTTATTTTAGTTTTTTTTAGTTTTTCTATTTTTTTCTTCTTTCTTTTTCGATACTTATATTGCAGGACATACACGTACATTGTCATGGCGAACGATGAGAACAGGCCTTTGAGAGACTATGCTATGCCATCAATTTATGAGTCAAGCATAAAGAAGCCGGTTATTGAAGCTAATGATTTTGAAATTAAACCAGCGATGATTCTAATGATTCAACAGACTGTTCAATTTTGGGGACTACCACACGAGGATCCTTACGCTCACATTGCAGATTTTTTTAGAAATTTGTGACACTTTCAAGCACAACGGTGTATCAGACGATGCAATTAGACTGAGACTTTTTTCTTTTTCTCTACAGGATAAGGCGAAGGCTTGGCTACATTATCTACCACCAGGTAGTATTTCTACTTGGGAGGGACTTGCACAAAAGTTTCTAGCCAAGTATTTTCCACCAGCAAAGACCGCAAGGCTAAGAAATGACATTTGCACATTTACTCAATTTGAGACCGAGTCTTTGTATGATGCATGGGAAAGGTACAAAGAGTTATTGAGAAAGTGTCCTCATCATGAACTACCAAAATGGCTGCAAATGCAAACATTTTATAATGGTTTAGGAGTTACACATAGATCTATGATTGACGCAGCAGCTGGTGGTGCATTGATGAGCAAAACTTACCAAGCAGCCTATGATCTTTTAGAGGAGATGGCATCAAATCATTACCAGTGGTCTTCAGAGAGAGCAATGCCAAGAAAAATGGCTGAAATTTTTGAACTTGATCCTTTTTCTACTCTAAATGCAAAAAATGATATTTTATCTAAACAAGTAGAAAATATGAATTTTAATATTTTTCAATCTAATATGATTTGTAATATTTGTGCAGGAAATCATGCAAGTTCAGATTGTCAAGTGGGGAACCCTTTTGCTCCATCAAATGTAGAACAAGAAAATTTTGTGTCAAACTTTCAAATGCAAAACAATCATTATGCAAACACATACAATTCAGGATGGAGAAACACCCCCAATTTTTTATGGAACAACAATCAAGAAGCAGTTATACCACCTCAAATTTGTTCACAGGAAGAAAAGAAGCCGACACTTGAAGACATGTTTATGCACTACATGCAAAAGACAGATTTGGCAATTCAAAATGTTGCAAATTCAACTTCGGCTTCCATCCAAAATCTTGAGGTACAAATTAGTCAAATTTTAAATATTATTAATGACAAAACTGCAGGAACACTACCAAGCAAGACAGTTGTCAATCCCAAGGAGCATGTTGAGGCTATAACATTAGGAAGTGGGAGGACAATTGAGCAACCACAAGAAGAAAATGGCGAACAGAATGTGGTTGAAAAGCAAAGTGAGATTGAACAAATTGTGGAGGAACAAATTCAGCATGAGCAAGTAACTTTTGATATTTTTAATTCCACAAATTTTCCTCCTGAAGAACAGTCATCTATTCAAGTAAGTGAAATTCATTTAATTGTGGGCGAGAAACATAAGGCAAAATTTGAAAAATCATCAATAGAAGTATGTCCAACAAATTCAACAAATTTTGAACCTGAAAAAGAAAATATTTTTGAACATGTCATGTATTTGGATGCTGAACCTTCAATTTATTCATTTTTGCAGCATAAATTCAAAGAGGCGGGGGAATCAAAGACAACATCATCTAAAAGGAAACGCCTCAAATTGGAACTTGAACCCGATCCACACAAGAATTGAAAAATTAGAAAGGATGTTTTAATGTTGTTGGATCTTGGCGTTACTTAATCATCTCACCCCCATGTCTGGCTGAAGACTTAAAACTTAGCGCTTCTTGGGAGGCAACCCATGTTTTCTTTTATTGCATTCAGTTTTTATTATCTTTTAGTTTATTTTATTTTAATTTTTGATTTTATTTTGTAGGATTGGATCAATTTTTGAAAGTCGCCAAACGGAGCTGTTTTGGAACACCTGCATTGATGGCTGTTTTCGAGTAGTTTAAAGTCAGAATCTGGAAAAGTGATTCAAAGAGAAGTTGTAGACAATTGTCTTAGCTTTCCAGCAAAAAAAAATTCAGCCCATTTCGACATCTACAGCTCCAGATATCGCCAAAATACTGAACGTTGCGCGCGCAGAAATTTGAAGACGAATCAGGGGAGATATTCTAAACTTTTTGCATTCTTTTTGTTTTTCTTCTTCTTTCCCATTGAGGACAATGTGACATTTAAGTTTGGGGGGAAGGTTTACAAATTTATTTTTATTTTTATTATTTTTGAAAAGAAAAACGAAATTTTAAAAATGATTTCAATTAGGCTCACCATTACACATTTTGAGTTCTTCATTGTGATAAGCATAAAAGACAATTTTTTTTTTTGTATAAACAATTTTTTTTATAAAGCAATATTAAGCATACTTATTTACTTTAGGATTATTGAGTTTCAAAATTCCTTACAAAATTGTGTGGGTCGTGCTATTATACATAAAAGACAAATGTGATGCTTTTTCTTGTGATTATCCCCTTTGATCTAGTCCTAAACAGAGTTTAAGTAAATAGAGTAATAAAAGAAAAAAAAAAAAAAACAATTTAAAATAAAATAAAGTCAATCTACTCCAATGTTTTGAGTTGCTTAGTAACTAGGGGTATTCATCACAAATGTTTACTTTTACGTAAAACGGCAACTTGAAATATGAGTATGCAAAGCACTTTAAGTTTGTGACTTGTTGAGTAACCGGGTGAATTCATCACAAATGATTTGCATTCGCGTAAAAAGGCAAGTGACAACTTAAAGAAGAGACCAAAAAAACAAAAAAACAAAAAAAAACAAAAAAAAAAAAAAAAAAAAAAACCCCTCTAGTTTGCTACTCGGTTTGTAGTAGAGAGAAGGGATAATCACAGATTGAGTTGTTGCATACGATAATTACATTAATTGCATGACAAATGCGATTTTTTTTTGGGAATTATGAATAAATAATTGCACTGGAGAAAGTGGGTATGCTTAGTTTTACTTTATTTGCAGTTGTTTATATTTTTAATTGTAATTTTGATGCTTGCATGATAAGATTTCTTGGTGTGATGGGTTGAGTCTACTATTATTATTCCCTTGTTTATTATTCTACTTTTTGCTCGAGGACAAGCAAAATCTTAAGTTTGGGGGTATTTGATGTGTCGGATTTATATACAAATATTTGTACTCATTTACCTATTAACATGGCTTGTTTTCGCTGATATTGTCTTTAATTCATCTTATTTCTATATGATTTCATTTAATTAATTATTTTTGAAGAAATAATATTTTTGAGGCAAAAAGTAAAGAATTGGTGAAAAAATCAACAAACAAAGTAAAATAATTGATTTATCGATTTTATTGTTTTGTTGAGTAAAAAGTGCGACAAATAATTTGTAAAAGGATTTTTATACGCGAATTTGACTTATAGTTATTTTAATTAATTTTAAACTAATTAATTTTATTTTATTTAAAAATCCTAATTTTTGGTATTATTTTGTGTACGCAGGAGCACGTGGTGGAAATAAAAGGAAGAAAAGAAAGAAGGGGAAGTAAATAAAATTCTGGGTTATAAAAGGAATGAAATAAAGAAAGAGGATGGACTTTTCTGCAAAAAGTGAAAACCCTAAACTCCTCTCCGTTCTCTATAAATACAAATCAAAAGAGAGAGTAAAAACGAGGAGGTGACGGCTGAACAATCATTAAAAAAACATATATATAAAATAAAATAAAAAAAACGAAGTAAAGTAAAACAGAGAGGGAGAGATCTCTGTTCGGCGCTGGGTTCAAGAAACAAAGGGAAAAGGGAGAGAAGTGACGTGGCGTGCTTTGACTGGACATCTTCTTCTCCTCCTGCGTGCAGAACAAAGCAACAAAGGGAGAGAGAGAAAAGCTGACGCAGGCGACTTCTTCTCCTCAGCACGCGAGCTGCACGTGCGCAGCGACTCGGTGACAGCAGGCGGCTCAGACACCCACGCAACAGCAGGCGCGACGTGACAGCGCGAATTGCTGTGCGCTGACGTGGCGATCTGACCGGTTTCGTCTTCTTCTTCTGACGTGCGCCTCTAGTTTTGGGACGCGCGGCCCGACAACGGCAGTGTGACAGGCTGATACGTTGATTGACGGCGCGTGACAGCAATATTTTGGCTCCGATTTTTGAGACAGAAAAGTGGTTTGACTTAAATTTTGTATTCCTTTATCTTTTCTTCTCTATATTTTTGATGCAATCCCAAACAACTATGAACTGAATTTATTGTTCTAGAGGCTAAGGTGTAGCCAAGTTTTGTAGAACACAAATTTTAATTTCTTATTATTATCCTATCTTTCCTGATTGTGTTTTAATTTTTTATTATTTATGCGTACAACATGGTGGATAGACATTTGTATGATTTTTCAAATCATAAAGAGACCGAATAGGTTATTTGTGATTAATAAAAATTAAGACCGTATATTGGAGGACGTGACCGTTAAGAAATTCAATTTCCCAATTAATAATTTGGTGGATAGACGAATGATTAATTGAGAATAATTTTTAGACTACGTTGATAGAGTGGTTAATATCTTTAGGATTTTGGTCGACAATTTGGGAAAGATAATATTTTTATTTATAAGGAATTATAATTTGTGTGTGAGATAAACGAGGTGAACCAAGAGCCCTAGAACAAACTTTACCATTAAAAAAGTACAAGAGCTTCATTGCTTAACAGCCCTCTCCCTCTTCACCAATTTAGTTAGAATTAGTTAGATTAAAATAATTTAGTTATTTCATTATTTATAAAATTCGATCTTCCAAATAGTGATTCATCTAGCGATATCGGTACTCAGTAAAATATCTAGTCCCTGTGGGTTCGACACTCTACTCATCTATCTATATTACTTGTGCGATTTTGTCCACTTGCAAAAATCAACATCATATTTCGTATTCTTTTTGGGAAGTGGGGCGTAACATAAATTAAGTATATGTGCCGAACAACGAACATGAAATAAATCACCTCCGAGTAAAAGATTGCTAGAAAGCTCATCTTTCAACAACTCGACCATTAAATCATTTGTAGTGCAGTTATCAATCGTTATTGACATTATATTTGTATCAATGTTCCAATCTAGCAAGAACTTGTAAAGGGACGAGCAAAGATTTTCAGCCGTGTGTGGAGAAGGTTTCATTTGAAAATTAATTACTGCTTTTGTAAAACCCAATCATCATCAATAAAATGAGCAGTCAAGCATGAATATCCTAATGTTTGATTTGATGTCCACATATCAGTAGTGATGCTAACACGAATAGAAAAGTTATCAAAAAATTCATGAAGTTTTTTCTTTTCTTTCTCATATACCCCAATACAATCAGTTTTAATAGTGTTTCTTGAGACCATATTGAACTCCGGCTAAAAATTTCTTATAAACCTCTTGAAACCCCAGTGTTCAACAATAGAAAAGGATACTCATGAATCATAATCATTTTAGCAAGTTGCTCTCTACTACGTGCTTGACTAAACTTGAACTTTATTTGTAACGCCCTGGATCCCACTACTGAAAATCCGTGACACAACCAGAATCTTTTCCTTCAAATGCATCTCAACACAGTAATAATATAGTAAATTAGAAACTTTTATTGCCACCAGAGTTATTACAATAATCATCTTGTTCTATTACAAGAAATACATTATACAATTATATCTTTAGAAGATTTACATCAACATATTACTGCTACTGATACCACTTGTAACGGTTACCATCTGTTCCCCACCAAATCTCTACTGGAAACTCCACCGAGTGGTCAAGCTACTCCCCTGAGATGCGCCACACAGTTCGAGTCTTCTGCTGCGCTACTTTGATTTCCAACTGCTTATTGGTAGGGATGTATACTGGATACTCCACTTGGATGCTCTACTGGCCTTGAGTCTTCCTGCACTCACGATTTGGCATCCAACACCTAATTGAGTGGGCACGTCAGTACATATATTGACGCAATGCTGATAAGAAACAACGATTTCTAAATTTGTACAATCACAATCAATCATGATGAAAATGAAAACATGCATCCTAATTTTCTGTGTATGTCATGACTTGAAGTCTAATGCACTGTACACAATGTACAGAGAAACAGATGCACTTAATCTAATGTCAGCAAGACTTAGGAAACACATGCATCCCATACTACATACTCTCCAAATCAAGTCGTCTTCTCCAATTTCAGGGTTTCGAACCCTTGCCATGCATTGCATTCTACTTTTGTACTCAACTTGTTCATGACAGATACAACATGGCTTGCTGAAGCTTACAGTTTCGGTCTAGTCCCATTACTGCAGACACATAGTGGTGTCCCCGTTTGCCACTAGTATCCGATCCCAATGGTACCCCTACTCTGGGTCCGGATCTCACCAAAAAGTCGTGACGAACTACAAGGTAGCATACTACATACCAAGTGGCACTAAAGACTCATAGGGAACCCCACCTATTTCCCGTTCATCACCAACATAGAACCTCCAGGAAACCTTCCCGTCCTTACCATGGTACTTCAGGAATTAACAAAGTAAGGTACGCAACTCAGCACGTATCCTTACGACAGGAAGAGACAACCCTGGTAATCACCGTCTAGTGCTAGCTCTCAGAATAAATCGGATTATAGGGTATTACCCCTAACACCAACTCGGTCTTCAAGCGAAAAGTAAAGAAAATTAATAATTACCAAAATATGCTAATCACCCAACCGCGTATAATGTCTAAACGATTGAGCCCAAACGAGTCTGTCAATGAAAACCAATACAGCGAATCGATATTCCTCGATTGCCAACACCTCTATAGGTCCTCAAATAATGTTCTCGGCCCGTGACTCTCAGCGAGCAGTACAACGGCGCCCAAAGGAGTGCCTTATACCCGGCAAATGAGGTGAAACAAACACAACCACTAGTATTTAGTCATTGACAGACCTAGGGCATCAACGCATTCTAGACGAGGTAGATAATTAGATCAGATCATTCACTAGCTACATGTAGGTCAAATATCTAGTTTTCCAATTATATCAGACCCAGCCTACCAACCCCAAACACCGGTGACCCGTTCTCCATCGTTCGCCACCACCTCCGACTCGGATCTCATCCAGTATCTCGGCCCGCGGTCAACCTTCTCTGGGTAAATGATCCGACAGTGCACAGGAAAACCACAATTCTCGAAGTGGAAAATCAATTCCAATACTAGCGTACTGGGTTGATAGTCCTAATCACAAGCTATACATACAACAATCAACTGTACAACTAAATCCCAACTTAATTATGTCAATCATGACTCTATCATGAGTTATAAGCACAGAGAATCACATCTAAATCCAATTGAAAGTGCTTATAAAGAAAAGAATATTCAATCATCTTAATTTCACCAAGTTCAGTCTTCAATCATACTTACTGCCGCATGTAAAAATTTCCATATCACATCATCTACTAACTCAAATCCGCCGATTTTAGAACTCACAGAAAGATATAAACTTCTACTTTATTTCTCTAGTTGACGACTATCTCAAATTCAGTCCGAAACGATTAAAAAATCCCTTACCAATCATCTAGAGTAATCAGTTCAACAATTGTACAGTGGCTACACCCTAAAAATTCATAACATACGACCCACTTATTGAAATCTCAAGATCCTGGGCTTTATAGAAAGGTATGATTGTGCACTACAACTCTCTAGTTGGTCACTTCCTCAATTTCAGTCATTAAAATGCTATAAAACCCCTATTTCAATCAGATGTGCACAATCTCAACATACAGACTTCAATGGTATAAATACAGTTGCTGCAACTTGCTATGAGCATGACTAATCGCTCACTTATCAGAATCGAGTGATCTCAGGTTCTATGGAAATCTATGAATGTCTACTACAACTCTCCAGTTGATCAGTTTTTCAAATTCATCCATTAAAGTGCTATAAAATCTCCATGTCTATCAGGTATGCACAAGAACTAACTTACTCTACAAAACAATAACCCCGCTCTTCTTGGACGGATTCTGTCCTGAGCTTAGAAAATTCATAACTTCCATTCTACAAACTGGAATTGAATGATTTTATATGTTTTTGAAAGCTATGAGTCTCTACTTTCTTATTCTAGTTGATCATTTCCTCAGATTTATCTTTTAAAGTGCTATAAAATCATTTTTTCCATCAGGTGTGCAGTGTTCAATAGGTAGACTCACCCTTAACAATCTGCTGCATCTTGCAACAAGCATAACAATTCATCCACTTATTGGTCCTATTTCTATTAGGTGTTCACTATTCATCCTGCAGACTTCACCCTTAACAATCGGCTACAATCGAATAATTGTTTGATCCCTCAAACTTCGTCCAATAATTATCAAACTTTGGCGAATCAAAGTAGACATATCCAACAACCATATTCCAAAATTTCCACTCCTAACTCAAAATAATCAAAGAGATACGAATTTTCAAATTTCGATCAAAATCATCAAACTTCGAATAAAATCAGATCAACAGTAGTCAACCTGCTGGCTGTGCTTGTTCGTATCGATCCAACAGGGTATTAAAGCTCTGTCAGAAATTCTCAAACTTCATACAATAGTAGAATACATATACAAGAACTCTACATTTCAAGTTTCATATCAAAATCTCATACCATTTGGGAGATATAATTTCTCAAAGTTCGACCTTAACTCCAAAAACAGGACAATTCCACCTTCAACCAGTCAATTGAACTAATATATTAAAATAGCAATTAAATTACAAAAATTCCAAAACTTGGATTGTATGCTCCTAACATATACACCTAGCTCCCACTTCAAGTTCCAACTCAAAATTCCTTATAGATATCGAGTTATGAATTTTTGAACTCGATTCGCTGTTTACCCAAATCTGCAGAATTCCCTTACTCGCTGATTTCGAAAATACATTTTGGAAACCGTTCAAATAAAATCCGAAAATTCCAAAATAATTCTAGCTTGCTAAACACATCATCATCATCACTCAAAAAAAATTTTGGAGTCGAATTTCTATCATACAACCAAGTTACAAATTTGCTAACATACAAGTCCTTTATGTTCAATTATGCAATTTTCTTCACATCTTTATCTAATTGCATTTCCTCACACCTCTACCAATTCTATATAGCACATCAAAACATAAGTAATCATCTACTCAATTTACCACTATCATCAGTCATTAAACAAACTATCATCATAAAAATTTTAACATTCACAAAGTTTAGAGAACACCCACTTATCGGATTTGAAGAAACTCCGAGCTTTGGGTTGCTAGCTCCTCCTCCTCTTGCTCAACTTCTACTATAACTCCATGAATCCTACAAAAAAATTGAAGCCTTTTTCTCTCTTTCTTTTCTCACTTTCTTTTGCTTTTGAGTAATGAAGAAGTAGAAGAAGATGAAGGAGAAGATGGTATTCATGAGTGAAATGAGATGAGGTTGAGAGGAGATGTATTGAGGTTGGAGATGGGAATGGGGGAAATGGGTTTCGGCTGCCCTTTTAGGATGGCGGGGTGTAGGTCGATGGAAAATGGGGAAGGAAAAAAGCGAGGGTGAGGTGGTGGGGTTGTGTGTAAGTCTTCCACATCCCTACAATTATATATACATATACATACATATATTCATGCATATATATCACATATGCATACAAATATATACATACACATTTATATGTACTTATACACATACAAACACATATAGGTATATTCAAGTATCAAATCTAATTCATTACAATTCAATTAAATATATATACATACAAATATATATAAATACATACATATACATATACATATACATATAAAAATACATACAAGTATTCATGTATATACATCATATACAATCCAATCACAATATACATACTTTCATATATGTATAGGTACATCCATATACAAATAAAATATTTATTTGTAAAATAAAATATAAGAATATATGTTATAAAAATATTATTTTTCCAAAGATTGTCTTGCTAAATCAATCGGGATAAAATATGCAATTTAATTGAGAAGATGTCCCGAATCTATCTTATCGGATTCAGAATAACTAATATATCTGAAATTTCTCAATTAAAACTAATAACCATGAAAAATATATAATCACGTGCAATTCTCAAAAGTGCACGGATTAATATGCAAAATAGTTATATACTATTTTGCGGGGTGTCCCCCCTACAAAGAACTTACAATTCTGGACAAGAGTTGTTGTCTAATGTCTTTGGACTTTTTCTTAGGACAAATTTTTAAGTGCCTCTTCAAGTGGCTAGTGCCACTAGTACTAGCTCTAGTAAATTTATTATGACAATAGGGGCATATTGCTACTTCAACGCCATCAATTTTTTGTTTAGACATCTCTTGCTAAACTTTTGACTTCAATTTCTTTTCTGTTTTTTCCTTTTCAGTATGAGCATTTTCAGCAAGGGGTTTACCTGAGATATTTTTAGGATTTTCATAACTACCACATTTACATCAGTAGCTTCCTTGGTATATTTATCCTTCCCCATATCCTTATAAGCCATTTCAACTTCAAACAGATCTTGCATGTTTTTGATTGAGATCAAGTTTATTATAAACTCAGAAGGTTTGCAACTAAGATAAACATTACTAAATAATACTCATATTCGATCATATTTGCAAGATAAAGAATACTAAATAATACTAAGATAAAGAATATGTGATCATATTTGCAAAAATTCTAAATAATACTCATCTTCAAGTTCAGTATTGTAACATCCCAGAAAAAATTATAATTAAGTTTCACATTTTTGCACGTGCAATGCACGTGAGAATTTTATATGCATGTTTCTAAATTTTCTAAGAGATAATATACATTTTCTTTTCATTTGAAATTACTACACTTTGTATTATATTATTTTTATAAAACTCAAGGGCCTAAAAATATTCTTTAAACTCATCAAAGAAACCCATTTTATTAATGAGCCCATTTGTAATTCAAATATATATATATATATATATATATATATATATATATGAAAAAAAGAGTGTGGTGTACACAAGCATGTGCACGTGCACACATGCATTGTGCACACCATTTGGCTAGTATTGAACGTTGGGGGTGTTGACCGGGTATTGTTGATGAGTGGAGTAATGGGGTTTAAATTAGTCGGGGAGAGCAGTTTTATAACTACCAAATGATTTTTTTATAAATAAACCCGCAACCTAAGTACACTTATCCTGATTCTAATAAAATAAATAAATAAATAAACCAAGAGAAAGAGGCAGAGAGGTTCGGTTTGTGTGCTGTGCTTGCTGTTTTGATTTCGCCGGTGAATTTCAGTGGCTTTTTGTGCTTGCTTTTGGCTTTTGTGAAGGGATTTTGTTCTTAAGAGGTGGGTGTTTCTATATACTCTCTAAATTGTAGATAAATTTCATGTGTAGGTGTTCTAAAGTACAATTGTAGATGTAAAATTGCTTATTTTATTCTCAAATTTGATGTGATGCATGTGGGAGGAAAAATTCAATAATTTTGAATAAAATGCATGTTGTTGAAGTAGATTTTTACAAAATTAAAATTTAAAGTTATGTAAATTAACATATGAGATCCTATAATATGATTATTTTAGAGTGAGTGGAATTTTTATAAATAATTTGTGAAAAGAATCGATTTGTGCTTGAATTGATTTGATTATGAAAATTTGGGGGAAAATTCTCCATCTTGTTAATTGTCATTGAAAATAGGGGGAAAAAACTATAAATGTGATGTAGAACAGTATTTTATTAATGACATATGATGTTTGAGATGTTCTCAATTTGTTAGAAACTTTTAAATTGTGTAGAATTATTTTATTGCATGACAACTCAGCATGAATTTGGTCGCTGTGTATTTTAGAATGAGTAGTATGATCAAATAAATCTAATGTGATGGATCATAGGAGTTGAATGTGTATGTTTTAAAAGAATGAAATAGGCCGAGACCAAATATTTAATGACTTTAACCCTATAGATGTTGTGATCTGAGCTACGGCTCAGTGGGTGGGCGCTTGGTCGCCTTCCTGGTTGCGCGGGTTCGAGTGGGGGGTGTGCACTGTATTATTCCAAATTTTTTTTTTCAAAAAAAGGCTAAGTGAGGAGGGAATGAATGAGTATTTAATAAACACAGCACCCTATACTACTGTGTATGGTATTGGCTCAGTGGCTGGGCATTGGGCTTGCGGTCTGCTAGCGCTGGTTCGAGCCAGGGCAGGGCCAATTAGAACACATTTTTTTGGTACTTCGAGTTTTTTTTTACAGGAAAATTTATGGAAAATTTAGTAAACATTATTAGAACAATTGGGAGTTATACTATACTATTCTAAAGATATTTTAGAATCTAAAGGTCATGCTTCGTTTACTTGTTGAGTTGGAATTCGAATTGAAAATGTACATCGTTGAAGATCATAAAAGTTGATTTTAAATGAAAGTAAAGTAAAGTTGGAATTAGAAATAAATAAATTTTGGAGATGATTTCAAAGAAGTTCAAAATTTAAAATAAAGGAATGAGTTTAGTTTGAAATATAGATTAATGTGAAAAGAGTCGTAAATGGTTGAAAGTGATTTAAGTTGAAGAAAATGAGTGTCGAGAAAACTTTGGTAGTGATTGGTTTGATTGGCTAATTAAAAGTTATTTATGAGAAGTTTAGTTGGAAATTATGGTGGAATAAATTATAAAAAAGTTGAATGCTTCAGAGTTGAAGAAAATTGTTGATCAAAAGTTGAAATATTGTTGTTGAGGTTGAATATAACCTATTTGATCTCTAGAATGAGATAGTTGTTATAATCTAGAGGCTAGGCGAGACCCTAATGACCGGCAATGTTATTAATGAGATTTTTGAGGAGTAACCAGTGTGGGTTGACTCTCTCTTTGAGAAGTAGCCAGTGTGGGCTGACGTCTCTTGTGTTGGTTTAAGTCCGGTAGGGTAAGCTAGCTCTAGGTTGTGATGATTTTCAAAACTTAAACTTAGGGTTAGGCACTAAGGTAAGATGTGATGAAGTATGAGCAAACACGAGTATGAGGGTCTAGATAGCGCAGTGGGAGGTATCTCCAGAATTATCGAGGTCGAGGCTCGCGGTGGGGGATATTACTCCAAACTTACTGGAATTAAGGCGATGCTCGTAGGGCGTTTGTGTGATGAGGTACCGATGACAGCGCGGTGTGGGTATTCGCCTCCAGAATTACTAGGTGTAAGGCAGTGTGTCCAAAATCACTTGATGTGGGAGTGCGATACTCAAGAATTATCAGGGTCATAGCTCGCGGTGTAGGTATTCGTCTCTAGAATTACTGGGTGTGAGGCAGTGTGTCCAAAATCACTTGAAGTGGGAGTACGATACTCAAAAATTATCGAGGTGGTACTAGATACTCACAGAATATCTGAAATATACGTTAGTCACCGTAGTAGAAATTCATGGCGATGGATTAAACCCTATATTGAGGAGTATGATAAGGGCTTGCCCTCGGACCTATGTAGAATGAGATGCATAGAATCCGAATAAGTATGCATTAGTGCATCGTTGTGTAAATCTGCATTAAGCATCTAAGGCATATCATACACTGACATGTTTAGGATAGTCACTCTTTACACTTTGTATTACATTCAAGTTTGTGTTTGTGTTTGCTAAAGGATAAAGAATCGTTATATTACGGCATAGTGAGGATGGTTGTTTTATAATATTGTGTCGGTTGGAAGCAACTGACGTGCCCACAGTTTTCAGTGCATGGTTGGGATTTGCATAAAGATGATTTGGTGCTAAAGATTGCTTTCAAATTTTAGTTGCTGTCATTCAAGTTGTATTTATCATGTTGTAATTATTTATTTTTCCACTGCATTTATGTAAAATAACAGTGTTGTATGAAAAAGCTTTAAATTCCTTGTAAATTTGTACGAATTTGAAGTAAAAGATCTTGTTGTGCTACGAATTACCGTGTTTTGGAATTCGGGGCGTTACAAGTATAATAGACTGATCAAATTTATTTACTGAAATATATTACTGATCAAATTTATTTACAGAGATGCACTTTTTATAGTTGCAGATGATTTTCTATAATAGAATAAACAGGCATCTCATCTCTGATATGATGCAATCTATTATAGACTGACAGTAACTAAACATTTTCAGATTGCATCATATCAGATTTATATCTATTATAGAAAATGTTTATATCACAAATTTATGCTGAAATATATTTATAGATTGCTAGAAAGTCATTTGCAACTATTGAAAGTCATCTTCAACATGATCTAATATATAAACATTTCTTGTTTACTGCCTGTTTATACTGAAATATATTTCTCTGATATGATGCAATCTTTTATAGACAGGCAGTAACTAAACATTTTCAGATTGCATCATATCAGATTTATATCTATTATAGAAAATTTTTATATCACAAATTTATGCTAAAATATATTTATAGATTGCTAGAAAGTCATCTGCAACTATAGAAAGTCATCTGCAACATGATCTGATATAAACAGTTACTGTTTATACTGAAATATATTTCTCTGATATAATGCAATCTATTATAGACAGGCAGTAACTAAACATTTTCAGATGCACTTTAACCTTTAGGTTCATTGTTACATCTCATGTTAACTATTGTAAAAAATGATGAGAAATGTGCACCCATTATATATTTTTCTTGCATTATCAATATTTTAAATTGTAAGATACTTGTCAATTCTGAAATGGCACGCATGAGAAACTACCTGTTTATACTGAAATATATTTCTCTAATATGATATAGGCAGGCAGTAACTAAACATTTCCAGATGCACTTTCAATCTGATATAATAAACTATAACATGCAGTAACTAAACATTCTCAGATTGCATCATATCAGATTATATACAGGTAGTAACTAAACAGGCGCGCAGTAACTAAACTCCAGTTAATGTAAATTTCTAGATTGCTTGAAAGCAGTCTTCTAGATTATCTATCTCAACAGAGAATATTGTTTCCTTTTCAAACTTAATCGGCATTACTGCAGAGCATTATTTACAACACACAAGCCAATGATCAGTAAGTCTCTTTTGACGCCTAACCATGTTCTCATTGTTGCAATACAATACACGATATTCATAAATTAGTTATTCTTCTTGTTTGCCAATCCTCTTGTCCAACGAAAGCAGCACCTCTCTTTGTTTCCTTTAACAAAACAAAACAGTGCCATCCATAATCACAAATTTATGCTTTATCAACTTTCTTTGTCTCTCCTTATATATATACATATATTTTGTAGACAACTAAAGTTACTAAACTTACCTCCTATAATTCCTGTAATTCCTCACAGAATCAACAAAAACAAAGTGAAATCAATGAATCAACAAATTTACCCGAAATTGAAACTTGACAGATGATGAATTCGAGATTCCCTCTTCAGATTACAAAGATATGAGATTGAATTGGGAGCTAGGGTTAAGGTTAAGGTTGATGACGAAAAAAAGAGAAAAAACTACATATAAATAGGCAAAAGCTGCCATGATGAGAAAGATATAGGGACTAGGGAGAGAGGAGGCATTGTGAAGATGAAGCACTCGAAGAATTTGGAAAAGGGGAAAGATCGAAAGGAGATGATGGGACGAGCAGCTGCAACGCGCTCGAAGAAATTGGGATTTAGGGATTTTAGAAGTTAGAGTGGGAAGATTATTAATTTATTACTTATTAGGGTTATTTAAATCGGGTCGGGTTCCGGTCGGACCCGTACGGACCCGAACCCGACCCGAAAATTAAACGGGCTATTTTTTTAGCCCGGATTTGAAAAAAATGAAAAAAAAATAGGCCCGAGTCCTAGTAAAAACGGGTCGGACTTGATCGAGCTCGGGTCAACTGCCAGCCTTAACCTTAAGGAGGAAGTATCCTAGTAGGATTATAGGGGAATGATTTATGGTAGACTTCCATAAGAATTTGTAGGGATTTGAATCCCTATATAACAATGCCAATGCCAGCTATTACCTCACTGAGCTTTCACTCTAAACAGAAAGAAGTAAAAGGGAGAAAAGGATAGTGTAAGAGGAAGAAAGAAGTTTAAACAAACCCAAATCTTTGGTTTGGGAAAGTTTTTATTTATTTATTTATTAAAAGATGGCATGGGAAATGCCACTGACATCACAACACAACTCAAAATAGCACATAACAGAAGATACAAAGGATTCAACGAACTCCCAAAAGAACCCATGACAGAATCCAAACCACATCTACTGCCATCCAAAAAGATACACCATGTCTTCTACTGCACAACCCGACATTCCGAAGACTGTGAAGAACAGACACACTATGATCTCTAGTATTCGTTGCCAGACACACCATCTCTCTAGTGAACAGCAGTCCGAAACGTGCTTTCTTCCTACCACCTAGAATGGAAATCCAAGAAGATGTGAGAAAAAAAAATTTATAAATCAGTTGAACAAAGTTAGAAGAATGATTTCTAAAACACAAATCATTTCTATCAAGCCAAATAACCCATAAAGACGTAGCAACTAAACTGTCCCACTCCATCTGTCTCCCTAGAGAAATCTCACAATCTCTATATTCTCCCAATAAATGAGTCACAAACCGGGAGAAACTATTAAGCCCAAATCCAAAGAGGATAAATTCCCAAATACGTCTACTGCGGACACATAGTAGGAAAAGATGTCTGATGGTTTCTAGTCTATACCCACATCTAGGACACGAAGCCACTAAGACCAAACATCTCTTAGCAAGATTCTCCCTAGTTAAAATCACTCCTCTGGGGATCAACCATAAGAATGCATGAACCTTGTGCGGAGCACGTGCCTTCCAAATAACTTTGTTCTCCGCACTTCTCATACCCCCATCACAGAGCTTAATATACATGGATTTGACCGAAAATACCCCATTTGGGGCTAGGCACCATCCCCTATCATCCTGATCGTTACCATTGATTCACGTCTTATCTTGGAGGAAAATGTAGATAGGGTAACAACTGATTTGGTGATGTTCATCATTAAGAGAAGACAATCTAATGTGCCACGAGTCCCTTACCCAAAAGTTGGACACCAAGGCGTATTTGTTGTGAGCCAACTCAAACAACTCGGGATACAGTGATGCCAACGAATTAGGGCTTGTCCATCTGTCTAACCAAATCTGGTATTTTCTCCATTCCCTACCCTACTAGGAGAATTACAATGAAAGATATATCCTAATTTGTCAATCCCTTTCCACATCGGGGAGATACTTCGAAGATGTTGCCCTCCCCCAAACTTAAAATGTCTACGACTCCGATAACAAGCCCAGGCAAGTCCTTGAGTGTTGGAAAGGCATGAATGAATTTTCCACCACCATTTACATAGTAAGGCTCGATTTATCTCTCGCAAATTGAGAATCCCCAATCCCCCAGACTCTTTACTTATGCACATTAAGCTCCATTTAACCAGGGGAAGGCCTCTTCCATCCTCGCTACTCTCATTCTGTAAGAAATCTCTACGAATTTTATCAATCTTGTTGATTACCCAGGATGAGAATTCATAAATTGACATCCAATAGAGAGGCAAGTTCGAAAGAACGGCGTTAATGAGGGTGATTCTCCTCCAAGTGAAAGATGTTTCTTTTTCCATCTGGGATGTCGTCTCTCAATCTTCTCATTAGGAAAACCATTCGTTTCCAATGAGCTTACCTGGACGCAAGGGGACTCCCAAATATTTGATAGGAAACTTTCCACTTTATAGTCCAAAATAGTAGCCGGAAGGACTGGAATGATCTCGTCACATCTACCAAGACTTATGAGATTACTCTTCTTAAAATTGACTCTCAATCCACTCCAAGCCTCATAAAAAATTAAGATACCCTTATAAATGAGAACCTTGTTAGTCTCGTTCCTCCCAAAAAGAAGCGTATCATCGGCATATTGAAGAGTGGGTAGGTCTCAAGTACCATCCAAACATCCTATACCACGATGTAGATGTTTATTAGAACAATGCTCGATCATTTCCCTCAGCACATCAGCTACCAACGTGAATAGAAGAGGGGATAACGGACCCCCCTGTCTGAAGCCTCTTTTTCACATGATCAGGTTACTAGGAGAACCGTTAATCAACATCGAAGATCCCCCTCTAATGCACAGGTCAATCCAACCAGTCCATTTAGGACCGAACCCTCTAGATACTAGAACCTCTATAACGCTTGCCCATTCAACAGTATCATAAGCTTTTTCAAAGTCTAGTTTAAGCAAGAAGCCCTCGTCCTTGTCTTTATCACACTGGAAGATGGTCTCGTGGGCAATGGCTATACTATTTAAAATGTCTCTCCCTTGAATAAATTCACTCTGGGGGGATTGAATGATCTTGTTAAGCCGTGGGTCAATCTATTAGCCAGAACTTTAGTAATGATTTTAATGGAAGAGTCGAAAAGGCTGATTGGTCTGAAATTACCCACTATTTTACTATTCTCTGATTTGGGAATGAGAACGATAGTCGCGTAATTGAGGCGCTCAATATGGACCTGGTTTTCAAACAACTCCTGAATGATTTGAAAAAGACCCATCTTGATGATATCCCAAAAATACGTATTAAAAAAGATAGGAAAACCATCCGGACCTCGTGCTTTATCTTGACTTAATTCTTTAACCACACAGAGAATTTCCTTTAACTCAAAAGGAATCTCAAGGACTTCCAAACACTCAATTGCTGGATGGGTCCAGAAAGAATCAACCAGAGAACACAACTGGTCTTTCGAACATCCTAAAAGTCCTTTAAAATGATTCTCAATATGGGATCGAATCCTTGGATGATCCGTTTCCCACCTATCTCCAATATTGAGACCCGATATATGATTGGATCGTCTCCGACCATTGGCTATCCTATGGAAGTAAGATGTATTAGCATACCCATCACATAACCATTGGACACAACTTTTGTCGCCAATAATCGTCTTCTAGCTGAAAGTAATGTGGAGATCAGCTCTTGCCTTATGGAGTGCGGATAGTTCATCCCTGTCAAGATCTCTGTCTTCCTCCAATAGCTCCAAGGCATGAATAATTTCCCAAATTCTGTTCCTTAACAACTTTGGACCATCTTCTCTCTCCTCCAGCACAACGTCATAACACTCCTCTGAGTCTCTGAATTTTAAAGTTCCATATTTCCATTGCTTCCTACCGATCTCCTCCCCTTCTTATAATAGTTGAATCCCATGAAGAAGCAACTAAAGATTTCAAGGAATCGTTACGAAGCCAGGCCTTTTCAAACCGACAAGGTCAAACTCTTCTTCCAGGCTCTTCGCCAGAGGATAGAATAAACGGAACATGATCATAAGTGCATCAAACTAGCGATCTAATCGAGACAAGGGGAAGTGATGTTCCCACTCTTTGGAAATGAAAACACAATCTAACTTGGCAAGAATTGGTCTTTCTTACATATTAGACCAGGTGAGCTTTCGATCGAAAAACTGAATTTCTTGTAACTTTAGTTGATCTAGTACTTGGTTAAAGCTAGTCCGCTCAATCTGACTACAACCCCTGCCTAAATGATTGTCAGAAAAAACGTGTGATATTGAAATCCCATCCAATTATCCAGGCATCACCCCACTTATTATGGATTTCAATGAGCTCGTCCCAGAACTGGATCCGATCAGTAGCATTGTTTGGGCCATAGATCATGGAATAAATTTGGCAGAAATCCTCACTCTTACATCTAAGTTTAACAGACACTGAAAACTCTCCAATGGAGACATCTATGCATTGAAAAAGCTCGGTATTAAAATCGACACTGATACCACCCGACTGACCAGTTGATGGTTTGGAACACCTATCCGAGTTCCTACCACTACTAGTTTATCGAGCAACTCCGAAGATGGATTCTCCATCTTAGTCTCTCCTATCACCGAAAGAGTAGCGTAACCTTAACTTTCATTTCCTACTACAGTTCAAACCTCTAACGTTCCAAAATGCGTATTGCATTGGGAAACAATTGATACATATCTAAAGATAAATAGTCTATCAAAGATAAATCTCTAAAGATAAATAATCTTTGGGAAAGTTCTAAAGAACTTATAGGAAAATATTGGACAAAATCTCATTTGATTTTTGCATATGACGCATAGAGGACAAAGTGTACCCTCGAAGCATGCCGTGGTATGGCTAAGGTCACGAATGTTGATAGAATCAAACGGGCTAAGTGTTGCTAAATTAATTGAACTAATTTTATTGAAATTGACTTATTATTGATGTTTTGGAATAATATTTTCTGCACTCCAATATGTACTATATTTCTAATTTAAAGTACCACTTGGTGTAATCTTTCGGAGCAACTCGAGTGCTCATACTTCCAGGAAATACTTGGATAAACTGAGCAAGGGGAAAAGGAGTAGTACCTTTATGTGAAATTATCATTATGTTGTGTAACGCCCCAAATTCCAGACACAGGTAATTTGTAGCAAATACAGGATCTTTTACTTCAATTTGTACAAAAATGCAAAAAATTTAAAACTTTTCATTATACATTGTTTGTTACAAATACAGAGCGGGAGTTACATAAAATATACAACTTTAACTTTCAATCAATTTAATCTGGCAATAATCATCAGTATCAACTCATCTTTACACCTTTCGCTACTCCAAGTTCTGCACTTGAAAACTGTGGGCACGTCGGTTGCATACAACTGATGCAATGCTATAGTACAACATTTCTTTTACTTTAGCAAACAAAAACTTTAATGCACAACAAAGTGCGAAAAGTGACTATCCTAAACATGTCAATGTATGATATGACCTAATGCCTAATGCAGATATTCACACTACGATGACACTAATGCATACTTGTTTGGATTCTATGCATCCCATACTACATAGGTCGGAGGGCAAGCCCTTATCGTACTCCTCATTATAGGGTTCAATCTCTCGTTATGAAATCATACTACAGTGACTAATGTAAGGTTTAGTTACCCTGTGAGTATCTAGTACCGCCCCAATAATTCTTGAGAATTGCTTTCCCATCGCGAGTTGTAACCCTGATAATTCTGCAGACTAAACCCACACCACGAGACATGACCATAGGGATGCTTTCGGATCAGATACGGATCGGATATTGGCCATACCAACATCCGTATCCGCATTCCAAAGACGAATTTGGATACAGATACGAAGATGACTCGGAAAAAAAAATCATATCCGTATACGCAAATTTTGGATACGAATGCGAATCGGATACGGTCTACCAGATAACAGATACGAATTCGGATATCAAGCATATAGTTAACATAGTCAATTCGGATACGAACTTGGCATCCTTCTTTCTGTTAACATTGTCAATAGGCATATTAAGTATGGTACACGATTAAAGTAGCTCAAGAAAGAAAGAAAGGTACAATATATAAAAATTTACAGGGAACTTCCAAATACATGGATTATAAAAGATTATATAGCATTAAGAAAAGGGAAGCTGACTGATACCTGCAATAAGTTTATTATCTCCATTCCAGACCTAGATTCTTTTTTTCCCCATTAACACTTGGTTTAGACTCTCATGCAATAAACAAGTTAATAAGACCATCTCCTCTTAGATACTTAAGAGAGAACAAAAGAATTGATGAAAGATATGGAAAATGCCATTATGAGAACAAAACAATTGATGAAACATGCCTTCCATTCACACCATGTTGTTCAACAATATCATAGAAACTTTCTTGCACTTGTGGTGACATTGTAATATATTTAATGCTTTTCCTCACATTATAAATAGCTTCAGAGATTTGCTTCAAATCATCTTTGACAACAAGATTAATAATATGTGCGGCACATCTCACATGAAAAAAAGAACCCTTGTATGGAAGCATATCCAAAATACGATCCTTTGCCAACAAGATAGCAACATCATTAGCCGTGTCATTAACAACGGTAATGGTAAAAATCTTACTATCAACATTCCATTGAAGCATGACGACATAAAAGCATCACAAATAATAATCCTCATACCCTCTCTAACTTTAATAAAACCGACAACCCGTATTTGCAAATTCCAAGCATCATCAATGAAATGAGAAGTAAAACACAAGTATGACTTTTGTTGTGAAGATGCGGTCCACTTATCCATTGTGAAACTTATTCTACTTGTATGCATGGAAAATGTGTTCAACAACTTCTTCTTGTAATCAAGATAGATATTCTTACACAATTCCGTGATTGTAATGCGAGAAGTAACTATGTGTTCAAGATGAAGAGAGTGCAAATAATCTAAAAACCTTCTATGTGTCACTATATTAAATGGATATTCATTAGCAATGATTGCTTGTGCAAGTTTATAGTGACTCTTCTCATTATCAAATTGAAATTTTTCTAGGCTACAAGTTCCATCAACATTCTTGGAGGATGCTCATATCAACATTTGGCGTATATCGGCTCTCGGATTCTTTGAAAATGTTATATGGTTCTTTAGGTGTGTATTTCCAAGTCTACTTTCTGCACTAGTTTTGAAATGACAATGTATGCACTCGGCCTTTTTGCATTTTACTTCTACCTCTTTCCCAACCACCATTTCTTTTACGTCATCATCATATTTTACAAAATCTTTCCACACTTCTAATCTATTTCTCGGTGGTTTTTGTACTTGAGTATTTGAATTACTTGATGAGTCGGTATTGATGGGTTGAGTGAAAGATTTTTCATTAGGAGAAGACATGATGAACACTATTTTTCTGTTAAAAGAATATAACATATAACATATAATTAATCATTACACTTGTAAAGATGCAACCAACTTAAAACTACCAAAATATGATGAAGAATATATTCAAAGATATATATAAAGGGAGAGAGAGATTTATACCATCTCGTAAATAGAAGCGAACAACAACAAATAGCAGCGAGGAGTAATCGACGGCGAGGATTATTCGACGACGATGGCAGCAAATAGCAGTAAAGAGGGAGAAATAGGGTTTCTGATTTGGGATCTTTTTTATATTTGGAGCTTGGGAGGAATAATCGACGGCGAGGAGTAATCGAAATGTAGGGCGGAGCTTGGGCAGAGTAATCGACGGAGAGGAGTAATCGACGGCGATGGGTGAAGCTTGGTTGGAGTAATTGAGGGCGTCGCGGTGTCGAGGAGATCAAACGATGAGGCGTCGAGAAGTTGGGTTTGCTGAATTTAGAAGATTAGGGTTAGGGACTTGGGGACTTGGGGAATTTGGGGGGGGGGGATTTCACTATTTTTTCACTCAGTATATAAATAAATATATATTTATTAAATAAGATATATAAAATTAAGCGGATATCCGTATCCACATCCGCTTTTTTAGGGATATTTGCATCCGTATTCGTATCTGAATTTTGTTAGATTTGGATATCTGAATTCGTATTCGTATCCGCCCGTATACAGATTTTTTATATCCGTATCTGCAAAAATTTCGGATTCAGATACGGATTGAATCGGATATATCCTTATCTGAGAGCATCACTACATGACCCCAATAATTCTTAAGAGTCGTTCTCCACCGCGAGTGATTTTCGGACGTCACGCCTCACACCCCGATAATTCTAGAGACGAAAACCACACCACGAGTCATATGGTACATCATTACTCAAATATCACACGAGCGTCGCCTCGATCCCGATAATTCTGAAGATAAATCCCACACTGCGAGCGATTTTGGACATCATGCCTCACACCCCGATAATTCTCGAGATAATCTCCCCGCGAATCATATGAGGCCCTCATACTCTTGTTTGCCCATACTTCATCCCATCTCTCCCTAGTGCCTGTCCTTAGGTTTAATTATAATCATCGCAACCTAGAGCTAGCTTACTCTACCGGACTTAAATCAATACATGGAGAAATATTAGCCCACACTAGCTACTTCTCAAATTCTATTTATTATAACTTGCCGGTTTCTACAGGTCTCGCTCAGCCTCTAGATTCCAACCTCTCAAACCGAGATCACAAAGGTTATCTCTAACCTCATTCATAAATATTTCTGTAACCACCATCCCCGCAAATACGTATTTCTTGAATATTTTCTGTATTTTGATATTTATAAATTCATTATTTGTTAAATTCGATTTGGATTTTATATTAAAGTGTTTTTCTAATCGACAATTATATTTATTTCGAATAATGGTATATTTGAACTCGTTTTCTATTCCTAATTGAGTGACTATTTACATTTTTGCCCAAATCAAATTTATTTTTACTAGTTGGATTATTTTGATAAACGTGTTAAACCCAATTCCTATTTTATATAATCTATAGTTGTCATTTCTATTACTATCATCATCATGATTATTATTTTTATTTTATTATTATTATTATTATTGTTATTATTGTTACTATTATTATTATTTCTATTGTTATTATTATTAATGTTGTTGTTACTATTATGATTATAATTATTTTATTTTATAAACCCTATAATGCTAATTATTTTTCCCATGTTTTTCTATTTTGGATTTTATTGTATTTTATTTTTATTTTTCTTGATTATTGTATCTGAATTCCTTTTAGTAATAAATTTTTGCTTTTCTTGGGTTCATTTATTCTCTTTTAATTATTCCGTGCTCTTTTGGCTTGAATCTTGCTATTTTTGGCTCATTGTAAAATTTTCTCTTTGTGTTTTGAGTTTGAATTGATCCGTTATATGTCTATCTCATTGATTTATATTTATTTTTCTCTTTTTGAAGCCTAAACCCGAACCCTAAACTCATTAACCTGCAACCCAAAATCCCAACTTCTTAATTACCTTATAAATACCCCTATTAATAACCTTAATTTTATATTCTAAAATCTCTCCCTCTCTCTTCCGCTGCCCTCTCTCTCATCAAACCCCGATCCCCTCTCTGTTTCCCTTCAACCCTTCGCCTTCCTGTTCTCCGACCACCATCCCAACCATCCTCGTCATCACCCTAGCCTCATCCCGCCTTCGTCCTTGCTCCGCCCTCGCCACCACCATCCCATCGCCGTCATCCTCACCCCGATCGACTTCACCCCTGCCTCGCCCTCATCCCGTCGTCTTCGCAGCAACCAAACCCACTCGTCGTCAACCTTCGAACCTCGCCGCTATCCCACCTCGTCGACCTCGTCGATCCCCTCCGCTGTCCCCGCAACCACCGGAGACACCCTCGTCGTCGTCGTCAACGTCCCAAAGTCCTGTTCCTTCGCTGCTCATCTGTTTCGGAAGGAAACAGAGCATCGATCTCCAGCGTTGCCAGTTAATCCCCTCGCCCTATCGATCGTCGTTGTCAAGCCCCCATTGCTGATGTCTCCAGTCGTCATCTAGCACCGTTGATCCCCGTGTGGAAGCCTCTGCTCTCTCCCTTCCTTCCTTACTGTTTGTTGTTCAGAAAGAAGTGTTTGGGTCATTTCGGTGTCGTGTTTACTGTTCGGGTAGAGGATCGATAGTGTTTGCTTTTGGGTTGCTTGAGAATTTGTTGTAGTTGCTGTTTGTGGGAGAGTTGGTGTTTGCTATTGAAGAAGGGAATTATGTTGTTGTGTTGTGTTGCACGGAGTTCGCACGTGTTTCCTTGCTTCGTGTTCGTGGATTCGTCGCCCGGAATTCTCATCTCGTTATTCTAAATATTCAGAATTAACATCTAAAAGGTAAGTCTCTTCTTGAACTAGTTTATTGTTTTGTTCAAGATCCTTTGATCTCCGCAAGTGGATCCAATCTTTTTGTTATCATACTGCTATTTGAATTATGTTAAGTGTATTGAGGGTTTAGACGAGCTAACCCAATATATGCTTGACATCGTGCCTGTATTTTTGATCTAATACCTAGTCCCCCTTATACATTGCATATGCACATTTACATGAAAGATAACTAGATCCATGTTATAGACTTGTTTGATGAATTGAATATGTTAGATTGAATTTGATTTAATTAATTGATTACCATGCGTGCGAAATTGCATCTTAAAACTGGAATTATGCATGTTAAACATATAGTATCACTTTGATTATTAATTAGCATGAACTATATTGTTGTATGATTAAGTTGTTGCCTATTCACATCAAACTATTTTTTGGACTGCTGTTTGTTTCTTTTTTTATCAGATTTTTGATCATGTTTCTGTTTTAATTTGAAATAACTTTCTGAACATGAATTATAGCCCCATGAATCTATTTTCCATAATTTTTAACGGATTTGAATTCTGATGTATAATCTGTTGGATATCAGTACTTTAGTATAGCTAGGTTTGAATTTTCAGATTTACAAATTCATGCGTATCTTTCTGTTTCATAATTAAATAGAACATGTTAACAGTAAAATAAAAATATGAAATTAATTTGGCTGAGACTAGACATGTGTAGGAACTACCCTGAATTTTTGTAGATTTAATTGATGAGTTTTCTGACCTAAAACATATATGTGAACATAATTTATAACTTGTTGCCGGAACATAAAATCTAAAAATAATAAGATTTTCACCCTAGTTTTTGTAACTTTTATATGTCGTATATATATTTTCTGAAACCGACAGAGAATCTAGTTTCTAGAATTTCTGAAGGATCTAGATTTTCCATTTTGTAGTAGCGGTAATCTGTGTTTTTTTACAGCAACGTCTTGTTGTCCAGATTGTGTGATTTGTGTTAATTTAATATGTTTGCCTCATGTTGTCTGTAACGAGTAGAATTAGACACACCTAGTATGATACAACATTGAAACCTTCTTGCATGCTCACATAGGATGAAATAAAATGATAACAAGCCAGGGTATTATGGGACGACTTGGTAGTGAACAATCAGAAACTGTACTCGATCGGTCCGTACTGCTTGACTTGTACTGACTGATGGCCATAAAATACTGCTTGATAATTATTGTCACTGAACATTAATACTGATTACTGGGCCGAGTACACGAACTGTGAATTCACCATCAGTCTAAAGCGTTCACTGTGTGCTTGCGCCGAACCTGTGGAATGAGATGCAGTAGTACGTGCACTAGATAGGTAAATAAAATGATTAATAACCTGTATTTGACATTTCATGCTTGATCCGGTATAATGTCATCAATATTGGACTTGAATTGAAACTATTAATTAAATACATGATTAAACATAGACCCTTGACATTATTACTCGTATTCCGTATTTTGGGAAGCGGGGCGTGACAGTTTCATTCATTATTCATCATTTCTTCTTATTCCATTTTCCTTATGTTTATCATCTAAATAACCATTTCTTATAGCAATATTTCACAATAGTTTGATTGATTAAATTCTTGTAGACAATTACTTGGTCAACAATCTAAACTCTTCACCTTAACAACATTCAATATCTATTAAGTTGATAGAACCTTTACATGTATTTCTAAACTTTCAAATCTATTTCTTAATACGTCGCCAAGTTCTTAGAATTAAACTAAATAAAAATTTTGTATTTCAATCTGGTAATTATGCTTTTATTTTATTACAAAACATCTCAACCATTTACTTAATTCAATAATTTAACATCGAAGATCTTCCAAGGATCGGTTTCTAAATTCATATTTCACTCCCAAATTTTAACTTATTTTAATATGAACAATCTTCCTTAAATTTAGACTCAAAATTTAATCTATCTAGTCCATTATCTAATGTAACCTTTAATCCCCAAGATCTAAACAATTTCTACAATTTCTTCCAAAATTTAAAACATAAAAAACCAATAAAACTAAAAGAATGTGCATACCCGGGAGCGAACCCAGGTGCATGACAGCCAAGCTCAATCCGTAGCCTAATAACCACTAAGCCATTCTCAATTGGTGAAAATTTCTAGGGCATTACCTTTATGTATTTAAGACTCTCGGTTTGGATATTTCTAAAACAAAAGAAAAGGGAGGCACAAGGACTCGAACCCGAGACCAGGCAGCAACCCAGAATGAACCTAAACACAGTGTGCCAACCAGTAAGTCCAACACGCTTACTTATTATATGAGTATAAATTCTTTTAAGTCTAAAACTCTGTTTCCCATATCGTTTTATTTTATTCAAACTCTTTGATTTTTATCATTTCCCTTACAGTTATTACTCATATATTATACATCTAAATTTCCAGAGACTGGTTTTCTCTGATTTAATATATTATAACATGAAGTTATACACAAATCAATTTAAATGGGAAATTTGAGAACTCTTATATTCATATGCCCTATTAATCAATTTGGCTACAAATAATCATATCTTTACAAAAAATTAGCATGAATATTTCTGGAAATTGTTATGAAATTGTGGAAAATTATGACATCCACCATCTACTTATAATCTACACAAAATTTTCACATGAATTCTATACATAACTTAGCTATTCTATGTACATATAGGACTTTACATATATGATTCTATCATGGTATGCTACAATTTAACATGAACCAATAATCACGACATTATCACTATAATACTCTAATGAAAATTAACAATTTGAAAACATGACAATCAATTCCTATATTGTAATTTCATCTAGTTTACTTACTTTAACAAGCATCAATTCTCAAATTTATCTACCACTAAAAACCCTAGATTACACATGACAATCTAACATGCATCATATAAAAAGATTTGGAAACTAAAGAACATATACACATTATCCAATTGTCATCCCGAACACATTCACCTAAATATGAATTCTACAAAGTAATTAGAAAGCAAAAGAAGCACCCACCTCAAAAGAACTCCTAGTAGCTCCTAGTAAAATGATCCAAAAAATCCTCCTAGCAAAAGAAAACCACAAGCTCTCCTTGGCAAAACCCGCAAGTCCTCCTTCTCTTTCTTTCTTTCTTTTTTTGTGTGTGTGTGTGTGTGTGTGTTTGTGTGTCTGTGTCTGTGTTCTTCATGGTAAAAGAGTGGTCTATTTATAGGGTAAAAATGAGTCGTTAAAATAACTCTCCACTTCCTAAAATAGCTCTCCACTCTCCCACACTCTCACCCACTCTCCCTCTCTTCCAAATTGGCCGACCACTCCCATTTCTTGCTCTTTTGTGTGCAAAGCACGTGTGCACGTATGCACGTGTACACGTGTTTTGTAAAATTTTCAATTTACTCATATTTCATTATTTTATTTCATTTTAACGCTTTTCATTAATAAATAATTATATTAAATTTATTTAAAATTAATTTTAATATATGTTGTTTACAAAAATTTTTAGTGCACAATTTTTAATAAAAACAGCGTAGTTAGCACGTGCATATAAGAAAAACACGTGTAAAGCATGTGTGGAAAAATAAAAATGTTATTTTAAGAGAAAATACTTTTATGGTTGTTACATGTTGTGTTCAATAAAAGATGATTGAACCTTAATTAATTACTAATGCTACTTTTTTCGGTGTGGGAGTAACAAATAATGAGTTCATAGATGATTAGGGAAATCTTAGATCTCACCCGTTGTTTAGATATGATGTGAGGCTAATATTTGTTGATGGATTTGGAATAGATGGCTGAGATACGGCCGAAAACCTGCAAAAAAAACTGAAACACCGAGAGATTTTCCGGCAACTAGCCCTCTGGCGATCAAGTTAGTAACCCAACTGTCACAACACCCCCCCCCCCCCCCGTTTTTTTTGCTATGTCTTATTCAAACAATTTCTTACTTAAACTACATCTTACATAAACCATTTCTTACATAGAATAATTTTCATAAATTTCAATTAAAATTTCGGCAGAATCTCCCCTGAAATATTATTCATTTCGCAGCATTTCCTTACGGAAATCTGCATTTCAAAATTCACAACACAATACAGGCAATAAATTTATAACCTCCCCAGGCCAAATCATATAAATCATCACAACAATCATAAATATATGCTCTGGGGGATATAGTCACCATCCAATATCAAAATATTTAATAAAAACTAAAATTCGGCTAAGTAACTGAGTGAGAAATTATACCTGACTCCGATCACCAACAGCTAATAGTACAACCCTAAACCCAATACCATTACTAAATCTAATATTTTACAAATCCTCCATAATTACAAAAGATAACTCCAAATTATAAAGACACATATATAACAACAGCTAAAACAATAACTCCAATCTACATAAGATACAACTAGGCTAAAAAAAACAAAATCTTAACTCCGCTCATCTATCCAGCAAGGTACCTACCTGCGAGAAACTGAGGTCTAGTGGGGTCCACCCTCAAGGTGAGGCTCCACTGACCCCCCAAACACAACAGGGGTCAGCCATGTAGTATGAGTATAATCTACTAATGAAAATATTTTATAATAGAACAAAACATACATATGTTTCAAGGCCGCTAAAGAAGTAATCAAAATCACTATATAAAACCAGTTACAAGTATATCATGAAATGTAAACTAGAACCATCTATAAGAGAAGAAGGCATGAAAATAAATTAAGCATATACCCAAAATCTCATTCACCATAATATACGTCTTATCACCATTAACTATCTCCTGACTTAGGTATGTGCCTCGGCAGTTAGTTCCTCCCATTTCCACTGAAGAAGAGGCGGTAGTTCCATGACAAAACCCAAGGCATTTCATACTCATATTATATTTTGTTTTTACTTTAATATTCATTCCTATCTCATAATATCTCATACTACATTAATATTCATTCTCATTCCACAATCTTATACTACATTAATATTCATTCACATCTTATGATACAACTTACTTTACTTTTTATTTCCATTTTCCTAATACAACTTACTTTGCTTTTTATTTTCATCTTTATAGTACCACTTACTTTGCTTTTTATTTTCATTTTACCATATCACTTACTTTAATTTTTATTCTCATTTTATAATACACTTTACTTTACTTTTCATTCTCATCTCCACATACTACTCACTTTACTTCTCATTTTCATTTTATAATATAACTTATTTCACTCTTCATTCTCATCTCATAATATATTTCCTTTAATTTCTCATTCTCTTTTCATATTACAGTTTACTTTACTTTTCATTCTCAACTCATAATACAACTTCCATATCAACACCCCACCGATCCACCTTGGAGCTATGCCTAGGCAGGTAGTTCCCACCATTTTCACCGAAATAGCAGGCGAGTAGTTCCTTGACACAACTTCCAAAGTGTACCAAACTCATGTTATAACACGTTTTTACTTCATTATCCATTCTCATCACATAATATCACTTCATTTTTTTATTCTCATAATACATCTTCATTTACTATTCATTCTTATAAAACATAACACATTTTCTTTACATTTCTTTTTTATTCACATAACCTAATTTTTTTACTTATCATATTCATTCTCATACTCATAACACATTTTCTTTACTTATCATACATATTCCCATAACACAATTTCTTTACTTTTTATTCTCATTTCATAACATATTTTCTTTACTTTTTATACTCATTCACATAACCCATTTTCTTTACTTTTCATTCTCATTTCATATCATATACTTTCTTTACTTTCTCATTCTCATTTCATATTATACACTTTCTTTACTTTACCTTCTTATTCACAAGATACATCTTACTTTACTTTTTATACTGATCTGCATAATACAGCTTACTTTAATATTCATTCTCATTTCATATTATAACTTACTTTAATATTCACTCCAAGCAGATAACTTGGGTAATATACAATTTACTTTACTTTTTATTTCTTTTCGTTTCTTCATACTCAACTCAGCTCGCCGATATAATTTTATAAGTATAGCCATATAATTCCAACAACATAAACGTATATCACTCCATTAATTTCATATTAATATACATGCCATTTATATCACGCAAATGAATGCACGACTCCATCCATATACAGTAATTAGATAACTCCAACCAAATGATCATATAACTATATTTATATCATTTTTATAAGCATAACTTTAACCATATAAGTATTGTCAATATATATATATATATATATATATATATATATATATATATATATATGTTTCTTCCATTGCAAACGTAAATATAGCGTTTGCAATTTGCAAACCACTTAACCCGTCATTGGCAATGACGGGTTAAGGCAAAACATAAAATTTTGCCTTATGCCTTAACCCGTTATCGCCAATGATGGGTTAAGTGGTTTGCACGCATTTGCATAATATTTGCGTTTGCAATGGAAGAAATCCCCCCCCCCCCCCCCCCCACACACACACACACTCACACACACACACACACACACACACACAGATATATATATAAGTATAAAAAGTAATTAATGTATATATATATATATTACTAGGTTTGCCCGTTGACACGTGCCTACGGCACGTTTTCGGCACGGTGCATCTTGTTTGATCATATAAAATAGTTTTGAAAGTCTAGCAAATTAATTGAAGTAGCAAACATAGAGCAAAAAACATATTATATGGTTTTTTTTGAATTTTATTTTTAAAGTTGTTAAATTTTTAAATTTTTTAGTTTTTTAATTTTTAATTTTTAAAAAAATTCAAAATTTTTTATTTTCGTAATTTTTTGAAAAGAGGAGGGAAGGAGAGAGAGAGAGAGAGAACAAAAACTAATTAAATAAATATAGGATTTGTTTTGGGTGGGGGATTTGAATTTGAGTTTTGGGGGAAAACTTTTGGGGGAAAAATATATTTTGTGAGGTTAGATCTAGGCCTTTGATTTTTGTGGGGATTGAAGGAGAGCCACTTGATAGCTTTCTTTGTGTTTTATTATATAGATATATTGAAAAAGCTAAATTTATAAACATGAAGTTGTGTATTTTACTTGATAAAGAGAGATATGAATGTATTAGGATATATATATATATATATATATATATATATATATATATATATATATATATAAATATATATATACACACACACACACACACACACACACACACACACACACACACATTTACATTGTTTTCCTTTCAGTGCCCACACAACTGACCTCCTCGTACAACAGGGATCTCTGTGCCTCCCCCAGTACATTTTAATCCCGCTAACCCACCACTTCACCCAGATCCAGGTGACCTAAAAATCTATCATTAGTGGGCGGGATTGAAAGTACGGTTGCACGCATGTCCAATCAAGACTAAAGCCAAAAGGCTAGTCTAAAACAAATACAATACGCGGATCGACGCTCCATCGGAGTCTTATACATCCGAGGCTATGTCTTCCTCCTGGCGATATACCAGCCAGGGAAAAACTCCTGTTCCCTAACTATAATTTGGGGCATATATAACTCATGTTCCCCAAATATAAATTTGGGGCATATATATAACTCCTGTTCATGGGTATATCCCGGGCCTGTGAGGTCTAGCCCAAACCTCTGGGAGATTGTGCGGCACTTGAAAAACAACAAAATTATCTCCTTTTATAATTTCTCCAAAAAATAAAATTTCTCCTTTATATATTTCCTCCTTTATATATATTATCTCCTTTATAATTTTTCCTTACAATAAAATTTCTCCTTATTATAAAATTTCTCCTTTATAACCTAAATTTCTCTATTATATTGTTGTATATGTATATATCTCCTTTATATCTCCGTATATAAGTATATCTCCTTTATTTAATCCCATCATATTATCACATATCATCTCATCATTTTAACTCAATAGATATATTATCACACCGACATACACCATGTTATTTATCTTATCTTTTATCACATAATATGCATACACCATGCTTTTTATCTTGTTATATGATCATATATCATGTTTATCTTGTCATATAATCATATATCATGCATACACTATACTATTTATTCATTAACATATAAAATTTCAAAGTTAACATCTGCATATAAGCCTTTAATCTCATCAATTATATATAAATTCTCATTTATCACCCACACGTCACACACACCATGCCATTTTCATATCACATAACACTTTCATTTTATCATCCGCATATCACACATACACCATATCATTCATTTCATCATATTATCACATAATATTATCACATCATATTTTCACATATCGTATATACACCTCGCCAATATTTTCTTTATATTAACACATCACATAATCACACATTATACACGCACCATGTTTTTTATCTCATCCCATTAGTCATGTTATCACATATCATACATACACATACGTATATCAATATCATTATAGCTCCCCAAATCTAAATATTACAACCCTGTATCATATATATATATATATATATATATATATATATATATATATATATATATGTATATGTATATATATACATACAAGCATCAACACACTCCCATACATGTACACTAATTTCTTACACCCCATAATTTTACTCCGTATCATACTTATGAATTTCTATACTCGATACATTTTACGCATCACAAATAGCAAGCCATAATTTAAAATTTTTCATAGCACCGCATATACATGAAATTAAAGAAATCATACTCACCTAAGGAAACGCGAAAACCGACTATGTAAGCTCTCCGCTATTTTCCCCAAACTCGTTTCTTCTTCCTATTACCAAGTTTTAACACCGAATAGGGATAAATATATCCAATTATCTCAGAAATAACAATTAAAATCATTCTAATATCTCACAGGCATTTCATCGAACTCGCGGTGAGCATTACACGTATGCACACTCACAATTCTATTAATTAGGTTTTAAGCCTATAAATTCCTCCAAAAATTATTCTAAATTGTTTTTCATAATTCCCAACATTTTCTATTGTCAATCTCTAATAAATTTGAGGAATAAACTCTTTTAATTTCTAACCCAAAACCCTAACTCTTTTCAAATTTACTCCTACCATTTCAAATAAAGAATTAATCGCTTCTAACACAAAAATAATCTCCTAATTTCCCTACTATCCTATTTCTCATGCCAAAAGTTGAAAACATACAACCTTATACAATTTAATGAAATTACTTCTCACCTTCCAAGAAGGCCAATTCGAAAAACCAATGCCGGGATATTGAAGAGCACCCTCCAATTAGCTAAACCCCCCTAAAAATTTCTCAAATTAGGTATGGATTTTATGGATTAGAAAAACCCTAAAATGAAGAAAGAGAAGAAAAGGGGCGTCGGGCATGGGTTTCGGTCGGGACGGGAGTGAGGGAATGAAGGGAGAAATGGAGAAAAGAAATAGAAAGGAAAATTTATTATAAACCCCTCAAAGATTCTTCTATTATTTTTATTCCCTTATATTTCTATTTTCATAATAACTCTAATAAAACCCACTCCACCGGATGAATAAATAAATTAAGGAATATATATATATAAGATAAAATTGCATATTTACGTATAATAATAACAATAATAATATCTGATAGCAATAAAAGATTTACAAATGACTATTTTAAAATTATAAAATAGGAGGGTGTTACACTAACAGTATGAACTGGGTTTTTTACCTAGTAATGAAGGAGGTAGGACTGTATTTATAGGCATGAGAGGGAGCAGATAATAGAAAGATTTCTTAACTGATTTGGAAGATCCTCTAAATCAAGGGGTCTAATCAGTTATTATCTTCCTAATTTTAGGGGATTTGATTGTTAGCCATGATTGATTGGTCAATCTCCCCCAGTTGGGCAGCAAATCAGCCCCCCTTGTGGGTTAATCCAAGATAGTAGGCCTAAGGACGGCCCATGTGCTGATCGTGGGCCTGTAGCTGCTGTAAGATTATTGTTCCGCCCTTAGGAACCCCGAGTTTCGTGTGTGGATCATACAATCCTGATTAGATGTAATTTTTCGCCCACATCATAAGCCATCAACTTCTAAAGGTTGGGTGCAACAGCCTTCGATAAGTAGTTCTCTCTTGAAGACGTTCAAGATCATAATCGAAGTTATTGAGGGTAGTATTCATCGTTCAGAGCTTCAAAGTAATTCCCTCAGATTTTGCATTAATTTTTAGAATTTTAAATTTATTTTCCCGAATTTATAATTAATTATTGGATTTTTTATTAAAATTTCTAAACTCATAATTAATTTTCAGAAATTTTAAATTATTTTTTTCTAATTTATAATTATTTTAAAGAATTTTAATTAATTATTCCAATTTTTAATTATTTTTTAGAATTTTAATAAAAAATAAGATGAGGGCGCGATCCTTGAGGAGATCTGGCGGTCACCTGATGGCCCCCTTCCCAGTGTGCCTCGAAGTCCATGCTGAGCACCGGCGCGTCGAGGGACGGGGCCACGCGAAACTAAGCATTTTCCTCGTGTGGCTCAAAGTCCACACTGAGGGACTAGGCCAAGCAAAATTTAGGCAATAGAGTATGGCTCAAAGTCCAAGCCAAGGAGCGAGCCTGCGAAATTTTTGAGTTTTTTTGTGTGTGGCTCGAAATCCACATCAAGGAACGAGGTCAAGCCAAATTTAGGCATTTTTCGCATGTGGCTCGAATTCCATGCCGATGGACGAGTCCAAGAAAAACATTATGAGCATTTTGCGAGTGGCTTGAAGTACATGTTGTGGGGTTAGCCTGTGAAATTTATTAGTTTTCCGCGAGTGGTTCGATGTCTACATCGAGGGACGAAGCCAAGCAGAATTTAAGTGGTTTTTGTGTGTGGCTCGAAGTCCACGCTGAGGGACGATGCTAAGCGAATTTAGGCATTTTTCACGTGTGGCTCGAAGTCCATGCCGAGGGGTGGCCAAAATTTTTTTTTGACTTTTTCACATGTGGCTCAAAGTACACGCCGAGGGATGAGGCCAAGCAAAATTTAAGCATTTTTCACGTGTGGCTCGAAGTCCCTGCTAAAGAGCGAGCCTATGAAAATTTTAAGTTTTTCGCGTGTGGCTCAAAGTACATGCCAACGGCCAAGCGAAATTTAGGTGTTTTTTCGTGTGTGGCTCGAAGCCCATGCTAAGGGGTGGCCAAGCAAAATTTAGGTATTTTTAATGTGTGGAACGAAGTCCATGCCTAAGGGCGAGCTTGCAAATTTTTTGAGTTCTTCTTATGTGGCTCGAAGTCCACGTTGAGGGACGAGGCCAAGCAAAACTTAGGCATTTTCCTGTATTTGGCTCGAAGTCCACACCGAGTGATGAGGCCAAGCAAAAATTTTGCCTTTTTTGCGTGTGGCTCGAAATCCACGCAGTGGAACGAGGCAAAGCGAATCTTAGGAGCATTTCGTAAGTTGTTCGAAGTCCATGCCGAAGATGAAAGACTTAGGAATTTCTGTCTTTATTTTGGGTTGCAGAGTTTTTCTCATCGCATCCGTTCAATGGAGTTATAAGGCTAGGATTATTCCACATCATCATTGAGGATATCGAGGAGTCTCTCTCCCAGCCTATATATCCCCCACCCCTTCTTATTTATCTCGACTTTCTCTCACTAGTTTGTAGAGCTTTTCTCTCCAGAACTTTTTCCGACACTTCAGTGATCTTTCCAACAAACATTCCATCAATGATACCAGGTACAATATTATTTTAATTTTTTCAAGGGTACATTCTGGCGACTCCGCCTCTACCTTCGTTCGCGACAACCTTCTGTCTCCGTCCACCTCGTGGTCTACCCCAGAAGAGAAGGTAGAGGAGGTTCCCTTGGAGTTGTCTTGAGAGGAGAAGGAGCGGAGGAGGGTGAAGCCTCGTAAGCGAAGAGAGTTCTTATGAAATAGTAGTGAAGGAGGCTCCGTTGAGGAGGAAAAGAAAGAGGAAAAAGGAGGTGGAGGAGGCTCCCTCGAGCGAAGAGAGTTCTTATGATAAGGCAGTGAACCCCCACGCGTTCCTCGACCGCCAAGTTGAAAAAGGAAGTTCGTTTGGCCCATGAGCCCAGGGCCCGAGAAAATGAGTACAAGCCATAGAGGGGCTTTGAGCACCCCTACTATAAGGAACCCTAATCAATAAGGATTTAACTTGACAACCTGCTGGACTTAATCAGTTTTGGAATGCAACCGTCGTCCCCTAGTCATCAGAAGATCGAGGCAGACAGGATGGTGAACACATTAGTGAAGGCCGACCTCCCTCTGATTCAGACCTGTTACTTTATCCCTCGGGAGTTCAATCTAATGATTCCAAACCCTGGGCTCTAACCAACTTACAACCTGGCAAAGTGGTTCTGCATGTTCCTATTAGATGCCTTCATCTCGGGAATTCAACTGCCAATGCATCTTTTCGTCAAGAAGAAGTTGAATTTGGTTGGGGTGAGTCCAATGCAATACATGCCCTACTTGTGGAAATATATCATTAGGTTCATCATGCTGTGCGAGGAGAAGGGTGTGCCCTTGAAGCTCAGGTACTTCCGGATGTGTCTGGGCCTCTATGTTGCTCAGTTGTACGAAGGGCAATGCTTCCTCTCGCCCCGGCTGGGGTGGTGAGTCGTACATGAACACTTGGCCTCCATCAAGGATTGAAAGTAGGAATACTTAGTTATCTGGAGTCCCAAGCCCTGGGACATCCCCACCAAGTGGGTGTTTGATATTTTGAAGCTCATTGCCCGAGACCTTGAGAGTTCACTTCATAGGAGAGGGACGAATTTGAGAAGATCTTCGCAGGGGGGGGGGAGAATGTGAGTTGGCCGAAGGTGGCCGAAAGGCAGTTAGTGAGGAGCGGACTGAGCCCATCCAACCCTTGCATGTCCTTTATTTCTTTTTTGCATTCCACTTTTTTTCTTTGATCTATTGTTGCAGCGATGCTCGCCGAGGAGAAGATCAAAGCAAGGTGGGATGCCTTGGCCAAGAAGAAGTTTGTTGAATATCCAAAGGGAAAGAAGAGGCCCTCGGCTTCAGCTTCTGAAAAGTCTTCAGAGGGGAAGGCCAAGAAATCGAGCTCCCTGCCTTCTTTGATTCGCCAAAGGTAGCTTCGAGCTTGAATGTTGTCAAGGTAGTCGAGCTTGCACGATCCAGCCTTCCTCCCATTCATCCTTAGGCCAAGAGTGTCCTCAGGGACAAGGCCGTGGAACCAAGGTAGCTTCGGACTCAATAATGGAGGGTCTAATTGCTTTCCGTGGAGGTTGTGAACAACGTCCTTTGCCTCGCGACAAGGAGTGTCTTGCCACCAAGACATTCGACTCAGGAAATTTGAAGTGGGCTCAGGAGAATGTGGTGGTATGCATACGACCCTCAATATGTCAGATTTTTTGTCTTCAACTTTTTTCCTAAGTATGTATCCTCCATTTCGCAGGCCACTCTACAAAAGAGCAGAGATGAGGCAGTATGACAACAACCTCAAGATTGCTAAATGAAGGGTAGCTCGGGTTGAGAGGAAGTATAAGGACCTCAAATTGAGGTTTGAATACTTAGAGTAAAGCGAGAAGGTGCTCAAGGCCAAGCTAACCTCCATGGCCTTTGATAGGGAGAAGTTAGAGAAGCTGGGGAAGGAAAATGCCAGCTGGGAGGCAAAGAAGAAATAGAGGGTGGTTGATCGTAACAAAGCCATTAATAGGGTCATCTTCGCCCAAGATGAGGGATAAAAGCGGGTCATCAAGAACTTCGAGCGGAGGTACCCTGACTTCATCCTTGAAGGCTTCTCCTACTCCATGATGTTCGATGAAGTCACCATGACCCCTTGGGAGATCCGCTCAGGTGGTGAGGAGGATACCCGTTCTGTTGGGGTAGAGGTCCCACCCCCCCCAACCGAGGTCTACACTGAGGTCGCCACCACCGAGGTCGAAGAGGTGCCTCCCCAACCAAAGTAGTGAAAATTTTGTCTTTTTCTTTGTTTTGTGTATTTTCCAACTGCAGACTGGCCACCGATATTCTGTATTCAGACTTATTTGAATCAAATGAAAGTTATTTCGGGCCGAACTTTTTGAGGGGTTCAACCACATGTTCTTTCTCAGGATGCTGACCTCTTCTTCAAGATCTTTGATGTGATCTTCTTTTCTGAGGTTTCTGATGAGCATGTCGTCGACGTAGACCTCCATATTCCGACCTATCTGCTCTTTAAACACTTTATTAACCAACCGCTGATAGGTAGCACCTGCATTTTCAGCCCGAAGGGCCTAAATTTGTGACGATAGAGTCCTTGGTCGGTAATGAAGGAGGTCTTCGGGATGTCTGGAGTGAACATCCAGATTTGATTTTACCCTAAGAATGCATCCATGAAGCTGAGGAGCTCATGTCCAGACGTTGCGTTGATAAGGGCGTCGATGCTTGAGAGCATAAAGGGGTTTTTCGAACACGTCTTGTTGATATTCACCCCTGGCCTTCTTGACTATCACAACATTAACTAGACATTTGGGTTAGCTAACTTACTGGATAAAGCGGGCAGTAAGGAGCTTGTCAAACTCTTCCTTCACGGCTTGTTTCCTGTCAGGGGTAAATTTCTAGTGCTTCTGTTGCACCAGTTTGACATAGCGATTAACGCTCAGTTTGTGCAATATCAATTCTTCTAAAATGCCAGGTATATTGGAGGCATCCAGGAGAACAGATCTTGATTCCTTCGAATGCAGTCAGTGACCTTCCCCTTGAGTCCAAGAGGAAGGATATTAACCACATGTAACTTCTTTGCCACGTCTTCCAACGAAAAGGGGGTTTCCTCTAAATCATCAACTGGTTCGAAGTTTATTGGATTCCTTTCTGAGGGGAGCTCTAAAACATCGAGGGGGAGGACCGAGCTCCCACTAAGGCAATATAGCGTTGTAAGCGGCTTTAACCTTGACAACCATAAAATCCATGGACTCTGTTCGGATTGCTGGGGACTTCCCTACGATAACATTGAGTGTGATGATGCCCTCCATCTAGACCGGTGCCTCATAAAAGTTGTGGAGGGTATAACCAGCCGGTTTCAACCTATCCCAAGAGAGCTCTAGACCTTCGAAGGCATCCAGGAAAAGGATGTTGACGGAGCTGTCGTTATCAACAAGAATTCGACGGACCTCGTGGTTCACATGTAAAGGCTAATCACTAGGGTATTACAATGGGAAGTGCGGACACCTTCTAAATTTTCATCCAAAAAGTAATAGGTACCCCCGGTCTTTTGAGAAGAGGGCAATTGTGTACCCAATTCACCTATCGAACAAACGCCTTCCTAAAGGAGTTAGATTATCCCTACATGGGTCATCCAAGTATTGAATGTAGACTGCCATCTGTTCGGACTCCTGGGACTCGGGCTCCTTCTCCATACGTTTATTAGGCCCTCGAGTGGAGGGAATAAATTTATCCTTCTGAGCCAGTTTGGACAAATAACCTCGGGGGATCAAGGCTTCGACCTATTCTTTAAAGGCCTGACAATCGTCTGTTTCATGCCCATGATCCGGGTGGAAGAGACATTAGAATCTCTTGTCCCTCTTCTTTCCTGGGGTATTCATCCAAGGCGGGGGACGGAGGAGTCCCACTTCCTCCATTTCCATGAGTACTATCGATATGCTAGCTGCGATCGGGGTGGATTTTTTTACCCGAGGCACAGGAGGATGACACCTTTAACTGAAAGCATCCTTTTGTGACTTCTTGGGAACCTCGGCACTGTCAAACTTTTGCTTTCCTTTTGGCAAGGATTCCTTGCCCCACCCTCCCCCTCCACCCGCGCAATGGAAGGCCTCCTCAGTCTGGATGTACTTTGCACTTCGTCAGAGTTGGTCAGAGAAGTACAGAGGCGGCTTCTTGGCGAAGGAGATTTTAAGGAGGTCTTGTCGGACATTTTGCCTGAAGGTGGCCACCGTGACCCCAGAATCAAGAGTGGGAATGGACCGGGCCTTCGTTGTAAACCTCTGGACGAAGTCTCTGAGTGATTCTCTATCCTTCTGCTTCAAGTATAGTAGAGAGAAACTCCTCTTTTCCGCCTAACGTCTGGTGACAAAGTGAGTAAGGAACCTCTCCTCGAGCTGATCGAAGGAGCAGATGGAGCTAGAGGCAACTCGGGAGTACCAATCTCTTGCGGGGCCTCGGAGTGTAGCAAGGAATGTCTTGTAAAGGAATGCGTAGAAGACATTGTGAATCATCATGAGGGTTTAAAAACCCTCGACATGATCCACCGGGTCGAACTCACCATTTTAGGTCTCGAAGGCTAGAGACTTGAAGTCCTTCAGGACCAGTGCTTCGAGGATAAAGGGGGCGAAAAGAGGTCAAACAGGACAGTACCCCATATTTTGTTCTCTCCTCTTGCCCGATCCAGACGCGACGGTCTTCCATCTCCTAGAGGCACTTTAGAACCGTGTCTTCACATACCTCAGATTGGGTGGACATGTAGGACTTCTCGTGGTGGATTGAGTCAATGCAAGTGCTGCTCGAATGATGGTTCCTTAAGGTCCCCATGCCGAGAGCTTGTAGAACCTCATTCCCGAAGCCCTGGAACTAGGGATGCTTTTAGATCAGATACAGATCGGATATTGCCTATACCAACATCTGTATCTGCATTCCAAGATGGATTCGGATACAGATACAAATATGACTCAAAAAATGAAAATCATATATGCATCCTCAAATTTTGGATACAGATGCGAATCAGATACGGTCTCCAAGATAACGAATACGAATTCAAATATCAAACATATAGTTTTTTTCTATATTTGTTTTCCTTAACTAATACTTAGATATGGTTATCATTGAATTGTGGGTATCAATTTTCATATCTAATCACAAAATTGAAATCAACACAACAAAAAAGTTAAGAAAACTTATTTCATATATATATATGTACAGTTCGTATAAAAGTGAATATGGTACGCACTTACAGGTCTATTTTGCATATGGTTTGAACTTAACTTCTTTAAATATTTTACCAGGATAAGAATGCACCACCGAAAAAGACATCACTTGGAGTTGAAAATTTGCAATTTTGAAGAAAAAAACTGAACTGCAACTGATAAAGGAAAAGACTGTAAATAATGCAAGATTTTTAGTTTTACAATTTTACTTTTTACCATTTTTACTATTTTACTTTTACCATGAAAGCTCTATCTTGTATTTGGACTACACACTGGTCTCTCCTAGCAGTGGTCAATCAATGGATTCATGTGAGGAGGGCTGTGCTTTCTTACCACTTATCTATTTATTGCTGCTTCCTGTTTTGAGCTTGCTGGTTGAGCTTGCAAGAAATCATAACTGTTGTGTTTATGAATTTGTCGAATGCAAAAGCAGTGTTAAACAAATTTGAAGCACTGATTATTTAAGCACCTCAAATGAACAAGATATTGATGCTAATGAACAATGCTATGTAATGGATTCAAAACAACAATCTGGAGATACAAATCCTTTTACATGCAATATCATGTATAGTTTTTATACAAACAAATGTATCTATTGCCTCTTAATCTTACCTATCTATATCATGTTTCAAACCAATTGTCACAAATTTTACCACCTGAAATTCACCTGATTACCTCATGTGCCATCATGTCATAATACATATGTCAAAACATTACATATGTATTGGAAAACATTAGGATTTTGTGAAATTAGCAACAAAAATAATAAATCGAAGATTAAAGAATTCAACCTGAGGATGATGAAGCCGCACATAATTAACAACCCCGATCATCTTTATCAACTCTAAACCCAAAAAACCATCTAACACAACAACCCAATTCAGCTTCAGATGCCACCAATGCCAAATCCTATAATTAAAATATTTCAGTTCTTTTGCGCATTCTATCGACCAGGATGAGTGCATAAAGTGCAAGTACAATAGAATTACCTTAGGGGTTGGTTTCCTTTTGCCCCTAACGCTAGCTTTAAGGGGTTGGTTCATCTGATTCAATTGATCCACTTAATCTTCAGATTCCCCCAATGTCATTTCCTACAAATAAAATGTTTTCTTTCAGTCACACATTTTATCGAACAAGACGAGTGAATGTATATAATGAGGGTAGAATCAAGTGAAAAGGTTAGGATGGTTTACACCTATTTTTTGAGTATGGTGTATGGTCTTGAATGTGATGTTCCGTTTTAGTGGAAATAGACCAATATTAGGTCCTATGGGCCGATGGCTTGGAGGACAATTTTGGACCAATGTTGACTTAGTTTCTGCTGTAATATATTGGATCCTAATTTCTAAATGTGCAAATGTTTTACCCAATGATTCGGGACTCGGGAGGAAATACCACAACCTCCTCAGACATGCTCTTTCTTATCATAATTGTCAACATGGCAAGTAATAGTGTTAAGTGTCATCAAGGTGCAAGGTTCCTACCACACGAGATGCATTTCAGGGGTCGACCATGTTTGCATATTTAGGAGCATGTCTATTCAAAAAATCTTGGAGGATTATTTTTAAAAATTGGAAGATGAGGTGATCTTATGGCTAGTGAAGTGAGTCTCTATTTGATTGTGTGATCAGCAAAAATTTCGATTAGTTTATGAACTTTAGTTCTAAACAAGGTTTATAAATGAACAAAGAACACATTAAGTACTGTCAGTGTACACACGTAATTCTATGAATGCATAATAGATCAAAAACATTAGAATTCTCTAAAATTTAGTGGCAAAAATAAAATTTAAAGATTGAAGAATTCAACCAGAGAATACGATGCCGCAAATAACCATCCCAGTGTATATTCTTGATCTGTTCTGAACTTAAGAAACCATCAAATTTTGACCTATCCACTTCTGCTTCAGATGTCCCAAATGCCATCTCCTAAAACTACAATGTTTGAGATCATTGAGCCTTGTGTGGATGGGTGGAGGAGAAGGTAGGAGAGGATGTTGGTCGGTGTTCTCGAGGGCGAGGTGGTCGGAGACGAAGAAGATGAGAACCGGGTATGAGGTTTTTCCAATTTGGATATAGGGTTTCTGATTTGGGGCAGCCACAAGTTAATGTAGACGATGGGGATGGGTGGAGGAGAAGGTTAGAGAGGAGGTTGGTCGGAGATCTCAACGGCGAGGAGGTTGGAGATGGAGAAGATGAGACCGGGTTTCGGGTTTTTCCAATTTGGATAATAGGGTTTTCGATTTGGTGTAGTGTCAAGGATTTGTAGGCATGAAGACGATGACGATGGGCAGCGGAACAGGTAGGAAACGAGGTTGGTCGGAGTTTCTGATGGCGAGGAGGTCGAACTTTGATGGGAATCGGAATCAGGAGAATATGAGAATGGGATTGGGTTTGCTGTTTAGGAAATATGAATAGAAGATTAGGGTGGAGGTATTTTTTAGTATATAAGTATATAACTATAAATAGTTATTAAATAAATATATTATAAATTAAGTGGATATCTGTATCCGAATCCTTTTTTTAGGATATCCGTATCTAGATCCGATTTTTTTGGATTTGGATATCCGAATCTGTATCTGTATCCGTCCGGATACTGATTTTCATATTCGTATCCGCAAAAATTCCGGATTTGGAAATGGATCGAATCGGATGTATCCTTATCCGAGAGCATCCCTACCTGGAACTCAGCTCTGGTGACGGGACCTATCCCCTGACGATTGACCTTCGTGGCCTAATGATTTACGGGAGTGAGGCACCGCTTATTCCTGGCTCCTGTCCCCCCCCCCCAAGTCATCAGAATGGCTCGCCCACTTTGGGAGTGATGTAATGCCCCGCCCCAATACTCAGACAATTTTACCATTTTATTTATTATTTATAGTACAACTACCCACCACATGCTGCCTCTTAAAAGGTGGTTAACCAATTATGTGACTCTTGATCATAGGCAATTATATTTATTAATTAATTATCTTGTATTAATCCCGATATGGGACAATCTCAAACCATATACCGATGTCCTTTTGCGTTGCTGACGTCAGCCATCCCCTGGCCCACCCGCCAGCACACGCACATCAGAAGAAGAAATAGCTTCACGTGGGCTCCCCCCGAGCTGTCCACGTCGCCACGTGGCGGACATCAGCAGCAGCATCTACTGTTGTTTCTGTCCTTGGGCCCCACCGACCAACTAATACCCCAAGCAACACTCCTATAAAGAATTCTATAGGAGCAACCTCCTATATATATATATATATATATATATATATATATATATATATATATATATATATATATATATTACCTCGTGAAATTACAGGGTGTTACAAGTGAGAGAGAGCAGTTAATAGGAAGATTCCCTAACTGATTTGGAAGATCCATTATATCAGGGGATCTAATCAGTTATTATCTTCCTAATTTAAGGGAATTTGATTGCCAACCATGATTGACTGGTCAATCTCTCCCGGTTGGTCTGCAAATCAGACCCACTCATGGGCTGATCCCAGATAGTGGGCCTATGGACGGCCCATGTGCTGATCGTGGCTGTAAGATTATTGTTTCACCCTTAGGAACCCCGAGATTCGTGCGAGGATCGTACGGCCCTGATTAGCTCTAATTTTCACCCACATCAATTACTTTTATATCTAGAAGGGGAAAGAAAGAAAGTAAATTGAATTGGAACAATGACATTATGCTAGGTTTGTGATCATGACAAGAATGTGATATGTTTATCAGTTACGATACTTTTCATGTACAAAACAAAAAGATTTTCAAACATAAGAAAGGTGTCACACATATGCATTATTTCCCTCCGTCAAAACCTTGCTTCAATAGAATTTTGCTCCTCTACGAGTTATGATAGTTGCCACCTCACCTTTGTTCATGTTGTTTGAATTCATAATATTGTCTTACAATATCATTAAATCATCAACATGCCTTCGTTCATCTGCAGTAATAATCAAATATGGTTCATTTGCATCTTTCTCCACAATATTTTCCTCGACCTCCATTTTCGTTTGAATTCAGATTGTTGTCATACAATCTCGTTTAATCATTAATTGTAGCGTCCCGATTTCCAATACTGGGAAACCGTGACACGAGCCAAGACCTTTTCTTCAATTAGTCACAATACACAGAAAAACAAGAGAATTTAAAACTTTTTATTCAATACCCAATGTATTACAAGTCTGAACATTGTACAATTGCAATACATTACAACAGAGTTACAATATCACCTTTACATTTCCAACTATTACAACCTTCAACATCTTACATCAGAGTACAAGGGAATGAAGAACAACACTTGGTAACTCTCACTTGAGTACTTCTCAACTAATAGATAATCAATACATATACTGCAACGGAACTAAACATAACACTGACTCCTTGCTTTTCTTGCCTTGAGTCCTCCTGAATCTCGCCTTTGTACTTCGGCAATCCAGTACCAATGGAAGTGGGGACGTCAGTATTCACTGACGCTTAAAGGCTGATCATATAGCAGCGAATCTCCCAAACAATATACAAAATATAGCAATGGTGTTGGTGTAGTTTAAGTGTTCGTGAGTGCTAGGACTAGACTCTAATGCGATATTTAAATAGAACTAGGATGCTCCCTATTCTAATGTCAGCAAGTCTCCGAAGCAACATGCAGCCTATACTACATGCGACCCCATCTCAAGCCGTTTCTCCATATATAGGGATTTGAACCCGCGTTATGAACTTCTAATTGTACACAACCTGTTCCTGACACCTACACGTGACTGATAAGGTTGCAGACGTGGTCATGTGCCACTGATGCAGTACGCCCGTGGTGTCTATGTTCGCCACTGCTACCCGGCTAATCGGACCTCACTCAAAACAGACGAACCCAATGTATCGGGCGTCATTCCAAAATCGAACTATAGGGTCTCGCAAGGGCAGGGTAGCGCGAAGCCTACCCTGTGGCACCCTCTGGGGTCTCGCAAGCGCAGGACTGCACAATGCATCCTGTGGCACCCCTCAGCCACGGTACTCCAGGAATTAACAGCACGAGATACGCAACCCGTGTCCTCAACTTGTGAGACGGCACCGTACGTATTCCTTTGACAGGAAGGTACAACCCACTATCACCACCTAAGGCCTGCCTCGAGGGACAAGTTGGTCGTAAGGCGCCCCCTACAACCAACTCCTCTCTCTTCGGCCAGGGTCTGAGCAAAATGACCTTTATAAGTCACTACCTTAACGATGTCCCTGACTCGACGATCCTAGGGACAATAATATTATAAACATAACATGCTAGGCCTTAAATTAGGCTTCGCAAGACAACTCTACTAGGCTGCTCAATCTAGACTCACCAGAACCCCTCAGGATTCGGTTCGTGGTTCATCGATCCAAGACTTCGGCCGTGCGAATAAACATGCATGCCGCTACCTTAGACTTGGATTCTGTCTATACTCCGGTCCTCGATCAACCTACCCTGGTTAAGATTCGACGGTACACAAGGAGTGACTCCTCCACAGTTCCTTAGGGTAAGAAAACATATGTCTTGATGGTCGATAGCCCTTAGGGTGGTAATATCACCCTAGACGAGCACAACGAACTGTGTACTAGCTAACAAGCTATACACGAGTAACAACCACATACGAGCCCATAAGCCACGTATGAAACAATAATTACCTACGAGCCAGGCGGGCCTCGTAGGAGACAACAACGTACATACCAGCCAATTAAGCCGCGTATGAGGCCAACAGCTACGCACGGGCCGGTCGAGCCGCGTACGAGACAACAACCTTCATACGAGCAAAATAAGCTACGTATGAGACCCACGGCTACGTACGGGCCAGTTGAGCCACGTACGAGCACAACCATATGCAAACAACCATACAGGTAATCAATCTTAAAAGCAACCAAACGTGCTTACTAGCAAACTTGATCTTCTATTATTAGAAGCAACAGAAGAATCTACAAATAGTCTATGGTCGGTATTCTACTAAGGAAGAACCGAAGGCGACATAACAATCTTTATCAAACTAACTATTACTAGTGGTCTTCCCGACCCTATTACTTCAACCTATAGCGCCTTAAATATGGTATACAGTTGCACGCATCTTCCTACCACAATCTAATTATATAACATAACCACTCACTCCAACTCTCCTAAGTACGAATATGATTAAGCATGTGCTTATATCACTCTTAGCATGAAAATTACTGCGATCTAGACATGAAGTCCACTACGGTCAAGCATAGGTTATAACTCGAGCGCGAATGCTTACTACTTATCATGACTAATCACCACAACCCAAGCATGGATATATAACTAGTATAAACATACAACATTCCAAGGCATGGTAGGTATTCTAACATTAATCCTACAACATTCCAAGCATGTATTCAAACTTTAGCATGGTATACCTCATTCCTAGACATGGTATGCTACTTTCACATTACATATAGCATGGTGTATAATTTGGTAACATTCTAGTCATGTATACTAGTTAAGTATCAACCTACAACGTAGCATGAATTTCCACAACAATTCTAGCATGGGTGGAACATAACATAAAAATTCGCTACAACTAACCATGAACAGTTCCCTTAATTTAAGCATGAGTATCTACTATATTTTAAGCATGAGTATCATTAGCATGGATACCATTAACTTAACATAAACCATCATTAGCATGGTTATCTACTAACTTAACATAACAATAATTATCATGACGTCTACTAACTTAACATGAATAACGATTAAGCATGATCACCTACTTACATAGCATGAACATATACTTATCTAAGCATAAATATCATGTAAGCATGAATATTTATTTGATCTAGCATGGTATACAACTTTCCTACAATTAAACTAACATGGTATACAACTTTTCTACCATTAATCTAGCATGGTATACAATTTACCTATAAGCATGTGAGTATGGATAATTTAATCTAGCATGATATACCACTTCCCTACAACTATCTAGGCATAGATAAATGAAACTAGCATGGTATACTACTTTCTTATAATCATCTAAGCATAGATAAATTTAGCTAACATGGTATACTACTTTCCTACTATCATCCAAGCATGAATCTTTATTAAGCATGAATAACTACTAAGCATGAATGTCTTACTAAGCATGGGTAGCTACTAGTATGAACATACAACATTCCTAAGTATATATATATATATATATATATATATATATATATATATATATATATATATATATACTTCTAACATGGTAAGTAATTTTATCATGGATCCTACAACATTCTAAGCATAATTAAATTAATCTAAACATTCTAAGCATGTATGTCATTCTTAGACAATTTTGGCATGAATCCTACAACATTCTAAGCATCATTAAACATGCTAGGTATTTTTAGAATAAAACCTACAAAATTCTAAACATGAATATCATCCTTAAACATGATAGGTAATTTTAGAATAAATCCTATGCCATTCTAAGCATGAATATTATTCCTAAACATGATAGGAAATTTTAGAATGAATCCTACAACCTTCTAAGCATAAATAAATTAATCTAAATATGGTAGGAATTTTAGAATGAATCCTACAACCTTCTAAGCATAAATAAATTAATCTAAACATGGTAGGAATTTTAGAATGAATCCTACAACATTCTAAGCCTAAATAAATTAATCTAAACATGGTAGGAATTTTAGAATGAATCCTACAACCTTCTAAGCATAAATAAATTAATCTAAACATGGTAGGAATTTTAGAATGAATCCTACAACATTCTAAGCCTAAATAAATTAATCTAAACATGGTAGGAATTTTATTTTAGTAAGAACACAAAAATAAACATCTACAACTATCTACCACTACTACTACTTCATTCTATCATAACATGAAGCATCTACAATTTCTTCTTTTTATCATCTACTACTACTACTACTTTTTGTTAACCATGAATATGACATAAGCATCTACAACTATCTATTATTACTGCTACTTCATTTTAACATAACATAACATACAACTATCTACTACTACTTCTTTTAACACTTACTACTACTTCTTTATTTTAACAACATACCACTACTACTTTATTTTAACAACATGCTACTACTACTTTATGCTACTACTACTTATTTTAACAACATACTACTACTACATTATTTTAACAACATGCTACTTTTATTTTAACAACATACTACTACTACTTAATGTCTACTAATCTTTATTAGCATTTATTTATTACTAGTGATCATAAAAAAAAAGAGATCTTTTTATTCATTCTACAACTAGTGATTTAAATTAGTTCATTTTTCACAATTAGAATTTACATCTACAATGTGTTCATTCTTATTTAAGATTATAAAGGAAAAATAAACAATAATAAATAAAGTGAGAACCCTTTTTTTTTTTTTGGTCTATCCAACATATGTATTCTTTTTTTTGTCCAAGTCCAATATGTGTCCTACAACCAAATTGGTTGTATACAAGTGTTCATATGCTTTATGTATAGTTCATATTCAAGTCGTACAACCAAGGGTGGTTGTATACACAAGTCTATATGCATATGTCATTTTAGTCCCATTTCATAACATAAAACAACAACTACAACTATAAAGATTTGATCTTTATGTGTTTAGTTGGTACTACTACTACTTTCTTTCTTTTATTCATCACAACATTCACAACAACAACACATACCCATCACAAGAACAACTCCCAAACAAAAGAAAACAAAACAAGAAGATGAGGAGAAGAAGAAACAAAAACACATTTTTAACAAACAAAAAGAGAAGGTGGAGAACCCCCACCTTGTTTCACTTGTAGGAAGAACTAGCTAGCTTAACCTTCTCCTTCCCCTAGCTCTTAGAACTCCTAGGAAAAACCTACAAGAAAACTCTCTTGTTAGTATGAGGTTCTCTCTTTCTTTTCCTTTCCTTTCTTTCTTTCTTTTTGTTTTCTAAAATGAGACAAGGTGGAGAAGGAGGGGGTATTTATAGGAGGGGAAAGGAGGGGGAGAGTGCAAATGTGCATTCACATTTTGCACAAAAACCCCAAGAAGAAGTTGAGGCCGGCCATGCCATGGTAGGGGGTAGGGGTAAGGTGGAGGTAAGGTGTAGGTATGAGTTGGAAGCATGGTGAAGGGATAAGGTTTCTAGAAGGGTTTAATCTTCTCATGCATACAAACCCTTCTTTAAGCCTCCTAATCAAACCCTAACTATCTTATTAAGTTGTCATGACAAGGATGAGTACATTGTCCAAAAGTACATACTACATACTTTGTATAATGTACTAAGTACTATACAATTGTATGTATATGTATATGTATGTGTATATCAAAAATTCCTTATATAATCCTCATAAATAGTTTAATTTGAAAATAATAATAAAATAAGTTTTTATTATTAATTCAGAGGATCGTGCTATCAATTTGATGCACTTCGGATGTACACCGACCGATATATGCGCGTAGACACTGTTTGTGGGCAAACCGGTGAAAAATCACCAAAATAATTTGATTTTGAAATTAAAATGAAATAATAATAAAATAATAATAAAATAGTAATTTATACGAAGTAATATCCGTCCGGGATATTACATTAATAGCTCTTCGTTCAGTTCCCTCCCCCCCACCCCCCAACAATTTCAAACCCTAAAACTAAAATTCAAATTTCCCTATAAAAAAAAACTCCCCCCCCCCCAACAATTTCAAACCCTAAAACTCAAATTCAAATTTTCCTATAAAAAAAACTCATTTATTTATTTAATTATTTTTTTTTCTCTCTCTCTCTCTCACTATCTCATTATCTCTCTATTTACTCTAAAATTTAGATTTTCACATTTCAGGTTTGTAAATTTTCAGATTTTTTATGTTTTTTTTAATTGTTCATTTTACATTAAAAATAGCAAATATATCTTTAATAGTTAAATTTCATCATTTTTCACCCTCAAAGTTCTAAGAAGTTGGATTTTATACCCTCATTTATAATTATTTTTCAACATATACGAATGGAAACATGGACTTTTATTTACAACTAATTATTGTCATACTATTCAAACTTGAGCTACATAATTGTTGTTTTACTGTTTACAAGGCTTTTCATATGATGTATCGTTCCGAAGACGTGCCATATGCACGTGCCCACGGAAAAATCTAGTAATAAAATATTACCCATTGAAGAAATTTGAAATTGTACATTTGGGTCCCTTTCTCTACACATGCAGCTCAATCGACCTACTCCTACAACGTTGTCTTCAAGTAGAGTCTATGGAGAGAAATCAACATACAAAGAGATGGGAAAGAAAAAGTTGGGGAAACTGGAAAAATGAATGTGATATGGGTAAAAAAAAAGTTGATCAGGGCTGTACGATTCCAGCACGAATCTCGGAGTTCCTAAAGGCAAAACGGTAACTTCACAATAGCGTCTGGCCCAGAGCAATAACATGAGCCATCCTCAGGCCCCCCAGCTCAGCTCAGCCCATATTTGGGGCTGATTCGCAGCCCAAACAGAGGAGATTTATCAGCCAATCATCGCTGGTAATCAGATCCCCTAAAGTAGGAAGATATTAATTGATCGGATTCCTTGATTAGAGGAATCTCCCGAATCAATTAGGAAATCTTCCTAAAACCCTTGCATCTCAGGCTTACAAATACAAACTCTCCCCTTCAATTACCAGTTAATCAACTTTTGTCCACTAAAACCTAGTTATTATTCTGAGTTGCTGACTTGTTCGTCGGATGGTCTTGTCAACGAAAAAAATCCCTGTGTTTCAGGCTTTCTTGCAGGTTTACCGGCAATATATCTTCAAAGCCAACCATATATCAGTCTTTCATCAAGATCTAATCAACAATGTGGATCTAAGCTTTCTCCTTATATTAAGAACTGTTCATCTGATTGCTTTCACATAGAAAATAGCAGCATCATAGATTCATAATGGTTGAAGAAAGGGTGCACACTCCCAAGTCCCACCATGTGTTATACAGAAAGCCCTCAGATCGCCATCCGTCCAAAGAATAAATTTATGAAAATAACTTTCATTTTTACTATGATTTAAAATTAGATTTATGTCATGTTAATAACTAAGTTCAATTTCCTTTAAAATATAAAAATAATGAAAATAAAATTGATATGGGTCATATGATGTGGCCCCTCCTGGGCCACAGGATCCCCTCAAAAGCCGCTCACCCCTAATCATCAGGTCTGCCACGTCAACCCTAAGCCACCTGAGCTTCCACCACGTCAGGCCCACGGGCAACCGGGTCCAGACCCGGCCCCAAACGGGTCCAGACCCGGTTGGCAATGCCTATAAATACCAAGCCATCTACCCGTTCCCAAGGTAATCAATAATCAATCTCTCCCCTCTCAAACCCTAGTTACTGTTACTCTTCAGTGACTGACTGGACCGTCGGAGGGCCTGCCATCGGGATCAACCCCGGTGTTCCTAGGTCGAGTGCAGGTACACGAGACCCCCAGATCCGAGCTTCCAGATCCGAGTCGAGCCTTCGGATCCGAGCCGAACATCTGACCTCCACCTCACTCCCGCCTACTCCTGAGTCGTTCCCTCGGCTGAGGGTCGGGGGTACCATCTAGTACCGAAGCTTCCGCAAAAATAAAAATCGACAAGAACTCACACCTGATTTAGCCACCCCCCAAAAACAAACCGCATCAGGTTGGCTCCGTCTATGGAAATGACCAGTATGGACATCAGTCTGAACCCAGCCATCAACGGCATCCCATCCATCCGAGCTCACATGGCACCCAAGCCCAGGAGAGCTGTCACCTCTGCATGTCGTCCGGACGTTCCTCCCCAGGATGCCCCAGCTGACACTCATGGATCCAATCATCCAAGGACCAATGGCAGACCCGGGCCAGGCGCGTCTCGCTCGGTTGTACCCGACCTCCGTCGGCAGATCCAGAACCAACATGCCATCCGAACGAGGGGAGGGACCACTTCCAACTCGATCCCGAACCATCCTAGGCACCCCTCTCGAGGGCGGGAGTCGGAGCTAAGTCGAGTCAGACGAAGGCAAACAACTCAATGCGACCTTGGCCATACAAGTTCCAGTCACCCACCGTGAGTTCCAAGACTTTCGGAATGAGATTCTGCAGGCCATATTAGGGATCCCTGTGAACGAGGCACCCTGCCAGTCTCGTACTCTGTCGGGCACTGAAGCCAATGAGTCGTGCGGTCTAACCCACCCACCAGAGCAAGACGAGGATGTCCTACGATGCCTACTGGAGATGGAGAATTGCCTCGACCACTTTGGCAAAGGCGGCTCGGGGACGACCCCGGCTCATAGGCCGACCTAACCTCCTTTCTCCACCGCAATCCTTCTAGCAGAAATACCCCAGAATTTCTGCCCGCCTCAATTCGAGACTTATGACGGTGAGGGTGATCCTGCTGATCACATGGAGGGCTTCAAGACCCTCACGATGATTCACAGCGCATCGGATCCCCTCCTATGCCGTGCCTTCCCGGCCACCCTCCGGGGTCCGACTCGGGAATGGTTCTCTAAGCTCACCCCCAGCTCTATTTACTCCTTCGACCAGCTGGAGGGCAACTTTCTCGCCCACTTCGTAACCAGCAGGAAAGCTGAGAAGATGAGCGCGTCCCTGCTGGGCCTCCGACAGAAGGAAGGGGAGTCGCTCCGGCTGTTCGTCCGAAGGTTCACCACAGAAGCGAGGTCGGTCTCCTCCCTCGGCCCGGGGGTTGCCTCGATAGCGTACCGACACAACATCCGACACGGCCAGCTGAAGGCATCCCTGGCGAAGAAGCCTCCCCTCAATTTTCCTGACCTTCTCAATCGGGTCGAAAAGTACATCCGGGCCGAGCAGGCCCTGAATCCAAAGGACTCCAAAGAATTTTCCGGAAAGGGGAAGCGCATGGCCGACGAGGCGGAGCCAGCAAAGAAGGTCCCAAAAGACGGGGCCATCGCGAAGAGGGTCCCTCCGGTCCCACGCTTCGAGAGGTACACTCCGTTGACACAGAACGTATCACCTATCCTCTTAGCAATTGAAGACAGGGACCTCGTCCAGTTCCCCCTCGATCGGCCAACAACAAGAAAAGGGATCAGCGGTTCTACTGCCGCTTTCACCGAGACAACGGGCATGACACCGACTACTGCCGCGCCCTAAAAGACGAAATCGAGGCCCTCATCCAATGAGGGTACCTCCGATAATTCAAACAGGAAGATGCTCAGGACCAAAGGGAAACGAGGAACCGGAGGCCTTCCCCTCATCCTCGCACGCCAAAATCACGTCCCGAGCAGAACCCCGAGCCTGAAGAGACTGAGGGTCAAGCCATCCTGCATTGCGTCCACGGGGGCCCATGGGAGGGGAATCCAGCACTTCCTGCAAGGCGTTCATCCGAGAGGTAAACGCCGTCCGAGGTCTCCCTTCCCCCCAGGTTCAGATGCTCTCTGTCTCTTTCTCAGGAGAGGACCTGGAGGGGGTCCGGCTGCCGCATTGCGATGCACTTGTCATCAGCCTCAGCATGGAAAACTACGAGGCCCGTTGGATCCTCGTGGATAACAGGAGCTCGGTAAACATCCTCTTCCTGGAAGCATTTGAGAACCTCAAACTCTTCCGGATAAGCTGAAGCCAGCCGGGTACACCCTTCACGGGTTCTTCGGCATCCCAGTGCCGATAAAGGGGATCGTGACCTTAGACGTCACCGCAGGTACGACCCCTTACAGACGGACTGAGTCGATGGACTTCATGGTTGTAAACGTCAAGGTGGCTTACAATGCCATCCTCGACCGACCGGGACTCTGCTCCCTTCAGGCTGTTCCCTCGGCCTACCACCAAAAGCTGAAATTCCCCACTAACTCAAGTGTCGGAGTTGTCTGGGGGAACCAAGAAGCTGCATGGTAGTGCAATATGATGGCGGTCGGGGGCGGTGTGTTTCCCTTAGATGCCGTCGAGCTACAGCCCGACAGAAGCCAGCCTGAGCCTGAGCCGGCGGACAAGTGGAGGAAGTCTCGTTCGAGACAGAGGACTTGTCGAAGTGGTTCCGCGTGAGCTGCTCCCTCGCTCCCAACCTCAAGTCTGACCTGAATTGATTGCATCCGCCACAATGTTGACCTCTTCGCCTGGAAGCCCTCCGATATGCCCAGGATCTCCGAAGACCTCATCATGAACAAGCTCAGCATGATTCCCGGCTCGAAGCCGATCGTCCAAAAACGACACAAGTTCGCCCCGAAGAGGCAACAGGTAGTAAAAGCAGAGGTGGACAAACTCTTGTCTGTCCAGTTCATATAGGAGGTCAGCTACCCTGAGTGGCTGGCGAACGTCGTGATGGTCAGGAAGGCAACCGGGAGCTGGAGGTTCTGCATAGACTTCACTGACCTCAACAAGGCGTGCCCGAAAGATCCGTTCCCCCTTCCCTGCATCGACGCCCTGATCGACGCGACTTCGGGTCACGAGCTCCTTTCCTTTATGGATGCCTTTTCAGGCTATAACCAGATCCGGATGTTCCCCCCGACATAGCTAAGACGTCTTCATCACTGACCAAGGTCTTTACTACTACCGAGTTATGCCCTTTGGGCTAAAGAATGCCGATGCCACTTATCAGAGGCTCGTCAACTGAGTCTTCAAGGAGTAGATCGGTCGCAACATGGAGGTTTACATCGACGACATGCTCATCAAGAGCCAGCGAGGACAGGACCACGTTGCCGACCTGGAAGATGCCTTTGGGGTCCTTCGAACCCACAATATGAGACTCAATCCGGCGAAGTTTGCATTCGGCATCTCCTAAGGAAAATTCCTCGGGTTCGTCGTCAGCTAGAACGGCATTGAGGCGAACCTCGAGAAGATCTAGGTCATAATAGACATGGCCACACCTAGGAACATCAAAGAAGTCCAGAGGCTCAGGGGAAGACTAGCGGCCATCGGCCATTTCCTCTCCAAGTTCGGAGAGAAGTCCCTCCCATTCATCAAAGCTTTGCATGGAACTGGAGGCTTCGAGTGGGGTACTCAGCAGTAAGAGGCGTTCGTCCAATTGAAAGAGTACCTCGCCCATCCTCCTCTCCTCAGCAAGCCCAAACCAGGTGAGCCCCTCTGGCTTTATCTCTCGGCCTCGAAAAATGTGCTAAGTGCCGTTCTCGTTCGAGAAGAGAACGGAGTCCAAAAGTCCCTATACTATGTGAGCAAAGTTTTGCTCGCAACTGAGACCAGATATGCAAAATTGGAAAATGTGGCCTATGCCCTAGTCATGACTGCGTGGAAGCTCCGCCCTTATTTCCAGGCACACTCAATCCAGGTCCTCACAGACCAGCTTCTAAAGGCCGTCCTCTACAAGCCCGAGAGCTCCGACCGACTGGTCAAATGGTCGATCGAGCTCAGCCAGTACGACATCGGCTATCAGCCAAGGATGGCCATCAAGGGGTAGGCCCTCATCGAGTTCATCACGGAATGCACCATCTCCAAGCAACCCGAAAGTGGGGAAGCCGACCAGACGTGGGAAGTTTTCGTCGACAGCTCTTCCTGCGAAGCAGGGAGTGGTGCGGGCATCATTTTGCGCGGACCTGACAATTTCCTTCTCCAATATTGCCTCTGCCTCAATTTCCCGGCCACCAACAATGAGGCCGAATACGAGGCCATAATCACCGGGCTCACCCTGGCACGTCAGGACGATGCCAGACAGATCAGGGCTTTCAGCGGCTCTCAGCTCGTGGTCAATCAGATCACCGAGAATACAAGGCCTGCGACGATCATATGATCCAGTACTTTGTTGTGGTCCAGTGGGTCATAGCATCCTTTGACGAGTCTGCCGTCGTAAGGATCCCCAGAGAGCAGAACGCCCAGGCTGACACCCTGTCTAAGTTAGCCTCCTCATCCTTCAAAGGTCTCGATCGCACCGTTCTGATCATGGTACTCCTGAAACCAAGCATCGATTACCCCGAGACCCTCTACATAGAGGATGGTGCTCAGCCCGACGATTGAACCACTCCCATCAGGACGTTTCTAATCAAAGGGGAGCTCCCAGAAGATCAAGCCGAGGCAAGGCGGATCAGGGTTCGATCAGAGAGGTTCACCATGATCGGCGGAACCCTCTTCAAACGGTCATACACCATGATGGACGGAAGACCCTACCTCCGCTGTTTAAACCCCAACGAAGCAAGGTACGCCCTTAAATAGCTCCATGAAGGAATTGGCGGAATGCCCTATGGGAAGCTGATCACTTGCACGAAAGGCTCTGAATCACGGGTACTACTGGCCCACGATGTTGCAAGATGCTCTGACCCTTGTCAAAAAGTGCGACCCTTGTCAAAGGTTCTCCTCGGTTAGAAGAGCTCCGCAAGCAAACCTTCGCTCCCTAGCCAGTCCGACCCCTTTTGCTATGTAGGGGATGGATCTGGTAAGGCCCATTTTCGAAGGCAACGGGCCAAAGGAAGTTTTTGATAGTAGCAATCGACTACTTCACGAAGTGGATCGAAGCTGAGCCCCTAGCCACGATTACCGAACAGCAGACCCAATAATTTTTCTGGAAACACATCATCTGCCGATTCCAGATCCGCACGTGCTCATCACAGATAATGGGACCCAATTCGTAGGTAAGAAGTTCCGAAAGTTCTGCGAGGATCTCAGGATCCAGCAGCGCTTCTCCTCAGTATGCCACCCGCAGTCAAACGGTCAGGTCGAGAACGCAAATCGCCAAATCCTTGACAGTCTAAAAAATGACTTGATAACTCTTCCAAGGGGTTATGGGTCGACAAATTGCCAAGCGTTCTCTGGGCCCACTGAACGACGAAAAGGATCCCAACGGGGGAGTCAATATGACGTACGGCACAGAGGCCATAATTCCCCTGGATATCGAACTCCCTTCGCCCCGGATCATGGCCTTCGACGAAGCAAGCAACTCGACACAGCTATGTGCCGACCTCGATCTCATAGACGAGGTCAGGGAGAAGTCTTCCATCAGAAGAAACACATACCAGCAGAGGATCGAAAGGTTCTATAACAAAAAGGTGCGTCCCACCGACATCAAGCTAGGGAACCTGGTCCTTCGAAAGTTGGCGGTATCTAACCCCGGCCAAAACAGGAACTGACCCCAAACTGGGAAGGCCCGTACAAAGTGTCTGAAGTCGTATGCTCGGGCACATATCGTCTCACCGACTCGGAGGGCAAGGCTGTCAAGAGGCCCTGGAATGTAGAGCACCTCATCAAATTCCTCGAAGGGGAGGATTAGTCTCTACAGTTACCCTGTGTAAATCAAAAAATGTAATCGGCACGTCGTGCCTAGTTTTATAAAGTCAAAATATGTTGTAATTATACCAGCTTTCTTAAAACAAGCTTCAACTTTGTATTAGCTTCCTTAAACCAAGTCCCGGCTCGGCGCTCGGATGGCCCCGCGAGCCACAAAAATCTCCTCAATACCGCTTCCGGTTCGACGCTCAAATGTCACCGCGAGCCCGAAAGTCTCCTCAATTCATCTTAAGGCTCGGCACTTGGATGTCACCGCGAGCCCGAAAAATCTCCCCAATTCAGCTTAAGGCTCGACGCTCCGATGGCCCCGCGAGCCACAAAAATATCCTCAATACCGCTTCCGGTTCGATGCTCGGATGTCACCGCGAGCCCAAAAAATCTCCTCAATTCAGCTTAAGCTTGGCACTCGGATGTCACCGCGAGCCCGAAAAACCTCCTCAATTCAGCCTAAGGCTCGACACTTTGATGGCACAGCGATCCTGAAAAATTTCCTCAATTTAGCTTAAAGATCGGCTCTCGGATGGCACCGTGAGCCAGAAAAATCTTCTTTTAATATAGGGGCTCGGCATCGACCTCGAGAAGGGTCTCGGCTTTTTCAAGCCACGCTACCTATACGCTCGACCTCGATCATGGCCTTGGCTTTTTCAAGCCACGCGACATTTATGCTCGATGATGATTTTCGGCTACACTCGTACTATCTACCCAAGAACGAGGTATGGGGGCTCGGCATCGACCTCGAGCAAGGCCTTGGCTTTTTCAAACCATGCGACCTTAACGCTCGGCAATGTTCTCCGGCTATGCTCATAACGGCTTCTCTAGGTATGGGAGCTCAGCATCGACCTCGAGCAAGGTCTTGGCTTTTTCAAGCCACGCGACCTTTACGCTCGACGATGATTTCCAGCTACACTCGTACTATCTACCCGAGAACGAGGTATGGGGGCTAGGCACTGACCTCGAGCAAGGCCTTGGCTTTTTCAAGCCATGCGACCTTAATGCTAGGCGATGTTCTTCGGCTACACTCATAACGGCTTCTCTAGGTATGGGAGCTCGGCATCGACCTCGAGCAAGGCTTTGGCTTTTTCAAGCCACGCAATCTTTATGCTCGGCAATGATTTCCGGCTACACTCATACTATTTACCTGAGAACGAGGTATGGGGGCTCGGCATCGACCTCGAGCAAGGCCTTGGCTTTTTCAAGCCATGCAACCTTAACGCTCGGCGATGTTCTCCGACTACACTCATAACGACTTCTCTAGGTATGGGAGCTCGGCGTCGACCTCGAGCAAGGCCTTGGCTTTTTTAAGCCACGTGATCTTGACGCTCGGCGATGATTTCCAGCTACACTCATACTATCTACCCGAGAACAAGGTATGGAGGCTCGGTATCGACCTCGAGCAAGGCCTTGGCTTTTTCAAGCCATGCAACCTTAACGCTCGGCGATGTTCTCTGACTACACTTATAATGGCTAATCTAGGTATGGGAGCTCGGCATCGACCTCGAGGAAGGCCTTGGCTTTTTTAAGCCACGCGACCTTTACGCTCGGCAATGATTTCCAACTACACTCGTACTATCTACCCGAGAACGAAGTATGGGGGCTCGGCATCGACCTCGAGTAAGGCCTTGACTTTTTCAATCCAAACGACCTTAATGCTCGGCGATGTTCTCCGGCTACGCTCATAATGGCTTCTCTAGGTATGGGAGCTCGGCATCGACCTCGAGCAAGACCTTGGCTTTTTCAAGCCACGCGACCGTTACGCTCAGCGATGATTTCCAGCTACACTCATACTATCTACCCGAGAATGAGGTATGGGAGCTTGGCATCGACCTTGAGCAAGGCCTTGGCATTTTCAAGCCATGCGACCTTAATGCTCGGCCGATATTCTCCGGCTACACTCATAACGGCTTCTCTAGGTATGGGAGCTCGGCATCGACCTCGAGCAAGGCCTTGGCTTTTTCAAGCCACGCGACCTTTGCGCTTGGCCATGATTTTCCGGCTACACTCATACTGTCTACCCGAGAATGAGGTATGGGGGCTCGACATCGACCTCGAGCAAGGCCTTGGCTTTTTCAAGCCAAGCGACCTTTACGCTCGGCAATGTTCTCCGGCTACACCCATAACGACTTCTCTAGGTATGGGGGCTCGGCATCGACCTCGAGTGAGGCCTTGGCCTTTTTCAAAGCCACCAACCTTTACGCTCGGCGATGATCTTCAGCTACACCCATATCCACTTCTCTTCGTATGGGGCTCGGCATCGACCTCGAGTAGGGCCTCGGCTTTTTCAAGCCTCGCGACCTATGCGCTCGGCGATGACCCTCAGCTACGCTCATACCGCACCAGGTATAAAAATTTCGTTTTAGATTTAGGGCGCTTGCCTTCGGAAAACGCCCCGAGTCCCGAACCTCTGGCTAGCCCACCTCTCACCCACTGACAACTCGGGGTTGGCGGCCTTAGAGCCGAAACCCCGAATTGTCAGTGGGTGGCAGGAGAACTACCAGTTCACGACTCTCGCACAATAAAGCCCCGAACCCCGAGCCATTAGTTGGCCCACCTCTCACCTGCGAACAACTCGGGGTTTACAGCCCTCAGGGCTAAAACCCCAAATTGTTCGAGGATGGCAAGGGAGCCACAGACCCAGGACTCTAGGCCAAAAATTGTACTTTGGGGGTGCCCGCCTTCGGCAAGCACCCCAGATCTCCCCCCCGGACAGACCCACCTCTCACCCACGAACAGCTCGGGGTTAACGGCCTCAGAGCTGAAACCCCAAATTGTCCGAGGGTGGCAGATGAGTCAATCTCCAATCCTGATGAAAAATGAGGGGAGGGGTGAGGATTATATAGCCACCGGAGATGTGCATTTATTACATCGGGAAGTCCAAACGACGGAAGGTGAAGCGACGTAATTAATTTTATCGGAAGGCAAAACAGCCCTTATTGGGCACTGTGTACCAGGAAATTTCCTACAACTGATAGGGGCTCGTCTTCCGACCCTCGATCTCAGCGTCCCTGTGCTTTTCCAACAAGTAAGGGGGCGCTACCAACAAGAAATTACGTCTCTGCTCCTGACCACCCCTCCTACCTCGACGATGACCTCTGGCACGACCAAACTCAGCAAAGACCTGGAGCTACACTCCTGGCCTCACTCAACAAATCGTCAAAGCAAAGAGATTTTATTACTCATGGAGCACTAGAAATGGCCACACAATACAAATGAAAAATTTACAAATCTCTCATCGCTCGGCCTAAAACTCAAACTCGATGCTTCCTACGAGACCCTTCGCATGCTCAGCCAGCCCGACCAGCGAGGGCACCCCGGCAACGGAGCTCTCCGCATCGGCAAGCTGGGCCTCCTCTAAGAAAAAGGTCGGAGAAGGTCCCAATACAAAATTGCTCGCCTCCTCGACCAGACTGGCGCCTAGCACGAGCTTCAGCCTATGGATCTCCAACTCTTTCTCTACAACAGCCTCGCGGAGAAAAGTCTCCGAAGCCGATCGCCTACTCGAGGCATCCGAGATTGACCAGTTCGTATCAACTACCCACCAGTCCCGATCGGCTATGGCCCTCTTCAGGCGAGCGACCTCCAGGCTAATCTCTCTGGACTTGTTCATGAAGTAATTCACTGCGGCTTCTCGGTCCCGAACCTACTTACGTTGGCGAGCCAGAACACTCTCTATGGTCCCCAGCCCAGCTCGGACCCGGGAGATCTCAGCAGAACCAAGGTTGGCGCCGAGGGCCTCATGCATCTATCAAAAAGATGAGAAAAACAACAGGTCACAAAAGAGACTAAAAAACACAATTCTTAGAGTGTCGGCCCAAAAATCCTTTTTTATAAAGTCAAAAACTGGGTATAACAAAAATGCGGTGGCCAGTCCACGTTCGGCAATTACAAAAGAAAAGTAAAGAAGGAAATTCCTACACTACTGATTAGGAGAGGGACGACACCTCTTCGTCACCATTGTCGTCCTCGGCACCCTGTCGAGGGTCCCCTGCTCCTCCTCCTGCTTGGGGGTGTCAGTGGAAGCTCGGGGGGCTGCCACCCGTAGTCGAGATGACCAATCCGAAGGTCCAGATAGAACAGCAGGATGTGTGCCTTGGCCTTGTTTTAGGCCTCATCCTGCGAGGCGATCAGGGTATCTGCCATGGTGATTGCCGCCTCTTCACTATCCTTCTTGGCTTCGCCTTGAACTGTGCCAGCTCGTTCGCATGATGCTCCGCATTCGAGACCAGTTGGGCTTGGGCAACAGCAAAGGCAGACTTTGCCACCATCTACTCGTCCTTCATCTTGGTGGCCTCCCTAAAATACCGCTCGACATTCTTCTTCTGGACCACGATCTCCTTCTCAAGGCACTAATGGAAGTGCAGCGCATGCTGCATTGCCTGTCCAAGGAGAATCAAATCAGAAGAATTCCTCGCTAGCCAAACCAAAAGAAGAGGGAAAGACTTACTGTGAGGTGGGTCTGCGCAAACCGCATATAAGACGTTTCGGCCGTCTCCACCACCAAGTTCAGGCAGGTCCCATTCCATGGCGAGGTGCTCCACCACCTCCACCGCAACCGGGCCTTTGAGGAGCGTATCCCCCACCTTGACCCCCCAGTCGGGCACATACGACTTCATACCCTTCAGATGAAGTGGAGGAAGAGGTCCCTTCGCGACCTCGACAACCATCTTACTACCGAAGCTTGCCTCCGGATCTTTCGTCGACTTCGACGAATGATAGAGGAGCTTCTTTGCCCACTTCGAGGTCGACTCCTCGGGCCTTGGCGTCGCGGCCTGGCTGGTCCCCTGCCCCCGAGGCGGCCTTCTTTGCCATGCCGGCCCTCTTTTAAGCAGCCAGGGCTACTATGGCGTTGTGGTTGTCGAGCTCTTTAGCTGACATTTCTACAAGAAAGGAAAAGTACATGTTAACGGGAAGGCAGAGGAAAAAACTAAGTGGAAATAAAAACATACTAGGATTGGCCGGGCTCAGTCTGGCTCGGGCAAGGTGTAGCTCCGTAACGCGAGGCCACCCGATGCTGTGCCCCTCCACGATCTTGTCGACCTTCGCCCACTCCTTCTCAGTCAAGTCTCTTCGCTTCGGTGCCTTGTGGTTCGGCTTCCCAAAATTCCAAACTGTTGGGATTCCCCAAGGCTGCTCGCTTCAGACTATAAATTATTTCTCCTTCCACCTCTTTATGGAGTTCGGATGTCCGTGCATCACTTTCTTTTGGGGACGGGGCAAGCGATAAAAAAATCCCTCCTGGTCCCTAAGTGAGCTCATTCCCAGGATGGCTCGAAAGTAAGTCAGCCTCGGCTTAATCCCCTTCTCCTGACACTTCAAAATAAAACACACTAAGTGTTTCCAAGAGTTGGAACCGTACTGCATGGGACTCAGCTCCCCCCAGTTTAGCACCCTCTTGATGAATGGGTGCAGTGAAAGTCTCAACCCCGAGATAAAAGTGTCCTCAGGGAACATGCAGAAGCTCGACTCTAGTGCGGTAGCCGGGCGAATTCCGGTGTTCGGCACAAGAAACTCGAATTCCCGCAGAACAAAGTAAGCCACCCTCAAGATAGGCAGATAGTCCTTCGGCAAAACGCACTTCACGCTGTCCATCTTAATCATGGGCCGGCCCTCGTCACTCAGCAGCGAAGTGTACGCAAGAAGATCCCCCACGTCGTCAGGATACATCCTGATCAATCCTGGATTTTTACTGGAAAGGGGGGGTACTTAAAACCCATCGCCGTATTCATACTTGTACTTTTCGACCGGACTGTCGGGCCTTATCCACTTCATCTTCCTCCTTCGGGGCCGAGCCTTCCTATCGGGGGAGGGGGGTCGCTAGGGGAGGCAACTGTAATACCCCGCAAAATAAAATAATTTATTTTTCATTAGTAAATAATATTGAATTTGTAAAGTTGACTATTTTGACTATTTTCTTGAAAGTGCGATTTTACACGTGCAACTATTTTTTGTCCAAATGTTTAATTTTAAACTTTTATTTAATTCTCCTACTATAATTGAATCTATTCCTAAATTTTGGGATTTTTCTGAATAAAGAAACTATTTTTATAAATACCTCGAAAGAGAGGGGCTTTTATGTAAAAAGCCGTTTGGATCTAAAATAAATAATAAAAATTCGTTTTTACTGATTTTTGGGCTTTCCATGGTCATCATTGAAAATAAAATATATTTAAACTTTATTTAGAGTTGATTTGGTAATGATTTAAATAAATATGGTGTTTTTACAAATATGGAATTTATGTTGGATCTTGTGCAAATATTTTTTTGGAAAGTAAAGTCAGATATTTTAATTGGAAAATCTAATATTTATTATTAGATATTATTTCTGAATTTTCTGGATTTTTACTAATATTTTATGATGTATTTACAAATATTACAAAAGAAGGACTTTTGTGCAAAATTGCCACCCTAAGTACAAATCCGAATTTTCTTTATTTCTGGGCTGTGCTGGATAGCTGGACAACTCAGTAGTAAAAGGATTTAATTTGATTTTAATTTATTTAACTTAATTTAACTACTTTATAAAGAGTTTTATATATGTAAAGTAATAATTTGTTAAGGGATGTTTCCATAAACTTGTAAAACCCTAGAAACTCCATATTTCGGCCTATACTATTGTCACTACAGCCGTCCCTCTCCTCTGCAAAAATAAAATATATTTTTACTATTAATTTCTTGGATTTTCAAATGAGTAATCTTGGATTTTACAACAGAAGAGCTTTTTCTTATTCTTCATTAATTCGATTTGATCTCTTCAACAAAGTGAGTGACTTGTTTTGTTTCATTTTATTTTGTGAATATAGTATGTGGTATTTTATCTACTAAAAAGCATGTTAGGGTTTGAGCATGAATATGTACAAGATGGATTGGATGGATTGATGAATTAAAATTGGATCTTATGAAACCCTAGTTGTTTATGAATTAAATTGTATGTGGATAATTCGAGATTGATGAGCGACCTATTGGAGATCATGGTTAGGCTATTTCTTTTGGATTAATGTTGGATTTATTGAACATGGTGGACATTTTATGCATAAACCTAACAAAGATGAGACTTTTATTACTTTTGAGTATTGGTTTAATGAAACTTGATATGGTGATGTTATAAATGGATTATGGTTGTGAGTTATAATGGTAACTCAGTTTTGAGAAATTTGAATGGAAAAGTATGAATCAATAGATAATGTCATGAAATCGAAATTGGGAATTTAGTTGAGTTTGAGGAAATATATCCAAATTGGAGATTTTCTTTTGATTTTGATATTGATATGGTTCGGATCTAAATACGAAGCTATTTCAATGAACAATTATTTTTTAGAAACTCCATTTTTTATTATATGCACAATTTATGTTTTATTTGAAAGAAAATAACATATCGCTATGTTTATAAATTCAAGTAGTTTTGATTTAGTTTTTATGGACTATTATATATCCTACAAGTTGTATTTGATCAAATAAGAAATATGCTTTTTTTAGAAATCGTTTTCATAAAGTAAAATTATGTATCGTTCAAATATGCACAACCAAAATCTGCAGTCTGCAGGTCGACAGTCGACCATCGCGACCCGGCTGCTGTGATTTCTAATTTTTTCTTAAAATTTCGTTCTGGACAGTCGACTGATGACCTTTTACAGTCGACTGCTATACTTAGAATTATTTTCTTAAAGATTATTGGATTTATCGCTCTGGACAGTCGACCTATGACCTTTTTGAGTTGACTTATAATACTTAGAATTATTTTCTCAAAACTATTGGATTCTCCCTCTGGATAGTCGACCAATGGCTTTTGTAGTTGACTGGTACTGATATATCTATACATATTTTAATGTTCTTTTAAATGAATTATTCTCTAAATATTTTAATCTATAACCTACTATTCTCTACTTTATCTACTACTGAACATATTTTTTCAAGTGGTTTAACTGAGTAATATATAATAGAAGATTAGTTTGGATATTGGGTGTGAGTCTCTAGAGGGTGTGTGTGATCCTAGTATACCGGCAGTTGAGATATTTATGCTTGGGCCTGTTGAGATAATTTTTGTTGATCAGTTGTTGAGTTAAGTCCGATAGGATACACCAACTCTAGGAGATTCGTAAAGTAATCAAATAACCTAAATGATAAGGACAGGCACTAATGGTGATATGATGAACGAGAACATGGGTTATGGACCTCAGTATGGCTTGCGGTGTGAGATAATCCTCAGAATTATCCAAGTGTGAGTGAAATCGTCTCCGGAATTACCTGTGGTGTAGAATTGATCTCTGAAATTATCAGGGTCGAGGCGACGCACATGTGGTATTCGTGTGATGAGGTGCCATTGCTTGCGGTGTGGGGTATTCTCAAATTTCCTAGGTATGAGTGAAATAGTCTCCGAAATTATCTGTGGATAGAGATTGACCTCCGGAATTATCGGGACATGGGCTAATACTCACATTTCATCTTTATCTCGTAGTAGTCATCATAGTAGGATTAGTTGCATAGCGGGGGATTAAACCCTACAATGTAGGGACGTTAAGGGCTTGCACCGGACCTATGTAGAGTGGGATGCATAGACTCTGACAAGTACGCATTACAGAGTTAGCATATAGAATTGTGTTTTCGTGACTTGGTTTCATGCATGTGTTTTTCTGTTTTCTACACTTGACACTTAGTCTAGTTTCACTTGATGTTTCATATTTCTTTGCTATGTCATATCTTATGTATTCTTGTTTATTTCATGTCGTTTATGATTCAATGTTTTACTTATGTTGTTTATTTTATGTCACTCACACCATTATGGCTGACCCCTTTAGTTTTGGGGATTAGGGTTATCTCTAGTCTCATATTTTACAGGTGATTACTTGTAGCTTGAGATTTGGATGCATGAGTTAAAGTGGTGTAATGGGTTATGTAATTTGTAAAAGAAATAGTTGTAAGAAAAGAAAATTTGTAATTCAAAGTGTATTGTATTCCGCTGTGCTATGTAAAGATTAATGTAATGAAAGTTGAAAAATTTTATTGGTATTTGGCTGTATTTAATATTACATTTGAAGTTGATGCTGGAAATTGTGTCATGTATTTCTAAGATATCATATTGAAAATTCGGGGCGCTACAGAGATTGGTATCCGAGCATGCTTCAATTAGTAATTTTAAACATAGTATGGGAAATAAACAAACGGATATTTGATGTGTGAGAACCTAGGTGAACAGTAGAAGTGTGAGTACACAAGTGGACATTAAATAGAACCAAGGTGGACATTAGAAGTGTGAGTACCTTGGTGGACATCTGATGTGTGTGACTTGATTGTTTGGTCATGAAGACCTATAATGAGATTTAGACTGTTTGTATGCTTAGATTTGAATGAAATTTTTTTATCACAAGTGTATTGGTTATTTTTGCATAAAGCATATATATTTCCACCAGCTATTTTTGACCTCTTTTGTTCGCTTTGTGTATTTGATATTTTATTATGTAAGATATTACCCTTTCAACTTGTATATTTTCTATCTTACTTGTTAATGATCTACTATATGTTTTCCTATTTTACCCACTGTATATAATTTCTGGATTATATGATTTTCGCCAGTATTAATTTTTATTTATTTATTTATTTATTTATTTATAGTTATAAAATTTAATTATCTTCCGCTAGATTCTTTTAATTATTTGCTCTCTTGTATATTTTGTGTACCTCAATTTTGTGATCACTCTTGTATCATATCACTTTTACTGTTTTAAATTAGTTTGCTTACTAAATAACTTTTGTATAATTAACTTATTTTACTTTTATTCGGTTTCTTTTATTGTCAGCAATTGAATTTATTTTTAGTTTCTATATCTCCAACCGAGTTTATATTATTTCTATTCATTAGTGCAAACATTAAACTTTTACTAATCGTCTTGTTTTTCTTTTAAAACTGTTTCTATGACTTTACTATTGGTTCTTACTTTTTGTCTTTTGTCCAAATTATTATTTTGTAACTTTTGCTGTAATTCAATAGTGCATCCTTTAGCATTTCACAAACTCTTTTTTATTTTGCGACTCTTACCCATTTCTTTCTTGACATTTTATTTATCTTACTTTCATGTGCTTTTTCGTTACTCGCATATTTTGCTATTACTTTTACCTACCACACTAAATTTTGAATTACTACAAGATAAGTTATTATTGTAACTCCTATTTCCTTTCATTATTATTTTTACTATATTATAAAATTTGGTGTTGCATATTTACTTTCATTTTATATATATAGTAGGATTTTTCGATACTATATTTTCCGTTATTTTGCATTGTCTTATTTATTTTGGAGCATTTAAACTTGATTGCAATATTTTACTCATATAAATATGATATGTTTCTGCACATTTAAATTTTTATTATTAATTATGTTTGTGCACCTTATATTCTGTAGAACCCTGTATTTTCAAATATTATTTTAAAGATTTGAAAACGAATTAAAATGATTTTTTGGAGATTTAATAAATATTTTCTGAAAATCTATCTCTTTTACACGTGCGAAACACGTGTAAATATTTTTGGTGTAAATAACCAATTTTATATTTTTAGTAAATTCTCCTAATTATAATGGAGTATATTCTAAAATTTGGGATTTTTGTGAGTAGAGAAACTATTTTTATAAATACCTCGAAAGGGAGGGGCTTTTATGTAAAAGTCGTTTGGATCTTAAATAAATTATAAAAATTCTTTTTTACTGATATTTTGGTTCTCCATGGTTATCATTTGAATTTAAACATATTTAGATTTTATTTAAAGTCGATTTGGTGAAGATTTAAACAAAAAGGGTGTTTTTGCAAATATGGAATTCATGTAGAATTTTGTGCAAATATTTTTCTGGAAAGTAAAAGTCAAATATTTTTATTGGAAAATATAATATGTATTATTAGATATTATTTCTGATTTTTCTAGATTTTTATGAATATTTTATGATATGTTTGCAAATATTACAAAAGGGAGGGCTTTTGTGCAAAATCGCCACCCTGAGTGGTAAATCCAAATTTTTCTTATTTGCTGGGCTGTGCTGGATTGCTGGACAACTCAGTGATAAGAAGATTTGATTTGGTTTTGATTTAGTTAACCTATTTTAACTAAGAAAAGGTTATATATGTAAAGTTATATTTTGGAAGGACTATTTTGCAAATGTATTTCTAAAACCCTAAATCCTTATTTCTGGCCTATATAAAAGAGGGTGTGCAGCCGTCATTCGCTGCATAACACAAGTTTTATTATATCTTTTATTTTCTTGGTGATTGAAGAGGAGGATTTTGGATCTCACAAAAAGAGAGGCTTTCTTGTTGGATCTATTCATTCCTAAGGTGAGTGACATTGTTTTGTTTTATTTTGTTTTGTGTATGTTGTAGATGAGTAGATATAATTTTTTGGTTGTTTTGTTTGTTTCTCTTTGATTTGTGTACGTCATATGAGAACAATATGAATGTTTAGATTGATTGGATGATGAATATGTATATGTATGAATGGATGAAAATTTGGATCTCCGAGAAGAACTCTGGATATCTGCATATGAATGATGTTAGATCTATTGAGAACCTAATATAAACTGTTAGTGCACTAATAATGTTAGATTTTCGTGGTGAACAGTCGACTGGTGAGTCGAAACAGTCGACTGCTACTGCTTAGGTCATATTTTCTTAAAATGTTGGATTAATGTTGATTTGATTGAGTTCGAGATGCCATGCATAAATTAAATTAGAGATGAGAATTTGGACTATTGGTGAGTTGGATAAAAACAACTTGACCATGTTGAGGATAAATTGGTTTTGTTCATGGATCAACTATAGAGAATAGTTGAGATTTGGCTGAGGAATGTTGTGAATGATTAATGGTCTAGAGGACCAGGTTTTGAGGATTTGAGTTATGAGGACTTAAATTGGGAATTTGTGATTTATGTGAAATATGTTGTTTGAAATTGGATTTCTCAAATACTAAGTTTAAATCTAATCATTTTGGTATTACTAAGATTTGGAAGATAATACAAAGTTATTTTGTTATATGATTGATTCATAAAAACCCTAGTTTGACATATGTACGACTTAAATTCTTCAGACTGTAAGCCGACAGTCGACTGGTACGACCTTTCAGTCGACTGATACGAACCAGCTGCTACAATTATTAGTTTTCTTGAAATTGGGTCTGAACAGTCGACTGACGACTTTTACAGTCGACTGATACCACCCAGATTACTTTTAAAGTTACTGTAGTTTTTCTCTCTAGTAAGTCGACCTATGACTTTTTGAGTCGACTTACAACACTTAGAATATTTTCTTAAAAGAAAAGTTGGAATTTCCTCTGGACAGTCGACCTATACTATTAACAGTCGACTTCTACTATACTTAGACTTATTTTCCCAAAATTACTGGATTTCTCTCTGGACAGTCGACTGGTGACCTTTTTCAGTCGACTGGTTCTAATGCTTTTCCTAAGGTATTTTGATGTTCTTTAAACGACTAATTCTTTAAATGTTTTGGATCTATAACTTATTATTCTAAATATTATTCTTCTATAGAACATATGTTTTCAAGATACTTCATCAATGAATTTAGATGTTGGAAATTTATAAGAGTTGGGTTTTGGTGAGAGGAGAGATTTCCCCTCTGATCGTTTGACGATGGATTAGTGAGTTTGGTCCTGATTGTGGTCTCTAGGAGTTGAGTGGGAGTCCTGTGAACCGGCAGTTGAGATTTATTGAGTTAGGCCTGAGGGGTTTTGGTTTAGTTGTTGTTGAAGTCCGGCAGGGTACACTAACTCTAGAGATAGGGATTTTTGATGTCTTAATAATAACCTACTTAAGGACAGGCAGGGTGCATTTGTATGTACTGGGTGTATCTGCACGTTGGGGGTCATAAAGGCCTGTTCGTGGGGTACACGGCAAGGAGATGATTCTCTGGATATGTTCGCGTGTTGTGGGTCTACGGGCCTATTCACGGAGCAGGCAGGGTGTATTTGTATGTACCGGGTGTATCTGCACGTTGGGGGTCATAAAGGCCTATTCGTAGGGTACACGGCAGGAAGATGATTCTCCGGATATGTTCGCGTGTTGTGGGTCTACGGACCTATTCACGGAGCAGGCAGGCTGCATTTGTATGTACCGAGTGTATCTGCACATTGGGGGTCATAAATGCCTATTCGTAGGATACACGGCAGGGAGATGATTCTCCGGATATGTTCATGTGTCGAGGGTCTACGGTCTTAACCACGGAGCAGGCAGGGTACATTTGTAGGTACCGGGTGTATCTGCACGTTGGGGTACACGGCAGGGAGATGATTCTCCGGTTGTTGTTTTGAGTTATCTTACTTGATGCTTGCGCGTCGGGGAACGGTGATGCCTATTAGCGGAGTATTCTGAATCGTATTTTCCATCACCGTAGTAGGATTAGTTGCATAACGAGGAGTTATCCCTATGTCGTAGAGATCATTACGGGCTTGCACCGGACCTATGTTGTAACACCTCGAATTTGTAAAATACAGAAAATGCCTGTTTTTATATATATTTTGAGTGGTGAAAATTATTTTTGATGTATTTTAATTAAATATTCATATTAGTATGAATATTTGTGGTAGATTGATATTATTGTTATATTAGAGTTAAAAGATGAGATTTTATGCGAAGAAATATAGTTTATTTTATTTTATCATTATGGGGGACTATTATAAGTTAATTTTAATGTATTTGGTATTGTTCGTATTATTATAGAAAAGAGTTGGGTTTATTTGTAATATTTTGGTTTTGGAGGGTATATAGGCAAATATACCTTACTTATACTATTAAAATATATTATATATTTTAAAATAACACTCCTCCCCATTTTCTTTATTTCCTTCTTTCTTCTTCTCCCATCCTTTCCTTCCTCCCGATCCCAAACCGACCCACCATCCGATCACTTCCCAGCCCAAAATCCCGACCTTTCCATCCATAAAATTTCGATTAAATTAGGGGGCAAGCTCAATGAAGGGTTCTCTTCTCCATGGTAGCTTCAATTTGGAGAAAAAGCAATTGGAAGGTATACCCTAGTTTATTTTATTTGTGTAGAATCAAGTGACTCTAATTTCTATCGTATAGGAATATGGTAGTATGGAGATAAGGAGGTGTTGGGCATGGTAGAGACGAGAAATTAGCTAACTACTGGGGAGATTTTGTAAGTTACATATAAATTAAGGTTTGTGAATTTGGAAAGGAAAATTGGTTCCATTGATGATAGAAAAATTATTGGAGGGTGAAAAATGTTATAAGAGGATTAATGAGAAATTTTGGTAATTTTTATAGGCTTAAGCTCAATTAAATTGAGTGAAATAGATAGGTGAAAAGTGCACGCCAGGTGTTCGATGAAATGCCCGAGCGAGATTTAGGTGAGAATTTGATGGGTTCGGAGGCGTAGTTGAGTCTTATTACTATTATTAACCCTAATATGTGAGATTAGGATAAAGGAGATTAAGGAATTTAGAAAATATGAATTTTTCTCATTAGAATGCCTCCGATCAATAAGGGAGTGTTTGTATTTAAACCCAAATTCGAAATCCATCGATGTAGCTCACCTACATATGTCATTTGTGACGCGTGGGTGAAGACGGATCGAAATTTGGAGGTCCGTAGGTTGAGTTTTGAGCTTTAAGCTAATCGGTCCTATAATTTCCTATTTAGGTGGAAAAAGTCGAACTTCGACTGGCTACAGGACGGACGTGGGACATCGTTTGCTCGAGCCGTCAGGTGAGTATATTGTAATTATAAATATTTTATATTGTGACCAAATTTCGTGGCTTTTTGATGTCTTGAAAAAGTTATAGCAAAAATTGATTTTCAAGAAAAATACGGATTTTTAGAGGCCAGAAAATGGGTTTTTGAGAAACTTAGTGAAATTAATTATTTTAAGCATATAAAACCTATATTATGGGTTAATGTGATGTGTTGATGTATAAAAACTAAATATATTAAATTATTTATGCATATTTTTACCCCGTGCATGTTTTGTGCATGTTTTTGGGGTATATAGGCCGATATAGGCAATCGGGTATATGCGGAGCCTGGTGTATGGGCTAGCATACCATGGATGGATGTTATGAGATGTAATTAGGCGAAATTAGTGATTGTGATCATGTTTTGAAGATCTGTGTGATTGTAGTGCCCGTTTTGTGCATATTTTGGGGCATATGAGCCCTTATAGGTGATTTTACTTATATAAAACATGATGTATGAGCTAGTATGATATAATTAGATATTATAAGATTTAATTAGAGGAAATAAATGGTTTTGGCCCCTTTTCTTGAAAACCCACATGTGTGGTATATGTTTGTGATATATATATATATCATGATATTGACTCGTGATGTGATAATTCATGAAATTAATAATTGGGTACATGTTTACATTTTAATTATGTTTGAAGTGAATTAATGGGCAATAAAATGACATGTTGGATTATATGACAAATGACTTGGTGTATGTATATATATATATGATACAACGAGATGATAATCAATATCGTTGACATCAGATGTGCATCAAATGCAAGATAAAAGGTGAGATGATAAGTGTTAATAAAATGTGTTATTATTCTTGTGATTAAAGTCAAGGATGTGGCTATTGTTGAATTAAAAGCTGTGATGCTTTATGTTGATAAAGTAAAATGGAAAGATGAAATGATTAATGTTAATAACAGATGATTTTGTTGACCAGTACCTACAGCAATCCTGGGGGTTTGGGCTAGACCTCCTAATACCCAAGGACCGGCTTGGGGTAAGTGGACCCAAACTATGTTTGGGGTAAGTGGATTTTATCGCCCAAGCTATCGGCTTGAGGCCCGGTTTTCCCTCGATGACAGCTGTCGCGAGGAAGTACCCAGTTTATCTGGGGTAAGTGGTTTGTCCCTCCTGGCTTCGGCTGGGAGGAAGTACCCAGTTTATCTGGGGTAAGTGGTTTTTCCCTCGATGACAGACGTCGCGAGGAAGTACCCAGGTTACCTGGGGTCAGTGGCTTTTTTCCTCTTGGCTTCGGCCGGGAGGAAGTACCCAAGTTCTACTTGGGGTTAGTGGTTCCCTCGCTAGTTCGGCTAGGAGGAAGACGTAGCCTCGGACGAGTAAGACTCTGTGTGAGCATCGGTCCGCGTGTTTTACTGGGCTGTCGGCTTTCAGTATATTGGGATACTGTGGCTCACTGGTCGACAAACTAATAAAATAACTAAGTGTAAATAAAATGTGAAAGCAAAGAAAGTGGAACGTGAATTGTGAATGTGAAAGAAAGTGGGTGTGAATGAAATGATTATGAAGAGATACGAGTTATGAGTTGTGTATGAAAAGAAATGATAATTGCAGTATGTGGTTAGTTTTAAATGAAAAAGTAAAAGAGGCATGTGTTTATGTGAGTAATATAAAGTAATTGCGTAATAAGAATGATTATTAAAGTAAAATACAGTTGATATGAGTTTGTGTACCTTGGAATTGTGTCAAGGAACTACCTGCCCGTAATTTCAGTGGAAATTGTGGGAACTACCTGCCTTGGCATAATTCGCAGGGTGAGTGGATATAATAGTGGTAATGATTAATAGAAATGAGAAATAAAGTGAAGTGAAGATGATAAGTGATTGAAGTGAAATTAGTAATCAAGCTATCGGCTTGAGATGTGATGTGATATTACCCAAACTGTGTTTGAGGTACAGTGATTATTACCCAAGCTATCGGCTATGGGATGTGATATGTGGTGGCCCCAGAGTGTGTTTGGGGATTAAGTGAAAATGATAATAAGATTTATTGTTATAAGAAAAAGTAATTACTAAAGTGATATAATAAGATGTGAATGAACTATAAAACATGGTTTTGATGCAATGAGTATAAGTATTCTAATTAATGAGGTGTTAATGATGTGATGAAATGTGAGTAAATCGCATGGGCAATGAGATGTGGTAATTATGTCACAAGACAGGAAGGAAGATGGTATTATGAGAATAGATGCATATGTTTGTGATGTGAAACTTATTATAACACAATAAAATAAATACCTGTATTATGAGATTGGGTATGAAAATGGTTAGTAAAGAAAGTATGTTGTGATATGAGTTTGTGTACCTTGGAAGTGTGTCGGGGAACTACTCGCCCGCTATTTCCGTGGAAATGGTGGGAACTACCTGCCTCGGTACAACTTCCAGGATGAATGTGTGTGTTGATGACATAATATAAGTAAATGAAACGCATGGCTAAATAGAGTTGGAGAAATGATGTAATGACATCATGTAGTTATGTTAATATAAATAGTGAGATGCTGATATGACGATAAGTGTGGAAAGATGAATATTCGTATTATGTGAATGTAAGATAAGTATATATATATACGAGGTTGATGTGAAGTGTATTATGAAATATGGGAAGTTATGGATAATTAAATAGTTGAATGCAGGTTTGGCAGAGTATTTGATATGTCATTGTATTGACGATATTGTTGTATTCAAGATTCAGGTTGCCTTATTTTAATTTGGCATTCGTAAGTTTAATTTATTTTCTTTATACTATTTTAATTTGTTATTTGATTAATAACTATACTCACACCAAAAATAGCTAACCCCTTAGTGTTTGGGGGGTTAGGGGAGTCTGAGGACTACCCTAGGTCCCCTACTGTTGCAGGCTCCCATCAGTGCAGAGGTGAGGCGTGGATTGGTAGTATAACTTTTTATTTTAAAAATTTGTATTATTTAGTTATAGGAATAGTGAAATTTATGATTTAAATTGTATTATGGGTGTATAAGCATGTATATGACGATGATGAGTATAGTGTGAGGTGGTGTGGTATGTTTGTGACCCGTACCCACCTCGTTGTAGAGTATCGGGCTCTGTGGTAGGTTTTACGAGGATTTTTCTAAAAATTTACCTTGTTTTTCAAAGAAATTTATAGTTTTTAATTGATATTTAATAATTCATTATGAGTTTGGTCCCCAGAGCATTATATTATATTGCCTGCATGTTTCTGCTCATTTTGGCCTGGGGAGCCCGTGAATTGATTGGATGTATTGTGAGCTACGGAATTTTGAGCAGAATTCCGTAAGTTTTTTGTGTTTCGGGGCAAAATTTACAGGGGAGGCCCTTAAAATGTATAAAAATTAATTTACAATTGTGAAGTATGGACCTCAATTAAGTTAATGATGTAGCTAAATATTTTTAAAAGCCTCTTTGTTCATAGTTTTAACTTTTAATAGCTACATTTAAAGGTTTGCGAGTATTACACCATATGATCAATATCTATAATCAGATTAGATCACTGGAATTTTTTTATCTACTTTTTTAATTTTTTTTAATTAAAAAAAGTGAATAAAATAACCTAAACCCAAAAACGGCCTGAACCCAAAACCATTTAGCTCGAACCTGAGTCCGAACCGGTTGGGCTCTGTGTACTAAAGCCAGGTTAGGTCACCCCCTCACTCCAACCCGATCGAACCCAACCCTAAAAAGTATGGGTAAGTCCGACCCGAACCCAAAACCAGAAAAGCAAAATTCGTGTCTGGGCTCGGCTCGGCTCGGCTCGCCTGATTGATATCTCTTCTTCAAGTGCTTGATGGCTAGAAAACAATTGTATTTGTTGTGTGTACGGATTATGTTACTTTCTGTATGTTCTATTTTCTGTCTGTAGGTTGTAACTTGACCTAATACTTTGGGTTTGTTTCTTTAATTTCTTATTAATGAAACAGGCTGGCCATATTCTACCTTTTATTTTTTTAAAAAAATTGTGTTTGGAATATGAGTATGGAAATTCTTCAACGAAAATAATAGTGAGCGTCAAAGACATGTATGTTTCATGCAAACACATAATAAAATTGTCGTTCTTATTTTTCTATTCTTACAACTTATAGTCTCCATCAATGCTTAAATTCTACCGAAAGGGCTCATTCATTTGGTTCACTCTTTAATAAAGATGGGGTAACATTCCGTAGTAATTTTTAAATAAAAATACATTTTTTTATTTTTGCGTGTATAATGCATGTACAATTTCATCTCATTTTTCATTCTAATTTTTTTCTAAGTTATGCATAAGTTTTCTTTTATTTATTCTATCTCATTTGGTTGTCTTTTTTTTAATTAGAATCCATAGCCCTAATAGATGACTCTAAGCCCATTGTAATAAATAAAATAAAAATAAATAGGCAAAGCCCAATAAAAACCCCATCTAATAAATCTTACAATTATTTTGTACACTTTTACACTTGTCTTGTAACAAACTAGTAGCTACAAAAATTAACAAAATATAAAAATGAATGAGAAGAGTGTGCATGTGCACTAGACGTGCACGTGCTTGACCCCTCTAAGATTGGCCGGCCCATGAGAAGTAATGGGAGAGTGGGAGAGTGGGGTGAGATCATGGGTAGTTATTGGGTAGTGGGGTTAATCCTAGCCACACAAATTTTCTATATAAACCCCCCCTATTGTATTTCATTTGCACATAAACTAAAGAATCAAAGAGAGAGGAAAAGAAAAAGAGCAAGTGGGATTTCAGTTTGCATTTCTTTGGAGCTTGGAGTTTGCTTTTGCTAGGAGGAGAAGTGCTAGACCTTTGGAGTGTAGCTAGCAGCTTGCCTTTAAGAGATTTTTCAACTTTGCAACAAAGATGTGGGTGTCTTGCTTGTTTTCTAATTAACTTAGAAATCATGTTTTGGTATTATGTAATGAAGTTTGGGCTTAGTTTAAATGATTCTTACTAGGGAAATTTTGATGCATGTTGAAATGATAAGAATTCCTATGAAATGCATTGTGTGTTAAATTAAAGTACATGTTTCAAATGATAGATTAGAATGGGGGAAATGGATAATTGAATGCATATTAGGCACAATTGCAAAAAAATGAGTTTCTTTTGTTGCATGAAAGTTGTCTTGTACAAAATTAGACAAGAATATGTATGTAGAATGTGATAATTAGTGAAGAGAGATTAAGAACAAATTGGGGGAAGAAATGTGTAGGTTTGAATAATGAAGAAAATCATACAAAATGTAAGTCAGACAAAATTAGCATAGTTGCATTAGTATTTTTAAATCTCCTATAAGGGGAAAATGACTATTTTGACAAAAAAAAAAAGAGCTATCTCCCATTAAAACGAAGAAAATCAGTAAAATCATTAATCTTCGGTTAGTGTATAAATACAAATATTATATTATTATTTTGAACAAAAGAAATAGTGTAGCTAAATCAATTTCATGTATATACACTTTAGAAGAAGAATATGGGTAAAAATGGGTATAAATCACTTTAAAAATAGTTAAACCAATAAGTGAAGAATTCTGGAGCTTAGGAATGTATTTTTTTATAATATTAATTTGGGGAAGAATAATGGGAAACAAATTAGTTGAAAAATAAGAAAAGAGAAATAAAAAGAGAACAGGTACTTAAAGTAATAACCCCTTATATATCAGTTGTGCACTTGGCTCAAGTGGCTAGCGGGGCACGGTTGCGCCTGTGCACACCACGTGGCGTGGGCTGGGTCTGGGGGTCGCCGGTTTGAGCCTGCCCCTTTTCTTTTCTTTTCTTTTCTTTTTGTTTTTTTATATATATACACTATCTTTTGAGTTATAAATCCAGATAAAATTCACATAGATATTTTAATGTTAGGGAACAAGAATAAATTATTTTCTCACTGTTTTAGGTATATTTTGGAAGTTTAAGAATTATTTCTAGAGATAAAAGAGATTTGGTATTCAAGAAGAAGTGTGGACAATAAAGTTGAGTAGTGATAAATGCGATTTAAATAATGAGTAATCTAATGAAGAGTCTCAAAGAGAAATGTTGAAAATTCTTAGAAACTATATATTGGAAGTATGAGCTTGAAAGACGTTTGTGGAAATGAATAAATTAAGATGGTTCTTCTTTATAAATACAAGAATGAAATGAAGGAATTGAATAAGATGTGAATAAATTGAATTGGAAACATGAATATTGAAGGGTATGAGTACCCATGATTATGGAACATGAAAAGATGTGATTCTAGAGGTTTAGTGAGACCCTAGTGCCGGCAGGTAATGAGAAGAAATAATTGATTTAAGAAATGGCTATATGGGCTATTGTTCTCGGTATTTTGTTTAAATCCGGTAGGAGGGGAAGCTAACTCTAGGTGGAAGTATTTATTCATGTGTGTAAATTAAGAATAGGCACTAGAAGAAGATATGATGGAAATAACGACGAACATAGCCGGTAAAGGACGTGCAGCTCCTAGGGGTCCGTAATGGAGGAGTACGGTCGGTAAATCCATGTAAATAGGCTAAGGGTACATCTATCTATCATCGGAAAGGCTGGTAAAAAGACTGCAGTCCCTAGGAATGTTTGGAACGGACAGGATACGCCCGGTAAATCCACTGAGGTGGACTAGGGGTAGGCCTGGTTCGTAGTTGCGAGAGATCCACTTACTAGGGTTCGTGGCTGAGGATACGCCTGGTAAATCCACTGAGGTGGGCTAGGAGTAGGCCGGTAAGGTCCAATATCCTGGGGGTGACTTTTCGGTGACTACGCGTTGGAGTATATTCATTGTGTTAGGTTGCATAGCGTGGGATATAAAATCCTATAATGTGGAGTACCTTAAGGGCTTGCACTCGAACCTATGTAGTATGAGATGCATAGAATCTGAACAAGTGTGCATTAGTGCATCGTAGTGTAAACATCTGCATTAGGCATCTAAGGCATAACATACACTTATATGTTTAGGGTAGTCACTCTAGTTATACTTTGTAATGCATTCAAGTTTGTGTATGCTAAAACAAGAGAGTCACTATATTTTGGCATAGCGTCAGTTTAGGGTAGCCACTCTATTTACATTTTGTAATGCATTTAAGTTTGTGTATGCTAAAACAAGAGAGTCACTATATTATGGTATTGCGTCAGTTGGATGTAACTGACGTGCCCACAGTTTCAAATGCAGACATTGGATTTTGCAAGGAGATATAAAGATATTGATGCCAAAGATTACTTCCCATTTTTAAGTTGTTGATGTTTTAAATTATACATTCAAATCATATTGTACTTCATTTAATTTTCGCTACGTGTTGTTGTAAAAGAATTTGATGTAATAAAAGTTTCAAAATTCATTGTAAAATTGTACGAAGTGAAGTGTAGATCTTGTTGAGCTACGAATTATCATATTTTGGTATTCGGGGCGTTACAGAGTGGTATCAGAGCCACGCTTCAATGAGTAGTACAAATTTACAAGGACGACACATTAGGGTGGATATTAGAGTGTGATTTCATCTTATAGAGATTTAAATGTAAGTAGTTTACATTTGTGTTGCTCTATATGCTGATGTTTTTCTCCTCCTTTTTCCTATAAGATGGCTAATCATCATGACCTAGAGGATGAGGTGGAATGGTTCGTTCCTTTCAGAGAAGAAGTAGAGGAAGAAGACCCCAAAGAAATAGAAGAGAAACTACTCGAATCTAGGGAGATTACTCCACCTCCACCTGATTCCCCAGAAGAATCCTCAGACGAAGAACCCATTCGAGATGACCAAGGCGGCGTTGTTGCTTCTCTTCGAAGGGAGTTGGATACCCAGAAGTGGAGTAAACCACTTAGAAGCACAGCAGGTGGAGGACAGGGAGCGTATCCAAGAACAGAGTTACCAAGTGTGGGAACTTGAGAAGCTCCGGCACGTGAATGCCCGACACTTCGCCCGACTAGACCACATAACTCGTTGGGACAAGCAGGAGCGTCATCAGAAGTTCAAGGAGATGAAGAAAGAGATCAAGGAACTACGGGGAGAGCTCCGAGAAGCCAAGATGAACCGCAGAATCTAGGATGTCTTTATGTTAAAGTGATGTAATGGATATAAGAGCAAATTTTCTTTCCGAATGTAAAAGGTTTAACTTTGGAATGAATAAAATTTTGTTGAAAAGAATATATAGTTGTGCTATTTATGGTGATTAATGACAAGTTTTATGACCCAGAAATGGCTGGACGAAGGAACTGAAACGGCGAAGGGCATAGTGGTGAGAACAATGGACTCGATCTGGAAACTGAATTAGCTAGAGTGTACTAAACCTTGAATTCTTTTCCCGCTAATGTCACTGGGAACACTATGCCGGGGCCAGCAGTACAGGTCCCCAAAGCAATCAGACTGGTGGAGTCATTCGATAGGATGAAGCCACCTATGTTCAAAGGCCAGGCCAATCCAGACGCAATAGACAATTGGATTAGGCAAATCAAGATAGTCTTTGAAGTTCTGGGACTCCCGAGGTGAATAAGGTGAAGTTGGCCACCATCCAGCTGGAAAAGACACAGGAGTCTGGTGGTAATCACTGAAGAGGACCTTGGGCAATGTACAGATCACCTGGGAGGAGTTATAGGGAGAATTCCGGAGCCACTACTTTCCCATGGATGTACAGGAGAAGAAAGCCATGGAGTTCTTGGGCTTGCAACAGGGAGGCATGACAGTGCGAGAGTATGAGACCAAATTCAATCAACTCTCCAGGTATGCGCCAGAAATAGTTCTTGATGAAGCCAAGAAGGCATTAAGTTCGAGCAGGGCTTGAGGCCGAGCCTGAAGTCCCAAATGATACCCCTAGGTATCTGGAGGTTTGAGAAATTGGTTCGGAGAGCCGCCGCAACTGAGGCCGACATGAACCAGTTCCAAGTGGCTCAAAACAAAAGGAACACCTAGAACACTGGCAAGAGGCCTGCAGCACCCAGCAATTTTAGGGGACAACCCCCAGCACAGAGGTTCAAACCCACCGGAGCCAATGCAGTTGATGTGGCAGGAGCGCCAAGTAGTTTCCTATGTGGACAGAGTAGCCACTACAAGACGGAGTGCCTAAACAGGAGGAAGGTAACCTGCTTCAACTGCTGGAAGGAGGGTCATATCAAGCCTGACTGCCCTCAGTTCCAGCGGGGTGGACCGAGTCAGAAGCAGGCCGACCCAAGGTAGAAGCCATACCGGCAGCGGCGAGTATTTGCTCTAATCGAAGCTGATGCTAATGATGCAAACAATGTCATTACAGGTATGGGAGTAACTGATTAGGAACCTCTGTTGTTATTTCCATTTTATGTAATAAATGTTATATAATGAGAGTACTTTTTATGTAACAGGAGAAATTCAGATAAATGGAATAAGAGCATCAGTTTTATTTGATACTGGATCATCTCATACATTTGTGTCACTCTCATTTGCAAAACGATTAGGAGTCGAATCGAAAAAAAAAATCCTGGCAAAGTTCTATCGGTAGCTACCCCGTCAGGTGAAAATTTGACTACCGACCGATATTATGAAGGGTGTGATCTTGAAATTTGAGGTAGAATCTTTGGCATCAACCTTATTGAGTTGGCAGTTTTTGGGGTCGACATCATCATTGGCATAGATTGGATGTCAATATACAGTGCCGATATTGAGTGCAAGAGTAAGGAGGTTGTGGTAAATGCACCAGTGGACCAGCAGTTACATTTCAAGGGAAGAGAAAGTGCAAACAGTTGGTAGCAACTCTGACTAAGCAGAAGTTTCCTAAAGAAGGGAAGCAGATTCCCGTTGTCCGAGATTATCCAACAGTTTTCTTAGAATATCTACCCGGGCTTCCACCTAGTGGGATGTAGAGTTCAGCATCTCCGTTCAGCCGAGTACACCAATTTATAAGGCACCATACAGAATGGCGCCGGTAGAACAAGATGAGATCAAGAAGCAAATTGAAGAGTTGTTGGGCAAAGGATTCATCAGCCGAGTGCGTCACCTTGTGGAGAACCAGTTCTTTTGGTAAATAAGAATGATGGATCGATGAGGATGCGCATCAATTACAGAGAATTGAACAAGGTGACAGTGCAGAACAAATATCTGATACCTCGAATCAATGGTCTATTGACCGTCTACAAGGAACAGTTGTTTTCTTTAAAATAGATCTGGGTCGGGTTATCACCAGGCCCGAGTAAAGGAAGAGGATGTGCACAAGATGGCATTTAGGACTCGACATGGTCACTACGAGTTCTTAGTCATACCGTTCGGAGTAACAAATATACCTGCTATCTTCATGGACATGATGAATAGGGTCCTGCGACCATTCATCGATTCTTTCATCGTTGTGTTCATCGACAACATATTGGTCTACTCCAAGATAGAAGGAGAGCATGCTGGTCACCTAGCAGAGGTACTGAAGAAGTTAAAGGAGCAGAAGCTATATACAAAGTTGTCTAAGTGTGACTTTTGGAAAACCGAAGTTGCCTTCCTGGGTCACATCCTTTCTAAGGAGGGAGTGGCTACTGATCCACAAAAGATTAAGGCAGTGAAAGATTGGCCAAGATCGACTACAGTGAAAGAAATCATAAGCTTCTTGGGTTTAACAGACTACTACAGAAGGTTCATTCAGGGCTATGCTAAGATAGCTGTGCTACTCACGGGGCTTACAAAGAAGAACATGAGTTTTAAATGGTCAGAACAGTGTGAGGCTAGCTTCCAGGAGTTAAAGGAGAGGTTGACTACCACTCCTATTTTGGTTTTGCCAAGAGTAGGAATCGACAATGATGTCTACAGCGATGCTTCCCATCGCGGAATGGGCTGTGTGCTGATGCAGGAAGGAAATGTAATAGCTTATGGGTTTAGACAACTGAGACCGCATGAGAAGAATTATCCGATCTATGATCTGGAGTTGGTAGTAATTATTTTTGCACTAAAGCAGTGGAGGCACTACGTGTACAGGAAAAAGGTCAACATGTACACGGATTACAAAAGTCTGAAGCACATCTACCAGCAGAAGGATCTGAACCTGAGGCAGTGGAGATGGTTGGAAGTGTTAGAGGATATCCGACCCGAAATAAAGTATCATCCAGGCAAGGCCAATGTGGTAGCTGATGCACTCAGTCGGAAGAGTAGTTTGGCTCGTTTGATCACAACTCAGGAGAAGTTGGCGGAGAAACTCGATCGAACTGAAGTTGAGGTGGTGTTGCAAGGATTGGGGGCTTCCTTAGCCCAGTTAAGAATTCAACCCACATTAAGGAGGAGAATTATTGACAGTTAGAGAACCGATCCGGAGATTCAGGGAATAAAAGAGTAGGTTGGCACTGGCAAGTTAACAGAATTCTAGGTGAGGGATGAAGTATTGTGGTTTGGAGAGTAGTTGTGTGTACCGAATCAAGCATAAATGAAGAAGAGTATTCTACAGGAAGCACACGCCACTTTATTATCCGTACATCCAGGGAGTACCAAGATGTACAAGGACATAAAGAAGTACTTTTGGTTGTCAGGGATGAAGCAGGATGTGGTTGAGTTTATCGCCAGATGTGCAGTCTGTCAGCAGGTCAAGGTCGAGAATCAGAAACCCGAGGATTTGTTGCAGCCATTACCCATTCCACAGTGGAAATGGGATAATATCAGTATTGACTTCATTAGTGGATTACATAGGAGTTCCAAAGGGAACGATACGATTTAGGTGATAATGGACCGACTCACCAAATCGGCTCACTTTTTGGTGATGAAGCTCACTTGGTCAATGGAGAAGCTGGCCGAGTTAAATGTTGGGGAGATCGTGAGGCTACATGGAGTTCCTTTATCCATTGTATCCGACCAAGATACACGATTCACTTTGCCTTTCTGGAAAAGTCTTCAGACTGCTTTGGGGACGAAGACCGATTTCAGTACTGCCTTCCATCCTCAGACTGATGGACAGACTGAAAGGGTCAACCGGGTACTGGAAGATATGTTAAGGTGTTGTGTTTTGGACTTTGGTAGCAGTTGGGAGAGGCATTTGGCTCTAGTGGAATTCGCCTACAATAACAGTTTCCAGGCAAGTATCGGTATGGAACCGTATGAGGCTCTATATGGAAGAAAGAGCAGAACTCCGGTGTGCTAGTATGACGTAGGGAAACCATAGATGTATGGACCGGAGATTTTGCAACAGACCTCAGAAAAGATTGAGCTGATCAGGAAGAGGTTAGTCAACGCGCAGAGCAGGCAGAAGAGTTATGCCAACAACCGGAGGAGTGATATGGAGTTTGAGGAAAGTGATTTTGTCTTTGTGAAGGTGTCTCCAACCAAGAGAGTGATTCGGTTTAGAAGATGAGAGAAATTATCCCCGAGGTACATAGGTCCTTATAAGATATTGAAGAGAATTGGGAAGACGGCTTATTGGTTAGAATTACCGGAAGAGTTAGCACAAATACACAATGTCTTCCATGTGTCGATGTTACGAGGCTATATTCCTGATCTGAGCTATCATTTGCCAGAAGTGCCAGAAGGTCTGCAGTTGGATTTGAGCTACACAGAACGTCCAGTTGAGATTGTGGATTGACGGGAGAAGGTCTTGAAAAATAATATTATACCTGTAATGCCCCGATTTTTCATTCAATAAAAATTATGTATTTTGCATGTAGTGTGCACGTGCAATATTTTTGGTAAATATTTTATCATGATGAGTATAGATATTTAAATATGTGCTTTTAATTATTTTGTATAAAGCCTTCTTTCAATTAGACAAAAAGTCTTTTTCTTAAAGCCCAAAATTTAATTCATTTATTTTATTTTAAAATTGTTATTTTGGCCCATAAACTAAAGTCCATGAGTTAATTTATTTTTAAATACAACTTGTCATATAGAACACAATTTAAAGGTTATTTTTATACAAAATTTAATGTACAAATTTTTGGAGCCAAATGCTTGCACGAATGTGCAAAGTGCACATTCCTACACTAAGCCGGTTGTAATCTTGGAGGGAAATGAAATTTGAGTGGGATCATGGTGTGGTGGTTACTTGATTATGGGTGGTTAGTATAACTCCTCCTTAAATCTAAGCCATTTGTTTCTAACTCCTACTTCAATCTTAGCCATCCATTTCCCTAGATTTTTAGTATAAATACCCCCCCCCCCCCCCCCCCCGGCTAGTTATTCTTGTGCAAATTATCTCTTCCAAACCTATAGTCTAAAATACATTATCTAGTAGTTTATTTAGTGAGTAAAAGATTGAGTTGTGCTTGTAACAAGAAGAGGAGGCCGGCTATCAAGGAAGTGCTCTCGGTTTGGCTTAGGAGCTCTCGGGTTGGGTGTTTTTGGAGGCTCGAGTGCGCGCTTCAAGGAGGAGGATCGCTCTCGTTTGCAAGGACATTGTTTAGGAGGTGTCGCTAGTTGTTTTTCTCTCCATTTAAGGTGGGTAAATTTTCCCTATTTCTAAATAGGAATGCATGCTAGATTGATTAGAAAAATGATGCATGAAAATGATTAATAAGAATGCACATTTAATTGGAAAAATGACCTATAATTGATTGAATTGTTGATATACAAATTATATGTGTTTCTATTGTTAAAATTCTAATTGTGTGCGATATGAATATGGCTATGAATTGTGTAAAGAAACCTTCGTTAGTAGCATGAAAAATTATGTGCAAAGATTAGTATATTGATATTGTCGCTTTATGTGCTAAATTGGAAAATATTGTTATGACGTTGTAACGAATGAATTAAGATGCAATTATAATGTTTGGGGAATGAATAAGGGCAGAAAATTAGTATAGGGATTAATGAAATTATAATGTCGAAAAAGAATGTATTAGTGGTAGTATATCAAATTAACCAAAATTGTATGGTAGAAATGTGTTAATTATTAGGGAAAATATGTTTAATTATTTGAGAAAATTATTCTCATATACTGGAGTGTAATTCATGATGAAAATGATTAATATGGAATTTTTACAGTATGTTAGTAAGAGCAATTAAAATGAGATTTTGATGAACGTCGAAATGTTTTAAATAACAGAGAGTATTGGTTAAATGAAACTCGAATTGTACTAGTGACAACCCGAGCCTATAGCTCGAGTGGTCATATCGCTCTAAATCGCTACAGTATTGGGCGGGTCGATGGTTCGATCCCCAGTAGCATCGCATATTTTATTTCATGTTTTAAAAAAATAATAAAACTGCAGCCGAGAACATTAAATACTTTCAGCTCTCTTTCTATACCGCTGGCGCAAGTGGCCTAGTGGTTTGTGCCTTTGGCTGTGTTCACTGTGGTGCTGGGTTCGAATCTTGGCCTCGGCAAGATTGAAAAAAAAAAATTGAATGTTTTGTTGATCAAAATATTATGGAAAAAATATAATTATTCTTCTAAAAATATATGGGACTTATGAAAAATAATTTGGGAATTATTTACATAGAATAAAATATGATTTGAGAATAAAATGTATAATTTAGACTTATGGGTATATACTTGTATGGTATAAAAGTTGCACTTTGTAGAAAGGCTTGAAATAAAATATTAGAAAAGAAGTGGAATAAAAATAGAAATTATAAGTAGTGATGCATTGTGAATTATTCTCATTTGAGAATAGTGTGAAATTTATGGTATGTGAATATCCATTTAGTGATGTGATTTCAATGTGAAATTGATATTTGATGAAGTGTAAAATTCCATGTGTAATTATGGACTATTGAACAATTTAGAGATCATGCTATTGAAAAAGAAATTTGTTATGATTATGAAAATGAATTTATGAGTTGGAAATGCTCAAATTGGAAATTGTGAATTGAAATTAAAACAAAGAGTAGCTAAGTCTCCCCCGGCATTTGGAAAGAGATGAAATGAAATTTGAAATGAAAGACCAATGCTGGTCATGTTTGAATAAATGAATAAGTCCGATTTAGTGGAGAGGCTAACTCTAGAGCTTTGATTTTGTTCATGATTCTAATAAAAACTAAGGATTAGTGCATAGTGAAGACGTGATGAAAGTGAGAGAAAAACACGAGTATGAGAACTAGAGTTTACGGTGCGAGTGTATGAGCCACAGAATGCATGCTTGATGAGTCAAGACATGGCGTGGGCACAACTCAGTAATGATCGGACTTTAGCCACGCTTGTGGGATGTTTGGTGACTGCAAGAGGATCGTGTTCAGGGAGGAGGCTGAATTGCCACAGAATGCATGCTTGATGAGTCAAGACATGGCGTGGAATTCCCCTCCAGGGTCCGGTGCACGTGCTTGTACTCATAGCCATCTAAGATACTCACCGTAGTTACAGTAGTAGATTAAGTCATGGCGAGGGATTGAACCCTACAAAGATGAAGAACGATTAAGAGGCTTGCCCTCGGACCTATGTAGTATGGGATGCATAGAATCCGAACAAGTGTGCATTAGTGTCATGTAACATAAATAACTGCATTAAGGACTAAGTGCACAATCACAACATGACATCAATAGGATAGTCCCTTTAGCTTGATATGTGACAAGTTTGTGTTTGTTAAATATGAAAAATAAGTTATACTATTGTAATACCCCGATTTTTTCTATATATATATATAAAGATTATTTAATTCTACATATGATATGCATGTGTAATATTGTTTCTTAAGCCCAAATGTTTTTCTACAAGATAATTAGTTTGGCCCAATTAATTTTAGCCCATGGATTTAAAACCCCTTCTATTGTATTTTTATAACCAGCATGTGTGACATCTTTTTCTTCTTTTTGGCCGGGTATTTGATATACTATTTGTAGGGTGTAGTTGGTGCATGCACGTGCATTCACGTACACGTGCATTGGACACAACCCTTGGCCGGATTGTGGAGTGATGGGTGTAGATCATGGGTAGTTACCTTTGAATTGTGGGTAGTTTTCTCAACTCCCGATCTGATCTCAGCCTTTGATCTCCAACTCCCCAACAAATCTCATCCCTCCATTTCACCTATATTCTAGTATAAATACCCCCTCCTATTCCCTATCTCTTTTACACTAAAATTTCCTAAGATTTCAAGAGAGTATCTGTGAGTTGTGTGAGAGCTTTTCTGTGGAGGCAAGCAACACTGCTGAGGAGCCGGTGTGGGACAAAGGAGCGAGGAGTGCAGTACGGTGTTGAAGGACTTTGCGGGATTTCGTTATTTCTCCATATAAGGTGGGTGTTTCTCAGGACTTCTAATGTAGGAATGATATTGCAATTGTTATGATTGATACAATGTTATAAATAGTGAATAGAATGCGGTAGAAATTGCTTGAACATGCTAGAAATATTGAGACGGGACTGTCGGTACAGTCGACTGCCATGTGAGCCAGCCGACTGGTACGAGACACTACTTTTCATAATGTACTGATAAAATGTGTGAAATAGACATGATGGTGTGATTATTAAATGTATATTTTCCCTATGACACATATGATGGAGGGAAGGTAAATAAATGAGAAGAACTAATAGTGATAAATATCTGAAGTTGTCGGCGCAGTCGACTGACTTGGTGTTAAGTCGACTGGTGCTTCATTTCTGGATATGACTGTTTTGAAAGTCCCCTGAATAAAGATATTCTATTTACGTAGACCCATTATGATGATTCGAGATTTGTACCTTCATTATTGTAAGAAAGTAGGGCAATGCGAATGCATGTTTAGAGTAGTTTTCTCTAAAGGAGCATGTTAATAACTGGGAAAATTATGCTGTGAATGCTACTGAACAAGAAGAAACTCTGTTTATGAAACATGAATTGATGTATACTGTTAATTGATATCATGATGCAAGTACACGTAAGAATTGTAAATAAATTCCCTAATTGAAATGGATCTGTCCAGTCGACCGAATGCGTGTAGCAAGTCGACTGATCTGGACTTGGAAATTATGCTGTTTGAAATCTTCAGGACAGACGACTGATTAATGAACAGTCGACTGTTATGTGGATAATATTGTGAATATGGAAGGTTGCGGGACAGGCGACTGGTTGAGTGCAACAGTCGACTATCCCGAGCTTTTATGAGGAACCTGTATGTGACTGTATAAGTCGACTGGTATTCTTCCAAGTCGACTGTACAGAGTGGACTTTTGATAATTTGATTCATGTTATTTACTGTTGGTAATGATGAACTTTATGCTTTTAATCGATGGATTCTGTTTATGGCTGTATGAATTATGTGAAAGGAATCATAGATGAGAATTGAGAATTAAATGAATAATTATGAAAGGCTAAATCATGATGAGAAAGTCTGTGGGACTCTAAAATGAAATCATGAGCTGATGGCGCTCAATTAGATATTGTGAATTTGAAATTGAACGAAGGAGTAGCTAAGTCTCCCCGGCAGTGAAATGAAATGATATTGAGAAATAGACCAGGTTGGTCAAGTGAAATGAAATGATAAGTCCGGTTGATGGAGAGGCTAACTCTAGAGCTTGATTTTTATTCATGTTTCTAATGTAACTTTAATACATAGTGTGGAGGTGATGAAGGTGAGAGAAAAACATGAGTATGAGAGCTAGGGTACGGTGCGGGTGTGTGAGCCGCAGAATGCATGCTTGATGCGTCAAGACATGGCGCGGGCACAACTCAGTAATGATCGGACTCTAGTCACGCTTGTGGGATGTTTTGGTGATTGCAAGAGGAGTGTGTTCAGGGAGGAGGCTGAATTGTCGCAGAATGCATGCTTGACGAGTCAAGACATGGCGCGAAATTCTACTCCAGGGGCCAGGATACATGCTTGTACTCATAGAATCATCTAGGATACTCACTGGAATTACAGAAGTAGAGTAAGTCATGGCGGGGGATTGAACCCTACAAAAATGAAGAACGATTAAGAGACTTGCCCTCGAACCTATGTAGTATGGGATGCATAGAATTCGAACAAGTGTGCATTAGTGTCATGTGAAAATTAAATAAATTGCATTAAGGATTAAGTGCACAATCACGACACGACATCTCTAAAAGTTCCCCCTTTGATTTTTACATGCTTATTATGAACAAGATTGTTGATTTGTTAAGAAATAAGATTCATTATACTGTTTCTGGCATAGAGAGGATGGCCATGTATAATTATCATCGGTTGAATAAACTGACGTACCCACAGTTTCGTATGCAGGATAAATTACATGCAAAGAGGAATGGATGCATAAAGATCTCATTATGTTGTTATTCATTTATGTAAATGTTGTATATTTTGCTTCCGCTGTGTAAATTTAAATGTGAGATGTTGTAACTCTGATGTAAAAAGAAAAGTTTGAATTTCCTTGTAAAATTGTACTCGAGAAAAGCGAAAAGATCCTGAAGAACATCTCGAACTCAGCAATTTTGGGGTTCGGGGCGTTACAACTATTTCCGGCATAGAGAGTATGGCCGTGTATAATGATCGTCGGTTGAATAAACCGACGTACCCACAGTCTTATATGCAGGTAAGTGACATGATAAAGATTAAAGAGGAACAAATGCTTAAAGATTATTCAAAGTTGTTGTACATTTACATAATTGTTGTAAATTTTACTTCCACTGTGCAGTGTAAATTGTAAAGTTTCATGTAAACTCTGATGTAAAGTAAAAAGTTCAAATTTCCTTGTAAAATTGTATTAAATGGAGCGGAAAGATCCTGTAGAACTCTCGAATCCATTGTATTTGGGATTCGGGGCGTTACAATACCTATGTTCAAAGTGGTCTAGAGAAACCAACTAGTTGAGGAGGCCACTTGGGAATCAGAGGAGAAAATGATGAGAGATCACCCTGAGCTTTTCAATTAAAAATTTGTAAAAAAAAAAATTCTCTTTTTCTTTTTTGCTTTCTCACTCTTAAGTGTAGTTCCGAGGACGGAACTATTATAAGGAAGGAGTGTTGTAACATCTCGTAGTGATTTTTAAAATAAAAATACATTTTTTTATTTTTGCACATGCAATGCACGTGCAATTTCATCTCATTTTTCATTCTAAAATTTTTTCTAAGTTATGCATAAGTTCCCTTTTATTTATTTTATCTCATTTGGTTGTCTTTTCTTAATTAGAACTCATAAGCCTAACAGATGACTCTAAGCCTATTGTAATAAATAAAATAAAAATAAATAGGCAAAGCCCAATAAAAAGCCCACCTAATAAATCTTACAATTATTTTGTACACTTTTACACTTGTCTTGTAACAAACTAGTAGCTACAAAAATTAAAAAAATATAAAAATGAATGAGAAGAGTGTGCATGTGCACTAGACGTGTGTAACATCCTGAATTTTTATATAATTAAATATATAAAAATTTCATTTGATTTCACGTGTTTCGCATGTGCAAATTAATGTGTGCATTTGGCATTAAAATTATTTTGTATGTCATGAACAAACATTTCATTTCTCTTTTAAAAAGTCTCTTATTATTTATTATAGAGTTCTAGGCCTAATAACTTAATCCTAGCCCACCCAAAATAAATCAAATTAATTAATTAAAAAACCCATAGAATTAGCCCACCTAGCTAGCCCATTAATTAATTCTATTATTAATTAAAACAACTTGTATGGTAGACTTGTCTTGTAACCAGTTAGTGTAATAAATAAATGAACAAACATAACTAGGTGTGCATGTTGAGGCACGTGCATTGCACATGCACGTGCAATATGAAAAGAACAAGAGGAAGCTGGCCATACATGGAGTGGGGAGATGGAGAGAGTGGAGAGTTGGTTGATTACTAGTTGGTGGTTCTTCTAACTCCCAAATGCATCTTAACCTTTCATCCAAACACATCTCAACCCTTCATTTGTTCATGAGTTGTGTATAAATACCCCCCTTGTCATTCTTTATCATTTGCACTTAGAAATTCTTAAAGAGAAAGAGAAGACAATATGAGAAAAAGATTGAGTGTGAAGAAATTGTGTGAGGAAAAAGAAAGAGAGTGTGTGTTTTCTTCATTGGAGGCCGGCCAAAGATAGGGGAGTCCCGGGTTTTGTACAAGGAGGAGGCTCAGTTTGTACAAGCTAGGAGGAGAAGGCTAGGATCAAGGAGAAGGGAAGGCAATCGTACTTTGAAGGAGTTTTCTTTTGGAATTTCCATTTGTTCTTCAAAGAAGTGGGAAATTTCTCTACTTAAAATGGAGATTACTTGTTAATAGGTTAATTTTATGAATATGCTAGAATAAATAGCAAAGTTTGCCATATAATTGCTTGAAAAGGCTAGTAAGGAAAAAAAGAAAACTCTTGATTGTCAATATGAGAAAATTAGTAAAATAGATTGAGATTAGTGAATTAAAATTTATCATGATGCATTATTAATATATTTCATGCTAGAATATTTAATTTAATGAACCATGCTAGTATGAAAATTGTGCTTGTGAATGGCTTGTGTAAAGTAGTGTGTAGAATGTAAAATGACACCCATGGATTGTGAAATCAATTGATTAGTATAGAAAGTTGCAATAAATGTTGAATTTTATTTACATTGTATGAATAGTGCTATATCCACTTGATTGTCAAATTATGTTGCCTTTTGGAATGATAAGAAAAGGAATTAGTCTTGTAAAGGATAAAATTAATCTAAGAGAATTAATTGTGTTAAGAATGAAAATTGTAAAAAAATTATGGGGAACAAGTTGCTAAAAGATTTATCAAGAAAAGAAACTCCAATGTCAATAAATACATTAATTTTTCATTTCCCAAAAGAAATAAAAGGAATAATTTCTATGATGTTGAAAATAAGAATTTCGTAATATATACTATACTGTATTTTGTAGGAACACATTCTGGGAAAAGATATAGATTTTGAATAAGTACAAATTAATTGAGAAATCAAATTTATTAAAGGAGTTAGAAACAGATTAGTAGAATAAAGCAATTTTAACTCGTGAGTATAACAGAAAGGGAATTTGGGCATACTGGCTTTCAGTGTGAGGTTAAGGCGTTGTGTACAGTATCAGTCTTCATGGGTTCGAGTCTTGAAGAGGCTCTGTTTTTATTAAATTTGAGTTTAAACCAAATCACCGAAAACATATTTAAAGATATTTTGAGTTCACCTTATATCGCTAGCCGCCCTTGGACTTTCTGGTCTTCGGGTGCGCTTTGGGTCGGTTACTGTAGCAGGGTGGAGTCCGTGGGTTCGAACCCTGGCACCTGGCTTTTTAAATGAAATTTGATTTTTTTTAGTATTCTTAAGGTTTAAAGATTATAAAAATTAGGAAAAATTCTAATATTCTTCTAAAATTATTTAGACCTTATAAAAATTATTTCAGAATATTTTGACATATTTTAGTGAGGTTTGGAAGTGATTTTTGGGATGAAGAACTTGATAATTTTTCTTAGAATAAGACTTTTGAATAATTAAAGAAAGGGGGAAATTGAATGTGAAAAATTTTGTGTGGAGATCAAATATTGAGATTTTCGACATGGAAGATTTGAGTAAGTTAATAAATTAAATTTGATGTTTTAATATATGCAAGTGTGCATGGAAAATAAAATAAAAAGATCATGATGAAATATGAAAATTTGTGAGTATGAACACTCAATTTTGGTGAACATGAAAAAAGGTTAAAATCTAAAGTCTAGCTAAGTCCTTATACCTGCGTGAATGAATTTTGAAGAGAAATGTTGTAATAAAAGACCAAGTTTGAGTCGTTGTTATCAATTGATGTTAAAACCAGTGTAGAGGTAATGCTAGCTTTAGGGTGTTAATTTATTCATGATTCAAATATCTAAGGACAACACTATAATAAAGATGTGATGAAAGTAAGAGAAAAACACAAGTATGAGGACCTCGGATTCACGGTGTAAGAGTTTTCACAGGCTTTCTACATGATGCGTCATGTCATGACGTGAATTCATCTCCCGAATTATCGGGATCTTGGTGACACTTGTGGGGTGTTTAGTGACTACGTAGTGTCATTGTCCCATGACGGAGGCAAATTTTCCATAGGCTGTCTACATGATACGTCATGTCATGATGTGGAATTCCCCTTCAGGTTGTCTGGACGTGGACTCGTAACTCATAAAACATCTAAGTTACTTATCGTAGTTACCGTAGTAGTTAAACTCATAACGAGAGATTCAACCCTACAAGATGAAGAACGGTTAAGGGCTTGCCCTCGGATTTATGTAGAATGGGATGCATAAGTTCAAACAAGTGTGCATTAGTGTTATAAAATAATAAATAACTGCTTTAAGACTAACTGTACTAGCACGCACGACATCAATAAGATAGTCCTCCTTAGCTTTGTTTGTGATCAAGTGTGTGATTTCCAAGTAAAAAAAATTGATGTATTGTATCCTAGCGTCAGTTGTAAGCAACTGACGTACCCATAGTTTCTATGCAGGATAAAATGAATGAAAGGACTAAAGAAGGGATTCTGCTTAAAGAAATGTTTCAACTGTCGTTTTAATTATGTATCATGTTGTATTTATTTCCGCTGTGTTGATGTAAACATTGTTGTATAAAAGTTTTAAATTCCTTGTGAAATTGTACGAAATGAAGTGTAAAGGTCCTGTGGAACTTCGAATTCAGACTTATTTGAAATTCGGGGTGTTACAACATGCATGTGCTTGACCCCGCTAAGATTGGCCGGCCCATGAGAAGTAATAGGAGAGTGGGGTGAGATCATGGTAGTTATTTGGGTAGTGGGATTAATCCTAGCCACACAATTTTTCTATATAAACCCCCCTTATTGTATGTCATTTGCACCTAAACTAAAGCATCAAAGAGAGATGAAAAGAAAGAGAGCAAGAGGGATTTCGGTTTGCATTTCTTTGGAGCTTGGAGTTTTCTTTTGCTAGGAGGAGAAGTGCTAGGCCTTTGGAGTAGAGCTACGAGCTTGCCTTTAAGAGATTTTTCAACTTTTGCAACAAAGATGTGGGTGTCTTTCTTGTTTTCTAATTAGCTTAGAAATCATGTTTAGGTATTATGTAATGAATTTTGGGCCTAGTTTAAATGATTCTTACTTGGAAAATTTTGATGGATGTTGAAATGATGAGAGTTGCTATGAGATGCATTGTGTGTTAAATTAAAGTACTTGTTTCAAATGATAAATTAGAATGGGGGAAATGGATAATTGAATGCATATTAGGCACAATTGCAAAAAAAATGCGTTTCTTTTGTTGCATGAAGGTTTTCTTGTACAAAATTAGACAAGAATATATATGTGGAATGTGATAATTAGAGAAGAGAGATTAAGAACAAATTGGGTGAAGAAATGTGTATGTTTGAATAATGAAGAAAATCACACAAAATGTAAGTTAGACAAAATTAGCATAGTTGCATTAGTATTTTTAAATCTCCTATAAAGGGAAAATGACTATTTTGGAAAAAAGAGAGCTAATTCCCATTAAAACGAAGAAAACCAGTAAAATCATTAGTCTTTGGTTAGTGTATAAATACAAATTTTATATTATTATTTTTGAACAAAAGAAATAGTGGTACTAAATCAATTTCATGTATATACACTTTAGAAGATGAATATGTGTAAAAATGGGTATAAATCCGTTTAAAAATAGTTAAACCAGTTAGTGAATAATTCTGGAGCTTAGGAATGTATTTTTTTATAATATTGATTTGGAGAAGAAGAATGAGAAACAAATTAGTTGAAAATAAAGAAAAGAGAATAAACAGAGAACGGGTACTTAAAGTAATAACCCCTTATATATCAGTTGAGCACTTGGCTCAAGTGGCTAGCGGGGCGCGGTTGCGCCTGTGCACGCCACGTGGCGTGGGCTGGGTCTGGGGGTCGCCGGTTCGAGCCTGCCCTTTTTCTTTTCTTTTCTTTTCATTTTTTTTATATATACACTATCTTTTGAGTTATAAATCCAGATAAAATTCACATAAATATTTTAATGTTGGGCAACAAGAATAAATTATTTTCTCACTGTTTTATGTATATTTTGGAAGTTTAAGAATTATTTCTAGAGATAAAAGAGATTTGATATTCAAGAAGAAGTGTAGACAATGAAGTTGAATAGTGATAAATGCAATTTAAATAATGAGTTTTCTAATGAAAAGTCTCAATGAGAAATGTTTAAAATTCTTAGAAACTATATATTGGAAGTATGATCTTGAAAGACGTTTGTGGAAATGAATAAATTAAGATGGTTCTTCTTATTGGTAAATACAAGAATGAAATGAAGAAATTGAATAAGATGTGAATAAATTGAATTGGAAACATGAATATTGAAGGGTATGAGTACCCATGATTATGGAACATAAAAAGATGTGATTGTAGAGGTTTAGTGACACCCTAATACCGGCAGGTAATGAGAAGAAATGATTGATTTAAGAAAAGGCTATATGGGCTATTGTTCTCGATATTTTGTTTAAGTCCGTTAGGAGGGAAAGCTAACTCTAGGTAAAAGTATTTATTCATGTGTGTAAATTAAGAATAGGCACTAGAAGAAGATATGATATAAACAACGATGAACATTGCCAGTAAAGGACGTGCAGCTCCTAGGGGTCCGAAATGGACGAGTACAGCGGGTAAATCCATGTAAATGGTGTAATACCCGTAATTTCTAAGGTATATATAATATAATAAAGTAAGGAGAAAGAATGTGAATGGGGGGCCCACGTTGAGATGAAAACGGCAGGATGGTTGTTGGTTTGGCAGTGACGTCTTGATGACGTCACCATTGGGGGGGGGGCAGTTGTGTGAGAGGCAACAGGTGCTTCTCTGTGCTCTTGATGACATGTACCCATGGGGGCCCATGTGAGGGGCACTTGTGTGCACGGTATTTGAGAAAGAAAAGAGATGGATTTGTATAGTCCCATATCGGGAATATTACTAGATTAATATAATATAAATATAATTGCCTATGATCAACAGTTACCTAATTTGTTAATCACCTTCTGAGAGGCGGCCTGTGGTGGGCAGTTGTACTATAAGTATTAATTTGTCTTCTAAAAATAATAAAAATTGTCTGAGTATTGGGGCGGGACATTACAAATGGGCCAGGAGTACATCTATCTATCATCAGAAAGGCCAGTAAAAAGACTGCAGTCCCTATGAATGTTCAAGACGGACAGGATACGCTCGGTAAATCCACTGAGGTGAGCTAGGGATAGGCCTGGTTCGTAGTTGCGAGAGATCCACTTGTTAGGGTTCGTGGCTGAGGATACATCCGGTAAATCCACTGAGGTGGACTAGGGGTAGGCCAGTAAGGTCCAATATCCTGGGGGTGACTCTTCGGTGACTACGCGTTGGAGTATATTCATTGGGTTAGGTTGCATAGCGTGGGATATAAAGACCCATAATGTGGAGTACCTTAAGGGCTTGTACTCGGACCTATGAAGTATGGAATGCATAGAATCCGAACAAGTGTGCATTAGTGCATCGTAGTGTAAACATCTGCATTAGGCATCTAAGGCATAACATACACTGACATGTTTAGGGTAGTCACAATATTTACACTTTGTAATGCATTCAAGTTTGTGTATGCTAAAATAAGAGTCACTATATTATGGCATAGCGAGGATGGCCGTGTATGGTATTACATTAGTTGTATGTAACTGACATGCCCACAGTTTTAAATGCAGACATTGGATTTTGCAAGGAGATATAAAGATGATTGATGCTAAAGATTACTTCCCATTTTTAAGTTGCTGATATTTTAAATTGTACATTCAAATCATGTTGTACTTCATTTAATTTTTGCTGCATGTTGGTTTAAAAGAATTTGATGTAATAAAAATTTCAAAATTTCTTGTAAAATTGTACGAAGTGAAGTGTAGATCCTGTTGAGCTACGAATTACCATATTTTGGCATTCGAGGCATTTCAGATGGTATCCCATTTGTTGTTCTTTTTACCAAAATTTCAATACACACCTTGAAAGATATTATATGTTGCTCAAACACATTAAGAAAAATTGTCGAAATAAAATAAACAAAATAGAGCAATAAAGAAACTTATATAACTTTGCAAAAGTTATATTAAACCAAACTAACATCTGTTAGGGTTTATATCTTAAACCACAAAGATGTTTCAAAGCGAAGAAAAGAGGTAAAAGGAGATGCTAGATTGGCTATCTGGGAGATGAGAGTCGAGTGCTATTTTAGCAGTTGACCGCAGTGACAGTCGACTGCCATTTTGGGTAGTCAACCACAACCATCAGAGGGCCCCTCTGTTTGGTATCGACTTCATCGCAGTTGACTACTATTTCAGTCGACCACAAGTAGGCAGCAACAACATTATGGGCTGATCTTTGAGGATTTATTTACGCCCAGTTTGTTCTCCAAGTCATATCGTACGACTCCTATCACATGAATTTGTCTTCAGGGTTTATTAGATGGTGAAGGATCAATACTATAACCTAGGGTTTTATAGATCTCCATAAATAATTTTAATTGCCTCCATGAGATGTGAGTACTTTATCTGAGAGTTTTCCATTGTAAACAACAGAATATTTTCTAATGAGTCTTAAGAGATAGGTAGGTTCTTGGTGGGAGTATTATAACTCTTGTGCCATCTCTAATTGAATAATATATCGTTTATTTCTCCCCCAAATTAGGTTCGCTGAACCAGGACAAAATTGTGTGCTTTTGTTTTTGGTGTGGTCTACTATTGCTTAGATTTTCATTGTGCTCGGTTGTCGCATAACTCAGTACTTAAAGACTTTCGCTGCACCGATTAGATTGCTCTAAAAAGTGGTATCAGAGGAAAGGTTGCTCGAGCTCCTTGGTTAAGATGAGAGATCATAGTTTTTTGAAGATCAAGCATTTCAATAGTAAGATCAATTTTAATTACTAGAAGGTGGACATTTACGATGTATTGGTTCAATAGGGTTTGCATCTTGACCTAGAAGGAGATAAAGAGAAACCGGGTGTGGCGATAAAGCAAAACATCATTAAGCAGGAGAAGAAGGATGAGATTTGTTTAAAAGCTTTGAGTTTAATATGACTGTCATTTGCAAACGATAGAAATATGTAACTTGTTGAGGAGAAAAGCGCTGCGAGTGAGTGGGCGAGACTCAAAATTGACTATTTTGGAATCGTCGTTACTGGATTGGATGTACTGGCATAGAAAACAATTTTGTTTCTCAATGAAGGAAGTTACCACTCATCATGATCATATAGAGAAATTCGATAAGGTGTTATCTGAATTGAAGGTGATAAATGCAAATGATCTCAGGGAAGAGGATAAAGCTTTCAACTTGATATAGTCACCACCAAATTCGTACGAGCATTTGATAACCACCATGTTACATGGAAAATCTACAAAGGAGAAGCTCTCGACGGCAGATGTGATCAAGGGCTTTAAGGAAGATGAATTTAGGAAGGAAACTCAGAAATTAGGATCTACTTCTCTGAGTTGCATGGCAATGGAGGGAACATCAATTGGAAGAGAAAGTGCGCGTAAATGTGGGTGTCTATTGCCACCATTGTAGAGGAAAAGGACATTACATGAGGGATTGTCAGAAGTTGTTGAACATAAAGGTGCCAACATAGTTAATGTTATTGAATCAAGTGATAATTTTGACTATTTTCTTATTTCAAGTTCTAAAGATGTGGATTCTGATTGGTTCCTTAATTCAGGTAGTTCTTCTCATATTTACTTCGAGAGATAGATGTTTTCTACTTACAAGTCTACAACAAGTCGTTCTATGAGGACGAGGACTGGTGAGAATTGTGCAGTAGATGAAGGAACAGTTAAGTTGGAAATGCCAAAAGGAAACTGGTTCACATTGGAGAAGGTCATGCATGTTCCTTTATTGAAGCAGAACCTAATAATCTTGAGAACTTTAGAAGCACGGGGTTGTAAGTACACATCTCAAAGGGGAGTTCAACCAGTTTGGGAAGGTCATCATCAGGTGATGAGGGAAAGGAGGGGTGTTCAGTACAAACTCTACAAACTTTGTGGGAGCAGAAAATCTTGGCCAAGTGTTTCTAAGCCCAACATTTCTAAAGTATCTAGTCTACAGCCACTAGAATCTCTGAAGCGACATCACGACGTTCAAATACTTTCGAGAGGTGGAGGGCCCCTAGAGGTAGGTGGAGGTAAATTCGACTAGCAGAAGAAACCACTAAATTGTGTTGTTTACAAGTTGAGAAATGAAAATGTTTACAAGCAATAAATTACATATGTGTGGAAGCAATTTGTATGCAATCCAAGATAGAGATTGTTTGGGTTTATGTTTTGCATACTAGGTTTGATATGATGAGAAAATGACTAAGCAAGAAGATGTTTTGAAGCAAAGAAAGGAAGCAAAAGGAGGTATTAGATTTGTTGTTGGGGAGATGATAGTTGACTGCTATTTTAATAGTCGTACGCAATGATAGTCGACTACCACTTTGAGTAGTCGACTGCAACCATCAAAGGGCATGTCTGTTTGGTCTCGACTTCATTGCAGTTGATTGCTATTTTTAGCAGTCGACTGCAAGTAGCGACAACAACATTCTGGGCCGATCTTTGGGGATTTGTTTGAGCCTTGTTCGTTCTCAAAGTTATATTGTACCGTTCCTTTCACATGGCTTTCTCTTCAAGGGTTTATCAAACAGTGAAGGATCAAAACTACAACCTAGTGTTTTCTAAATCTCTATAAATAATTGTAATGGCCTCCATGAGAGGTGAGTACTTCATATGAGAGTATTCCATTGTAAACAACAGAGTATATTCTACTGAGGCTTGAGAGATAGATAGGTTCTGGGTGATAATATTGTAACTCTTATGTCATCTCTAGTTGAATAATATCTCGGTTATTTTTCCACTGGATTAGGTTCGCCGACCCGAGATAAAATTGTATGCTTTTGTGTTTATGTAACACGACGCAAAATTGAGTTATGACAATTTTGCCAACGGGTGTTACGCACATATATTTTGTACCGTTATGAGTAATATTCGTAACGTATTTTATATAAATTTTATACGTATTTTATATTCTGGTTATTTATATGTTTTCCGTTCTCTTAAATTAATTTAAATATTTTAACCCGTGCATTGCACGTAAAATTTTATAGGCATGGTTGTTTCTAAAAAAAATCTAAGAAGTAATGCACATTTTCTTCTCACTTTAATTATTGCACTTTGTATTACATCTATATAATATAACACAAAGAAAGCTATCAAGTGGCTCTCATTCAATAGGGTTGAAATCAATGGTCCAGATCTAACCTCACAAAACATATTTTCCCGCCCAAAAGTTCCCTCCAAAACTCAAATTCAAATCCCCCCAAAACAACTCCTTTATTTATTTATTTATTTATTTATTTATTTATCTCTCTCTCTCTCTCTTTCTCTCTCTCTCTTTCATTGTCTCTCTGTTTACTCAGAAATTTATATTTTCATATTTCAGGTTTGTAAATTTTCAGATTTTTTATACATTTTTTATTGCTCATGTTACATTGAAATTAGCAAATATCTCTTCAACAGTAAAATTTCATCATTTTCCATACTCAAAGTTCTAAGAAGTTGGATTTTACACCCCCATTTATAATTATTTTTCAACATATACTAATGGAAACATGGACTTTTATTTACAACTAATTATTGTTTTACTATTCAAACTTGAGAGACATAATTGTTGTTTTACTGTTTACAAGACTTTCCATATGATGTATCGTTCCGAAGACGTACTGTAGGCACGTGCCCACGGGCAAATCTAGTTATTTTATAAAATCCATGGGCCTAGAATTATTTTTAAAACCCACAAAAGAAATCCGTTTAAATAAGAGCCCATTTGCATTTTTCAAAAAATAATAAATAATAATAAATGAAAAAAGGTGTGGTGTACACAAAGCACGTGCATGTGCACACGTGCAATGTGCACATCCCAAAGAAGTATACAGCCGTTGGGGGCCAATTGACTTGGTGAAATGTAAGTGGAGAGAGTGGGTAGTAGTGGGTGGTTAAGTGGGTGGTTAATTAAAGATTAGTGGGTTTATTAGTTAACTAATTAATTAATTAAGTTTATGAAACACTCCTAACCATTCACTCTCTTCTCCATTCTCTCTTTCTTCTCTATCACTTCCGAAACCACCAGATGTCATTCTTTCCCTCTCCAGTCACTCACCATACTTATTATTCTATTCAATTATATATATGCACTATATTTTCTCGTGGGCACGTGCCTACGGCACGTCTTCGGAACGATACAACACACGAAAAGTCCTGTAAAGAGTAAAACAACAATTATGTAGTTCAAGTTTGAATAGTATGACAATAATTAGTTGTAAATAAAGTCTATATTTCTATTAGTATATCTTGAAAAATAATTATAAATGAGGGTGTAAAATCTAACTTCTTAGAACTTTAAGGATGGAAAATGATGAAATTTAACTGTTGAAGAGATATTTGCTATTTTCAATATAACATGTGCAATAAAAAAACTATAAAAATTCTGAAAATTTTACAAACCTGAAATCTTAAAATCTAAATTTTTAAGTAAATTAAGAAAGAATGGGAGAGAGAGGGAGAGATAGAGAAAGAGAAAAATATGAAAAAATGGAGAGAAGAGAGAAGAGAGAGATAGTAATAAAGTAATGAGTTTTTTTGTTTTGGGGGGAAAATTTTAATTTTGGGGTTTAAAATTTTGGGCGGAAAATATGTTTTGAGAGAATCAATCTAGGCCATTGGTTTTAGGGGAGATTGAATGAGAGCCACTTGATAGCTTTCTTTGTAATTTATTATACAGATGTATGTACATATATACATGTAGATATATATATAAGGTGTGGTGTTGTGTGTTCCTTTTGCTGTTGGATTTCGGAAGGGGATTGGACTTGGTTTTGGTGGATTTTTGGAGTGCTTTTGAAGGGGGTTTTGCTTCTAATAATCTACTACAAGGTGGGTGTCTCTTCTTATTTTCTAATTAACATAGAAATCATGCCTAGGTGATATGGTTGAATTTTGTGTTAGTTTAATGGTCATTTCTAGTAAAATTTGATGCATGTTGTAGTGAAAAAATTTCTAGTTATAGAAAATCATGAAATTTATTGTATATCAATGTGATGCATATGAAATGATTGATAAGTTAGAAAGAAAAAAAATTAATTAGAACCATGTGTAGAATTGTTATGCTCAAATGAACAACTTGAGTATTGCATGCAAATGTGTCTCTTACAAATTGGTTAAAATTTTTGTATGGAATGTTGATAAAAAGAAAGGAAAAATTAGAAACACATTTTTGGGGAAGAAATAGTCATGGTAGAACAAAGGAAAAGTCGAATTAAAAGGAGTAGAAAAAATTGATTAGTTGAACCTTGCCTTATGATTCATATAAGGAAAAGGAAAGGATTAAATTGGGAAAAATGAAGCAAATTTTCATTCATATGAATGAAATTAGTAAGATAACAATGTTTGAGTTCTATTGATGTAAAATAAAAGTATTTTTTGAAGAAAGGAGTTACTTTTTGCAAAAGAAATCAAGATATATATTATATGTTCAAAAAATATTTATGTACATAAAATGAGTATAAATATCTTAAATAAACAATTAAAATTAGTAAGAAGGAATTCTGGAGTCTAGAACAATATTTTTATAATATCAATTTTGAGAAGAAGAATGAAAGTCAAAATAGTTGAAAATGTGGAAAATAAGAATTATCGTAGATTGACTACTTAATGAATTTTAAACCCAGATAGGTTGTGAATCTGAGCTCGGCTCAGTGGGTAGGCGCTCGGTCGCCTCTCTGTCTGCGCTGGCTCAAGTCGTGGGTCTGCAGTGGTATTAAAAACATTTTCTCTCTAAAAACTCATATGGTGGTGGTGGTGGGGGGGGGGGGTGTTAAATACTTAAAGATTTTAACCTATAGTAGATCATTTGGGCGCTTGGCCTCCATGGCTAGCGTGTGCGATAATGCACGTGGTGTTGCCACGTGGCAGACTAGGTTGGAGGTCTCGGGTTTGAGCCTGATGGCTCTATTTTATATTTTTTTGTATTTTTTGAGTTTTAAAAATCCAAAAAATGATATAAATAATTTAAAATAATATGAGAACGTCTAAAAAAAATATTTCTCATTGTTTTAGTGTATAGTTGGGAATTTTAAAGACCATTTCATCAATGTATTAAGTTTGAGTCCAAATTGAAAATAAAGAAGATGTAGATATATTTAAAGATTTTGTAAATTTAATATAAAAAACAAAATGCAAGTATAGAACGAAGGAATAAATTGTCAAATGAAATTGTGTATTAGAAGGTGATGAAATTGATTAAAGAAATTTAACAAATTAGAGTCTAATGTTGGACCTAGTATCATGAAAGAGACTAGTTGATGGATTAACTAAAGAGTATTCTTTATGAGAGATTGAATTGGAAATTACTATAAGAAGTGAATAAATTGAACTGAAAACATGAGTTGTAAGGGTGTGAGTACCCATGATTATGAAACATGAAAGGTTGTGATCTAGAGGCTTAGTAAGACCCAGGTGCCGGCAATGTTGGAAGAATTAATTGATTTGAGAAGTGGTTATATGGATTATCTCGGTATTTTGTTTAAGTCTGGTAGGAGGGGAAGCTAACTCTAGGTGGTGTAATTTATTCATCTTTTAAGTATAAGGATTAGGCACTAAGTGAAGATGTAGTAAACTTGGACAAACGTAAGTGGGTTGCCTCTATATAGTCTGACGGTGGACTCCGTAATTATAGACCCGGTTTGACGGTGAACTCCGGGACTGTGGTGCTTGCGATAGAGGTGAGCCTTAATTAAATCCGGGTGGACTCTAGTATCATGAATAGTCAGATGGATGGGAGGTCGTGCTCCAGTGTATATGCATATACCGGGGCTAGATGGACACTTGCAGGAAGTTCGCACGACGAGGATTTCCATATAAGCTTGATGAAGGACTCCAGGGTTAGAATCTGTACTCGTGGGACGTCTAAAACTTGTTATATTACTTGGTAGTTTTCATAGCGAGGGATTAAACCCTTCAATGTGGAGTATGTAGGTGCTTGCCCTCGGACCTATGTAGTATGGGATGCATAGAATTCGAACAAGTATGCATTAGTGTCATCTTAGCGTAAAATACCTACATTAGGCATTAAGTCATTGCATACACTGACATGTTTATGATAGTCACTTTTCACACTTTGTTTTACATTAAAGTTTGTGTATGCTAAAATAAGTGAGTCTCTATATTATGGCATAGCGAGGATAGCCGTGTATAGTATTGCGTCAGTTGTATGTAACTGACGTGCTTGGATTGGCTAAGACTGGAAGATAAATTTGAAGCTAAAGATTGTTTTAAATGTTGTTGAATAAATTGAACATTTTTTGTAATCTTTATTTTTCCACTGCTTTGATGTAAAATGAACAATGTTGTACAAGTAAAAGTTTTTAAATTCCTTGTAAAATTGTACGAAATGAAGAATAGATACTGTTATGCTACGAATTGTCGTATTTTGGAATTCGGGGCGTTACAGGTTATGTGGTCTACTATTGCTTGGTTATTTATTGTGATCGATTGTCTCATAACTCAACACCTAAAGACTTCCGTTGCACCTACACTGGTTTACAACACCATAGTCTCCTTCCCTTGTCAAAGAAACAAATTAAGCATGTTGCCCTTCATTTCATATCCGACAGATTCTTCTCCAAAGCAAAATGAGATCAATAAAATTGGTTTACATTTATGTTCTTCTGAATGTTATATATATATATATATATATATATATATATATATATATATATATAGAGAGAGAGAGAGAGAGAGAGAGAGTAAGTCTATTAAGAGCTCAGAAGCTGAATGCCTTATCGAGAGCTGGGAAGCTCAGTCGTCTGATCGATCTTGATCACGATCGGACGGCTGAGATCGTCTCCACCTTTTCTTCAGATTAGCAGAGGGGTAAAAGGGGTATACTCATTCGACTGAGTATACCCCTTATCTCTAATCTTCCTTATCGATTAAGCCTTCCTCTCTTCTCTCCCGCTCTCTCTCGTTCCAAACCCTAATCGCCCTCTCCCGCTATCGATTCCCGTTCTCGAAGTTCAAAGACGATCTCTTTGGATTCCTCTCTTCTCTTCTCACCCTATCTGAAGAGATCGGCATCTTCGAAACCCTAATCGAAGATCTCTTCGAAACCCTAATCGATAAGGAAGTGAAGTCGAGCGCTCTTCTCTCCCGCTCTCTTTCTTCCTCACCTGTGTAAACCCCTATCCCTACCACCGATCGGATCCAGACTTCGCTTATCTTCAGATCTGTCGAGGGGTAAAAGTGGTATACGCGATCGATTTCAGGGCTGCCGGTTTGGATTTCTCGGCTCATTGGGTTGTTCCTCTCTCATATTCCGGAGGGAAGTATTTGACTCTCATAAATGCTTTAATGATATCTGTTTAATTTCTTGCATTTTCTTTCGGTTTTGTTTGTAAGCAATGATGAGATTGATTTGGATATTAGTTGGTTACAAAATTTTGGGCCATTGAAATTATTGTTTTGAAGTGTATTTGATTGTGTGCCATGATAATTATTCAAAGTTGAGTACACATCTGGGGTATGAGCGGGAGAGAAGAGAGGAAGGCTTGAAAGTATCAATTTTTGAGTTTTGAGACTAACTCAATTCACCAAAATTTTTGGCACCGATGACTCACAATGGTTTAGGTAGTGATGCAAAACACTTTATGATCTGAATAATTATTTCAATCATGTTCTAAGTATTCTTGATTATATATCTATCATATCCTAGTTGGCGCGGCACTCCAATGCAGCCCTACTTATGATTAGTGTTTTCTGAGCCTATTGGTTTTCTTTAGTCTATATATATTCATGAGTAAGTCTATTATGTGAGCTTGGCTGATTGATTGTGAGAAGATAAGAGATAGGGGTATTTGATTTTACCCCTTTTACCCCCAAACATTATGAAGATAAGCAGTATCAAATATGAGTCGTTGCATCGCATACAATCGCGAAGGAATGGCTAAAACCCCCCCCGCTCCCGATAAGGCATTCAGTTCCCAAGCTCTTAATAGACTTACTCTATATATGTAACACAGTTGATGATAAGCTCCAACCAACACAGACAGAACATGAAGTATTAATTTTTGTCAGCCCAGAACAAACACAAACAGATCATGAAGTATACAAAAAAAACTATATATTAGGCAGTGATGCTAAACACTTTATGATCTGAATAATTATTTCAATTTGTTGTATTTATTCTTGATTATATATCTATCATATCCTAGTTGGCACGGCACCCCAATGCAGCCCTAGTTATGGATAGTCTGTTCTGAGCCTATTGTTTTTTTATTTGTTTATGAAAGACAGTTGATAATAAGTTCAAAACTGCAGAAACAGAGCATGAAGTATGCAAAATTTGTAAGCTCCAAACAACAGAAAACCAGATTTTATAGTAACTGACGTTGGATGTGTATGTGTTGGGTACTCATCTAAACCTTTTGGTCTTTGAGTCTCTCAAATGCTTTGTTGGTGTAGGCCGTGATGCAAAACAGTTTATGATCTGAATATTTACTTCAAGATTGTTGTATTTATTCTTGATTACGGCACCCCAATGCAGCCCTAGGTATGAATAGTTGTTCTGAGCCTACTAGTTTTATTTAAACCACATGTTCAGTTTCTATTGTTCTGACACTATACCAAGTTTGAAACTTCATGGCAAGCTTCTGTTAGTCTTGAGCACACAAATTTTGGTACTTCGTGTCCATGTTGAAAGAGTTCATTTTATGTTTGTTCTGAGTGAACAAAATTTGATACTTCATCAATATGTTTCTGTTTGTTCTGGGCTTACTTCAAGTTGACAACATTGGATACTTAATGATCTGCACTCGACAAACTTGGATACTTCAAGTTCTGTTTTTGTTTGTTCTGAGATTAGAAATTTTGATACTTCATGATCTGTATCTGATTGTTTTGAGCTAACAACATTTGTATACATCATGCTATGTTTCTGTTAGTTCTGGACCGGCTAAAATTGATACTTCATGATCTGCCTGAGCTTGTTCTGGGCTGGTAAAATTTTTATACTTCATGCTCTATTTGTGTTTGATCTGGAATGGCAAAATTTGATACTTCGTGTTCAGTTTGTGTTAGCTCTAAGCATACAAATTTTGTCATACTTCATGCTCTGTCTGTGTTGTTTATGAGCATTACAAATTTTGCATACTACATGCTCTGTCTGTGTTGCTACTCAGCTTACAAATTTTGCATACTTCATGATCTGCCTGTGCTTGTTCTGGGCTGACAAAATTTTTATACTTCATGCTCTATTTGTGTTTGATCTGGAATGGCAAAAATTGCCACTTCATGTTGTCTCTGTGTTGGTTATGATCTTGCAAATTTTGCATACTACATGCTATGTCTGTGTTGCTTCTCAGCATACAAATTTTGCATACTTCATGATCTGTCTGTAGTCAGTTCTGGGCTGGCAAAATTTTTATACTTCGTGTTCTCTTTGGGTTTAATCTGGAATGGCAAAAATTGATACTTCATACTCTGTTTGTGTTGTTTCTGTGCTGGCAAATTTTGATAGTTCATGCTTTTTTGGTGTTGGTTCTGATCGAGGAGGAAAATTTAACACTTCATGATTTTTGAACTTCATGTTCAACCTCTGTTTTCCTCAGCCTAAATATTTACTTGAAATTTTTTTGCGTTCTGAACCGACTATCTGTTTTTATTTATTTTGTCTTCTCCATGTTCAATAATTTCAGTTTACTTTTGATTTCAGGTTGATTTCAGCATGAAGTGCATTTTGGAGCGATTGAAGACTGCAGTACGGGAAAATTTGATATTCGGAGCAAATTATCTAAATTTTGTCATGTACTTGAAATTTATTAAACAATGTACTATGCTGTAAATTATTATTTATGTTTCAGTTCTTTGTACAGTGTCAGATGTCAAGTACATTTCTTATGCTGTAGAGTTTTTGTGAACTATTACTTTGCAATTCTATGAAGATCCAATTTTTTCTTTGTACTCAGTTAATTATTGTCTTGATGTAATGATTGAAATTCTGTGTTTTTTGGGTGTATTACGCAGCATGGCGTATCCAATTGATTTTCATGCTCAGAAGTACCACAAACCAAGCATCATGTACCTAAATTTTGTAAGGTCTGAACTAAGACAGACAGAGCATGAAGTAACAAATTTTGTAAAGCTCAGAACTAACACAGGCAGATCATGAAGTATGCAAAATTTGTAAGCTGAGAAGCAACACAGACAGAGCATGTAGTATGCAAAATTTGCAAGATCATAACCAACACAGAGACAACATGAAGTGGCAATTTTTGCCATTCCAGATCAAACACAAATAGAGCATGAAGTATAAAAATTTTGTCAGCCCAGAACAAGCACAGGCAGAGCATGATCATGAATTGCAAAGTTGTACAAAGAAAAAATTGGATCTTCATAGAATTGCAAAGTAATAGTTCACAAAAACTCTACAGCATAAGAAATGTACTTGACATCTGACACTGTACAAAGAACTGAAACATAAATAATAATTTACAGCATAGTACATTGTTTAATAAATTTCAAGTACATGACAAAATTTAGATAATTTGCTTCGAATATCAAATTTTCCCGTACTGCAGTCTTCAATCGCTCCAAAATGCACTTCATGCTGAAATCAACCTGAAATCAAAAGTAAACTGAAATTATTGAACATGGAGAAGACAAAATAAATAAAAACAGATAGTCGGTTCAGAACGCAAAAAAATTTCAAGTAAATATTGTAGGCTCAGGAAAACAGAGGTTGAACATGAAGTTCAAAAATCATGAAGTGTTAAATTTTCCTCCTCGATCAGAACCAACACCAAAAAAGCATGAACTATCAAAATTTGCCAGCACAGAAACAACACAAACAGAGTATGAAGTATCAATTTTTGCCATTCCAGATTAAACCCAAAGAGAACACGAAGTATAAAAATTTTGCCAGCACAGAACTGACTACAGACAGATCATGAAGTATGCAAAATTTGTATGCTGAGAAGCAACACAGACATAGCATGTAGTATGCAAAATTTGCAAGATCATAACCAACACAGAGACAACATGAAGTGGCAATTTTTGCCATTCCAGATCAAACACAAATAGAGCATGAAGTATAAAAATTTTGTCAGCCCAGAACAAGCACAGGCAGATCATGAAGTATGCAAAATTTGTAAGCTGAGTAGCAACACAGACAGAGCATGTAGTATGCAAAATTTGTAATGCTCATAAACAACACAGACAGAGCATGAAGTATGACAAAATTTGTATGCTTAGAGCTAACACAAACTGAACATGAAGTATCAAATTTTGCCATTCCAGATCAAACACAAATAGAGCATGAAGTATAAAAATTTTACCAGCCCAGAACAAGCTCAGGCAGATCATGAAGTATCAATTTTAGCCGGTCCAGAACTAACAGAAACATAGCATGAAGTATACAAATGTTGTTAGCTCAGAACAATCAGATACAGATCATGAAGTATCAAAATTTCTAATCTCAGAACAAACAAAAACAGAACTTGAAGTATCCAAGTTTGTCGAGTGCAGATCATTAAGTATCCAATGTTGTCAACTTGAAGTAAGCCCAGAACAAACAGAAACATATTGATGAAGTATCAAATTTTGTTCACTCAGAACAAACATAAAATGAACTCTTTCAACATGGACACGAAGTACCAAAATTTGTGTGCTCAAGACTAACAGAAGCTTGCCATGAAGTTTCAAACTTGGTATAGTGTCAGAACAACAGAAACTGAACATGTGGTTTAAATAAAACTAGTAGGCTCAAAACACACTATTCATACCTAGGGCTGCATTGGGGTGCCGTGCCAACTAAGATATGATAGATATATAATCAAGAATAAATACAACAATCTTGAAGTAAATATTCAGATCATAAACTGTTTTGCATCACGGCCTACACCAACAAAGCATTTGAGAGACTCAAAGACCAAAAGGCTTAGATGAGTACCCAACACATACACATCCAACGTCAGTTACTATAAAATCTAGTTTTCTGTTGTTTGGAGCTTACAGATTTTGCATACTTCATGCTCTGTTTCTGCAGTTTTGAACTTATTATCAACTGTCTTTCATAAACAAATAAAAAAACAATAGGCTCAGAACAGACTATCCATAACTAGGGTTGCATTGGGGTGCCGTGCCAACTAGAATATGATAGATATATAATCAAGAATAAATACAACAAATTGAAATAATTATTCAGATCATAAAGTGTTTAGCATCACTGCCTAATATATAGTTTTTTTTGTATACTTCATGATCTGTTTATGTTTGTTCTGGGCTGACAAAAATTGATACTTCATGTTCTGTCTGTGTTGGTTGGAGCTTATCATCAACTGTGTTACATATATAGAGTAAGTCTATTAAGAGCTTGGGAAATGAATGCCTTATCGGGAGCGGGGGGGTTTTAGCTATTCCTTCGCGATTGTATGCGATGGAACGACTCATATTTGATACTGCTTATCTTCAGAATGTTTGGGGGTAAAAGGGGTAAAATCAAATAGCCCTATCTCTTATCTTCTCACAATCAATTAGCCAAGCTCACATAATAGACTTACTCATGAATATATATAGACTAAAGAAAACCAATAGGCTCAGAAAACACTAATCATAAGTAGGGCTGCATTGGAGTGCCGCGCCAACTAGGATATGATAGATATATAATCAAGAATACTTAGAAAATGATTGAAATAATTATTCAGATCATAAAGTGTTTTGCATCACTGCCTAAACCATTGTGAGTCATCGGTGCCAAAAATTTTGGTGAATTGAGTTAGTCTCAAAACTCAAAAATTGATACTTTCAAGCCTTCCTCTCTTCTCTCCCGCTCATACCCCAGATGTGTACTCAACTTTGAATAATTATCATGGCACACAATCAAGTACACTTCAAAACAATAATTTCAATGGCCCAAAATTTTGTAACCAACTAATATCCAAATCAATCTCATCATTACCTACAAACAAAACCGAAAGAAAATGCAAGAAATTAAACAGATATCATTAAAGCATTTATGAGAGTCAAATACTTCCCTCCGGAATATGAGAGAGGAACAACCCAATGAGCCGAGAAATCCAAACCGGCAGCCCTAAAATCGATCGCGTATACCACTTTTACCCCTCGACAGATCTGAAGATAAGCGAAGTCTGGATCCGATCGGTGGTAGGGATAGGGGTTTACACAGGTGAGGAAGAAAGAGAGCAGGAGAGAAGAGCGCTCGACTTCACTTCCTTATCGATTAGGGTTTCGAAGAGATCTTCGATTAGGGTTTCGAAGATGCCGATCTCTTCAGATAGGGTGAGAAGAGAAGAGAGGAATCCAAAGAGATCGTCTTTGAACTTCGAGAGCGGGAATCGATAGCGGGAGAGGGCGATTAGGGTTTGGAACGAGAGAGAGTGGGAGAGAAGAGAGGAAGGCTTAATCGATAAGGAAGATTAGAGATAAGGGGTATACTCAGTCGAATGAGTATACCCCTTTTACCCCTCTGCTAATCTGAAGAAAAGGCGAAGACGATCTCAGCCGTCCGATCGTGATCAAGATCGATCAGATGGCTGAGCTTCCCAGCTCCCGATAAGGCATTCAGCTTCTGAGCTCTTAATAGACTTACTCTCTCTCTCTCTCTCTCTCTCTATCTCTCTATCTATCTATCTCTATATATATATATATATATATATATATATATATATATAGTCCCAACTTGGCCAGTTTCCACATAGAGATTGTTATAATTTTTCTAGGTTCTGTCTTAAGGAACCTGCCTCTACATAGTAACAATTATATGTATATTGCAAAAAAAATAAAAATAAAAATAATCAATAATACATTAAAGGTTTAAGAAGACATAAAATACTTATCTAAAAGTTGTTTGGGACAATGAATTATATTTTATAATTGTTACCACATCTCTGAACTTGTAGGTATGTATTAACTCACTATCATGGACACCTTCTAGTTAAAGATAAAATATTTATAGTTTCTCAAGTATGTTTAGAGCTTTTTGGCACTAATTTTATGTATTTCCATACTATCATCCTCAGTATTATCTCCTTCCTATCTTGTCTAATTGTAGCAACGATTTCTTCTTCAGTTAAAGCATACACGACTTGTTGCTCATTTGGATGATTAAGGAAGACATTAATATCCATTCGAATAGTGTAGAGAAGTTGTCGAATTTGATCACTCAATTCTGTAATGACTCTTTGAATCTCCTCATCAACTTCTTTTCTAACATGCAATTCATCGACATCGAGGATCTAATTTTGCAGTGCTTAAAACAATTGGCAATTGTCTATGGCTTTTCATCAATTGACCATGAAGCAACTGCATCTACAATTTCATCAAAGACACTTATCTTTGGTGGTTCCAAGAAATGATCTTCTATCTGTTTCAAAAGTAGGCGATTAAATTGTTGACTATAACAACCTTTGAAATTTCTAATGATGTTTGCATCACATGACTAGATTTTGGAGGTGCTATTTGGTGGTAGGAACATAACAGTTGTGTGATGAAGTGGGGGAATATTCTCTTTTTTGTCATGTGCGGTACAATTATCCATGATAAGCAAGACATTTCTATCCAAATGACTATCAAACAACTTAAGTCATTCCATAAAAAACAAAGATGTCATCCATGCATTTGAATTTGCTCAATTCTTACAGTTGAGATTATCACAGTTAACAGTCTTATAGTATCTTGGATTGAGAAACTTACCGATGACCTGAGCAATCGCCATTGCGACAAATAAAAATTTTAATCCTCTCTTTATTTTACTTTTAGCCCTCCAACCGCTTTGTTGCAAGAGATTTATCGGCTTGCATTCGATAAAATTAGCCAGTTTCATGCATATTGTAAGCCCATTTGTCTAATTCCTCTTATTGGTGGGAAACTAGCATCAATTTTTTTCATATCAACTAAAACACTCTCCCCAAAACAACGAAAGGAATGAACTGCATGTCATTGCTTGAACTTTTTGAATTATCTATTTGAAAATTCAAATAAGGTAGCTTCGGGATATAGATGTCTTAGAAAAATATTTCTCCTCTTTTGCAATTCACCACTCATATTGACATGCTCTTGATGGCATACAAACCATTCATAGATTGCATACTCCATTGCTAGGTACTTTACCATCTTTGAACGTTTTGCATTTGGGTTCAACAATACTTCTTCTTGACGGAGGCTAGCTAATCATTTGAGTGTCTTAGATATTGTTGCTTGTGATACCTTAAGACCATGAGTATCTTCTAAAAACTTCACAAGATCTTTTTACTTCCCGTTAAGGTTTGATTCTTTCATTTCACACAACTCATCATGAATATTTTTAGTTGAGTGAGTTCGTATATTAACTTTGGGTGGCAAGGTTGATTTGCTAGAGGAAGAAGGAAAGGTATCGCTTGAATTGATTGATGATTGCAAGGGTTGTGTTAGACAATGTATCTATGGAATTTACTGTCACATCCCCAAATTTTCACCCATTTTTTTAAAACACTTTCTTACTAGAATAATATTCATAGATTTTAATTAAAATTTTGGCAGAGTCTCTCTTGAAATATTAGCCCTTTCACAGTGATTCCTTACGGAATTCTGCTAACAATTTAATATATCACAACACAGGCGTTTATAACTAATCCTCCCCAGGCCAATCCAAGCAATCGCACACATGCATCATATATATAAGACTATGGGGGCATAACTCACCATAATATGCAAGATACAAATTAAAAACCCAAAATTTGTTTCAAAACATAATAGATTTTTAGAAAAACCTTAGAAAAACATTCAAAAACCAAAACATAGAACCCAATACTCCACAACGAGACGGGTACGGGTTTTTCATACATCATCACATCACTATCTATCATCATCTCTTACATTTATACACATAATCTTCCAAAATACATCTTATACAAATATTACCATATGTCCCCATTCTACTTGACTTAGTGTAACAAAGTATATAATAAATACATATATCACCAACTCTACTACAAGGAAAGTATAACTACAAAGCCAAATACTACTAAGGTATCTCACCTCGCTAATATCCAAACCTGCAAAAAGAGTTAAGGATGTCCACCCTTAGGGAGGGGCTCCTCTAACCCCTAAAAATAACAGGGGTCAGCCATAACTGGTGTGAGTTTAATCTACTAGGTTAGTAAATAAAATAAATAATATGAAAGAAATTGAAAGAACTTATGAACATAATGATAATTAAATTTAACCTAAAGTTAAACACATAAACATCGTAAAAGTGAATTTGCACAAAAGAAATCTTTCGAATCTTCAACCAATCTATATATCCATATCCACTCACTCTACCTTGAAGTTGTGTCTCGGCAGGTAGTTCCCACCATTTCCACCGAAATGGCAGTCGAGTAGTTCATCGACACCATTCCAAGACATATCATACTCATATTATATTTTGCTTTTACTTTAATATTCATTCTTATCTCGTATTATCTCATACTACATTAATATTTAGTATCGTTCCACAATTTTATACTACATTAATATTCATTCACATCACATAACATCACATTCATGCATTCCTTTACCATGTTCACATTCATTCAATCTCATAACATCACATACATTCGATCTTTTACTATATTCACATTCATTCTTCTCTCATAATATCTCATAATACATTAACACTCGTTCTCATCTTATAATACAATTTATTTTCCTTTTATTCTTATTTCACCATACTGCTTACATTAATTCTCATTCTCATTTTATCATATGTTTTGCTTTATATTTCATTCTCATCTCATCATGCACTTACTTATTATTCTTATTTAATAATGTACCTTACTTTCATATTCATTCAAATCTCATATTACAACCTACTTTAACATTCATTCTCATCTGATAATACACCACACCCCAAATACAGTTGGTAATAATCATTGCACCCCAAGTCGATAACTTGGGTAATATGACATCACACTTCAAGCTGATAGCTTGGGTATTACTTTATTTTATTTATCTCATCTTCATTTTACAGCGTACTTTTCATCTCACAATACAACTATCATATCAACATCCCACCGATCCATCTTGGAGTTGTACCTAGGCGGGTAGTTCCCACCATTTCCAAAGAAATAGAGGCCGAGTAGTTCCTCGACACAATTCCAAGGAGTACCAACTCATACCGTATCATGTTTTTATTGTAATAGCCATTCTCATCACATAATATCACTTACTTTACTTTTCATTCTCATAATACATCTTATTTTACTTTTTATTCTTATAATACACTTTCTTCACTTTTCATTCTTATAATACATAACACATTTTCTTTACTTTTCATTCTCATTCTCATAATACACTTTCATTCTCATTCACATGCATAACACAATTGTTTTACTTTTCATTCTCATTCTCATACACAATTTCTTTACTTTTCATATTCATTACTTAACACAAATTCTTACTTTTCATATTTATTCACATAACACGATTTCTTTACTTGTATGCATTCTCATAACACATTTTTCTTACTTTTCATGCTCATGCTCGGAACATACTTTTTTTACCTTTTCATTCTCATTTCATATTATACATTTTCTTTACTTTCTCTTTCTCATTTAATATCATACACTTTGATTACTTTTTCATTTTCATTTCATATTTACCTATTTTATTAATTTTTCGACAAGTGCCCACATCATCACATATCATACATACACATACGTATATCAATATCAGCATAGCTCCTCAAATATAAATATTACAACCTCGTATTATATATATATATATATATATATATATATATATATATATATATATATATATATATAAAAGCATCAACACACTCCCATACATGTATATTAATTTCTTACACCCCATAATTTATTCCGTATCAAATTGATAAATTTCTACACTCAATACGCTTGACACATCACACACGGCAAACCATAATTTAAAATTTTCATAGCATATCATGTACTTAAAATAAAAGAAATCATACTCACCTGAGGAAATGCGAAGACCGGCTGTATAAGCTCTCTGCTATTTTCCCCAAACTCACTTTTTCTTCCTATTATCATATTTTAACACTGATTAGGGCTGAAGATATTCAAATCACTCACAAATAACAATTAAAATCATTCTAATTTTCAGAGGCATTTCATCGAACGCCGGGCGTGCACACGATACATTCGCACTTTTCTGGTTTACCTAACTCGGTTTTATGTCCATAAAATCTCCCAAAATTTTATTCTAAACTATTTTCCATAACTTACGGGAATTTCTACTATCAATTTGCATCAATTACTGCTCCTATTATCTTTAAATTACTAAGCCAATACCCTAATTATTTTTCAATTTAATTTCTATCTCCTAAATACAAAATCTATCACTTCTAATATAAAGAAAGTCGCCTATTCTCCTGACTACATCATTTCACAGCTAAAAATTTGCAAATCGTATAATCACATACAATTTAAATAAAATCCAACTCACCGTACAATTGATGATTTCAAAAACCAACACCATAGCGTTGAAGAGCACTCTTCAATTAGCCAAACACACAAGAAATTATTTGGAGATAGGTGGAAATTGGATGAGATTTGAAAACCCGAATTGAAGAAAATGAAGAAAAGAAAAAAGAGGGGGCGTCGGATTGAGGCTAAGCGATTAGGACGAAATGAGATGGAGGAGGGGGAAGGGGGAAATAAAAGGAAAATTTTGTTATAAATCCCTCCTAACCAAACATTTATTATAAGGCCCTCCTAATTCGTTATCTGCTATAAATTCATATAAAAATCACTCCACCATATTCTAAGAGCATCCACAATCGTTTGCTAAAAAATATGGCAAAATGGAAAATGAAAATAGCAATATGAGAATTTTAATGCAACGATGATTTGCTAAAATTTGAGAAAGACGTTACATGTTGTTTCGTCCATTTTTTCGCTTCTTTTTACAGTTAATTAATTGATTATTAGATATTAAAATAGGTTAGTTAAATAAATTAAATAATAAAATATTTCCTAACCTACTTAATTATACACTAACCTAATCTTGTCTTTGGGCTGGACAGGACATGTTGTCCCGTCCAAGCCAAAAAAGTTTGAAACGGGACAACACGTCATGTTTGAGTGATTTTTGATTTTTGATTTTTGATATATTTTTTTTGTTCAGATGGTACATGTTGTACCGTCTGATCATTATATTTATATATTAAAAAAAAGCTCTGACGAAACAACATGTTTCGTCTGATCCCATTAAAAAAAAATAGGGACGGAACAACCCCTACAATTTGAGAATCGCCAGATCGTTTCTCAAATATGAGAAGCGACTGACCGTAGCGATTTTGCCACAATATGGCAAAATAGCAAACGACTGCAGGCCATCAAATCTCAAAATATGAGAAAATGGCAAATATAGCAAACGATTGTGGATGCTCTAAGTAACTTCAGAATATAAAGAAAAATAAATTGCATATTTATGCACAATAATCATAATAATCAAAACAATTACTCAAAAGATAAATATATAAACGAATAATTTGATGTTATAAAATAAACAAATGTTACATTTACATTGAAAAAATATATTAAATATAATGTATCTATATATATATATATATGGGGATCTTCGATTGCAAATGAATGTAGTGTGCAAACGTGTGTAAACAACCTATGAAGCATGAATCTGTTGTTTGAAACAACAGCTTCATTATACTCCACGCCGTTGTTTCAAACAACAGCTTCAGTGGTTTGCACGCATTTGCACGCTACAGTACGTTTGCAACCGAAGATTCCACATATATATATATATACACACACAAAATGAATTATTTTTATCCATGATTGATTATAAGATGAAATATTGAATTAAATAGTATCAAACCACACACCTATTCAAGATGTACCCTGCAAGGAGCCAAACAATTTCGATTCAAATAATTAATTAACTAAAGAGTTAAGAAAATGACAATAATGAAAAAAAACATTTAACATACTACAAAATATTAATAACGCACATTATGATATAAAAAAAGTGTGTGTGTTGGGAAAAAAAACATTAACATACTACAAAATATTAATAACGAACATTATGATATAAAAAACAGAGAGTGTGTGTGTGGGGTTTGGGGGGGGGGGGGGGGGGGGGGGGGGGGGGGGGAAGCGAGGGAGGGGAATACCTCTAGTTTTAAGTATCTCCAGAAGTAAAGCACATAAAAATAATTGAATCTTCTTCACATAGCCAAAATCCTTATCATAATTCTTCTCACAACAAGATAAGATAAATGAATAATTAAAATATATATATATAAATGATGAAGTACTCTGTCATAGGAGTAAGAAATGGTGAAAATTTTGGTGATAGAATAGATGAATACGTTAACGTAACATAAACCTTTTCATTCTTTATCATTTCTCATTATTATATATAGGTGAATAAGAGTATTTTTAATTAGAGGTTTTATTTTGAAAGGTAACATTTTTTATAGGAAAAGGGTGGAATATAGCCACCCTGTTTTATTAATTAAAAATTAACAAAATAAACCCAGAGTACTGGGCTAAAGTACAAACTACAAACAGGAAATAAAACATGATGCAACATGACCCGTACAGACAACAAGAGATTCCTCCAACAAATCCTAGATGGTGGGCCGACAAATTGATAGTTTTCACCACTATCAAGGAGGTCTCATCATTGCATCTCCTCTAAACTTTAAGGAACCCCATCTTGGGCTCAATCATAGTGCTTGGCCCATCATAATTGTTAGTATGTCAGTTTAACTTCGTGCCCTGCTTCCACAAGGCACACACCCACCTGAAGCGAGGCAGGCAGCACTGAACCCAGCCTTCTCTTCCTCTCCTCCCACAATCGCACAAACATCACACTCAACCCAACCAAATCACAGTCAAACAAATTACAACTAACTGAAGCATCACCCTCATCTTGCCACAACGAGTGGTGGCATTGGACATTAGGTTCAATGTGAGGGCATACTGGCGGAGCTGCCTTGAAGACTGTGGCCGTCAGGCGAAGGAGCTTGAATTCTGCTGCCGCCCATCTTAATCACTCCTCAACAAAACTGTGTTCAAACTCTAGCCACTTTCTTCGGCTCCGCAATCATCACAAACCCCAACTTCTTCACACAATCAACCGGCACCTCGTAATCCAAATATTAGCTGCAGATTGCTGTGTTTGGCAACAATGGCGCAGACATGGTGGCTGCGGCAATGGCACCGTTCCCGATGCAGAAGAGGAGGCCAACGATGACGATGAGGAGGCACGGTACTCGATAGAGGCGGCGAGGGCAACGGTGATAACTAGGAGCAGATGGTCGCGCCCTCGAAGTGACGACGGAAAGGGGTTGGGGCGGGGGACCTGACATTAATGGTCGAACGGCAAAGCGACTTGTCATCGCTCCATCGAAGCGACATGAGGGATATCGAGAAGCACCTCTCGTTTACACTCGATCGAAAGAGCAGCTTGAGGGACGATGCGATGAGCTCGACAGGAAGGAGTGGCGGCGGTAGTAGGGAGGCGTGAGAAAAGGGAGGGACGACGGCAGAGGGGGGTGACGAACCCCAGCCGCAACCCCCACAGCTTAGATCTAGGGTTTGAGGTTGTTGGGTATTTTTTTTGGGAGAGTTTTTCTCTCTAGAGAAACTCTAGAAAATGGTGGCTTTGGAAAGGTAACATTTACCATTTGAAATTCCATGATAGTAATTTTAACTAATTTATAGGTGGCAAGTGGAATGATACATGGAAAAAGAACTACATAGTGTCATGTGACATTACCTTGGATACAAACTTCTGAAGATATACAATATGTATTATATTTTGTATTTCTCTCTCTATGTGGAGATTTGTTACCGTACTAAGCCACTTTTTGAAACTATTTGCAAAAGTAGAACAATTTCCAAACTATTTAAAATATTGAGCTAGTCGTTGCCACATCAGCAGCGATCGCTGTTCCCATCAGCTTCCTCTTCCTTTCTAATATCGCTAATGGGAATAGCGGGAGCTCGTATAATTTTTTGAAACTTTTGTTTGTTGTCGCTATTCCCATTAACGACTACAACAAATGTGAAGTCACTAATGGGAATAACTACCTTATTTGCATCATATTGAGACACTTTGCCGATTCCACAGAGCTATTGGTCTTTAAAAAAAAAAACTAAACAAAATTTTAAACTGAGGTCGCTAGTGAGAATAGTGACCTCAATATACTATGGTCGATGTTCCCACTAGCGACCACAAATGGGATCCGACTGCTAATAAAAGGTCGGACTCCCACACTTTCTCTTTCTCCACTTCATTTTATTTCTTCTTCTTCTCCAACTCCAACTCCGAAGACCCAAAAATCTCATAACCCTAGCATTCACAGTTCCACATTTCCATCCTCCTCCTAATTCGAAATTCCAAAACCCTAGCTCAATTTTCAAAACCTTAGCTCCTCCACCTGTTCACATCCTCGATCTTTTATAACATTGGAGTTTGTTCCATGGGGAGATTGTTTCATTATCGAGGGTTATATCTGTGAATGTTGGGTATAAATTGAATGCGTGTTAGAGGAAAAGATAAATATCCAAAATATCGGAATTGCATTATTGCATGTTTGAATATGTATTAACGAAAATAGCTAAGGTGTTCTGAACGATTGATTCATAAGAATTCACATAGGTTTTCCTACTTCATATTTGGTTGCTTAATATTAGTGTAATTATGTTATGTTTGTGATTGGATAATGAACCACAAATTCGTTCCTTCATGTATAGGTATGAACTATAAAATTCCAATTTGGTTATATTATGAGGGAGAAATACTTCGATACCCAAAGCTAGGAGCTTGTTATAGAGGTGTTGAACCGAAAAAAGTTTAGGCCCATTATAATATCACAAAGAAAGAACAAGTAGAGAAGATCTACGAATTAACTAACTGGGATATAGGTGAATGGAGTTTTAAAATCCTACCTTGGTGTGCAGCTGGAAAAGGCGAAGAACAATATTTCATGGTGATGCCTATAGTTGATGATGATGCTCTTGTTGCCAAGATTGCGAGACACTTGATCTGAACTTTAGTTGGACTGCACTGGAGTTATATGTAGAGCAAATCAAGATTCATAATGGTCAGCCACATGTTATTCCTGAGTCAAGCCCTATACGTGAAGTGCCGGCTTCTGAGATGAGTCCCAATCATTCTCTTGAATCGCATACAAGATTGTCGCCTCCACGTGAAGACATATCATAATTCCAACATGACCAAACCCCACATAATATGAGTTGCCATATCCTTCTAGTTTGATACGTGCTTGATGCGGTTTGTTTTTGGGGGATGGCTGCACCAGGTGTGAGTTCTTCTCGATTTGTATTTTTACGGAAGCTTCGGTACGGATGGTACACCCGACCTTCAACCGAGGGAACGGCTCGGGAGTAGGCAGGAGTGAGGTGGAGATCGGATGCTCGGCTCAAATCTGGAGGCTCGGATCCAGAGGACTCGTGTACCTGCACTCGGTTTAGAAACATCGAGGTTGGTTCCGGTGGTAGACCCTCCGATGATCTAGTCAGTCACTGAAGAGTAACAGTAACTAGGATTTTAGAGGGGAAAGATTGATTACCTGTTGAAGGGGTAGAGGGCCTGGTATTTATAGGCAAAGCCAATCGGGTCTGGACCCATTTAGGACCGGGTCTGGACCCGGTTGTCTATGGGCCTGACGTGGTGGAAGCCCAAGTGGTTTTAGGGCTGACGTGGCAGATCTGGATGATTGGGGGTGAACGCCTTTTGAGGGGACCTTATGGCCCGGAGGGGGCCACGTCATCTGACCCATATCAGGAGCCCCCCACTCCTAGAGGGCTGGGTAATCCAGCCGTGTAGGAGTGGTTTTTTGCCTCTGCAGGAAGAGCAGGTTGATGTGTACGGCGAAGAATGGGAACCATATTTCCCAGAAGAGATCAGTGGGGTAGGATGAAGAGATCCTCTCTTGAAGTCACGTGGATCATCAGAGCTCAGCTGACCGACCATCGATGGTCGGTGGGTGAGACCCTTGCTGGTTGGAAAAGCAAGGGGAGTGTCGAGACTGTGGAAGAGGATGCCTTCTCGATGAGCGTGGAGGGTCGGCAGGCGAGCCCCTCACTAGTTGAAAAAGCAAGGGGACGTCAAGGTACGGTTCAGTAGGAGCCCGCCTTGCCGATCGTGGAGGGTGGGGAGACGAGTCCCCTTACTTGTTGGAAAAGCAAGGGGGCGTCGAGGTTCTGTTGAGTAGGGGCCAGCTTGCCGAGCATCGAGCATCGAGCCCGGGGTTCCGAGCCTGCAGGGCTGAGCCCGGAGTGCCGAGCACGGAGTGCCAAGCCCGGAGAGCCGAGCCCGGAATGCCGAGCCAGGAGAGCTGAGCCCGGAGGGCCGAGCCTGGCCAAAACTATGAGAAAGCCAGAAGGTGGCTAGGAGTCAGTGCCGAGCGCCGAGCCTGGAGTGCCGAGCCTGGGCAAGACTGTGAGAAAGCCAGCAGGTGGTTAGGAGTCAGCACCGAGTGTCGAGCCCAGAGTGCCGAGCCTGGGCAAGACTGTGAGAAAGCCAGCAGGTGGCTAGGAGTCAGCGCCGAGCGCCGAGCCCGAAGTGCCGAGCCTGGAGGGCCGAGCCTGGGCAAGACTGTAAGACAACCAGTAGGTAGCTAGGAGTCAGTGCCGAGCACCGAGTCTGGAGAGCCTAGCCTGGGCAAGACTATGAGATAGCCAGGAGGTGGCTACGAGTCAGCACCGAGCGTCGAGCCCGGAGTGCCGAGCCTGGGCAAGACCGTGAGAAAGCCAGCAAGTGGCTAGGAGTCAGTACCGAGCGTCGAGCCCAGAGTGCCGAGCCTGGAGGGCCGAGCCTGGGCAAGACTGTGAGAAAGCCAGCAGGTGGCTAGAAGTCAATGCCGAGCGCCGAGTCCGGAGTGCCGAGCCTGGAGGGCCGAGTCTGTGCAAGACTGTGAGATAGCCAGTAGGTGGCTAGGAGTCAGTGCCGAGCGTCGAGCCCGGAGTGCCGAGCCTGAAGGGATGAGCCTGGGCAAGACTGTAAGAAAGCCAGCAGGTGGCTAGGAGTCACTGCCGAGCGCCGAGCCTGGAGGGCCGAGACTTGGCAAGACTGTGAGATAGCCAGAAGTTGGCTAGGTGTCAGTACCGAGTGCCGAGCCTGGAAGGTCAAGCCAGGGCAAGACTATGAGATAGCTAGGAGGTGGCTAGGAATCAGTGCCGAGCGCCGAGCCCGAAGTGTTAAGCCTGGAGGGCCGAGCCTGGACAAGACTGTGAGAAAGCCAGTAGGTGGTAAGGAGTCAGCGCCGAGCGTCGAACCCGGAGTGCCGAGCTTGGAGGGCCGAACATGGGAAAGACTATGCGAAAGCCAGTAGGTGGCTAGGAGTCAGTGCCGAGCGCCGAGCCTGAAGGACCAAGCCTGGAGGGCCGAGCCTGGACAAGACTGTGAGATAGCCAGTAGGTGGCTAGGAGTCAGTGCTGAGCGCCGAGCGCCGAGCCCGGAGTGCCAAGCCTGGAGGGCTGAGCCTGGCAAGACTGTGAGATAGCCAGGAGGTGGCTAGGAGTCAGTGCCGAGCACCGAGCCCAGAGTGTCGAGCCTGGGCAAGACTGTGAGATAGCTAGGAGGTGGCTAGGAGTCAGTGCCGAGCCTGAAGGGCCGAACTTGGGCAAGACTGTGAGATAGCCAGTATATGGCTAGGAGTCAGTGCCGAGCGTCATGTCCGGAGTGCAGAGCCTGGAGGGCCGAGTCTGGGCAAGACTGTGAGATAGCCAGTATGTGGCTAGGAGTCAGTGCCGAGCGTCGAGCCCAGAGTGCCGAGCCTGAGGGCCGAGCCTGGACAAGACTGTGAGAAAGCTAGTAGGTGGCTAGGAGTCGGTGCTGAGCGCCGAGCTTGGAAGGCCGAGCCTGGGCAAGACTGTGAGATAGCCAGGAGTTGGCTAGGTGTCAGTACCGAGCGGGAGCCCGGTGTGCCGAGCCTGGAGGGTCGAGCCTGGGCAAAAACGTTAGATAGCCAGGAGGTGGCTAGGTGTCAGTGCCGAGCATCGAGCTCGGAGTGCCGAGCCTAGAGGGCTGAGCCTAGACAAGACTGTGAGAAAGCCAGCAGGTGGCTAGGAGTTAGTGCTAATCGTCGAGCCCGGAGTGCTGAGCCTGGGCAAGACTGTGAGAAAGCCAACAGCTGGCTAGGAGTAAGTGCCGAGTGCCGAGCGTCGAGCTTGGAGGGCCGAGCCTGAAGGGCTGAACCTGGGCAAGACTGTGAGATAGCCAGGAGGTTGCTAGGAGTTAGTGATGAGCGTTGAGCCCGGAGTGCCTAGCCTGGAGGGCCGAGCCTGTGCAGGACTGTGAGATAGCTAGGAGGTGGCTAGGAGTCAGTGCCGAGCACCGAGCCGGGAGGGCCGAGCCAGGGCAAGACTATAAGATAGCCAGTAGGTGGCAAGGAGTCAGTGCCGAGTGCCGAGCCCGGAGGGCCAAGCCTAGGCAAGACTGTGAGAAAGCCAGCAGGTGGCTAGGAGTCAGTGCTGAGTGCCGAGCCTGGAGGGCCGAGTCTGGAAGGCCGTGCCTGGGCAAGACTGTGAGATAGCCAGTAGCTGGCTAGGAGTCAGTGTCGAGCACCGAGCCCGGAGTGCCGAGCCTGGGCAAGATTATGAGATAGCCAGTAGGTGGCTAGGAGTCAGTACTGAGCCCCGAGTCCAGAGTGCCGAGCCTGGAGGGCCAAGCATGGGAAAGACTTTAAGATAGCCAGTAGGTGGCTAGGAGTCAGTGTCGAGCACCGAGCGCCGACCCTGGAGTGCCGAGCCTGGAGGGCCGAGCCTGGGCAAGAATGTGAGATAGCTAGGAGGTTGCTAGGAGTCAGTACCGAGCATCGAGCCCGAAGTGCCGAGCCTGGACAAGACTGTGAGATAGCCAGGAGGTGCCTAGGAGTCAGTGCCAAGTGCCAAGCCCGAAGTGCCTAGCCTGGGCAAGATTGTGAGATAGCCAGTAGGTGGCTAGGAGTCAGTACCGAGAGCCGAGTCCGGAGTGCCGAGTCCGGAGTGCCGAGCCTGGAAGGCTGAGTCTGGGTAAGACTATAAGATAGCCAGTATGTGGCTAGGATTCAGGACCGAGCATCGAGTCCGGAGTGCCGAGTCTGGATGGTCGAGCCTAGGCAAGACTGAGAAAGCAATCAGGTTGCTAGGAGTCAGCGTCGAGTCCGGAGTGCCGAGCCTGGAGTGCCGAGCCTGAGCAAGACTGTAAGATAGCCAGTAGGTGGCTAGGAGTCAGTGTCGAGCACCGAGCCCGGAGTGCTGAGCCTGAAGGACCGAGCCTGGGCAAGACTGTGAGAAAGCCAGCAGGTGGCTAGGAATCAGCACCGAGCATCGAGCCCAGAGTGTCGAGCCTGGAGGGCCGAGCCTGGGCAAGACTGTAAGAAAGCCAGTAGGTGGCTAGGAGTCAGTGCCGAGCACCAAGCCTGGTGGGCCGAGCCTGGGCAAGACTGTGAGATAGCCAGTAGGTGGCTTGGAGTCAGTGCCGAGCGCCGAGCCCGGAGTACCGAGCCTGGAGGGCTGGGCCTGGGCAAGACTGCGAGATAGCCAGTAGGTGGCTAGGAGTCAATGCTGAGCATCGAACCCGGAGTGTCGTGCCTGGACGGCCGAGCCTGGGCAAGACTTTGAGAAAGCCAGTAGGTGGCTAGGAGTCAATGCCGAGCGCCGAGCCCGGAGTGCCGTGCCTGGGCAAGACTGTAAGAAAGCCAGCAAGTGGCTAGGAGTCAGCACCGAGCGTCGAGTCCGGAGTGCTGAGCCTGGAGGGCTGAGACTGGGCAAGACTGTGAGAAAGCCAGTAGGTGGCTAGGGGTCAGTGTCGAGCGCCGAGCCTGGAGGGCCGAGCCTGGGCAAGACTGTGAGATAGCCAATAGGTGGCTAGGAGTCAGTGCCGAGCGCCGAGTCCGGAGTGCCGAGCCTGGAGGGCTGAGCCTGGGCAAGACTGCCAGTAGGTAGCTAGGAGTCAGTGCCGAGCGCCGAGCCCAGAGGGACTGAGCTTGGAGGGCCGGGAGACAAGCCCCCTCACTTGTCGGAAAAGCAAGGGGACGTCGAGATCCTATTGAGTAGGGGGTCTTCTTGCTGAGAAAGCTCAGGGCTGGCTTGGAATCACTATCGAGTGTCGAGCCTTAAGTTCAAAGAGAACTGAAGAGTGGCTCGGGATCCAATCCGAGCGTCGAGCCCCAAGCTTGTTGAAAAAGCGTATGACTCAAAAAGGAACATCTGGGAGTGGCTCGGGATGCCATCCGAGCGTCGAGCCCCAAGTTCCGAAGAGAACAGAAGAGTTGCTCAGAATTCAATCCGAGCATCGAGCCTCAAGCTTGTTGAAAAAGCCTAAGACTCAAAAAGGAACATCTGGAAGTGGCTCGGGATGCCATCCGAGCGTCGAGCACCAAGTTCCAAAGAGAACTGAAGAGTGGCTCGGGATCCAATCCGAGCATCGAGCCCCAAGTTCCAAAGAGAACTGAAGAGTGGCTCGGGATCCAATCCGAGCATCGAGCCCCAAGCTTGTCGGAAAAGTCTAAGACTCAAAAAGGAACATCTGGGAGTGGCTCAGGCTGCCATCCAAGCATCGAGCCCCAAGTTCCAAGGAGAACTGAAGAGTGGCTCAGGATTCAATCCGAGCGTCGAGCCTCAAGCTTGTTGGAAAAGCCTAAGACTCAAAAAGGAACATCTAGAAGTGGCTTGAGATGCCATCCGAGTGTCGAGCCCCAAGTTCCAAAGAGAACAGAAGAGTGGCTCGGGATCCAATCTGAGCGTCGAGCCCCAAGCATGTTGGAAAAGCCTAAGACTCAAAAAGGAACTTCTGGCAGTGGCTCGGGTTGACATTCGAGCGTCAAGCCCCAAGTTCCAAAGAGAACTGAAGAGTGGCTCGGGATCCAATCCGAGCATCGAGCCCCAAGTTTGTTGGAAAAGCCTAAGACTCAAAAAGGAACATCTGGGAGTGGCTCGGGATGACATCCGAGCGTCGAGGTAATCCCCTTCTCCGGGTTGTTCGTGGGTGAGAGGTGGGTCGACCGGCGCTCCAGATATAGAATCATGGCCGAGAGTCTCAGAACGGTGGCTCCCCTGCCACCCGCTAATAATTCGGGGTTTCGGTTCTGAGGCTGCTAACCCCGAGTTGTCAGTGGGTAAGAGGTGGGCTGACCCGAGGTTCGGAACTCGGGGTGCGTGCCGAAGGCAAGCGCCCTAAATCTAGAAACGAAATTTTTACATCTGGTGCGGCATGAGTGTAGTTAAGGGTCGCCGCCAAGCGTGCAGGTCACCGGGCTTGAAAAAGCCAGGGCCTTGCTCGAGGTCGATGCCTAACCCCCATACAAAGAGAGGTCGTTATGGGCATGGTCGGAGAACATCACCGAGCGTACAGGTCACAGGGCTTGAAGAAGCCAAGGCTTTGCTTGAGGTCGATGTTGAGCCCCCATAATTCGTTCTCAGGTAGACGGTGTGGGTGTAGCCGGAGAACATCGCCGAGCATAAAGGTCAAGCAGCTTTGAAGAAAAACCATGGCCTTGCTCGAGGTCGATGCCGAGCCCCCATATTGGAGAGAAGCCGTTATGAGCGTGGCTGGAAAACATCACTGAGCATACAAGTCGCAGGGCTTGAAGAAGCCAAGGCCTTGCTTCGAGGTCGATGCTAAGCCTCCATAATTCGTTCTCAGGTAGACGGTGCGGGTGTAGCCGGAGAACATCGCCGAGCGTAAAGGTCAAGCAGCTTTGAAGAAAAACCACGACCTTGCTCGAGGTCGATGTCGAGTCCCCATACCGGGGAGAAGCCGTTGTGAGTGTGGCCGAAGAACATCGCCGAGTGTACAGGTCGCAGGGCTTGAAGAATCCAAGGCCTTGCTCGAAGTCGATGCCGAGCCCCTATAATTCGTTCTCAGGTAGACGGTGCGGGTGTAGCCGGAGAACATCGCCGAGCGCAAAGGTCAAGCAGCTTTGAAGAAAAACCACGGCCTTGCTCGGGGTTGATGCCGAGCCCCCATACCGGAAAGAAGTCATTATGAGCATGGCCGGAGAATGTCGCTGAGCGTACAAGTCATAGGGCTTGAAGAAGCCAAGGCCTTGCTCGAGGTCAATGCCGTGCCCCCATAATTCGTTCTCAGGTAGACGGCATGGGCGTAGCCAAAGGTCATCGCTAAGCGCATTGGTAGCATGGCTTAGCCGAGACCCTGCTTGAGATCAATGCCGAGCCACCATGCCAAGAGTAGTTTTTGTGGTTCGCGGAGCCATCCGAGCGCCAAGCCTCAAGCGGAATTGAGGAAATTTTTGTGGCTCGCGGTGCCATCCGCGCTCGAGTGCCAAGCTTGTGAGAGAAGTTTTTTGGGGCTTGCGGTTCCTTCCGAAGGCCGAGCCCGCGACTTGTTTTAGGAAGCTAATACGAAGTTAAAGCTTGTTTTAAGAAAGCGGGCATAATTACAATATGTTTTGACTTTACAAAACAAGGCGTCGAGCCCCAAGCCTATCCGAGCATCGAGCCCCAAGCTTGTTGGAAAAGCCTAGCGGGGCTCGCGATTTCAACCAAGTGCTGAGCCCCCCGAGCTTGGTGAAAGCTAGGGTGTGGCTCGATGTCAATGCCGAGCGCCGAGCCTGGACAATACTGCGGGAAAACCAATCGGGTGGTTTGGAGTCAATGCTAAGGGCCGAGCCCCGCATATTTAAGAGAAGTCTTCTATAATGAGAAGTTTGAACTGAGCGGCAAGGGTTTGAGGGGCTGAGAAGTCTCTCGTATTGTGAAGTCCGAGCCGAGCGACAAGGACTTGAAAGGCTGAAAAGTCTCCCGGAGTGAGATGTCGGATGTATTTCTCGGCCAGATATAAGAGGTTAGGAACCGGGGGTCTCTTCGCCAGGGAAGCTTTGTGCTGAGTGTGTCGAACATTATGTCTGAAGGCGGCCGAGGCGACCCCAGCATCTCGAACTGGAAGGTCGAAAATTCCTGACAATCTCTGCTTCCAAGATAGGAGTAGAGAAAGGCGGTCGAGTCAGCCTATGACCCTGAGCCGGGATTGGACCTTTCTCGCCGAGATGGGCAAGGCAGTTCTCCACTTTCTGCAGGCATCGAAGGACAGCGTCTTCCTGCTCTAGCGGGAGGGTCGATCCGTGAGGTCCACTGCCCCCACCCGACCGGGTGTGAGAGTGGTGGAATGCCTCGATTCTGGGAGTCTGCAAGATGGCCTCTAGGATCTCATTCCTAAAGTTGTTGAATTCAAGGCGTGTGATCGGGTCCAGCCCGGATGGGTCGCATTGGTTTCGCGGCCTCCGGCCTATGGGGCTAAGTTTCGGCTCCCATTCTCAGGATGTCTGCTTGGGACGGTTCAGGGACGAGTTGGAAGCGGCCCCTCCCTATCGCGGCTAGCTCACTGGCTGAGGATGACGTGGCGGAGGTCGGCCTCGACCGAGTGGGAAGCACCCGGCCTGGATTCGAGTCCGCCGTTCGCCCCAGGATGTTGGACCCCTGGGCGTCGACGTAACCGGGATGCGGAGAAGGGTCTAGACGACGTCCAGAGGTGGTGGCTCTTTTGACCCTGGAAGCCATGTGAGAGCTCGGATTCGAGGTGATGATGTCCCTGGTCAGGATCAGACTGAGGTCAGTACCGAGGGGTTCCCACAGACGGTGCCAACCTGATGTGGTTTGTTTTTGGGGGGTGGCTGCACTAGGTGTGAGTTCTTCTCTATTTGTATTTTTGCGGAAGCTTCGGTACGGATGGTGCGCCCGACCTTCAGCCGAGGGAACGGCTCGAGAGTAGGCGGGAGTGAGGTGGAGATCGAATGCTCGGCTCGGATCTAGAGGCTCAGATCTAGAGGTCCCGTGTACCTGCACTCAGTCTAGAAACACCTGGGGTTGGTCCCGATGGCAGACCCTCCGACGATCTAGTCAGTCACTGAAGAGTAACAGTAACTAGGGTTTTAGAGGGAAAAGATTGATTACTTATTGAAGGGGTAGAGGACCTGGTATTTATAGGCAAAGCCAACCGGTCTGGACCCGGTTGCCCGTGGGCCTGACGTGGCGGAAGCCCAAGTAGGTTTTAGGGTTGATGTGGCAGATTTGGATGATCGGGGGTGAACGCCTTTTAAGGAGATCTTGTGGCCCGGAAGGGGGCCACGTCATCTGACCCATATCAGTGCTCTTGTTGATAATAAAAATATTATTCAATCATTCGATCATGCGATTATTAACAATGAGTTATTAGAAGATGAAGAAGATAAAGAAGAGGTGGAAGATGTAGAAGACGATGAAGATGAAGAAGATGTGCATGTAGATGATAACGTTAATGATGTTGATGACTTGCAACATGATGTCCGACGGGCGGTTCCCGAGTGCAACTGTACCTGAGTTTGAATTGGTTGACTGGGTTAACAATGTGAGGGTATATCACTTTGGTCAAGAGTCATGTGGCTCATCTGACCCATGTGAATTACACAGTGGGCAGAAGTTTTCAACCCAAGATGATATATAACATGCGGTGAAGAAATTCTCCATTAAGAAACTTCGAGAATTCATCAATTTGCAAACGACACGGTGCGAGAATTTTCCGTGCAAGAACCTTTGTGGCTTGAGTCATATTACTACCCAACACTTGTGTGGTTCTCTGTGCTATCACCCATGCTTGGTTAATCGGCATAAAATAGAACATATCATATACACAAGTTGGAATGATTCAAAATGTCAAGACAAAATTAAATAACATATATTTGGGAAGGAAAAATAAAGGATTGGGTATCATACATTCTTCGAGTGGATGTTGCCTTTGGTTGGTACATGAGTTGCGAAGAGAAATAGGCGGTAGCAGGTTCCATCTCTCTACTCGGAACTAGTGGTTGGACCCCTGCAGGCACATATGTACGAGGAGCTATATACAACAGATCCTCTGGTACCATGACATGTATACGGCATGAAGTGATTCATTGTACGGAGGAATACACTGAAACAATAGTGTCGTATCTTCGCTAATTCCAAGCACTAGCATGAGCTTGGTGATGAGAAGCCCACTTATGATCAGGCATATGATCAACCCCTTTGACCTTGTGCAGGAGAGTGTCATATGATCGTGGGTCTGGGATAGCCTGCTAGAGTCCGAACTGTTGATGCACTTGGTATGGATAGTATTTCTTTACGACACCGAAGTTGACAAGTGGGGCTCTCGTCAACCATAGCTCCGTATGAGTCGCACAAACTGGTGGTAGCCTCTTCAATCTCTCGGGTGTGTATGGCTCCTACATGACGAACTCCTTTCGCAACATACCGAGCTTGTCTCTATAATAAGTCACCACCTAATATGGCTAAAAATAGAACCAAATCAGCATCGTTCAAATTGGGCACGAATCTTAAAGCTTTTAGGGGTAAATGGTAATTTCACCTACAAACAGGTTCGAAATGCGAACTGGGTCTTTCTTCAAAGCCCAATAACCCAAAAACGGATCTATCCTATTGGGTATGGGTAGCAACCCATTACAAACCAATTCAGATATTTAAAGAGTAATTCAAATTCATGCTTATCTCTATGAAACGATTTAAACTCAACATCTTATCCAATAACACCGGGACATAGGGATAAATGATTATCTCTAAACTGTCTCTAAAGGTGACTATAAATACCCCTCTCACCCACCATAACAAGGTAATCAATCTTTTTCCACATAAAGCTTTTTCATAATCTTCCTGATTACTGATAAGAACATCGGAGGGTTCGTCGCCGGGATCTAGAGATAGCATCCGGGGCGGGTCAGCCCACGACCCGCCTAATTCGACCCGGCCCGCTTTGGCCCGGTTCGGGTTCGGGTCGGACCCGTTATCCCAATCAGGTCAACCTGAGTCGGAAAAATCCCAATACCAACCTACTCAACCTAGCCCGCAACCCACAAACCCGTTCAAACTCGCCCGAACCCGACTCGTGACCCACCGATTTGTGGATTCGTTTCGTTTTGAATTTTTTTTTGTGTACCAAATATATGTATATATATGTATACATATATTGAAAAATATATGTATATATAGGTATATATGCATATAGATATACTCTAAAATTTATCAAAAATTTAGAAAAATAAGTGTGGACATCAAAATTAATTGATTACTACCCACTACTCAATTAGACAACCCCCACCTTAGCTATTTATAGCCAACTCCACATCCTCACATCTTTCATCTCACCAATGTGGGACTAAAAATTTTTAAAGGTTATAATCCAAATATATTTAGTCCCACATTGGTGAGATGAGAGAAGTGAGAAGATAGAGTTGGCTATAAATAGCTAGGGTGGGGTGGGCTAATTGAGTAGTGGGCTATAAATTTCTAGTGAACAATGTATTTTGTTGTTCACACCCTTTTAAAATAAAATGTACAATTTTTTTAATTTTGAAGTTAAAAAAATTAAAAATATTTTAAATAGTCGGGCCAACCTGTGACCCGACCAGACCCGACCCGGGTTGGACCCGAATGGGTTCACGGGTTGGGCGGGTCAACATTTTGCAAAACCAACCCGGCCCGGTTAACATTGGACCCAACCCGAACCGCCCTAGTTGGGTTTCAACCGGAACGAGTTCGACCCGACTCGGCCCGGTTGACCCGTTTGCCAACCCTACCGGGATCCATCCCGGTGTATCGAACTTTTTTGCAGGTCAACGGTTGCGGTAAGAAACCAGTCAAACATCGGTGAAAGTCAACAGGTTTGCTTTATTATTTCCAAAAAGAATCCACAAATTCATCGGTTTGCTCCCACATCAAAATCAGCAGCAACAGATTGGCGCCATCTGTGGGAAACGAAAAAGCAATCCAACCTTCATCAGCAAAAGTCAGTTTCAAACCATGCATCCAAAAGAGAAGGGGAAGGCAGCGGGCTCCAGCCGAAGAGCCACTCATCTTCCTTCTCCTCCTCTAGTCCAAGGTGTCCTTCCTCAACTCAATCAGCAAGTTCAGCAACCGCAGCCAGAACAACCTCTTTCTCAACAGCCTCCTCCTCAACAGGCCCCTCCAGGTTCTCGGGGGGCTGCCCCGGGGGGGCTCTCGTCAAAGACGTCCAAAGCAACACCCTCATCATGACCATGTTTCGGTCCACAATCCCTTAACTGACTCTATGACTTCTCAAAGTCTTCCAGGGCTGGATCTCCTTCACGTAATTCTTAACCGTCAGCAGGGGGTCAACCTCCGAACTCGCTTGAATAAATGGCGAGCCCCTGAGGAAGTCTCTCAATGTAAGCACCCAGGGGCCTCGAAAGTCCGGACCCCCCGTAGACCGAGGACCAGAAGATCCCCTCCCGCGAGGAGGCGATGAGAGTCCCCTCCACATCATCGGTGGAGAAGTCATACTCCAGTAAGCCGAGCCTCACCTAGGGATCGCCAGGCTAGAGGGGCACCAGTCACTCGGGCTGAGCTCGAGTACTTCAAACAAGATATCATGCGAGCTCTTAATATTGCCACGAATCAGGATCAGCGTACCCCTAACCCTCGCCATACCACCACTCATGACGGAGAATCCCGAGGGTCGACTAGATCCGACCAGAAAGATCACTCTGTCCACCGCCGTCTCCACGAGATGGAGAGGCACCTCAATAAGATCAATCCCGAAGAAGAACAACAGACCAATAGGTTCCGCCCAAGCAGACCCTCCTTCTCTAAGGCCATCATGGAAGCGCTGGTCCCCGAAGCCTTTCTGCTTTGAATCCTACAATGGGGAGTCAGACCCGACCGATCATATCGAGAGTTTTAAAACTCTCATGATGATTTATCAAGCCTCAGATGTGGTCCTCTGCAAGGCCTTCCCAACAACATTGAGGGGACCAACGCGAGAGTGGTACTCCCGTCTAACACCCGCCTCCATCTTCTCATTCGAACAATTTCAGGAGATCTTCCTCACCCATTTCGTGGGCAGTTACAGAGCCAAGAAAACAGGTGCATCTTTACTAGCACTTAGCCAAAGAAAGGGTGAGCGCCTAAGAGATTATGTTTGGCGCTTCACCACCGAAGCCCGGTCTATTGCCTCCCTCAACCAATCTGTAGCCTTGGTGGCATTCAGGCACAACGTCATTAACGCTGACCTCAAGGCATCCCTTTTCAAGAAGCCTCCTCGAGACTTCTCAGAACTCCTGCTTAGGAGCGAGAAGTACATCCAAGCGGAAGAAACTCTCAACCCCCTAGTCAAGAGGAGTCATCTTCCGGGAATAAACGGAAGAATACATGTGAATAAGCATCCTAGAAATTCCGAAAGGACGACAATGGCCAGCCTAGCTCCTCGTTTTGAGAAGTTCACCCCCCTCAATGCTAGTATATCAATAGTTCTTATAGAGGTGGAAAAGGAAGGGCTACTATGCGGTCCCCCTAGAATGAATACCCCTGGTAAGAAAAGAAATAGGGATAAGTGGTGCCATTTTTATAGGGACCACGACCACGACACAGATGATTGCTGAGCTCTTAAAGAGGAGATCGAAGAACTCATACAGCAGGGACACCAAGCCAAGTTCGTCCAAAAAGACGGGGCCGATCATCCACCCCGAGGAGCCTACAAGTGAACAGAGAGGCCCAACGAGTTCTAAGACTCCGAACCTGGGGCCATCCTCCACCTTATCCATGGAGGGCCAATGGGGGGAGAACCAAACTCCTCCCAAGAGGCCTTCACCCTATCGTAGAAGTAGGATTTCAGTTTTCAATATGGCCGATGCTTGTAACACGGCCAAAAAGCATGTAATAATGGCTCGCCCTATTGAAGCGGCCACTTAGTTTGTTTCAATAAAACTTAGCTTTTTTCTATTGAAAATTATTGCATTTGCCTCATTTATATCTCTCTGAGTCACATCTACAACTCGTTAAAGGGTATGTTCGGAGTCCAACTTGTCCTACAGGGCTGCTCCCACAACTTACTAAGCTCAAAAGACAGGTTTGGAGTCCAACACTTGGTTCGACGCCGCTTTAGCCGCTTGTAAACAAACAAGTGCGAAGTAGCTCACCATTCGGAATTGCTCCTACAACTCGTTGAAAACCCTCAAACAACAAGTTTGGAGTCCAACACTTGGTTCGACGCCGCTTTAGCCACTTGTAAACAAATAAGTGTGAAGTAGCTCACCATTCGAAATTGCTCCTATAGCTCACTGAAAACCCTCAAACAACAAGTTTGGAGTTCAACACTTGGTTCGACGCCACTTTAGCCGCCTGTAAACTAATAAGTGCAAAGTAGCTTACCATTCAGAATTGCTCCTACAACTCTGTTGATGTTCTTAATACAGCAAGTTCAGAGTCCAACACTTGGTTCGATACCGCTTTGGCCACTTGCAAACAAGCAAGTGCAGAGCAGCTTACCATTCGGAATTTCTCATACAACTCGTTGATAACCTCGTAACAACTAGTTTGGAGTTCACAATTATGGTTCAAAAATTGCCCTCACAGCTTGCAAGTATGCGGTTTCGGGGCTTAAAATGAACATTCATACTACTCCCACTACTGGTTAAATTTTGCAACAAGCAAGTTCGGAGCTCAACTCTCCCCTAGAGTTGCTCCTCAAACTTGTCTCCCATACAGCTCTCTCCTAGAGCCTGGTGATGCTCTTCGCTCCACTCGCCTTCCGAGTGGCCTTCTTATCTACGAGTTCGGAGCTCAACTCTCCCCTATAGTTGCTTCTCAAACTTGTCTCCCATACGGCTCTCTCCTAGAGCCTGGCAATGCTCTCCTCCCGCTCACCTCCTGAACGTCCTTCTTTCAAACGAGTTTGGAGCTAAAACTCTCCCATAGAGTTGCTCCTCAAACTCATCTCCCAAACGGCTCTCTCTTAGGGCCTGATGATGTTCTCCGTCCCATTCACCTCCTGAGCGGCCTTCTAAGAGAGTTCGGAGCCTAACTCATCTAGAGACGCTCCCACAACTCACCTCCAAGAATGGATCTTCCCAAGAGTCATATAAAACACTTCTCAACTTCATGAATAAAAAGATGCTGCGAGACTATTTTGACGATGAAGAAGGATAATTCTTCAACTGGCTTCTGAAAAGATATTGTAGATCTTCGAGTCAGCTTCGAAACGAGTGGTCAAACACCCCGATCGAGCCTCCGTAGCTCCGCAAAAATTAGTTATAGTAAAGCTCGCCACAACCATTCGCCAAAAATCGCAACGGTTCGTCAAGCAACACAATCGTTCACCACATTTAAGTGCTCGCCAAGTGGTCTGAGCTTGCCGAGCAAACAGTGATCCGATCAAAAAATGAGCAAGGTGACAATGACCAGTCAATGGTCAGATTTAACCAGTCAACGATCAAGAGCCACGAGTCAATCATCTGTAGCTCGATGCACGCTCGCCACGCTCGCCGATTTGAGCCAAACAGACGTAGTTCCGAACAAAAAAGAGAGAAAGAGAAAAAAATAATTAGCGGTCGGGTTCAAACCCGAAACTCGCAAACCCGTCTCTCTTTCTTCTTCCTCTTCCTGAAGTCTTTCCCACTGTTGCTGCTGATTTTGGTGTGGGAGCAAACAGATGAATTTGTGGATTCTTGGAGAAAACAATAAAGCAAACCTGTTGACCTGTTGACCTTCACCAATGTGTTGACTGGTTTCTTGCCGCTGCAGTTGACCTGCAAAAAGTGCGAAACACCGGGATGGATCCCGGCGACGCACCCTCCGACGCTTTTGTCAGTAATCTGAATGATTAAGAAAGAGCTTTAACTGGAAAAAGACTGATTACCTTGTTATGGTGGGGGAGAGTGGTTTTTATAGTCGCCTTAGGAATTCGTTTCGAGATAAGAACATATCTCTACTTCCCAGTGTGAATGGATAAAAGCGGTTAAGATAACTTTTTAAGGATAATTATGAATCTGAATTCTTCTTTATCCTTTTGAACTGGTTTGTAACGGGTTGGGACCCATACCCAGTAGGACAGATCCGTTCATGGGTTATTGGGTTTTGAAAAAAGACCCAGTTCCCATTTCAGACCCGTTTGTAGGTGAAATTACCGTTTTACCCCTGAGCTTTAAGATTCGTGTCTGATTTGAACGGTCCCGATTTAATCCTATTTTTAGCCATATCACCCGCCAAAAATGAAAAAGCAGAAACCCGATTCCTTCAACTCCAAACCCATCACCAAGCTCAAAATCCCTGAACTCCCCGACCGTTCGTCCAGCCTCTCTATTAACGTCGAGCCCCTCCATCGACATCGAGCTCCACTCGTGGCTAAGCTCCCCTCGTCACCGTACTCCTTCCTCGCTGCAGCGATCTCCAAGCTTGCAGCGTTCATCGCTGAGCTCGCAGTGAATGATCGCTGCAGCCTTCACCGATTGCTCGCCGCGCTCGACCTTACCCCATTTGCCGAACATCTCCTTCGCTAAGCTCCTCAGTGACGAGCTACGAGTCCTCCCTATCGAGCTGGTCGTTGCCGAGCTCGACCTCACCCATTCGACGAGCTCCACCTCAGACTACCCATCGACATCTACTCCACCGCTCGAGCTGCTCACCCTGTCTCCCGCTCAGCGACCACATGCCGTTCTGACTCACCTTGCCTCGCCATCATCGTCAGCACTCCACCGCACCACGTCTATGACCTTGCGAGCCACTGCCCCTGTCTCTTCCTCGTCGAGCTACCCTCGATCGCGCTCCAACCTAACTCTCCGAACTCGTGAGCTCCTCTCCCCGCCTGCTACATAGGAGGCTCAGAGAAAAGGCAGAGACGGAGTCGGAGTCGAACTGCGGAATTGGAGTTGAATGGCAGAGTCGACGTCGAAGTCGGAAGACAAATGGAGAAGACGAAGAAGGAACAGAAAGAAAGAAAGAAAGAAAGAAAGAAAATGAAAAAAAGGTGCAGCCAGGTCAACGGTCGACCCTTGACCAAGTCAACGGGTCGCTGTTGACCGCCACGTGTCACCATGGCGAGCGTTCCCACCGCGTGTTGAACAGAGCTGTTTTCGAACGAAAAATAGGAAGAAACTGCTGCCTCCCGATGCGTGCCCCCCTGATCATGATCAACGCCTAGGATTGCGCCACGTGTACAGGTAAAATTTAATTAATTAATTTATTTATTTAATTGAATTAATTATTTTAAAAAATCCGAAAAATTAATTAAAAAATTCTTAAAATAATTATTAATTCAGAAAATAATTTTAAAATTCTGAAAATAACAAATTTTAAATGAGAATAATTAATTAAAATTTTCGATAATTAATTATTTAAAATTCAAAAATTGAATAAAAAAATTCAAAAAATGATTAAAAATTGAAAAAAAATCAGAAAAATTTGGAAAAATCACAAAAAATCCAAAAAATTCTGAAAATAATTTTGGGCAAGCTCAGAAAATCACCGTTACACCTCGAGCAAGATCCAAACTTTCTCAAGAACTCCGATAAAATTCTGTACACCATTAAAACAATAAAACTACTCCTCAAAGGCTATTAAACTCAGTCTTTGGCAGTGGGGGGCTTGTGATATGGCTAAAAATAGAACCAAATCGGCACCGTCCAAATCGGTCATGAATCTTAAAGCTCTTAGGGGTAAAACGGTAATACCTACAAACAGGTCCGAAATGGAAACTGGGTCTTTCTTCAAAGCCCAATAACCCAAAAACGGAACTATATTATTAGGTATAGGTAGCAACCTGTTACAAACCAATTCAGAAATTTAAAGAGTAATTCAAATTCATGATTATCTCTATGAAACGATTTAAACTCTACATCTTATCCAAAAACACTGGGACATAGGAATAAATGATTATTTCTAAACTGTCTCTAAAGGCGACTATAAATACCTCTCTCCCCCCACCATAACAAGGTAATCAATCTTTTTCCACATAAAGCTCTTTCATAATCGTCCTGATTACTGACAAGAGCGTCTGAGGGTTCGTCGTCGGGATCCATCCCGGTGTATAGAACTTTTTTGCAGGTCAACGAAAGCGGTAAGATACCAATCAAACGCCAGTGAAAGTCAACAGGTTTGCTTTATTATTTCCAAAAAGAATCCACAAATTCATCTGTTTGCTCCCACACCAAAATCAGCAGCAACACCACTCCACGTTGGTTATCTATCCACCTATGTTTCCCAGCCCAGTATACCCTGATGGGAGCCAACCTTGCCTAATTAGCTACACTTATCACCCACCTCTGTGACTGCCTACTTATTTGGGGTCGTCCGAGATGTAATTGTTTCCAACACCAAACTTGTAGTATCAACATCGCACCTGTCATCTCCTTCGCATTCAACGCTCCATTACGCAAACTCCTGTACAAGGAGGCTAATGCAGCACTGCTCCAGTTGTACTGACTAGCTCAACTTAGGTCAATGATCAACGACAGGTACATGATCTCCTATGGAGTTGGGAAAGATGACACCTCCAAATAGTGTCATTACGTAGGCCTGGGTATAGCATTGGACTTGATACTCCGACGAATCGTTGTTTAAAAAAATCTCGAAGGTACTCTTTAGCCAGGATAGATGGATAGACACTCCATCAAATGTATGCTCACATGGTGAAACACCAAGAAAGTCTACAACGAACACCTCCCTATCAAAAGTCATGGTTCCAGTGATGGCTAGACCATCAATTGGAAGTCCTAAGATGACCATAATGTCCTGAAGTGTCACGGTCATCTCTCATACGGGGAGAAGGAACGAATGAGTCTTCGGCCTCCATCGCTCGAGAATAGCTGTAATTAGATGACAATCGAGCTTCATCTTCCCCATCAATCCTAGTCCCTAGAAACCATCATTGACTAGGAGATTGTGTGTCATTGGGTGCATTGGCAATGTCAAGTGCGTATGGAAACTGCACTCCATGGACATACCATCCCACACTATTGGGATCTATGTGTCTGTTGCAACTTCAACAAGGTCGGGTCATGAAGACCTGGTCCTCTAGGTGCAACAGTAGACGAAGATGCGTGGCCAACATGGTAGACGAAGAGGATCCTTCTCCTCGGCCACCCCGCGATGGTTGCACCTATCCTCGGCCACTTGTACTAGGTCCTTTGTCAGCAGCGTCCTATATAAATACAGTAATGTTTATTCAAATTACATATGAACAAACATATTATTTAAACAAACAAAAGAATAATACTTAGGGCCTAGCACTGCCTGATCCTCGCTCCCAATGTTCGTTGCATAGTTGCGATGATTACCTTGCAAAGATGATTGAAAATATTGATTGATTAACGAATAAACAAATAAGACAATTTATGACATACAACGAACACAAAAACTTAGACTTCTAAGTTTTCTAATAACAACAAACACAACACAACCTCAAACTTGATTCATTTGGTTGTGACATTACACAAAAAATCCTCACAAATCATCACCTTATTGCAAATATTCCTCTATGCTGAAGTAACTAACACAAAAATGAGTTGGTTTTTTTACTTACTGTATAATCACTAATAATATAACCAAACATAAATTTTGTGATCCATAATAAGTAAAATAACCATAACCATAACAATTAATAAGTATAATAACCATAACCAACAACGTCAATCAAACATTAGAAGTAGTAAATATTATTCATACCACTTTAGAATTTCAAATTTGGAAGGTGGATTTGGAGCTTTTGAGAATGAGAGGAGTTCCGATTAGGGATTAAATCGGTAAAAATGAGTGAAAATTTTGGAAATTTTGGGGGTTAGAGTTTTTGGGATTCGAAGTTGGAGTTTGGGAGGAAGAAGAAGAAAAAAAAAATAAAATGAAGTGGAGAAAGAGAAAGGGTGGGAGCTCGACCTTTTATTAGCGGTCGGATCCCACTTGTGGTCGCTAGTGGGAACAACGACCACAAAATATTGAGGTTGCTATTCCCACTAGCGACCTCAGTTTAAATTTTTCTCTGTTTTTTTTTTCCAGCGAGCAATAGTTATTTGGAATGAGCTAAGTGTGTCAATATTGATTCAAATAAAGTCGCTATTTCCATCAGCGAATTCACATATGCTGTAGCCGTCAATGAGAATAATGACAACTAACAAGAAATTCAAAAAAAATTATATCAACGCCCGCTATTCTTATTGGCGATCTTTAAAAGGAAGAGGTCGCTGCTGCTGCTGTAACTAGCTTAATCTTATCAAGAATTTGGGAGCTATTTTATTTTTATAAATAGTTTTAAAAAGTGGCTCAGTACGGTTAAAAAATAATAATAATAAAAAATAATTAAATAATAATAATAATAAAAATCCTCCCTATCTCTCTAAGAGCATCCACAGTCGTTTTTCTCATTTGCTATAAAATGACAGCTACAGTAATAGCAAATATGATCGTTCGCTGCAGTCGTCGTTTGCTATATTATTTCTCATTTTTTTGAAAAAAGCGAGCGACGGTATATGATATACCGTCTGATCGTTTAAAATAAATTAAGAAAAACAGAATTACTAATTGTTACCTGCTGATTTCGGTGTGGGGGTAAACAGATAGAATTTGTAGGTCCGAGAAAAACCTGAACAGTTGACTCAGCCTTCTTGCTCCCATCGCAACCTGCAAGGAAGTGCGAGACACCGGGGTTGATTCCGGCGACGCACCCTCCGACGCTCTTGTCAGTAACCAGATCAAGATTAAGAAAGAGCTTAAGTGGTCAAGAAGTGATTAACCTGGTCTTGGTGGTAGAGGGGTTGTATTTATAGTCGCCTTTGGATTGATTAGGGTCCTGATTTCCTGCCTAACAGTTAGGAGCAAAATCCTCCTATTCTGTTTTAGGAAATTAGGCCTTGATTCCCTGGTGAGAGCTAATCAGGCTTATTGATTTGATTTAATCAAATCAGTGGCCTGATTCTCCTCTTGATGGACCGGGCTTGTATCGGGTCGGGACCCGTGCCCAGTTGAAGTGGGTCCATTTGCGGATGGTTGGCTCTGTGAGAGGGAGACCCAATACCCGTTTTGGATCCATCTGTATGTGAAATTACCTTTTTACCCCCGTGCTTCAAGATCCGTGCTCGAACTGGACGGTCCCTGATTTAACCCCAATTTTAGCCATATCACGAGCCCCCCACTCCTAAAGACTGAGCGTGATCAGACTTTGAGGAGTAGTTCAGTTGTTCCCGTGGCTGGTGGAGTTGTATCGGAGTCCAAATATGGGATTTTGAATCTAGAAAGGGGGTAGTGAGGTAACTTTTGACGTCGTTGGCTGTTCTCTGGTCACATCGGGTATTCAAGGGTTTTTATCTATTTTTTCGGACTATTTATTTAATTTTGCGACGTGTTCGCTAATCGTTCGGGGGCCTTAACTGTGCATTCTGGGCGATAATTGTTCGTTCAGGGGTTCGAAAATGTGCCCCCAAATTTTCAATTATTCTCCAGAATTTTTGGTTAATTTTCCCGAATTTTTAGCAATTTTTTTCGCAATTTTTAAACAAATAAAACGATTTAAATAGATAAAAAACGATTTAAATACCGATTAATGGCGTGGCTCGATCTGAGCCGTCGATCGTGGACGGGCGCAAACTTCGGAAAGATCTGACGGCTGTTACCGCTCGGCAGCGTTTTTTCGCCGTTTACGAGCTCGGAGGGGCGCTTGCTCGGCTGCCGACCGGAGGCAGGGGGTTCGGCAGGCCGAGCGACGTGGCGCTGTCTGAGCCGTCGGATGTTGGGCATGCATCTCGAGACGGGCGCAGTTCCCAAGAAAATGCTATCTTGTCTTTTAGCGCACGTGGCGCAATCTGGACTGTTCATCATTGGGAGCGCGAATTTCTGAGAGATCCAGCGGTCCACGTAGCTCGGTGTCTTTTTTTCTCCATTTACCAGCTCGGGAAGGCACTTGCTCGGCTGCCGACCGAAGGAAGGGGGGTTCGGCAGGTCGAGCGACGTGGCGCTATCTGAGCTGTTGGATGTCGGCGCGCATCTCGAGATGGGCGCAGCTCCCAAGAAAACACTATCTTGTCTTTTAGTGCTTTCAGCGAGATCTGGGCCGTCTGATTGAGATCAGACGCGAAAGTTGAGGGGAAAGTGAGTTTTTCCCGTTTACACGCTCGGGAAGGCACTTGCTCGGCAGCCGACCGAGGGCCTGTGGTTTTTGGCAATCTGAGATGGCTCTGTTCCCAATGGTATTAATGGTGCTTCGTGACTTGTGTGGCGTTTCGCCTTCCCGATGTCATTAAGGATAATTCCTTTAATTAATGCGTGGCGTTTCAACTTCCGAGGATCAGTAAGGATAATCCCCTTAATTAAAATGCGGCGCTTCAATTTTCGAGGGTCATAATGGCTGGTTCTTGGAGGCAGGCTATAAGTATCCCACTTCCTTTGTCATTTTAGTCACAACCAAATTGAGTTCCAGACCTCGGAGGCATCTGCCTTGGGTAGCTTCTCTCTTGAGGTTCGGAGAGGTGGTCGCTCTTCTGCCTGGTTTTCCCTTTGTTCTTGACGGCCCCAAAGCGGATGTTAGGAGCGAGGGGGGACGAGGTAGTAGTGGCGACGATCGTGGTCCGGATCCGAGGGATGAGTTACTTCAGAAGGACGGGTGGTCGCTCTGTTGTCTTATTCTTCTCCCGTTCCTCACTGCTCCGAAGGGGATGTCAGGAGCGGGGGGGGGATAAGGCAGTAGTGGCGACGGCCATAGTCCGGACCCGTGGTGTGGGCCTCTTCGGGAGGACGGGTGGTCGTTCTCTCACCAAGATCTTCTGCCTTCTTTGGTTGCTCCGAAGTGAGTGTCGAAGTAGGCGGAGGTCTTGGTGGGAGAGTGATGATCCATGTCCGATGCCGATCTCCGGGCCATCCGAGTCCGTTTGTTGCAACTGTGAAGGCACCGCTGTCAGAGTCTTCTGACAAACTGATCCTTCCAGTTGTAAACAACTGGCTCAGAACGGTGTGTTTCTCCTGATCTCTGAGTGTTGATGGGTCCCCTCTCATCTCTGTCTTCCTTCCGGGCTGATGGCTTCTGATGGATGTCAGCCCGGGGGAGTTAGAGATGGGGGGAGTGCCGATCTGTTCCCGACCGGGGCCCGTGGTCGGCGAAATACCGACTGATGCACGGGACCTGGGGGGCGCTCACCGAAGGCGGCACCTCAAAACTGAATCAAAATTTTTCCAGGTTCTTCTAGGCATAAGTGAGGCGTTCGAGGGTTCAGTCGTCCGAGCAATGTGGCGCACCTTGAGCCGTTGGATGATGGCGCGCATCTCAAGGCGGGCACAGCTCCCAAGAAAACACTATCTTGTCGTTTAGTGCTCTTGGCGAGATCTGAGTCGTCTGATCGAGATCAGGCGCGAAAGTTGAGGGGAAAGTGAGTTTTCCCCGTTTACCAGCTCGGGAAGGCACTTGCTCGGATTCCGATCGGATCCTACTGCCGGCGTGTTCGGATCGCTTGTAGCTCGGATTTGGAACCCCTGGAGCCGAGCCAGTTGACTTGGTGGGAGAGGTAGTGGTGATGGGCCTTCGCGACGTTTCGAGAGCAGCCCAAAAGTCGCGAACTTTCATTGGAAGTCCAAGGGACGTCCCAATTTTACTATAAATCTTCACCCCCCAAGACCAAGTCTTCACTTTTCACTTTTACTCTCTCTCTTCCGTTTTTACTTTGCTTCGAAGTTTTTAGCTCCCCTGGTGGCGTTGCTAGCTGTCGCGGTAGCGTTCTTAGTTCCGGCGAACTTTCCGACCGCACCTGTCACTTCAAGGTCAGTTTCTTTCCCTTCTCTTTTTAGGAAAACATGGTTAAGATTTCGGCTGAGACCCCCGCCTCGGAGCAAGCCATTGGCCGTGGGGATAAAGGGAAGGGAGTAATGGAGCCGAGCGAGCAAGACGTTGTTCGTCCGGATAAAGAGGGTGAAGTGGCCGAAGTGCCCGAGGAAGTCGCGGCGGAGTCCCGAAAGGGTAAAGCCGTGATCACGATAGTGGAAACACCGAAGAGAGCGGGGGCATTCGGTCGGCAGCCCATCGCCGTATCGAGTGTGGGAGGCGTCCGGGATTACGCCGAGGATACCTTGGAGAGGGTCACTCAAGGTACGGCTAAGCTGGTAGAGGAGAACGAGCCTAGGGAGCTGTCCGAGGTCGATCATAGGATCTCGACTCTCACCGAGACCGATCTCCGTATGATCCGAGAGGGTTTCCGGATCCCGCTTGAGTATGTGCTGCTTCTTCCTGGGCCGGGGTTCCGAGCCAACACAAAGTCCTCGCCGGACGTATCTGTCTTTCCGGTCGACTCCCTCATCGCCGGGCTTCGCTTTCCCCTACACCCGTTCGTGGTCGAAGTCTTGGTCTGGTACGGTCTGAGTCATGCCCAACTGATGCCGAACACTTGGAGGCACGTCGTGGCGTTCCTCCTCTGATGCCAAGAGATCGACACCAAGCCGACCATGTTCCTCTTTCGGAGTCTTTTCCGACCTTGCCAGCCGAGGCAGGACGAGCAGAGGTTTTTCCTTTCTCCTCGGACGGGAGTTAAGTTGATCGAGAACCCAGACTCGATCAAACATTGGAAGGATAAATACTTCCTCGTCCGAAATCTGACGCCGTGGGTGATACCGACAGTTTGGGCGAAGGACGGCCTGCCCAAGCGTACAAAGAAGGACGTCCCGCTGAATGCTGAGGAGGCTGAGGTCCAGAGGAAGCTTCTCGCCCTGCCAGCGCTAAGCTGGAAGGATATTACGGAGGAGCATCTGTTCCGTGGGGGTCTCAGTCCGATCGACCCTCGTATGCATCTAGTATTTATACTCCTTGTTTAAAGTTCATGAAAAATTTTCTAAGTTTTTTCATTCGGCTTTTGCAGAGACAATGAAGCTTGATTACAAGGCTCTGGTGGCGAAGGGCCGGGCAGAGCAGGAGAAGAAGAACAGGCCGTCGGCAGCGCCTCAGGACAGCCGGGCTTCGAAGAAGCCCTCGGTCGCGAAGACTGCCGACCAACCGAAGGTCGCGGTCCTCAAGGAGGGGGAGATTGAGGTCCTCGTCTCTCCGACGAAGGTCGTGGTCCCCGAGCAGGGGGGGCCGTTGTCTCCGATCCCCCTACCTCGGATGCACCTGTGCCGACCCCGGGGGCGGACGCTCCGGGTTCGTCGAGCGGCATGTTCGGGGTGAAGGATGCACTGTCCATGCAGGTTCCGCCCCTCACTGCCGATGCGGAGAAGATCTTGACCGAGCGTCATAAGCAGATCTTCGTCCCCGACTGGCAGGTGATGAACGCCGATGGTTTCCTGGGCGACGGGAACATCTGCATGGAGGCGGTAAGGCACTTGCCGACCCCGAAGGATCGAGCGACCCTGAAGGCCGGGATGGCAGGGGACGCCGTGATGCAGATTGCCCGGAATACCATGTCGGTAAGTAGGCGGATTTCTTCTTCATCTGAATTTCTTCCTTGGAATTTTTTCTAAGTTCTTGAATTCGGATAGTAACTCTGTTGTTCTCTTTCAGACCCTCTACCACTTCAATTTCCTGGTCGAGGAGATGGCGAAGAAGGATCAGGAGAAGGAGAAGGAGAGGGTGGAGCGCGTCAAGGTCGCGAAGCGGCTTGATTCCGAGCTGCTTCTTTCGACGAAGAGGGCCTCCGAAGTGGAGGGGCTGGAGAAGCAGCTAGCCGACGCTGTTCAGCTGTCAAAGGATACGGCGGCCAAGCTCGAGTCCTCGGAGAAGGAGGTGGCTGAGCTGAAGGATAAGGCGGCCAAGCTCGAGGCGTCGGTGAAGGAGGCTGCCGACCTGAGGGAGGAGCTGGCCAAGGCTCGGTCGGAGGCGGAGGACGCTCGGAAGAGGGCCGAGAAGATCAAGGCCAAACACCTCAGGAAGGTGAAGAGGGTGAAGAAGGCCGTGCAGGAGGAGGCCGCAATGCACATGCTCCAGAATATGGTGGATGCCTATGGCCGAGCCTTGCAACATGTGGTCGCCAAGAACCCGGGCTTCGATACGTCCTCCTACAACTTCTACGACCTCGTGGAAGGGGAGGAGGTTGTCCCCGAGGGGTTGATTGGCCCCGAGGGGGAGGTGGAACCCGTCGAGGATCCGTGGAAGGCCGCGGCCGAGGAGGAGAAGGAGGATGAGTCCGAGGAGGAGAGCTGGAGCGAAGGCGGAGGCGGAGGCGAGGGCGAGGACAAGGCCGAGGGGTCGACGGACCCGAACGAAAAAAAGGTCGACCCCTGACTCGGTTGTCTTCTTTTCTTTTTTCGTTTTGTTTTCTTTTTGTAAGCCTCATTGCGGACTGGCCACCGCTGTTGTAGAACTCTTTGAATCTTGAATGAAAAAATGTTTTGTTTGGCCAAAATTTGCCCAAGTGTTGAGTCTCGGACTTAGTGTTTGTTTTGGGTGAAATTTCTCTAAGTGTTGGGCCTCGGATTTATCTCTGCATTTCAGGTGAGATTCGGCCCGATCACGAAGGTTGAATACCTTCGGAAGGAGCTGGCGAAAATGAAGGACGAGCTCTTTCAGAGCCGGTATAATCGATATCTCCTTCTTGGCAAGCTGGAGGATACGAAGGCGGCTCTGCGGAGGTATGGTCGCGAGCTGTACCAGTATCGGAAGCGCTCTTCAGCTCCCCATCCCGAAGGCGAAGTCGAGAATCTCCGTAGAGAGCTTACTACCGCCGAGCAGAAGAATGATGACCTTTTGGCCGAGGTCCAATACTTGGAGCTAGCGGAAAAAGAACGTTCGGCGGAGAGGGAGAAGCTGGCTTCTGAACTGGAGAAAGCGTCAACTGAGCGCAAGAGGCTATCGGCCGAAGTCGACAGGCTCAGAAGGATCACAATAGATAGGGGGATTGAAGTCACCCATTACCGACGGCTCGCGACTGATAATGCCAATGCCTCGGGCTCGTTGATGGCCCCTCGATCGAAGAAGTTGGCGAAGGACAACGTCTTGAGGGATAGGATTATCGAACTGGAGGAAGAGATCGCGTCGCTCATGCCGGCACCGGTCAGGGCTAACGTTCGCAGCACTTCGTGCACTCGCGAAGAAAGCGAGAGGGGAATTACGTTTCACGAACTTGCGATGCGCTCGCCGTTGACCAGGCGGAGTCCAGCCGACGCTCAGAGTAGTGCGGCTGCCTCGTCGAGCGGGGCTTCGGCCGGCGTCGCAGTTAGAGCTAGCAGCGAAGGGGGGTCGCGCTTCGTTGGTTTAAGGTCGGGTTCGAAGGGCAGACCTCGCCGTCCTCGTGTTTCCCTAAACCGAAGCATTCCCCTTCCGAAGAGGCTCTGATTCTGTTGTTTTCCTATTTTTGTCGATTGTTGTAACAACTTAGTTGTGGGGTCGGTCGACCGTTTGTAACACTATTATGTCTGAATGCAAATAATCCTGAAAAATTTTCAAGTGTTAGACTCCGGCAGTGTATTGAAACTGTGTTATTCGTTTTCTCTTCTTTTCAGGTCGTTGTGACGATCCATAGCTCGGACTCCGAGCATTCAAATGATGACCCCGAATCCGAGGCCACCTCTGGAACGGTGATTCTGAGCCCCAGGAGCGCCAATCTGAAGTTACGTCGAGCCGAGAGTGAGTGGGACCACCTTTCGTTGGTCCTCAGTATCCGGGAAGCCGAGATCCAACGCTTGGAGAATAGGATCGTCGAGCTGAGCCCCGCAGGAGAGGATGAAGACTCGCAGACCGCATTCAGCAACGCTCTTCGGGTCAAAAGCATTCGGCATATTCAGTCGAAGATTATTGCCGAACGGGATGACTTGCTATCGGAGATGCGGCACTTGCAAGCTGTAATGGCGAAGCTCCGGGGGGAGAAAGAGGAGCTGTCTGCCGAGGAGGACGAACAGTTTAGTGAGGATGTTTTAATATGAGAGACAAGTGTAGTGGGTCGGGCATTGTGTGTTTTGTTTGCCAACACTTTGTAATGGGATGTTTTGTATTATGCGCCGACAATTAATAAAATTTCCTTCCGTTGCTTCGCATATTTGTTTTTGCTTGTAACCATGTTGGTCGCACCGAGACCTTTGAACCGAGCGTGTTTGTTTAGCCGAATGGATCCCCTGGGGTACGGCACTTTGTCATTTAGTGGTTCTGATACGGTACGGCACGGATCCCTAGGCGGCTCTGTACCCAAGAAAGTGCTATTTTGTCGCTTAGAGCAGGTAGCGAGATCTGAGCCGTCGAATTTAGGCGCGAATCTCGAGGCGGCTCAGTTCCCGAGATAACGTTATCTTGTCGCCTTGCGCAGGTGGTATGATCTGAGCCATTTGATCGAGATCACGTACGAAAGTTGAGGGGAAAGTGTGTTTTTCCCATTTACACGCTCGGGAAGGCACTTGCTCGGAAGCCGGCCGAATTTGTGGGTCTTCGGTCTTCGGCTAATAGTTAGGAGGGTTCGGACTTTTGTGTTCGAACGAAGGTCCGGCATCGATCTACCGGAGTATTTTAGATGGACTGGGAACCAAGTGTTGGCCCCCGGGACCATCGTTGGAGCTCGACGGGTGTGGGAGCAATTCCGAACGGCGATCTACCCCTGGTTCGTCCGGAGACGAGCCGAGGAGGTAAAGTCGAACCGAGTGTTGGACTCCGAACCATCAGTATAGTTCAACGGCTGTGGGAGCAATTCCGAACGGCGATCTACCCCTGGCTCGTCCGGAGACGAGCCGAGGAGGTAAAGTCGAGCCGAGTGTTGGACTCCGAACCATCGGTATAGTTCAACGGCTGTGGGAGCAATTCTGAACGGCGATCTACCCCTGGCTCGTCTGGAGACGAGCCGAGGAGGTAAAGTCGAGCCGAGTGTTGGACTCCGAACCATCGGTATAGTTCAACGGCTGTGGGAGCAATTCCGAACGGCGATCTACCCCTGGCTCGTCCGGAGACGAGCCGAGGAGGTAAAGTCGAGCCGAGTGTTGGACTCCGAACCATCGGTATAGTTCAACGGCTGTGAGAGCAATTCCGAACGGCGATCTACCCCTGGCTCGTCTGGAGACGAGCCGAGGAGGTAAAGTCGAGCCGAGTGTTGGACTCTGAACCATTGGTTAAATAAGAGGCGAGAGAAACATGCAAATTCACAAACATAATAGAACTTTTCTTTATTGATATTTGACGGCGAACCGTTTTACATAGTACAATTCATGGGACAGGTTACAAGTTAGAGGAGAGGAATGGTTCGACACCTCGGATTACTTAAAGAGGCGCCGGAGCGCTCTCTTGGTATTTCAGGAGGTGGTCGGCATTCCAGGTCCTCGGAAGCTCTCTGCCATCCATGTCTTCAAGTCGGTACGCCCCAGGCCGAACGACTTTTGTGATCCGGTACGGCCCTTCCCAATTCGGAGCTAGTTTGCTTTTCTGACTGGGAAGGGATATGGCTAGCTTTCTCAAGACCAAATCTCCTTGCTTAAGGTCAGCGGGTCGGACCTTCTTGTTGTACGCTAGCTCGACCCTTCTTCGGTAATTCTGCTGCCGGATTGATGCCCTTTCCCTTAGTTCATCTATCAGGTCCAAGTTTCCTCTGAGGTCCCTGGCATTCTGAGCTTCGTCATAGGCTGTGAGCCGAGGGGAAGGTATTCCGACCTCGAGGGGTATCACGGCCTCGGCCCCATAAGTAAGGTTGAAAGGCGACTCCCCGGTGGGCGTCCGCTTGCTTGTGCGATAGTTCCACAACACATTAGGGAGTTGGTCGACCCACAAACCTTTGGAGCACTTGTCCAACCTTTTCTTGATTCCTGCTAGGATCTGCTTATTAGCATTCTCGGCCTGTCCGTTCGACTGAGGGTGTGAAACGGACGAGAAGCGCTACTGAATGACGAGGTCATCGCATAGGGCTCGGAACGCTGTGCCAGTGAACTGAGTCCCGTTGTCCGTCACGAGGACGCGGGGGACACCGAATCTGCATATGATGCTCTTCCAGAAGAACTGCACCACTTTGTTTTCGGTCATAGTGGCGAGAGGCTCGGCCTCGACCCACTTGGAGAAGTAGTCGATGGCTACGACCAGGAATTTGAACTGACCCGGAGCTGGAGGGAAGGGCCCTAGTAAGTCCATCCCCCACATTGCGAAGGGGATGGGATTTGATAGGGAGGCGAGGTTGGCCTGAGGGAGTCGTCGGATGTTAGAGTGTCTTTGACAGGAACTGCATTGCCGAACGTGCCGCTCGGCATCTCGGAGAAGGGTCGGTCAGAAGTACCCATAATTCAAAGCTTTTCGGGCCAAGGACCTAAATCCCGAGTGTGCCCCCCCGATGCCTTCATGAAGCTCCTATAGGGCATATTCGGCCTGCTCCGGAGAGAGGCACCTTAGATATGGTCGACCATCTATTTGAGAGAAGGAGCGCTTGTATAAGACGCCCTCGATCAAGACATAGCGCTCGGCCCGAGTTCTGACTCGGCGTGCTTCCTTGGGATCCGAGGGCAGAACTCCATCCCTTAGGAATTCTACCAGTGGCTTCATCCAATTGTCCTGCAGCATGACCGGCAATGACTCCACCGAGCTAGGTGGCTCGTCTTCGATGCTTGGCGTAGAGAGGACTTCAATCAGTACGGTCTGTTCGAGGCCTTGCAGAGAAGACGATGCCAATTTGGAGAGAGCATCGGCTTGTGAGTTCTCCTCCCGGGGGACCCGTTGGATGATGGCTTCTTCGAACCGGCCCATGAGATCCCAGACTTTGGCGAGGTACTTCGCCATTCGCTCGTCCCGGGCCTCATATTCGCCCAAGACCTGGTTCACGACTAGCTGGGAATCACTATGAATCCGAAGGCGCTGTGCCCCAGCACTTCGTGCGAGTCCGAGACCAGCTATGAGAGCCTCGTACTCCGCCTCGTTGTTCGAGGCCTTGAAGTTCATGCGGATCGCATACTACAGGACGAAGCTGTCAGGGCCGTTCAGGATGATGCCGGCGCCGCTTCCTTCACTGCAAGAGGACCCGTCCACGAAGACTGTCCAAATGGGGGGCCCATTCGGGACGTGGCCGACCTCAGGGATAGTAGACTCTACGATGAAGTCGGCGAGAGCCTGTGCCTTAATTACCGTCCGAGGCTGATAGGAGATATCGTGCTGACTCAGCTCTACGGACCATTTCATCAGCCGACCCGAGGTCTCTGGCTTGTAGAGGATCTGCTTTAGGGGTTGATCGGTGAGGACAACGACCGAGTGAGATTGGAAGTAGGGCCGAAGCTTTCTTGCTGCCATGACCAGAGCGTAGGCTATCTTCTCTATCCTCGGATAGCGGAGCTCGGCGTCCCGAAGCACCTTGCTCACGTAGTAAATGGGCCTTTGGGTCCGGTTCTCTTCTCTTACCAAGACAGCGCTCAAGGTCTGCTCGGAAGCGGCCAAGTAGATGAAGAGAGGCTCGCCCGGGATCGGCTTACTGAGCAGAGGGGGATTCACCAGATAGGCTTTCAGCTGGTCGAACGATTCTTGCTGCGCTTGGCCCCATTCAAATCCTTTAGCCCCCCGAAGTGCTTTGAAGAAGGGGAGGCACTTTTCTCCTGACTTGGAGAGGAAACGACCGATGGCTGCGAGCCGACCGGTGAGCTTCTGCACCTCCTTGACGTTCCGAGGCGGGGCCATGTCTAATATGGCCTTAATCTTCTCGGGGTTAGCTTCGATTCCTCGCTGGCTTACCATGAAGTCGAGGAATTTTCCCGATGAGACCCCGAACGCACACTTGTTCGGATTCAGCCGCATATTGTACTTCCTCAATACACCGAAGGCCTCCTGGAGGTCGGCTACATGATCGGTGCCGTGGATGCTCTTGACGAGCATGTCATCAACGTACACCTCCATGTTCCGGCTGATCTGGTTCTGGATGACCTTGTTGACGAGGCGTTGGTAGGTGGCACCCGCGTTTTTCAGGCCGAACGGCATGACCCGGTAGCAGTAGAGGCCTTGGTCGGTGACGAAGGAGGTCTTCGGGATGTCCGGAGGGAACATCCGGATTTGATTGTACCCGGAGAAGGCATCCATGAAGCTGAGGAGCTCATGGCCCGAGGTAGCGTCAATAAGGGTGTCGATGTTCGGGAGAGGGAATGGATCCTTCGGACACGCCTTGTTCAGGTCGGTGAAGTCGATGCATATCCTCCACGAGCCATTGGACTTCTTGACCATTACAACATTCGACAGCCACTCGGGATAATTTACCTCCTGGATGAACTTGGCCTTCAATAGTTTATCCACTTCTTCCTTGATTGCCTGCTGTCGCTCGGGAGCGAACTTTCGCCTCTTCTGCTGAACCGGTTTGCACCCCGGTTCGACGCTTAGGCGGTGGACGAGCAAGTCTTCGGAGATGCCGGGCATGTCCGCGGCTGACCAAGCAAATAAGTCGCGGTTATTCCGGATGCACCTCACCAAGTCTGAGAACAGCACGGTCGGCAAGGACCTGCTGACGAGGAATTTTCGGCTCGGATCCTCATCCGAGAAGAGTACTTCTTCTAACTCGTCCGCTAGCTCGGACGTTGGGCGGGCCTTCGGCTCGGGGATTTCTAGTGTCTCGAGCGAGAGCACAGGTCCCCCTGTGGAAGTCATGTAGCACTTCCGAGCTGTTTCCTGGCTTCCCCTGACTTCCCCTACCCCCGACCGAGTGGGGAACTTCATCTTTAAATGGTATGCCGAGGGGATAGCCTCAAGGGCGGCTAGGCCGGGGCGGCCTAGGATGACATTGTATGCTGCCGGGACGTCGACGACCATGAAGTCCATCGGCTCGGTCCGGGTAGTAGGGGTACTTCCCGCAGTAATGTCTAGGGTTATCACCCCTTCGACGGTTACCGGGACCCCCGTGAACCCGTGGAGAGTGTAACCGGCCAGCTTGAGACGGTCTCGGGACAGCTGCAGGCCTTGGAAGGCCGAGAGGAAAAGGATGTTGACCGAACTCCCGTTGTCCACCAAAATCCTCTGCACCTTGAAGTTGGCCATACGGAGGTCGATGACGAGGGCATCGCAGTGGGGGGTTCGGACTCCTTCGAGGTCGGCATCAGAGAAAGACACAGGGACGCCGAGTCCTTTCGGGGGAGGGGCACTATGGACCGAGTTGACCTCTCGGACGAAGGCCTTCCGGGAGGAGTTAGAGGAGCCCCCCATGGGACCTCCGTGGATCAGGTGGAGAACCCGTTCCTCCTCGAACTCGGGTGTTTCCTCGCGCCGCTCGGAGCGCTTGTTAGCCCCCCGAGGGGGGGAGAGGTCCGATCTGTCCGATAGTTAGCTTTCACGAACTTGGCCAACTGCCCCCTCCGAATGAGGGCTTCAATCTCATCTCTCAGAGCCCGGCAGTCGTTCGTGTCGTGCCCGTGGTCTCGGTGGTAACGACACCACTTATCCTTGTTTCTCCTCTTCGCCTGGGTGTGCATCCTCGGGGCTGGAGGGATGATTCCCTCCTTCTCTACCTCCATGAGGATAGTAGAGACATTAGTGGTGAGGGGAGTGAACTTCTCGAACCTGGGGGGAGGGTGGCGCTGACCGCCCATGTCCTTCTGAGCTTTCTTGGACCCTTCTTCTCCCGTCGCCTTCCTCTTTGACCCCGCGGCGGGCCCCCCGAAGCTCGGAAGGGCTTCGGCCTCCTCTGCCCGGATGTACTTCTCGCACCTCAGGAGGAGGTCGGCGAAGTCATGCGGGGGCTTCTTGGCCAGGGATGATCGGAGGTTGGCGTTAAGGACGTTCGACTGGAACGCCACGGTAGCCACGGACTGGTCTAAGGAAGCAATTGACCTGACTTCTGCGGTAAACCTTTTCACATAGTCCCGCAACTTTTCTTGCTTCTCCTGCCGCAGGTTCAGCAAGGAAAGACTCGTCTTCTCGGCTCGCCGGCTACTCACGAAGTGAGTGATGAACAGTGTCTCGAACTGCTCGAACGAGAAGATGGATGAGGGGGCGAGCCTGGAATACCATTCCCGAGCCGACCCCCTGAGGGTGGCAGGGAAGGTCCTACAGAGCACCGCGTCGGAAGCTTGATGGATTAGCATCAGGGTCTTGAAGCTCTCGACGTGGTCGACCGGGTCGGATTCCCCTGAGTATGTTTCAAACTGCGGCGGTTTGAAGCTCCTCGGTATGTGGGCCTCCATGATCGACCGTGAGAAGGGGGGTCGGTTGGGACGGAAGGTTCCTGCTCGGGACTCTTCCTCCCTGTCCATGCGGCCGATGCGCCTTTCCACCTCATGGATACGGCGGATGAGGGCGTCGTCCCTCCGCTGGTAGTCGTATGACCCTCCGGATTCCTCTTCATAGGAAGGGGAGCGTGGACTGCGGCGCCGGTAATCCTGGGACCGGCGTGGGCTTTGTTCCCGCTGCTGGCGGCTGGGAGCCGGGGAAGGGCTCCGGGTCCGGCGCCGAGGACTGGGATCCCTGGGGGGCGTCGGAGCCCTCTGAGCATTCTGGATGTTCTGCCGAAGATTGAGGGCCTGCAAAACGGTCTCCTGAAACTGGAGGAATTCGGCTCGGCTGATAGGCACATCCCGGTCCCTCGGATGACGCCGATCCCTGGGGGAGCGGGACCTCCTCCTTCGGCGATCGGGGGACGCCGCTCGGCCTCTGCGTTCCGGGGTCCTTCTGCCGTCCCGACGACGTGGCGACCGCTCACCTTGACGCTGGCGGGAGGCTCCCTCTCGGGCCCGCCTCTCGTCAAGATGGGTACGGAGGTCGTCGTCTTTCTGACGGTTCAGAAGTGTGATGCGGAGGTCGGGGTGATGAGAAGCCATCGAGTCCGAGGACCCGTTATGGACCGAGACATGGCCCGGATTGAGAGGCTGCTTCTCCTTCCGACCGTTATGACCGGACGGACCATTGTTGGGCTGCTGCTTGGGAGGAGGAGGAGGTGGGACCTGCTGGGTCAGCGGAGGGAGGTCGGACTGAGGGATAGGATTGACCGGAGCTTCATTTGCCGGGTCGGTGAGGTTACCCCCACGGTTCGACCCTCTAGATCTGTTCTTCTTCGGCGGCATGGCTGCAGAGGACGACGGAGAATGGGCTGAGACTGTTCGTGTGGTGTTCCCACAGACGGTGCCAATCTGTTACCGCTGATTTCGGTGTGGGGGTAAACAGATAGAATTTGTAGGTCCGAGAAAAACCTGAACAGTTGACTCAGCTTTCTTGCTCCCGTCGCAACCTGCAAGGAAGTGCGAGACACCGGGGTTGATTCCGGCGACGCACCCTCCGACGCTCTTGTCAGTAACCAGATCAAGATTAAGAAAGAGCTTAAGTGGTCAAGAAGTGATTAACCTGGTCTTGGTGGTAGAGGGGTTGTATTTATAGTCGCCTTTGGATTGATTAGGGTCCTGATTTCCTGCCTAACAGTTAGGAGCAAAATCCTCCTATTCTGTTTTAGGAAATTAGGCCGTGATTCCCTGGTGAGAGCTAATCAGGCTTATTGATTTGATTTAATCAAATCAGTGGCCTGATTCTCCTCTTGATGGACCGGGCTTGTATCGGGTCGGGACCCGTGCCCAGTTGAAGTGGGTCCATTTGCGGATGGTTGGCTCTGTGAGAGGGAGACCCAATACCCGTTTTGGATCCATCTGTATGTGAAATTACCTTTTTACCCCCGTGCTTCAAGATCCGTGCTCGAACTGGACGGTCCCGATTTAACCCCAATTTTAGCCATATCACTAATTAACTATTAAACTAAATTAATTAACTAAATTAAATAATATAATAAAACTAAACCTAATTAATACACTACCTTAAACCTAATAAACAACTCCTAATATACAAACTCACCTAATCAGCAGCATTAAATGCCTCCCCTTTCATGGACGGGGTATCATACCCCGTCCGGGGTATGTATCCCCGTCCCACCCATTATTATTATTTTTTTTGTTTTATTTCTAATCGGCTAATCATGGCCGTTCAATCAATTAAAAAAAAAATTTTTTTTTTTCCATTTGCAGACGGGGTATCATACCCCGTCCGGGGTATGTATCCCCGTCCGACCTCATTTAAAAAAAAAAAATTGAAAATTACTGAGACGGTATATGATCGTCCGTCTGATACGATTAAAAAATTATTATATCAAAGAGACGGGGTATCATACCCCGTCCTTTATAATTTGAGAAAGCTCAGTTTGTTTCTCATATTTGAGAAATGGAAATAGAAATTTTGCCAAAATATGAGAATATGAGAAACGACTGCAGCGCTACTTTTCTATTCGTTTGCTATAATTTGAGAAAATGGAAATTATAGAAAACAACTGTGGATGCTCTAACTCACGCTTGTCCCTGATTTGGTTCCTCGTTATAATGAGGCCCCCCAACAGCTTTACCCGAGCTCTTTCTAAACTGAAGCTTACCAAACATCTTGGTTCTTGTCTTTTTGTCTATTCGCACCTGCAAATAACGAACTCGCATCCTCATAACTAGTGTCCGTTAATTACAACCTCGACCTCTTCTCCCCCCCCCCCCCCCCCCCCCCCCCCCCTCCTTTCCTTCTCTTATTTCAACAAATCAATCCATCCATCGAATAATTAGGGTTAGGGTTAGGATTAGGGTTAGGGTTAGGGTTAGGGTTAGGGCTAGGGCTAGGGCTAGGGCTAGGGCTCCTCCCCTCCCTCCCTCCCTCCCTCCCTCCCTCCTGTTTCCGTCGGATTTTCCTTCTCAAACTGGCCGGTATCCGATTCGATTCGAGGAGAGCAAACACCCCCACAAAGGTACCAACTATTCTGTTATTCAATTGGTTGATTTTTTGAATTTTATTCCATGCATTTTGAATTGAAAATCAAAAGACACTACGAATATGAAATAATCCATCATCGTCGTCGTCGTTGTCGCTCTTTTCAAAGCGTGCGGTCAAAGTCAAGAAATCGGTGATGAGAATTGTCCAAATTTTGGTTGACCCCATCCAACAAGTTGCTTTAGAAAGTTGTTGGTCTAGAAATCTATAACTGCATTGCATTGTATCTCTATTTGGAGAACGGGGATATTTCTAAACCAGCCTGGTATGGTGTTAAATATTGTCTTAAGTTCCATGTTTGTATGCCATTGCAATTACTTTTTCATGTATGTGTATATATGTTACTTAATCTATGTCATTGCATCTTAGTGATTTTTCAATGGCAAATTTTGAGTTTTGATAGAGTATTGTTTGCATTAGGAATTCCATCAAATCATTGTTTTTGTAGGAGAGCTTCTTAGCTTTGTTGGTCGCTTATTTAGTTGATGTCTTATGCACTTCCGTTAATATTATGGCCATAACTGACAATCCGAGGATATATCATTTTGCCTTATTATTTTTGGGTCGAATCAAGGGTCTTATCCCTCTTAGACATTAAGTCTTTGTTAACGAAGAATGATTGGAAGAGAAAGTGTTTTGAGAAAAAAGAGTTGTGAAGTGGAAGTGGTTTGTGACCATGTTGTTAGAGTGCAGTTCTTGGGGTATGGTGGGATAAGGGAGAAAAGAATCAACTTTGGATTAGTGATTTATGTGTCTTCCGAGTTACCATTCAAACACGTACTTTAAGCTGGAAAGTGTTTGTGGAGTTTTACAAGAAAAGAGAGCCTAAGTTTAAATTACTCCCACTTCCTAGAATCTTTATAGCTTTCCCTCCTCCTGAGGGTCGTATCTCTCATCTTTTTAGTGTTTACATAATCAGTATGCATTATTAGAGACATAAGTATTTCACGTGGGATTCTTTGACCATCAACTTATCCATGTTTTCACTTTTCATCCTCAGGAGATTTATTTCGTTTTACTTTTATTGTACGATGCATTAGATCACATTCGATGTGTATGTTTGACTTTCATACTATGCTAATTTCTTTGGATCCATCACTAGGTATTAGTTGTACCATTTTTTAATTCTCTTGTAGTCTTAAATGAAGTCATTCATTGTTTATTTGGTGTTTGTCTCTGTTTTAAGTTGGAAAAGTTGCTTGGGTAAATTGCATTGCACCTTGATGCGGTTTGTTTTTGGGGGTGGCTGCACCAGGTGTGAGTTCTTCTCGATTTGTATTTTTGCGGAAGCTTCGGTACGGATGGTACGCCCGACCCTCAGCCGAGGGACCCAATCGGGAGTAGGCGGGAACGAGATGGAGATTGGATGCTCGGCTCGGATCTGGAGGCTCGGATCCAGAGGTCTCGTGTACCTGCACTCGGTCTAGAAACACCGGGGTTGGTCCCGGTAGCAGACCCTCCGATGATCTAGTCAGTCACTGAAGAGTAACAGTAGCTAGGATTTTTTAGAGGGAAAAGATTGATTATTGATTACCTATTAAAGGGGTAGAGGGCCTGATATTTATAGGCAAAGACAACCGGGTCTGAACCTGTTTGGAGCCGGGTCTGGATCCGGTTGCTAGTGGGCCTGACATGGAGGAAGCCCAAGTAGTTTAGGGCTGATGTGGCCGGAGCCCTGGGTGGTTTAGGACTGATGTGGCGGAAGCCTAGGCGGTTTTGGGGCTGACGTGGTAGATCTGGATGATCGGGGGTGAACACCTTTTGAGGGGATCTTGTGTGCCGGGGAGGGCCATGTCATCTGACCCATATCAGGAGCCCCCTACTCCTGGAGGGCTGGGTAATCCAGCCGTGTAGGAGTGGTTCTTTGCCTCTGTAAGAAGAGCGGGTTGGTGTGTACGGCGAAGAATGGGACCCACGTTTCCCAGAAGAGGTCAGTGGGGTAGGATGAAGGGATCCCCTCTTGGAGCCATGCGAATCGTCGGGGCTCGGTTCGCCGAGCATCGAGGGTCGGTAGACGAGCCCCTTGCTGGTTGGAAAAGCGAGGGGGCGGCGAGACCCGCGGAGCAAGTGCTTCGTTTGGCCGAGCGAGTAGGTGGCTCGGTAGGCGAGTCTCCTCACTCGTTGGAAAAGCAAGGGGGCGCAGGAGTCTGGAGCGAGGGTCCGTCTTATCGAGCGTCTGGGGTTGGCAGGGGAGTCCCTCATTGTTGGGGATAATTTTGGGGGCATGCGGTGGCATCCTAGCGTTGACCCAGAGGTGCTTTGGCCGAGCGAGTAGGGGGCTCGGTAGGCGAGCCTCCTCACTTGTTGAAAAAGCAAGGGGGCGTAGGAGTCTGGAGCAAGGGGCCGTCATGCCAAACGTCTGGGGCCGTCTCGCCGAGAGTCTGGGGTCGGCAGGCAAGCCCCTTATTGTTGGGGATAATTTTCGGGGCTCGCGGTGGCATCCAAGCATCGACCTAGAGGTGCTTTGGCCGAGCGAGTAGGGGGCTCAGTAGGCGAGCCTCCTCACTTGTTGGAAAAGCAAGGGGGCGCAGGAGTTTGTAGCAAGGGTCCGTCTTGCCGAGCGTCTGGGGTCGGCAGGCAAGCCCCTCATTGTTGGGAATAATTTTGGGGGCTCGTGGTGGCATCCGAGCGTCGACCCAGAGGTGCTTTGGCCGAGCGAGTAGGGGGCTCGGTAGGCGAGCCTCCTCACTTGTTGGAAAAGCAAGGAGGCGTAAGAGTCTGGAGCGAGGGTCCATCTTGCCGAGCGTCTGGGGTCGACAGGCAAGCCCCTCATTGTTGGGGATAATTTTGGGGGCTCGCGGTGTCATCCGAGCCTCGACCCAGAGGTGCTTTGGCCGAGCGAGTAGGGGGCTCGGTAGGCGAGCCTCGCGGAGCGAGTATGTGGCTCGGTAGGCGAGCCTCCTCACTTGTTGGAAAAGCAAGGGGGCGCAGGAGTCCGCAGGCGAGCCCCTCATTGTTGGGGGATAATTCTGGGGCTCACAGTGCCCTCCGAACGTCAAGGTCCAAGCAGTTTGTGAGAAACTTTTTGGGCTCGCGGTGACATTCGAGCGTCGAGGTCCAAGTAGTTTGGGAGAAACTTTTTGGGCTCGCGGTGACATCCGAGCGTCGAGGTCCAAGCAGTCTGGAAGAAACTTTTTGGGCTTGCAGTGACATCCGAGCGTCGAGGTCCAAGCAGTTTGGGGGAAACTTTTTGGTCTCGCGGTGACATCCGAGCGACGATGTCAAGCAGTTTGGGAGAAACTTTTTGAGCTCGCCTTGGGTGAATTAACGGTGGGGCACCTCCTGCCCACCGAGCCGCCACATTGGTTGACAGAGCCGAGGGTAAGGAGGTATTTTTGCGCACTATGTAGTCGTCACCAAGATCTTAGTGGTCGTTAGATCTTGATGATGAAGATCAGACGGCCAGATTTTTTTGCGGAATTCGAGGAGTCCCTCTTGTGCCTATAAATCCCTCTCTCCCCACCTCACTTTTTCACTTTGCTTTCATCTTCCAAATAACCGTAATTTTCCTGCGCACCGCCGGCAACTATTTTCCGTTGACGTTTGTGAACTCCGGTGAAACAGGTTAGTTTTTTTTTGTTTTAAAATGTCACGGTCCTAGTCCGTTTCAAGGCAAGTACTTCGGGTCGCGGCGAGGAGGAGGTCCATTCATCTTCGATATCTTTCTCGTCGGGGGACATCCACCCGGTAAAGGAAGAGGTTCTGTCAGAAGGAGGGTCGGATGGAGATAGTGACGTAGCCTTTATCGTAGAGCCTCTGCAATCCCGAAGGCCGGGTAAGGAGCCCTTGGAGGAGGAGCACGAACAGAGGGATCCTGAGGGCGAGGAGCTCGTGGAAGGGGAGAATGAATCCGGAGGAGAAGGCCCAGAAGAAGAGGAGTAGGTCGAGGAGGGTGGTGACGAGGAGTCCAAGCAAAGGGACTGAAAGTGGTAGTGACCCTGGCGAGGTCGGAGGGGCCACGGAGGAGGTAGGGGAAGAAGCGGCAGACCTGCCGCCGTTGTCTCCCCTAGCGACCCCTTCGCCTGATAGGAAGGATCGCCGGAGGGTGGTGATGAGGAGTCCAAGCAAAGGGACCGAAAGTGGTAGTGACCCTGGCGAGGTCGGAGGGGCCGCGGAGGAGGTAGGGGAAGAAGCGGCAGACCTGCCGCCGTTGTCTCCCCTAGCGACCCCTTCGCCTGATAGGAAGGATCGCCCTCGAAAGAGGAGGAGGAAGTGGATAAGGCCCGACAGCCCGGCCGAGAAGGATAAGCATGAGTATGGCTTCGGATTTACGTACCCCCTTTTCTCTGGCAAGAATCCAGGATCGATCAGGATGTATCCTGACGACGTGAAGGATCTTCTGGCGTATACATTGCTGCTGAGAGATGAGAACTGGCCCATGATCAAGATGGACGGCGTGAAGTGCGTCGTGTCGAGGGACTACTTGCCCATCCTGAGAGCGACCTATTTCATTCCTCGGGAGTTCGAGCTTCTGGTGCCGAACCCAGGGATTCGCCCGACCACCGCGCTCGAACCGAGCTTCTGCATGTTCCCTGATGACGCTTTCGTCTCGAGGTTGAGGCTTTCGTTGCACCCGTTCATCAAGAGGGTGCTGAACTGGGGGGAGCTGAGTCCGATGCAGTACGGTCCCAACTCTTAGAAACAATGTGTTTTATTTTGAAGTGTCAGGAAAAGGGAATTACGCCGAGGCTGACCTACTTCCGAGCCATCCTAGGGATGAGCTCTCTCGGGGATCAGGAGGGGATCTTCTATCTATCGCCCCGCCCCCATAAGAAGGTGATGCACGGCCATCCGGAGTCCATCAAGGGTTAGAAAGAGAAGTACTTCATCGTTCGGAGCGAGGAGCCCTGGGGCATCCCCACTGTTTGGAACTTCGGAAAGCCGAATCACAAGCCGCCGAAGCGAAAGGACTTGACTGAGAAAGAGTGGGCGAAGGACGACAAGATCGTGGAGGGTCACAGCATTGGGTGGCCCCGAGTCACGGAGCTACACCTCGCCCGAGCCGGACTGAGCCCGGCTAACCCTAATATGTTTTTGTTGCCATTCTGTTTTTCTTCCTGCCGTAGCGTTAACACATTAACTTTCTTTTTTTTTGTAGAGATGTCGGCCAAGGAGTTGGATACCCGAAGCGCCATAGTAGAATTAGCGGCCAAGAGAAGGGCCGAAGCGGCGAAGAAGGCCGCGCAGGAGAAGAGCGGGGCACCGGTCGTGGGACCCGGTAAGGCACCGGCACCGGCCGCGGGAACCGGTAAGGCACCAGAGCCGGCTACCGAGCAACTGCCCCTGAAGAGGGTGAAGAGGCCTCACCATTCGTCGAGGTCGGGTAAAGAGCCGGGGGCGAGCTCCGGAAGTAAGAAGTCGGTCGAGGCTCGAGAGCAGAGGCCTCCGCCCTCTTGCCCCGATGCCGCTCAGATGGTGGAAAGGCAGAGCTTGCAGCAGCACCTCCCGGACTGGGGGGTGAAGGTAGGGAACACCCTGCTCCAGGGCTCGGTGGCCGTTGAGGCGGCGGAGCACATCGCCACAGAGCGGGATCGGATGACTCTGGCGACGCAGACGTCCGAGGCGGCCTACATGTGGTGGGCTTAGGCGCAATTCTCGGTACGTGTTTGTTGTTCTTCGTGTGCACAGAGTTTTTAGAGTTCAGGATTTTTCTAACTTGTTCTTCTTCGGCCAGGCGTTACTCCATGGGCAGCACTACCACCGGTGCATGGAGAAGGAGGTCCTCGTTGAGAGGAAGAACGCAAAGAAGCACTTCTGTGAGGTCTCCAAGCTTATGGCCGAGCTTAAAGAGGCCCGGAACAAGGATGCGATCCATGAGGCTCAGCTGGACTCGATCATGGGCCATCACAGGGACGAGCTAGCACATTTTACGGAGAAGGCTCGGGCGGAGGTTGCGAAGCTGAAGAAGGCCATGGGAGGCGCAGATCTCTATAGCGGACACTCTGATCGTGGCCCAGGATGAGGCCTATGCCAAGGCGAAAGAACATTTCGCGCTGATTTACCCGGACAAACGGGTGGATCATTTGCATTACAACTGGCAGCCCGAGCATCCGCCCACGCCCGATGGCGATGGGGAATCGGGCGACCTTTATCAAGAGGAGGTCGGGGGAGACCCTGCTGACGAAGAGGTGCCACCCCCCCTCAAGCATAGTTTAGGTTGTTTATTAATTTGGTAAATGCCTTCCGCGGACTGGCCACTGTATTTTGTAGTACAAATTTTTGAACTTAATGCAAGATGAGTTTTTGGCCGATGCTTCAAGACTTGTGACTTGTTGTTTTCCTCATATTTTTGATAGACGCATGAGGCCGGTGCCGAGCTTGGTTCCGCCGAGGTTTCCTTGGTCTGAGCTGGGCTGGGGGCCATGGAGAGTGCTCTGGCTCGCCAACGTAAACAGGCTCGGGACCGAGCGGCCGCAGTGAATTACTTCATGAACAAGTCTAGGGAGCTTAGCTTGGAGGTCGCTCGTCTGAAGAAAGCCCTAGCCGATCGGGACTGGTGGGCAGTTGAGACAACTGGTCGATCTCGGAGGCCACGAGTGGGCGTTCGGCTTCGGAGTCTTTTCTTCGTGAGGCTGTTGTTGAGAAAGAGTTAGAGATCCGTAGGTTGAAGCTAATGCTAGGCGCCGGTCTGACCGAGGAGGCGAGCAATTCTATATTAGGACCTTCTCCGACCTTTTTCTTGGAGGCGGCTCAGCCTGCCAATGCGGAAAGCTCTGTTGCTGGATTGCCCTCCCCGGTCGGACATGTCGGGTGTGAAGTGGAACCCGTGGAAAGCACTGAATTCGAGTTTTAAGCCGTGCGATGAGTGATTTGTAAGCTTTTCATTGTATTGGGCCGCCGTTTCTGGCGCTCTATGAGTTAATAAAAAACTTTCGACCTCTTTGACTTTTGATGATTTGTTGAGTGAGGGAAGGAGTGCAGCTTGAGATTGTTGCCGAGTTCGGCCTGGTAGGGGGTTGCACCCGAGGCAAAAAGCCGAGCTGTAGTGTCTTGCAGGCAACGCCCAATGAATGACGTTTTGCCTTCCAATAAATATTAATTGCGACGCTTAGCCTACCGCCGTTTGGACTTCCCGATGTAATAAATGCGCTGCTCAGGGGGCTATATAATCCCCACCTCCCTATTGATTTTCGTCAGGAATTTGAGATTGACTCTTCTGTCATAGGACCCGGGTGCCTGCTGAAGTCGGGCGCCCAATAAGTAGAACTTGGTCCAGTGTTTCGTATTGGTGGATTACCAATCACCCTCGAACAATTCGGAGTTTTGGCCTTGAGGGCCGTAAACCCCGGGTTGTTCGTTGGTGAGTGGTGGGCCGATCAATTGGCTCGGAGGCTCGGTGAGGGTCTGGGGTCGGTGGCTCTCCTGCCGCCCTCGAACAATTCATGGTTTTGGCTCTGAAAGCCGTAATCCCGAGTTGCTCGCGGATGAGAGGTGGGTCAACCGATGATCCGGGGCTCGGGGCGTTTGCCGGAGATGGGCGCCCTAAACCTTAATGAAAACGGTCGTGGTTGAGGGTCGTTACCGGGTGTAAAAAAGGTATGGCTTGAAAGGGCCAAGGCCTTGCCCGAGGGTGACACTGATCCCTCATTTGCACGTCTTGACGGATAGTATGGGTGTAGCCAGAGGTCATCGCCGAGCGCATAGGTTGATGGGCCTGAAAAGGTCCAAACCATGCTCGAGGTCGATGCCGAGCCCCTATACCGGAGAGAAGCCAGTAATGGGCGTAGCTGAAGGTCGTCGCCGAGCGTAAAGGTTGCGTGGCTTTGAAGAAAGCCAAGGCCTTGCTCGAGATCGATGACAAGCCCCCACACCTATTCTCGGATAGATAGCACGGGTGTAGCTGGCGGTTGCCGCCGAGCGTATAGGTTGATGGGCTTGACCAAGTCCAAACCATGCTCGAGGCAAATGCCGAGCCCCATATCTGAGAGAAGCCAGTAATGGGCATAGCTGAAGGTCGTCACCGAGCATAAAGATCGAGTAGTTTTGAAGAAAGCCAATGCCTTGCTCGAGGTAGATGACGAGCCCCCACACCTGTTCTCGGGTAGATAGCACGGGTGTAGCTGGCGGTTGCCGCCGAGCGTATAGGTTGATGGGCTTGACCAAGTCCAAACCATGCTCGAGGTAGATGCCGAGCCCCCATACCTGAGAGAAGCCAGTAATGGGCATAGCCGAAGGTCGTTGCCGAGCGTAAAGATCGCGTAGCTTTGAAGAAAGCCAAGTTCTTGCTCGAGGTCGACAACGAACCCCCACACCTGTTCTCGAATAGATAGTACGGGTGTAGCGGGCAGTTGCTGCCGAGTGTATAGGTTGATGGGCTTGACCAAGTGCAAACCATGCTCGAAGCAGATGCCGAGCCCCCATACCTGAGAGAATCCAGTAATGGGCGTAGCTGAAGGTCGTCGCCGAGCGTAAAGGTCGCATAGCTTTGAAGAAAGCTAAGGCCTTGCTCGAGGTCCGACGAGCCCCCACACCTGTTCTCGAGTAGATAGCGCGGGTGTAGCTGGTGGTTGCCGCCGAGCATATAGGTTGATGGGCTTGACCAAGTCCAAATCATGCTCGAGGCAGATGCCGAGCCCCCATACCTGAGAGAAGCCAGTAATGGGCATAGCTGAAGGTCGTCGCCGAGCGTAAAGGTCGTGTAGCTTTGATGAAAGCCAAGGCCTTGCTCGAGGTCGACAACGAGCCCCCACACCTGTTCTCGGGTAGATAGCACAGGTGTAGTTAGCGGTTACCGCCGAGCGTATAGGTTGATGGGCTTGACCAAGTCCAAACCATGCTCGAGGTAGATGCCGAGCTCCCATACCTGAGAGAAGCCAGTAATGGGCGTAGCTGAAGGTCGTCGCCGAGCGTAAACATCGCGTAGCTTTGAAGAAAGCCAAGGCCATGCTCGAGGTCAACGACGATCCCCCACACCTGTTCTCGGGTAGATAGTACGGGCATAGCTGGCAGTTGCCGCCGAGCGTATAGGTTGATGGGCTTGAACAAGTCCAAACCATGCTCGAGACAGATGCCGAGCCCCCATACCTGAGAGAAGCCAGTAATGGGGGTAGCTGAAGGTCATCGCCGAGCGTAAAGGTTGCGTGGCTTTGAAGAAAACCAAGGCCTTGCTCGAGGTCAACGACGAGCCCCACACCTGTTCTCGGGTAGATAGCACGGGCGTAACTGGCGGTTGCCGCCGAGCGCATGGGTTGATTGGCTTGAACAAGTCCAAACCATGCTCGAGGCAAATGCCGAGCCCCCATATCTTAGAGATGACTTTTTTTACTTGAGGTGTCTTCCGGGCGCCGAGCCTTAGGTTTGTAAGAGAAGCTTTTTGAGGTTCGCGGTTTCTTCCGAGGGTCGAGCCCTAAGCTTGCAAGAGAAGCTTTTTGCGGTTCACGGTTTCTTCCGAGGGCCGAGCCCTAAGCTTGCAAGAGAAGCTTTTTGCGGTTCGCGGTTTCTTCTGAGGGCCGAGCCCTAAGCTTGCAAGAGAAGCTTTTTGTGGCTCGGGGTTTCTTCCGAGTGCCGAGTCCGAGTCATGTTTTTAATGAGAGTTAATGCGAAACCAAAGCTTGTTTTAAGAAAGCTGGCATAATTACAGCATACTTGAATTTTTACAAAATTAAGGCACGACCTGCCGATTAAAATTTTCACAATTTACATTGGCCGCGGGGGCTATCCCTTTCCTTCTAGGAATTTGATGAGGTGCTCGGCGTTCTAGGGCCTCTTGACGGCCTTGCCTTCTGGATCGGTCAGCCGGTACGTGCCCGGGCGTACGACCTCAGATACCTTGTATGAGCCTTCCCAGTTTGGGGCCAGTTTCCTCTTTTGGTCGGGGTTGGATACCGCCAGTTTTCGGAGGACGAGGTCCCCCAATTTGATGTCGGTAGGATGCATCTTTTTGTTGTAGAACCTTTCGATCCTCTGCTGGTAGGTGTTCCTTCTGATGGCGGACTTCTCCCTGACCTCGTCATGAGGTCGAGGTCGGCACGTAGCTGTGCCGAGTTGCTTGCTTCGTCGAAGGCCATGATCCGGGGCGAAGGGAGCCAGACTTCCAGGGGAATTACGGCCTCCGCGCCGTATGTCAGCTTAAATGGCGACTCTCCCGTGGGATTCTTTTCGTTGTTCGGTGGGCCCAGAGAACACTCGGCAGCTTGTCGACCCATAACCCCTTGGAAGAGTTATTAAGTCGTTTCTTGAGACCGTCGAGGATTTGGCAGTTTGCGTTCTCGGCTTGACCGTTTCACTGCGGGTGGCACATCGAGAAGCGCTGCTGGATCTCGAGATCCTCGCTGAACTTTCGGAAATTCTTATCCGCGAATTGAGTCCCATTATCTGTGATGAGTACTTGTGGAATTCCAAACCGACAGACGATGTGTTTCCAGAAAAACTGTTGGGTCTGCTGCTCGGTGATCGTGGCCAGAGGCTCGGCCTCGATCCACTTCGTGAATTAGTCAATCGCAACTATGAAAAACTTTCTTTAGCCCGTTGCCTTCGGAAATGGACCGGCCAGATCCATCCCCCACATAGCAAAGGGGGTAGGACTGGCCAGGGAGCGAAGGTTCGCCTGCGGGGCTCTTTTCACCGGGGAGAACCTTTGACAGGGGCCACACTTCTTTACTAGGGACAAGGCGTCTTGTAGCATTGTGGGCCAGTAGTACACATGATTCAGAGCTTTTCGTACGAGCGATCGGCTCCCCATATGGCACCCGCCGATTCCTTCATGGAGCTCCTTGAGAGCGTACTTGGCTTCGTCGGGGGTCAAACAACGGAGGTAGGGTTTTTCGTCCGTCGTGGTGTAAGACCTTTTGAAGAGGGTCTTGTTGATCATGGCAAACCTTTCTGAGCGGATCCTGACCCGTCTTGCCTCGGCTCGGTTTTCGAGGAGCTCTCTTTGATGAGGAACTGCTTGATGGGAGTGGTCCAATCGTCGGGGCAAGCTCTGTCTTTGATGCAGAGGTCTCGGGGAGGTCAGTGCTCGGCCTCAGGAGTACTTCGATCAGGACGGTTCGGTCGAGACCCTCGAAGGACAAGGAAGCTAACTTGGACAGAGCGTTGGCCTGGGCATTCTGCTCTCTAGGGATCTTTAAGACCGCGGATTCGTCAAAGGACGCAATAGTCGCTGGACCACGGCCAAGTACCTGATCATCCGATCGTCACGGGCCTCGTACTCTCCAGTAATCTGATTGATCACGAGCTGAGAGTCGCTAAAAGCCCTGATCTCTGGTGCCTGCTCGATGCTCTAGGGTGAGTCCGGCAATCATGGTCTCAATTCAGCCTTGTTGTTAGAGGCTGGGAAGTTGAGGCAGAGGCAGTATTGAAGAAGGAAATTGTCAGGACCCCGCAGAATGATATCCGCGCCACTCCCCGCTTCGCAGGAGGAGCCGTCGACGTAAACTTCCAACATTTGGTCGGCCTCTCCGCCTTCGAGTTGTTCGGAGATGATGCATTCCGTGATGAACTCAGCGAGGACCTGGCCTTTGATGGCCGTCCTTGGCTGATAGCCGATGTCGTATTGACTGAGCTTGATCGACCATTTAACCAGTCGTCCGGAGCTTTCGGGCTTGTAGAGCACGGCCTTCAGAGGCTGGTCCGTGAGCATTTGAATCGAATGTGCCTGAAAATAGGGACAGAGCTTCTGTGCGGCCATCACCAGGGCATATGCTACCTTCTCCATTTTTGAGTATCTGGTCTCGGCGGCGAGCAGAACCTTGCTCACGTAGTATAACGGCTTTTGGACACCGTCTTCTTCTCGGACGAGAACAGCACTGAACACCTTTTCCGAGGCCAAAAGATAAAGCCAGAGTGGCTCGCCTGGTTCGGGCTTGCTGAGGAGAGGAGGGTTGGCGAGGTACTCTTTCAATTGGGCGAACGCCTCTTGCTGCTGAGTACCCCACTCGAAGCCTCCGGTTCCGCGCAAAGCCTTGAAGAATGGGAGGGGCTTCTCTCCCGACTTGGAGAGGAAACGGTCAATGGCCGCCAGTCTACCCGTGAGCCTCTGGATTTCTTTGAGGTTTCTAGGAGTGGCCATGTCTATTATGGCCTGGATTTTCTTGGGGTTCGCCTCGATGCCGTGCTGGCTGACGATGAACCCGAGGAATTTCCCCGTGGAGACGCCGAATGCACACTTCGCTGGGTCCGAAGGACCCCAAAGGCTTCCTCCAGGTCGGCGACGTGGTCCTGTCCTCGTTGGCTTTTGACGAGCATGTCGTCGACGTACACCTCCATGTTGCGATCAATCTGATCCCTTAAGACTCGGTTGACGAACCTCTGATAAGTGGCACCGGCATTCTTCAGCCCGAAGGGTATGACTCGGTAACAATAAAGACCCTGATCGGTGACGAAGGACATCTTGGCTATATCGGGGGGGAACATCCGGATCTGGTTGTAGCCTAAGAAGGCATCCATGAAAGAAAGGAGTTCGTGACCCGACGTTGCATCGACCGGAGCGTCGATTCTGGGGAGAGGGAACGGATCTTTGGGGCACGCCTTGTTGAGGTCAGTGAAGTCTATGCAGATCCTCTAGCTCCCACTTGCCTTTTTGACCATTACGACGTTGGCCAGCAACTCAGGGTAGCTGACCTCCTGTATGAAACGAGCGGACAAGAGTTTGTCCACCTCCGCTTTCACTGCCTGTTGCCTCTCCGGGATGAACTTACGTCGCTTCTGGAGGATTGGTTTCGAGCCGGGGATCACGCTGAGTTTGTGCATGATCAGGTCTTCGGAGATCCCGGGCATGTCGGAGGGTTTCCAGGCGAAGAGGTCTACATTACGGCGAATGCAGTCGATCAGGTCGGTCTTGATGCTGGGGGCGAGGGAGCAGCTCACGCGGAACCACTTCGATATGTCGCCTGTCTCGAACGAGACTTCCTGTAGCTTGTCAGCCGGCTCAGGCTCGGGCTGGCTTCTTTCGGGCTGCAGCTCGATAGTGTCTAGGGCAAATACACCGCCCCGACCGCTGTCATATAGCACGACCGTGCCGCTTCTTGGTTCCCCCGGACGACCCTGACACCCGACTTGGTGGGGAATTTTAGCTTTTGATGGTATGCCGAAGGGACAGCCTGGAAGGAGCAGAGCCCTGGTCGGCCGAGGATGGTGTTGTAGGCTGCCTTGACATTTACAACCATGAAGTCCATCGACTCAGTCCGTCTATGTGGGGTCGTGCCAGCGGCGACGTCTAAGGTCACGATCCCCTCTATTGGTACTGGGACGCTGGAGAACCCGTGCAGGGTGTATCCGGCTGGCTTCAGCTTATCCCGGGAGAGCTTGAGGTTCTTGAATGCTTCCAAGAAGAGAATGTTCACCGAGCTCCCGTTGTCCATGAGGATCCGACGGGCCTCGTAGTTTGCCATGCTGAGGCTGATGACGAGCGCATCGCAGTGTGGAATCCGAACTCCCTCCAGGTCTTCCCCGGAGAATGAGACAGGGGGTTGCTGGACCGGGGGGAAGGGAGACCCTGGACGGCGTTTACCTCTCGGAAGAACACCTTGCGGGAAGTGCTGGACTCCCTTCCTATGGGCCCTCCGTAGACGCTATGTAGGATGGCTTGACCCACGGTTCCTTCATGTTCGGGGTTCTGCTCGGGACGCGACTTGGGTGTTCGAAGAGGAGGGGAAGGCCTCCGGTTCCTGGTGTCCCTTTGATCCCGAGTGTCTTCCCGTTTGAATTCCCGGAGGTACCCTCGTTGGATGAGGGCCTCGATTTCATCCTTCAGGGCGCGGCAGTGGTCGGTGTCGTGCCCAGTGTCCCGGTGGAAGCGGCTGTAGAACCGCTGATCCTTTTTCTTGTTGTTGTTGGTCGGTCAAGGAGGGAATTGGACGAGGTCTCGGTCTTCGATCGCTAAGAGAATAGTTGATACGTTCTGCGTCAGCGGAGTGTATCTCTCGAAGCATGGGACCGGAGGGCCCCTTTTTGCGACGGCCCCGTCTTTTGGGACTTTCTTTGCTGGTTCTGCCTCGTCGGCCTTGCGCTTTCCCTTCCCGGGGACTTCTTTGGCGTCTTTCGGATTGAGGGCTTCCTCGGCCCGGATATACTTTTCGACTCGACTGAGATGGTCGGGGAAATCGATCGGAGGCTTCTTCGCCAGGGATGCCTTCAGTTGACCGTGCCGGACGTTGTACCGAAATGCTGCCGAGGTGACCTCTGGGCCGAGGGAGGAGACCGACCTTGCCTCTGTAGTGAACCTTCGGACGAACAGCGAAAGCGACTCTCCTTCCTTCTATCGGAGGCCCAGCAGGAATGCGCTCGTATTCTCGGCTTTTCTGCTAGTCACGAAGTGGGGGGGGGAGGGGGAAGTTGCCCTCCAGTTGGTCGAAGGAGAAAATGGAGCCGGGGGCGAGCTTAGAGAACTATTCTCGAGCCGGACCCCGGAGGGTGGCGGGGAAGGCTCGGTACAGAAGGGGATCCGATGCGCTGTGAATCATCAGAGGATCTTGAAGCCCTCCATGTGATCAGCAGGATCGCCTTCGCCGTCATAAGTCTCGAATTGAGGTGGGCGGAAATTTTGGGGTATTTCCGCCTGTAGGATTGCGGTGGAGAAAGGGGGTCGGGTCAGCCTGTGGCCCTGAGCAGGCCTCGTGCAGTCGTCGCCGAAGTGGTCGAGGCGGTTCTCCATTTCTTGGAGGCATTTCAGGACGTCCTCGTCATGCTCCGGCAGGACTGTCGGGTCGCGGGACGCGCTGGCCTCAACATCCGATCGGGAGTGAGAGCGGTGGAGCGCCTCGCTGACAGGGGTCCCGAGGATAGCCTCCATGATCTTTTTCCGGAAGTCTTGGAACTCCTGGCGGGTGACCGGAGCTCGTTCAACCGGGTTGCGTTGGTGTGGCGACCTTCGGCCGACGCGACTGAGCGTCGGCTCTCGTCCTTCGGGCGGAGATCTGGGATGGTTCGGGGCCGAGTTGGAAGCGGCCCCTCCCCCAGTCCGATTTGCCTGTCGGTTCTGGATGACCCGACGTAGGTCGGGTACGACCGAGCGAGAGGTGCCTGTCTGGCGTCCGAGGCTAACCCTCAGATTGTTGGATCCATGAGTGTCGGCAGGAACGTCTTGAGGAAGAACGTCTTGGCGACGTGTAGAGGTGACAGCTCTCCTGGGCTTGGATCCCATGTGAGCCCGGAGTGTCGAGCCCGGATTGATGGGATGCCGTTAATGGCTGGGTTCAGACTGATGTCTATACCGAGGGTTCCCACAGATGGCGCCAACCTGATGCGGTTTGTTTTTAGGGGGTGGCTGCACCAGGTGTGAGTTCTTCTCGATTTGTATTTTTGCGGAAGCTTCGGTACGGATGGTACGTCCGACCCTCAGCCGAGGGACCTAATCAGGAGTAGGCGGGAGCGAGGTGAAGATCGGATGCTCGGCTCGGATGTGGAGGCTCGGATCCAGAGGTTTCATGTACCTGCACTCAGTCTAGAAACACCGGGGTTGGTCCCGGTGGCAGACCCTCCGACGATCTAGTCAGTCACTGAAGAGTAATAGTAGCTAGGGTTTTTTAGAGGGGAAAGATTGATTATTGATTACCTACTGAATGGGTAGAGGGCCTGGTATTTATAGGCAAAGCCAACCGGGTCTGGACCCGTTTGGGGTCAGGTCTGGACCCGGTTGCCCGTGGGCCTGACGTGGCGGAAGCCCAAGTAGTTTAGGGCTGACGTGGCAGGAGCCCTGGGTGGTTTAGGGCTGATGTGGCGGAAGCCCAGGCGGTTTTGGGGCTGACGTGACAGATCTGGATGATCGGGGGTGAACACCTTTTGAGGAGATCTTGTGGCCCGGAGGGGCCACTTCATCTGACCCATATCACACCCTCACTTCACTAGCAATCTAACTTTATAGTATACCGAAGTTGCGTGATGGGATAACAACAACAACAACAACAACAACAACAAAGCATTTTTCCCAAGTTGTTGGGGTCAGTTACATGAATCATGGTTTTCCATTCTGCTCTGTTTAGCGCAATATTTTCTGTAAGGCCACAAGCTACCATATCTAGCATTTGCGCGTATATTTTTAAGATTCATGTTCATGGGATTTGAAAAAGTTTTACATTGTCTGTCAACTGCCTAATACAACACTCCTTTTCCGGTTTGTGGCCGAATTCCTGGTTTGGGACAGACAATGGCAGAGTTGCGTGATGGGAGAAGGAAATCCTTAACTAGAATTTACATTGTTTCTTTCTTGATTTTTCCATCATTACGTGATTTTTTGTCATAATTATATACTGGGTCCACTTTGATGGATAATAATTTTGTTCTTTTGAAAAATTAAAATGAAATATTAATGTTTACTTGGAGACATAAGTATTGCACATGGGATTCTTCGATCATCAACTTATCCTTGTTTTTAATCCTCATTTTACTTCTATTTTGTGATTCACTGGATCAAATTCATTGTGAGTTTTGATTTTTATATTATAGTTTCTAATATTTATTTGGAGCCATCACTAGATATTAGTTTTGTAACTTTAATTCTCTCTTCTGGTCTTAAATGAAGTGTTTTTTTTTTTTGGTTGTACACGTTGTAGCCTGACCTCGAACCTGAGACCTCTCTTTATCCATCCCGAACCCTTGTCATCTGAGCTACAACTCGGTGGTCTTAAATGAAGTTACGAATTGTTTATTTGCTGTTTATCTCTGGTTAGAGTTTCATAAGATGCTTTGGTAAAATTGCTTTGTACCCTCAGTTCACTACTAATGTAACTTTATAATTATAATGGAAGTTGCTTGATAGGTAAAGAAATTCTCAATTGGAAAATCATGAGTCATAACAACCTTTTATCAGGTTGCATCATCAATCCTTTATTTTTCTCAATATGTATTTACTCTTGTCATTTCTCGCATTAGAATGGAATTCCTTCTATCCCTTGATCTTTTGTACAAAGTAAGCCTTCCTTCCCCAGTCTCAACTTGCATATGGCATCAGTAGAATGTTTTCAATTATTGTTTATCAACTACAAATGTTGAATCAACTTGCAAATTACACAAGCAAACTATTCTAAATTTTAAAGTGTTTAACCATTGCAATATGCTTACTGTACTCTTAGTTTGTACTTTAAATTTTCCCAGATGGTTAAGCTATTGGATGGAATGAATGGTATTCATCATATCTTATTGATTTATTCTTCTGCAAGAAGAATTAATTCAAGTCCTAAACCCTCTTTAAATACACTTTCTTTTGCTAGTCTTTCTTTGTCTATTGATCGCTGTTTTGTATTAGTTCGAAACATGAATCCCGATATGACATGCAGGGTTAATTAATTAACAACAAATTTTTAGCATGTGTCTGCTAGGTCTTTTTTAGTGTCTTCTATTTCTCTGATGAGTTCCTTTCCTTTCTTTCCCAGGAGAACATTGACATTCTTAAAACCAAGCATTGTTTAGATTGAATGGGGAACTGCATGCAGGTGAGTAGACAATGCAAAAAGCAAATAACTCGTTTATTTAAGGATTTTATTGTCATTACAGATTCTTGCTGCTCCTATTTTGATGACATTCTTGTTGTAATCTTGTCTACATTATTAGCTTATATTTGAAATGCGACACTGCTTTTTAGTTTCCTATGTAGTGTAACAATTCGTTTACCTTAAGATCATACTGGTTCGAGATTCAATGGAATTCGATTGTATATGGAAAGAAAGGAATAATAAAATTTTGTTAACCTAAAAATTAGCCAGTGAAAGTTTAGTAAAATGACAAGTGATAATGTATAGTGAAATATTAAAAACACATTATCCAGTGCTATTTAATGTCCTAGTATATGTATTTAAACCACCATTATCTAATATTTAGCCTTTTCTTATATGATTGCACATGCAGTCTACCAATTATGTAAACGGGAAACTGCTTTTATGCCTCTATTCTGAAACAAACTTGTGTACTGCCCACTCAACTTCAGAATAGTGGACATGTTCGGACTTTCTTAATTCTAGGGATGGCAAGTGGGCCGGGTCAACCGCGGACCCGCCCGCGATCCGCCCGTATAATCCGGTCCGCGAAACGGCAGTTCGGGTTCGGGTCGAACCCGTGAACAGTAATGGGTCGACCCGGGTCGCCGAATTATCGGATCCAACCCGCCCAACCCGGCCCGCGAACCCGGTTAATTTCGCCAACCCGCCCGCCAACCCGCGGGTTGCGAACCGTTTGACCCGAACGGGTTAAACGTTCGACCCGCCCCGGATCGACCGTTGACCCAAACGGGTGCCAACGGGTCGCAAAATGGCTGTTGGCCTGGGTACTGTAGAACAGAGAGTCTCAACGACTCTTATAGCCGTTTTTGTGGGTTTTTTTGGTTTTTTTTTTTGTTATTTTAACCCTATAAATACCTTCCAAAACCTGTCAAAAATTCAAAAAAACTCTCTTACTCTCTCTACTATTATAACTAATTTCTAAGCAATTTGTGAACAATTGAAGTATTCAACAAGCAAGTCTTTAAGGCATATACACGATCAAATTCCGATCGTATCGAAATCAAAATTCAACGTCTTCAACTCTTCATCTCTCGTCTAACTCCAAGTGATCAAGTCTTCAACTCTCCTTCAAGCTCTCCTGAACTCTTCAATTCCGGAATCGCTTATTTCTTCTTCTACTTCTATTCTTATTTTTACGGATTTTTTTATATACGCGTATCCACGGTGAACGGTATCAAAATTTCATACCTCTCTTCATTTTTGTTATAGTTATAATTTTTGTTGGTTTTTTGATCTTCTCTATCTCAACCCTCTTGTTTTCTAGATTTTTTTTTATAACTCATCGCTCTTACATTGTGTAGTTTTTTTACATACATTACTACATTATGTCTAGATCACGCGGTAGCGGTCGTAGCCAAAGTGGGCAAGATTCCACCGACACTTCCCGTAGGCCACCAATTGTCCCAATTAGTGAGCCCGCCGAAGAGTACCATGATCCTCCTACCCAACAATGGGGTACACACGACGAGATTGTAGGTGACATACAATTAGAAGAAGAAGAACAACAACAACAACCAACCGAAACCACACAATCCCGTAGGAATAAGAAAAGTAGAGGAGAAAGTAGTGATTGGCATAAGTTTTACGATTATATCCCGGACGAAGAAACTTCGGGTATAGGTTTGAAAGTTTGTAAAACATGTTCTAAGGCATACAAATTCAAGTGGGATGATGACACCGGCACAATTAGTAGACACATCCAAAATAACCATAAAGAACTTCTTGTTGACCTACCCGGCCAACAAAAAATCAACCCTAAGACCGGTCTAGTTGATAGCCATCCTTATGATCCCGATCTTGTTCGTCTGAAAATGGCCCGATTAGTAATAAAGGAAGGGTTACCATTTTTCTATCCCGAGAGTAGGGACTTGGAAAATTTTAATCAAACGGCCTTAAACCCTCATTTTAGAAGAATTCCGAGAAATACTTGCAAATCGGATTATTTTAAAGTGTACAATGAAATGAAGGACGCTTTGATTGCAATTTTATGAAGTTTAACTTGTAGAGTAGTTTAACTTCGGATTGTTGGACGGGTGTCAACAATATTCCAACGATGGGAATAACCTGTCATTGGATCGACAATGGTTGGATTCTTCAAAAAAGAATCATATCACTTGCCGCGTTGCCGTATTTCCATAGTGGCGCTGAAATAGCAAACCGTATTTTAGAAATTTGTGATGTTTTTTATATTCGCGATAAAATTATGTGTATTAGTTTTGATAATGCATCTAACAACAATGCAGCAATTACTACTTTAAAATCTGTATTAAACCCTCCATCTGACAATATTTTTTATATTAGATGTGCATGTCATATTTTAAATTTATGTGTTCAAGATGCATTAAAAATAGCCGATCCATATATACTTAAAATTAGAAATTGTGTACATTTCATTGCATTAAGTCCCAGCATATTTCAAGAATGGAAAAATTGGTGTAGGATTTTAAATGTACCTTTTAGAAGATTTTCAAAGGATGTTAAACACCGATGGAACTCTATTTTTGATTTACTACGTGTTGTTACCGAATATAAAGCAGTTGTAAATGATTTTTGTATCGCAAAAAATATGCACAATTTTGAAATGACTCCCACCGATTGGTTTTATGCCGAATCTTTGTTGAAATTTTTAGAACCTTTAAAACCGCAACTTTAAAATTTTCAAAAATATATGAATCTACTTCTAGTAGCATTTTTATTTCATTAGTTAGCATGATGCAAACATTTAACGAAATATTAAATGATACTTAGATATTGTAAAACCTGCATACAAAAAATTTTGAAGTATTATTTCCTCATCCTATGTTGATTTGTGTTGCTATCGTTATGGATCATCGTATCAAATTAGAAGGTACAAAGAGTTTGATTGAAATGTTTTTTGCATTACTTGGGGAAAATGTAGAAATAGTAATTGATTGCGCTACTTTTTTAGTTAAATTTGAATCTACATTAAATAACTTGTATGATTATTATGATAGATGTTTTGCTTCTAGTAGTACAACTTCTGTAGTTTGTTCTTCTTCTGCTAATTCTAAAAGTAAGGGTAAGTGTAAATTTGATGATAGAATATTTAATTTACTTGCACAAATTCAATCCAAAAAATCTAGGACTAATCAACCAAATGAATTAAATTGGTATAACCAACAAGATTCTGAGTCTTCTTCTTCTCCACTAGATATTTTACAATGGTGGAAAGATCATGAACACACTTATAGTATTCTATCAATTATGGCTAAAGATTTACTAACTCCTCTTGTCTCTACAGTTGCTTCTGAAAGCGCATTTTCTTCAAGTAGCCGAGTTCTAACTGATTACAGGAATCGCTTGAAGCCCGACACGTTAGAGATGCTCGTTTGCACAGAGGACTGGCTGAAGGCTGAAGATAGGACACAAGGAAAAGCATTATCTACGTCCACAAGTGGGAGCAACTTGCCGGAACAACAACAACAATAGCAACCAAAATGAAGAATTCAAGACCAACAACAACAAATTCAAAGCCATCAACTTGAAGACAATTGTAAATAGATAAAAAAATTGTATTATATCTGTGCTTGTTATTTCATTTTAGAAAAATTGAAGAAAATTGAAATTGTATATAAGAAATATGTTAGTGTATAAAACATATTTGTGAATTGAATTCTTTATTTCACTAGAAATTGTGAAATTTGTATAACTTAAAATCATATGAATAATATTTCAATATTTTTTTGCCAATTTCACTCTTTCAATCTTATTATTATTATTACGATTTGTAATGTTTATTATTATTATTATTATTATTATTATTTTACGTTTTAAAAAAAAACCTATCTAAACGGGCCAACCCGCGAACCGACCCGACCCGGGTTGGACCCGAATGGGTTCACGGGTTGGGCGGCTCGCCATAACCACTTTTCGACCCGGCCCGACCCGGTTAAGTCACTAACCCGGCCTTAACCCGCCCAAGTCAACATCAAACCCGGGCGGGTCCGGCCCGTTCGACCCGAATGCCAACCCTACTTAATTTTTGTAGTTTTATACCACTAGGTAGTGCTATTAAGACTAATACCATCAGTTTGAGCCAATTATCACATGGATAAGCTCTTAAAGTTGTTTTATATAACTTAATTTATGTGATGCACGTTTTGATAAACAGTTAAAGTTAAACGTGCGATACTCGCAAGTCATTATTAAAAAATGGAGTTAAACGAGCGATACACGTATTTTTTAAAATTAAAAAATAAAAACATTGATGTGTACGTGCAATTCACACGTAGAAACATAGATTTGGAGTTGCACGTGCGATGCACCTGTTTGTTTAGTGACAAAAGTGATGATTCTTTTGTGACAAAAATATATTTAAAATTGTTTATTTGTGACAAACTCTTTCAATAAATAGTAAGTAAATATATTATATTATAGATAGATAGATGGATAGTAATTTACACATGTGATGCATGTTAATATAAAAGAAAAATTAAAGTAAAAAAAGAAAAATGACATAGTGAGGACTCGAACTTGAGACCTCCTTCATATTAGTTATGCACGTTTGATGCACATGTTGGTGGATTGACAAATGACACTAAGGCCTTCTCCCATTATAATATTTGAGATAATTCGTTTTCAACTGTTGCATCAGATTAGCTGTTTAATCTTGTATTGTTAGATAATCCATATTCACAGTCATGTATGGGCCGAAACTCAGCTAAACATTACATCAGATTTTCTAAAGCAACATTTGATCCATCAGGTCAAGACCAATAATATTAGTAAATTATAGAATATTATGTTAAAAAGTTAATGAATATTGCATCATATTCTTCCCTGTTTTATTATCCGCTGAGTGATGAGAATGATATTGAATTTTATGCAACAGCGAGGTGTTCCTGAGCCTGAAGGAAAGACAAACTTCAATGGTGGAAAAGTGTTTGTCGTTACCAACAAATATAGCTGGGATGAGAAGGTCTCAGAAGCAAACAATGATGGCAAGATTGTAAGCATCATATTATATTATCATTTTAACATGTTAATTTTCTCCTATGCTCATTTTTACAAAGTTTTTGGACTTCCATATTGTTGAACAATAAAATATTATTGAACTTCTTGATGTTTAGAGATACATAATGAAAAACATAGAGACTTATAGATAGGCTACAAAACCTGGGCATAAAGAAAGTCCTCTATCACCCACATATGGATAATATCAACCCAACATATAATTTTATTTTTAACCACATACGAAATATTAACTAAATCTGAAATATCTTCTCACATATTCTGTTACATATATTACTTGGATCAAGTTTTATTATCACTTCAGGAAATGTACCCGATCTTCTGATGTTGTTGATATGTTTCTTATTACTCGTTCCCACAACTAAATTAAAGTAGTTTAGCTTGATCTCCTGATTGGTTGCGGATCAGTTGGGTTTTAGTATCAATACGGTTTTCGTCTCTCTTTTAACCATCTTGACAGGTCTACTTGTACTGGTTTGGTGTTTAATAGGTCCAGAACTCATCAAAAAATAGTCAGAAGCTTATATGTTTAGCTAGGAGTTGAATTCACAACAAGTTTTTTTGTATTTAGGTTGTAAATTGAAGAAGGTAATAGTTGGAGAGGATTTGGTACAACAGTGCGTCTCTTATTTACTCATTCATATGTTGGCTTACGCTTACTTCAAAAAAGGTAAAAAATAAGTCACAACTTCATTTGATACTATTATATTCGATATGGATCCGTAACTGATGTAAAACGTAATCCTAAATAGAGAATTTCCAAGCATTTTAAAGGATTAATTTTACCAACATGTAATGCGGTTCAAGTTAGAAATTAAAATAGTTAATCAGTTCGATGGATTTTCAAGAATTGAAGTAGTTTAACAAGCCAAATTAAAAGTTCAATCTTATCAATCAACAATAATACTTAATCGTATTTAGCATGTAAGATATTCAATAAAGATTTGTACACTAATCGGCAAGTAGAACACACACTCTCAATATTGGTGGACGACAGAGAAATCAAATAATATAATAGAGATGATAAAGTAGTAACACAAATATTTGTAAAGTGGAAAGAGTATACCAAGTTGCGATAAAAAACATCGTGAATTTGCTGGATCTGAACAATGGGTAGCACTAGGGGTGCGGACGGTCGTCAATGGAGGCCGCAAAGTGGCGGTGCTGAGATAGGAAGGAGGAGCAGCGAGGGGGGCCTCGGGGTGGTTGTAGTCGTCATCGGCAAGGGAAAAGGGGGTCCTGGGGTTGCTGTCGACTGAGGGAGGCGGGGCGAGCGTTGGGGCAGCTAAGGGGGTGGTAGTGGTGACGAGCGGAGGAGGGAGGTCGGCTAAAGGTTGGGTGAAGGCGACGGAGAGGGCGTCGGGAGGCAGAGGAGGGGAGGAAGGGGAAGACGATGGGGTGAGGAGTTCGACGGCGGCATTGGCGGGGGGGGGGGGGGGACCTCGACGATAGGTGCTTGGGAGGGGTCGTGGCTGGAGGTTGAAGGAGATGTTTTGGTAGGGTCAGGGTCGGGATTTGGAGGAAGTAGAAGAGGAGTAAGGGATTAGGGTTTTGGGTAATTATATTTGGGAATTAGGGTTTGATTTTTCATTTAATGTGAAAAATTAGGGTTAGGAGTTTGTATTGGATTTAGGGCTTTGGGGTAGTTTTAGAGTTTACCACAAACCCTAAAAGTTTATTAGGATTTATCACACCCTAATAATTAGATCTCAATTGTATCACACAAAAAAAAGAGATGTGCAAAACTTCAACACAATAATTTCTTAATCATGAATGACATAACTTCTCATTAATCTCAAGGCCTATATATAGGCTCAAACAAATCTTGATACAAATCTCAAAATATTCTAAAATCTCAGAAATATTCTAATGCATAAAAAAAGATTACATATGGCTATAATTGCCAAAAACAAATATGGTACTGAAATAAAATACTAAATTAAATAGAATGGATGTCCTCATCATTCTCTTCGGGTGGGAGAGAGCTCGACCCAGTCGAGTCAAAATCAGTGATCCTGTCATGGTGTTCCAAAAGATCTGGATCCAGTTGCGGAAGTCCCTCACGATCACTGCAAGTGTCATCCAACTTCGGCTTGTTCTTTTACCTCACCAAATACTTGTGCATACCACCATTTCTTGTAGAGATTATCTGATCATCTGAAATATTATTCAATTCTTCTGTCGGTGGGTGAATAATATCAGATGAGGGGTAAATGTAGGAATCTCACCATTAGGCTGCAGGGTAGACTCATCTATAAGAAAATTTCTACGGTTGAATTTTGAACCTTCATAGAGTACTTGATCTTTAATATTGAAAGTCTTACTTGTGCCAAAACCTTCAGGAAGGTCAACGACATAGGTATTATCATTGATTGTATGTAGAATCTTAAATGGGCCTGAAGCACGTATGTTCAAGTTCTTAACGGATCTAGCTGGAAACCGTTCCGGACGAATCCGAACCATCAATTCGTCACCAATATCAGGAGTTTTAAATTTTCTTCTTGTATCTGTTATTAACGTGTATTTAAAATTATTCTCATTAATTTTCTTGAAAATTTCTCTATGTAAGTCTTGAATGCAGAATGCAAATGTGGGTGCAGACTCTGCGACTCTGTGATGTTCTAACACAGTGGTAAAATCTATGGGTTGCCAAGTGACTTGAGAAAGGATGGGTGACTTAAGTACGCTCAATGGGGGTGACTGAACAGACTGAATACAATTGAGAGACTGGTCATTCCCTTTTTCATCAAAGTCATCGCTTACATTAGGTTCATTGGTAAACTCATTGTCGGGTTCATCAGCAATGACAGTGGTACCCTCTACTATATTGTTCCTACTAGGACTGGGATAGTTACCAGCAATATAGCCGTATCCCTTGCATTTATAGTACTTAGTGAGAGGATCAATCTTAGAATAGTCTCTTTCAGTGTTCTTACCTGTGTGGTCATTTCTAAGTGGATATAAATTTGATGTAGGTTTGCTTGGGTACGACTTGCTGGGGTACTGAGGAGAAGAGTGCTCAGGTCTAGAGGGATCAGGAAGGGTTATTCTAGGGGAATGATCTCTCGAATCGTTGGATCTATAATGGGAACTAGCTTTAAGGGAATCCATATCGAGGACTAGGGCATAAATTGCTGCTAATGAGTCCATATTTTTATGAATTAGCTCGTTCCTCAGATCGGCTCGTAATCCAGCTCTGAACCTAGAGAGAGTTTGTTCTTCACTTTCTTTACCTAAAGCATTGCACCGAATAAGGAAGTCATCAAACTTATCAACATATTCTTGTGTATATTTACTTTCTTGATAAAGTTGGTTCCACGAATATAGCAATCGGGAGTGGAACGATAACGGTACATATCTCTCAGTGAGCTTCTCTTTCATGGCTTCCTAAGTTGCTATGGGTGCCAGGCCTCGGCCTTTGCGGGTGTGTTCAAGATTGGTCCAGTGTTGTTGAGCTTTCCCAGTCAATTTCATCGTGACAAATTTAACTTTCAGGGCTTCGCTCATGTCAAACCACACAAAGTAGTGATCCATCGCACGGATCCAATCAAGATAAGCTTGGGATTCCATGTGGCCTTCAAAATGGGGAACGTCAGCCTTAACGTTCTTCTTATATTGTTCGTCAGGATCACGTTCTTGACGTCGATCGTCACGAACATTTCCTTGAGGGATCTGATTTAATTCCACTGTCTTAAGCCTCTGATTGATATTGGCAAGAGTTACTTGAATGACAGTTAGGGTAGCGGAAATATCAGAGTTTTCCATTTCAGGTTGGGGAGGTCTAGGGTTCCTAATTGGGTGGTCGGGGATGGAGAAGAAAGGCTCTTCGGGGTTTGTGATGGTGCTGTGAAAATGCATTCACCAAAAGTGGGAAACAGGGTCATGTGTTTGCTAAAATTGGGGAAAAGCGTGTCCTAAATGCAACTTTAAAAAACAAATCTGAAGTGATCTAAAAGAACGACAGAAAAAATAAAAATAAAAATAAAATAAAAAAACTCTAAACGATTCTAAATGAATGCAAAAAAAATGCCTAAATGATGCAAGAACTAGGGTTCTAAGAACCTTCGCTTTGATACCAAAATGATGTAAAACGTAATCCTAAATAGAGAATTTCCAAGAATTTTGAAGGATTAATTTTACCAATATGTAATGCGGATCAAGTTAGAAATTAAAACAGTTAAATCGGTTCAATGGATTTTCAAGAATTGAAGTAGTTTAACAAGCCCAATTAAAAGTTCAAATCTATCAATCAACAATAATACTTAATCGTATTTAGCATGTAAGATATTCAATAAAGATTTGTGCACTAATCGGCAAGTAGAACACACTCTCAATATTGGTGAACGACAGATAAATCAAATAATATAATAGAGATGATAAAGTGGTAACACAAATATTTGTAAAGTGGAAATAGTATACCAAGTTGCCTTGAAAACGTCGTGAATTTGCTGGATCTGAACAATGAGTAGCACTAGGGGTGCGGACAGTCGTCAATGGAGGCCGCAAAGTGGCGGCGTTGAGATAGAAAGGAGGAGCAGCGAGGGGGGCCTTGGGGTGGCTGTAATCGTTGTCGGCAAGGGAAAAAGGGGGTCCTGGGGTTGCTGTCGACGGAGGGAGGTGGGGCGAGTGTTGGGACAGTCTAAGGGGGTGGTAGTGGCGATGAGCGGAGGAGGGAGGTCGGCTAGAGGTTGGGAAAGGGCGTCAGGAGGCAGAGGAGGGGAGGAAGGGGAAGACGATGGGGTAAGGCGTTCGACGGCGGCACTAGCTGGAGGGGGGACCTCGACGACAGGTGCTTAGGGGGGGGTCGCGGTTGGAGGTTGAAGGAGGGGTTTTGGTAGGGGTCGAGGTCGGGATTTGGAGGAAGAAGAAGAGGAGTAAGGGATTAGGGTTTTGGGTAATTATATTTGGAGTTTAGGGTTTAATTTTTAATTTAATGTGGAAAATTAGGGTTAGGAGTTTGTATTGGATTTAGGGCTTTCGGGTAGTTTTAGAGTTTATCACAAACCCTAAAAGTTTGTTAGAATTTATCACAAACCCTAATAATTAGATCTCAATTGTATCACACAAAAAGAGAGATGAAGAGCAAAACTTCAACACAATAATTTTTTAATCAAGAATGACATAACTTCTCATTAATCTCAAGGCCTATATATAGGCTCAAACAAATCTTGATACAAATCTCAAAATATTCTAAAATCTCAGAAATATTCTAATGCATAAAAAAAAGATTACATGGTTATAATTGCCAAAAATAAATATGGTACTGAAATAAAATACTAAGCTCAATAGAATGGATGTCCTCATCGGTAAGAGATACTCTCTCTCTCTCTCTCTCTCTCTCTCTCTCTCTCTCATCCCACCTCTATTTTCTAACCATCTTTCTCATTAATCTCTATTGCTGCCCTGTTCAGGGGGCACACAATTTAGATCAAGCCCAGGGGTAATTTTAAACAACAATGGGGAACGCTATCCATTTTGTAAGAATTGACAAATGGGGGTAGTTTAGTCCTTTTTGGGAGAAACAAGAAAGTTCAACGAAGGTGCACACAAAAAAGCAAGTTAACGGAAGTTTTTTCAAAACAATGAAAGCTCATAGGCTTTATACAATTTAGCCTAATTATAGAACACGTGCAAGTTTGCAACTTCAGTCGTGTTTTTATATGATTTTTTCCATAAGTCTAGGTTGAAAATAGGTATGGTAACCTGATTGAAATTGTGCAAGTAATGTGTATAATACACAAATAACCTGATTTCCACTTCTACTTGAGTTTCTCGCTACAATGGATTTTCAAATTTTGATGATAGGGTTATGGAGCATGTATCAATCAATTGATAATGGTTAACAGAGTGGCCGGCAATTCCATAGTTTTCATAGTCCAGCATCTGTGATCTACCTCAAGATATGCACTGTATTGAAGTTCTTAGTTTCTTGAGTCTCTAATTCCAAATGCATTGTGTGGAAGAAGTGTGAAGTTTCAAAACTAGTAGTGGATTGCATGTGTTGAAGATGCTCCAACACAACATGCATGTTTAACTAGAAAGAAATGTGAACCCCATATTGATGATCCATACTGCTCATTACAGTGATAATGGCATAATATGCATGTACAAAAAGAATCATGGAGTTTGAAGACATTTTACCCATGCTTTAAGTATTTGCAAAATGAACGGTTTGAAGACATTTTACCCATGCTTCAAGTGTTTGCAAAATGAACGGTCTTTTAGTGAAGGAAGAAAGTGGACAGAAGCTTGACGCATGTTGAACAGGTAACAGACCTCCTAACGACATGATTTTTGTACACATGTTTCATGGCATAAAGAACATGAACGGTTTTGATCATCCATAAAGGGTCCCACCAAGTGATTACAATCACACTGTATGAGGAAATTTCGTCCTACAAATATATGAGGCTCACTTTTCTCTTAAATAGCTGCAACTTTGATGAGAGACCTGGAACATTCAAGTGTTTTAATATAACTTATATGGTTAATCAGAAACTACCAACATAATCGTGTTGAATTACAACCACATTTGAGGTCTTATATTTAACCTGTACATTTATGATTTATCAACAGGTTGTGGCCAATTTCAGTGCGTCTTGGTGTGGCCCATGTCGATTGATAACACCTCTTTATATTGAGCTGTGTGAGAAGTACTCTCAACTCGCATTTCTTACTCTTGACGTTGATGCGTTAACAGTAAGTATCTGCTTGCTTCCATTAGTTAATTATACTCTTAACTGTTGCTGGAGTGTTTCATAGGTAGTGTTTGGTAGCATCAAAATGCAATTTTGAAGATGGTAAATTGCAAAAAGTCACCTCAATGTTTCACTATCTTTGCACTTATATAATGCAGTGTTTTTTTCACTCCGTTTATATATCCTTTTGATTTTCTCCACTGCACTTAGTTTTTCAATCTCGTATTTAGATACATTTTGTTATATTATTTTTGTTGTTGTTGAGAAAAGACAAAAAATACCCAAATTTTTTATCTTGTCTCTCCTGGTTTGTTTTTAATCTGTAATATCTAGCTGAACCCAATTCATTTTCTCCATAAGTTCAAGTGTGTTTGCTGTCTTTTGTATCAAATGAATTTTGTTTCTTTAAGTTCAAATGGTTTTTATCAGTTCCCCCTTTTTAAAAAGTAGATCTGCAATGATGGCAGGGTAGAGAGGGATCTTTTTGATGCATTTGGGGAGGAGGAACTTAAGTACTTAACCTCCTGAGAGAAATGATGTTGAGGATGAGTTTAAAGCGGAAGAGAGAGAGAGCTCTAGTGGCAGGGTCTTTCACAGACTTTTGCAAAAGCGGTTCTTAGGTAGTGCTTACAAAGTTGTTTAGGCCACATGACATTGACATTTCACATTTACGGTGTGTATGGTATCATTGCAAGTGCAATTGTAGATTGCAATCGCAAATGATAAATTTGAGTTTCCCTTCTAATTTCTGAATCAATTACGAAAACAACCTCAAGTTTTCTGCCTTTTTACATTCCCTATGTACTATAATCTCAAATTCCCTCCAAATGATAGAGGCTATCTTTGGTAATTGAACATAGGAAATTGGTCGGAAATTCAAATTCCCTCTTGCACTTACATCTTAACCTTTATAAAGAGTAGCACAGACGAATAATGAGTTGTTTACTTAGGATTTGCTCATGTTTGGTTTGCCATGGTAACTTTTTTAGGCTAGAGCCAGGCACTTGATTGGATACTGTCTGATGCATGATTTAAAATGTATTTACAATTTTTATCTCGATTTTAGATTCGTTAAAAAAATTATCTTCAGTTTTGTTTTTTTTTGGTTCCAAACTCCAAAGATAGCTGGATTGAAGTCCATGCCACACACTCCCACTTCAACCCAGAGGATGCACAAACAAATATTCCTCAAAATTCGATTTCAATTTATTCCAATTTGGATGAATAGAGGAGACCAATTTGTAGATCATAAATGACAATACCTTTTTATGCATGGTGCAGGATTTTAGTTCAACATGGGACATCCGTGCTACTCCAACATTCTTTTTCATTAAGAATGGGCAGCAGGTGGATAAGCTTGTTGGTGCTAACAGACCCGAGCTAGAGAAGAAGATAGCTGCATATGCCGATCCTACTTTTTCCAAGTGACCCTGTGAAGATCTCTTCACAATATATATCTCTACTCTGTTAGTTCTAAGGCTGTGTTGACAAAGGAGCCATGGGGGTTAATTCTTTTTTCTCAGCTTGATTCTCTCAGTTTGTAATATTGAGAAATCCTGAGGCAAACCTTAAGGTTTTCATTGTATCAGCCAGTGTATGTGCTAGTGATACTGTAAAGTAAGGTTACACAGCTTAAACTATGTTGCCACGTAGATTTTAGTCAGGTTGTAATTAGTATGACACACTTTCCTCAGTTCTATAAGTGATTCTAAACAGGCATGAATTCGCCATCTGTGTTGATTTTGATGGGTTCTCCGGATAATTTTTGTCCAATACAGCTGACAACTTGACAAATCCCTAAAAATTGCATAAACTCTGCAGTTTGGAGCATTAATCAACTATTAGCATAGATCTGCTAGCTATTGAAAGCAAGCACCAATTTACTTGTAGTTGTAGTAAGAGGTGAAACATGTTTATTCACAAAAAGAGAGGTGAAACATGAACATATTTACAATTTTGTGAGCTCGATATGATGCCCTTGAAGCTTCGGGTTCAATCTTTTCCCCCTTTCAACAAAATGATGGAAGCCATTCTTAAATGTATGAAGAAACTTGGAACAGTTCTGTGTCTTCTCCAATGCATTTCCCATTTATATCTCGGCTTTCTTGAATTGGATTTCAAGAAATTAACATGTCAATACTGACAACAATGAAACTCATTGGGGGATATCATTTGTCAGAAATCATCAGGGCAAGGGTTCAGGCAGCTCTCTATCTGAAAGGGTTCAGGCAGCTCTCTCTATCCGCGAATAAGGAGCCTGCTTTACTTCCTAAAATCTAGTACTAATTTATTTATTTCTCTCATAAGTGGGGTTATTGAAAAGAGTAATGCTACATCCACTACCAAAATCACTACATTTCTCTTCACCATCTTAGAAATAGGAGTGAAAGGTAGGTGTAGAATAGGTGGTAGAAACATTCAATAGTTGTGTGTTACCTAAGATAATGAAAAGAAACCGAGTGATTTTGGTAGTAAATGTAGCATTACTCTGTTCTGAAAAATTCAAGAGTAATGATGTGGCAGTCTAGTCAGCCATTCCACATCAGCAGCCCACATAAATTACATTTTTCATCATCAGCCATTCTCACCGTCTCTTCATCTCTTTTGAAGGTAGAGCCAAAGATTTAATTTTTGATATTAGATTCATATCAAAAATTGCAATGATTTTGTAGATCTGTTGGCATTGGCATTGCGATGCCTTAAGTTTGGATTTGACAAGATTCCCCTCTGAATAGAATTAGTTCTCTTTTAATTATTTCATTGAGTTATTAATTTGATATTGTTCTCTTTTGTACTTCTGTATTTTCTTTCTCTGATTGTGTTGAATAGAATTAGTTTTCTTTTATTTATTTCATTGAGATGAGAAGCAGGCTGGTTGTTTCATACTGTAAAAGAACCAGGCTGGTTGAATAGAATTAGTTTTCTTTTATTTATTTCATGGATTATATGGATCATATCATGTATATTCTTTCACTTGTTTGAATTTCATGTATACTCTTTCACTTGATTGAGTATTTTTCATACTGTATTAGTATGTTCATGTAGATTCTTTCAATAGGTTGGTTGTTTCTTCTATTCAAGTTGTTTGATTCATTGGTTGTTCAGCTGATTGTGAGCATGCTTGCAGGTTTAACTGGGGATTGACTGTGAGGAAGAAATCGGAGATGGTCGTGAAACTGCTAGAGAAGGGGCCACTGCTCAAAGAAGAGAGGGACCGGACACGGAAGGTTAGTCGAGAAATTAAAGGGTTTGGTAGCTTCAATCAGAAATGGTCATCTGATAAGGATGGAGGTATTGTTGAACACAGCTCAGAGAAGTACAGGAAGTGGAACTCTCACTATGAAGCTGATATCGCAGAGGGGGATGCAGTTGAAGAGAATGCAAAAACAAATTCAAATGTCGATACTAAGAAAGTTGATGAGAGATTGGAAGATGATGAGGAAGTGAGTTTTATCAATATCAATGTCAAACTAAAAGAAGAGTCCAAGCCACTTTTGGCAAATGGAGAAGAGGAGAGGAATATTGAGTTAGGGAAGAAAGATCATAGGTTTCGCAGCATTGAGCATCAAGGGTCGGAATCCTTGCTCCTACTAAGCCAGAGTTGAAGAAGAGCAGCGTTAACGCCTGAACTGTTCCAGAATTTGATGAAGGAATCCATAGGAGTGTGCTGCAAATCCCTTCTAGTTGGCGAAATTATGTTGTAATTTTGCATTCGCTATGTGTACTGTGAATGTTAAGAATTATGTACTGTGCTTGCTACTATAAATATAGAGTAATTTTGCTTCAGTTATATTATGATTGATGAGAATGAGAAAGAATGCCATTTTACCGTCGTATGACAAAAAATTTCTGTAATTTTGCTTCAGTTATATTATGATTGATGAGAATGAGAAAGAATGCCATTTTACCGTCATATGACAAAAAATTTCTGTAATTTTGCTTCAGTTATATTTTGAAGCATGCTATGTTTATTTCTGCTAGTACGGTGGACATGGAAGATATTGAGCATAGCAATAGCACTCAGCAGAAGCATGAGTATCACCCAATTCTTCGAGCTATTTTTGACCCCTTATTTGTTAATTTCATTACAAGACTTGAAGTAGATATCAGAGAGAGAATTGTGGAGATCTTCAGTTGTACGAAGAACAAGGTTGCTACTGTGCCTGCTGAACTTGAGCAGAAAGATGGAGAGACTGATGTGGACTATATCAGACGGCTCAAGTCATTTGTAGAAAAACAATGCCATGAAATGCAGGTCTTTGCTGAAGTTAATTAATTTGATGGTTCCTGTTTTTGTTTTCAGAAATGAAGTTAATTAATTTAAAGAATGCATAGTCTTTGCTGTACATGATGAGATACAGGTACACAGCAGTAACATTATTTCCAAAGCGTAACATTATCATCATTTGATCTGAGATTGAGCTGCTGAAGAACTAACAGGAAAGACAAAAACAGAAAGAAACCTGATCAATAACAAAACTTCACTTGCAGCCCAAAATATAGCAGCAGTATGATACTTCACATGAAAATTTAGCAGCAGCAGCTCAATCTCGATCTTTCTCACATGAAAATTTAGCAGCAGCAGCAGTATGATACTTCACATGAAACCTGATAATTTAGCCTCAAAATATAGCAGCAGTATGATACTTCACATGAAAATAAAAACTTCACTTGCAGCCCAGAGTTACACAGTTTCAGAAAAACCACACTTTTGTAGCAGCAGTATGATACTTCACAAAAACCACAACCCAGAGTTACACAGTTTCAGAGCGAACAATTTTGTAACAATAAAAACTTAAGTCTTTCTTAACGTTTCAACAATTATAAACTGCACAAAATGTAACCTCGTTTGCAGCCTTATTGACCATCACGATTAGTTGCATTTGAAGCATTTTGGTTGGGTATCAAATGAGTGCTCATCACGGATGACCTCACGTTGGCGGAAGCGACCTATATACACAATTAATAGCAATGAACTCATAGGAAATAATCTTGTGCTCAATTAGCACACATTTTAAATCAAAATACAACTTGTTAAAGTCATTCGAAGTGTGAATAATGCTAACCTGAAATGTAGGTGTTCTTAGATTGGGTATTCCACTACCATATGAAAATCCTACTATTTGACTAGGTTGCTGCCATGTAGAGGTACTAATATCGTTCCTAACTGAAACAATGCTTTGGCCACCAGACTTAGGGACTACCTAAAACAATTAATGTAAAAAATACAAACTATTAGAACTGAATGAAAGAATACTAAATAACATAGCTTACAATAACTGATTGACACGGTGTACCTGATATGGAGGAAAGAATTGTGAACTTGCACTCACGTCAACTGAGAAATGATCAAATAGTGAACTAAAGCATGCCAAATTATTGTTTGGTGGTTGTTGAATCGATGCATTAGCTAGGACAACAACAATTGGTATCAATGTTTCTTCTACTTAAAAACCTAGATGTTTTTATACTTAACAACAAATGTGACAAAACACAACTCACCATCTTCATTCTTTCTAGATGTTTTTATGCTTATTTCAAACCCCAAATGATTAGCATATGTTACGTAATATTCAAACGCCTCCTCATTTGAATTGAATACCATATTATGTTTAGGTTCCTCAACCATTTCCTTTCCCTTTTTTTCTACATTCTCTATTTCATTGTGACCATGCTCACTTGAATTTTGAATTGAAGGTAAAACATTGAGAGGGTTCTCCATGCCTGTTAAATATCAAGGATATCATACTTTAGTATAATAATAGTTCAGACTATATGATTCAATAAACTCTTCGAGAACACAAACTGTTGTATATATTAGGCTAGAAAGAACACAAACTTCTGAATAAAAGAGCAAACTCATACTCTTTTTGGAGAGATACGACCAACCACGATTCATCGACAACACATGCCAAATACTGGGACAGTCAAAGTTGTAAAAAATTACCCAATTTGATTGCAATTAAACTAATTATGGGCAAGATACATATCATGTTCTATATGTCCGATGTGAATATTATGCAAGCAGATTTCTGAAAAATGTGATAAACTCATACTCAGATGATGAGGCAAAGGAAGATGAAGAGATTTCTGGTGTTTTTATGTTGGAACATGGTTCAAGTATCATGTTATTTTCAGTTTTTAGTAGGAATATGTGATAAGAAGCCTGTATTAGGTTGGTAATTTGTACTGTCAGTTATTTGTGGAAGGTAAATGGTAGGATGGTTCTTATCTATTTACTCTACTCTTTCTCTCAGCTTCCGGGATCTTGTTTTGAATCCAAAAATTATAAATGTCAAAGTATATTTGAATCATAAAGCAAGCCAAGGTCAGGATTACTGCAGTTCTTGAAAGAATGAAGATGAAGAGACGGTGAGAAGCAGCGGCGACGGCGCGTGTGCGGAGGCAGCGGCGACGACGGCGCGTGGGGCGGAGGCAGCGGCGACGACGGCGGAGGGTTGAGAACGGGAGATGCAGATGGGAAGGAGAAAGGTGAAAGGGGGAAGATGAAGAGTTAATTGAATGCTGCTGATGATGAAAAATGTAATTTAAGTGGGCTGCTGATGTGGAATGGCTGACTAGACTGCCACATCAGGTAGTGAAGAATCTGGTAGTGAACCAAGTAGTGGCTCTAGCATTACTCAAAATTCAATATCCTTCTAATACATTCCATGTGCTGTGAACTAATACATTCCACGTACTCTTTCACAGCACAAAAGGAATAGCTTGTATGTAGCTTGATGAGAGGACGATAAAAAGCTTAACATGTCTTATTTTACTTTACTCTTTTGAACAGAAAATGAGAAAAATAAGTAATTCTAATATCTAAATTATCATACATTTTTTTGTATCTGGATCAAAGATCGCATCAACTTAGTTTTTTTTTTTTTTTTGGATAAAAGTGACCACGGTCATAGATTTCATTAATGAACAATTAATGAAACCACAAAATACCACTATTACAACTCGACACCCTTACAATGCACGACGGTAAAAGTCGTCAAAATACCAATACATTGATTCCAAAATACCATTACATCATTTGCATAAGAAGTAGTCTGTTACATTCCCCAACAGTAAACCTTACACAATAGATCCCTCCTACCGAAGAATTGAATCACCGCCGATTGTTCCTCTTGCCTTGAAATTATTCTGCCCCCTCGAAACGGATTCTTTTCCTCGTGGCTGAGTTACCTGCCCAATCATCTATTAGCAACAAAATTTTATGCAGTAACATTTGAAATCTACAAGTCAAATTACGAAAACAGAAGTCGTTCTATGAAGCCAAAGAGACCACAAAATTGCCCCAGCAGTGATGTCCCATAAACTCCTATGGTCTTTCAAAATGTTACAACTTCTCCATGTACCCCAAATGTCCTCGATACACTTGAGAGTTTCTATGGTGTTAAACCCCAAACCCATAATTTCCCAAATAAGTGTTGCTTTAGTGCACCGAATGAAAATGTGGTTAGAATCCTCAACTTCGAAGTTACAAAGTTGACACGTGGGATCTATAGGGAAGTTTCGTTTTCTCATATTAGCTTTGGACAAAATAGCGTCGTGCCGTACCAGCCATAGGAATGCTTTCACCTTATTGGGAATATCCGAATTCCAGATAGTGATATCCTGAGAGCTCCTAATTCCCCCATCATTCAGGAAACCATACATGGATGCCACCGAGAATTCCATGGATGAACCCCTAAGCCATTCTCTAATATCCTGTGTCCCCCTAACTGGACGCCCCACCCCCCTCAAAAAATAATTCAACTCCTCTAGTTCTTCCTGTCCTATGGCCGATAAGGAGCCTCTAAATTCTAACGTTAGCCCTCTCCTCCTCCACACGTCGAAAATCGGGCCATCTTCCCTAGTTACCTCACTAGCCAGTTGCGGGAAGAGCGATTGTAAGGTATTATCCCCACACCACTTGTCCTTCCAGAATCTGATCAACTTAGTTAATGGCATCTAATTTCATGTTACATCAACAGAGTGATGCATGTTACATCATCCTGCACAACATTCCTTTACTTCAACCTCTTCACTTCCGAACGTAATTTACAAGGGAGTTATCTTTCAAGCATTGACTTGCTTCCAAGCTATCTCATGCAGCTCTACTCCCATTATATATATATATATATATATATATATATATAGAGAGAGAGAGAGAGAGAGAGAGAGAGAGAGAGAGAGAGAGAGAGAGAGAGCGAGCTCAATCAACTCATAAGATAACTAAAAGACCATATGGCTCTCAATGAGAAAATGATCATCACCCTTCCTCCAACTTCTCGCACCGTGTTTCTACTAGCTCTAGCCTTGGGTTTTGTATTTTTCGATCATTCATTTGCCCATGAATTAATGGTGGATAACATGAACTATGCCCCTTCATTCAGCAACTATCCCAGGTATAGAGTACTCTTCACTATTCTATATCCTTACTTACATAATGCAAATAGTGTGATTCTTATCATAGTTTGTTTTGATCGAGAAGACATGAGCCAAATGGAGTTCAGGACGAGGAACAGGAGATGGTGGAGAGGAAAGGAAACCAGTTTGTGGTCAGTGGGCAACCTTTCTATGTGAACGGCTTCAACACCTACTGGATGATGATCTTGGGCGTCGATCAGTCCACTAGAGGGAAAATCACCGACGTTTTCCATCAAGCTTCCTCGGTCGGTATGACTGTAGGTAGGACTTGGGCTTTCAATGATGGACAGTGGAGAGCACTCCAGAAATCTCCTTCAGTTTATGATGAGGATGTTTTCAAGGTACTTCAACTGTAGCTGCTTATCATGTGTGTATTTAAATTAATATTATGTTCAATCCACGTTCATATTAAAATATATGCAATCTCAGTTACCTATTAATATTATGTTCAATCCACGTTCATATTAAAATATATGCAATCTCAGTTACCTTACCTGTTATTGTACTAATAAACTGATACTATTACTGAATTTTCAAAAGGATTTTGGTATGACAATACATCAAATGAGTGCAGTATGCTGGGGCTAATGCTACATTAATTGCAAGATCTCTTTAGTATATATAAAGGGTCAATTTCTTGTAACTGTCAGCACTTTAATGCTATACAAAAATTAGGTGAAGGTTAAAGTACATAACCAGTTTTTATTCATGAAAATTAATCTTTATATAGTGGAATCAGTTGTAATATATGTGATATATACTCAATTAGTGATGCTTATAATCCATCTATTTCTCCACCTACGAAACCCAGCTCTGTGGTTTTCCTTTTACTGTATTGAATAAAATAGAACAATTTTGTTCTCATGCACATATACAAGTATTAATATAGACGTCACGCATGAAGGATCACACACAATCACATACATATTTTCATATGTTCTACATATTTTCAGAAAATTAATAAAGACTTCAGTAACACATTAATCCTGTATATACATTAATGAGCATAACTTTTCTAGTGTGAATGAATATGAATTCAATTTTCATGTAGGCTTTAGATTTTGTTGTGAGTGAAGCAAGAAAGTATAAGATCAGGCTTATACTATCGCTGACTAACAATTGGGAAGGATATGGAGGGAAAGCACAGTACGTGAAATGGGGGAAAGCTGCAGGCCTCAATCTAACTTCTGATGATGACTTCTTCACCGATCCAACCGTCAAAGGCTATTATAAAGCTCATGTCAAAGTAATCTTTTCTTCCCTGTTTCTATTTTCATATGGTTATGTACCTCATCCGGGCCTAAAGCCAGACCACAACATTTGCATCCCTATTTTTATAATCCGAACTTTGTTAGAAAATGAAGGGTAATGCTGCAAGTTCTGATGTCTCTGTGGGCAATGGAATCATGAAACATGTCAATCATGTTAGTTAGAAATGATTGTACTAAACAACATTAAGCAGTATCAGGTTCTTAGAGCATCTGCACCAATACACTAGCCATTTAACTTGTCATTTTCATTTTTGGCATTCTAAATGACAACTTTAACAAAAAATTGTCATAAGTTCTGCACCAATGATTACCCCTCCTGCGTTGCCAAATTTATATAATAGTGTATAATAGTGTGTGTATATATATATTATTATATTATTATTATATTATATAATATATATTATACATAAATATCTATTATATAATATAATAATAATAATAATATATCACATGCATGCCACATAATTAATTGCTCATTTACTAAATGAACAAGTTGCTCATATCCCTTTTACCCTTTTGTATAGGAAAAAAGGGGTATGAGAAACGTGTTCATTTAGTAAATAAGCAATTGATGATGTGGCATACATGTGATTGGAAAATCCTTAAAAAAGTTAGTTGTCCAATGTATCACATGCATGCCACATAATTAATTGCTCATTTACTAAATGAACAAGTTGCTCATATCCCATTTACCCATATATTGTATATAATATATATATATATATCAATTCATATAGATATTTATGTATATTATATATATACACACTATTATATATATAAATTTAGAGGAAAAAGAGAAAAAGTTTGGTGATGTGACGTATAGTATTGCCATTTGATTTGCTAAATTTGACCAAAAAATGGTCATTATCAAATTTAGCAACCCAAATGAGAGATTGGTGTGAAGGGTTTTTGCCATTTGGATTGCCAAATATGAATATGGCAGTCTAAATGAGAGCTTTGGACCAAAAAAAAAAAAAAAAAAAACCTAAACGAGAGCTTTGTGCGGATGCTCTTAGCATGCAAATTTTGTAGTTGCTTATGCTTTTTGTCATGATTCAATTACCCCATTTAGTGACAAGATTGTATTGCTTTAACCTTTTAAAATTTTATTATTCCTTGTATGTTTTCCTCGAGTCAGACGGTTCTCACTAGAGTCAATACTTTCACGAATATCACATACAAGGATGATCCTACCATTTTTGCTTGGGAGTTGATGAATGAACCTCGCTGCCTCTCAGACCCATCAGGTGACAAGTTACAGGTATTCTTTCTTCTATCTCAACATTTAAGGCATAATCTAGGCTAGTATTCATTTCAACTTCTCAGAAAAGTGCAGAATCCTAAAAGAAAAAAAAATTTGTATCATGGAATTTATATTTGAGAATAATTCCACTTACACATCAGAAAGCCGAAAACTGGAACTACTATACAGAAAGGTCCTAAATGAGGCAGTAGTCAGTTCCACAGTTCCAGAATTTATCCAAAATGACCCCCCCCCCCCCCCTCTCTAAAACGGGCATTACCTGCAACAGTTTCTTGATCTTGATGCAAAACACCTAGTTATGAATCATATAGCCTACTACGAGATGTACAAAATTGCAATATACTGTTGCTAGCATGGAAAATGTTAATGTTCACACCAAATTTCCGTATTAGGTTCATTATGTACTCTAGTTATTTCCAGGCATGGATACAGGAGATGGCATTTCATGTGAAATCTATCGATCCGAAACACCTCCTAGGGACTGGAGTTGAAGGGTTTTACGGCCCATCCACCCCGGAGCGGCTTCAATTCAACCCTAATACATTTGCCGGACAGGTAGGGACTGATTTCATCAAGAACCATCAAGTTTTGGGAGTTGATTTTGCCTCTGCTCACATCTACCCAGATTCTTGGTGAGTAATCAGATTCCAGAAGTACAATTGTTAGGAGGTTATTGCAGTTTAATCTCTTAACATACATGTATTTGATTTGGTAGGCATATTTGGAAGGAGTGTGTGTAATGTATATTCGAGAAAAATGCAAAACAGAAAGAGTCCTAAAAACTCTCCTGTTTTGTTTACTCTTTATATAGTGCATGTATCACTAATACATTATCTCGCTGCATATCCTTCCTTTAGGCTATCAAACTCAATTTCCGAAGCCTACCTCCAATTCCTGAAAACCTGGATGCAGAGCCACATTGACGATGCAGACAATATGCTAGGTATGCCAATAATATTCGGTGAATTCGGCATCTCATCAAAGGATCAAAACTTCAATCAAACATTTCGAGATATGTTCATCGATACGGCTTATAAAATCATTCTCAATTCTACCAAGAAAGGAGGAAGTGGTGGCGGTTGCCTTATATGGCAGCTCTTCCCGGAAGGGACTGACTATATGGATGACGGCTACTCTATAGTTCCAAGCAAGTCTCCAACTACAGCTAACATTCTCTCTTTGCAGTCAAGAAGGGTTCAGATCTTCAATTCCAGGTGCAGTTGGAAATGCCATTGGGGTTGCAAGAAAACAAGGGATGTCGATGTGTTCTTTCCTTTGGATGATGAATGATTTGAAGGGGTGTATGTCTGTAGATTGTACACAAATAAATAATACCGATGTGCATACATGAACCCAAAATAGGTATAGAATGGTTTTATATATATATATTTTTTTATACATTATGGAGTATACTGTAAATAACTACAAAAGGAGCATTTTATCGATTTATATGGGCATGAATATGTAGGAAATGACAAACCAAGATATAAAAGCTAATGCAAGTGTAGCAGTCATGCTCAGGACTTGCACCATTCTTGCACTGCTTGCCATGTATAGTGCATGCCCTGAAAACCTGCAACAAATTAAAATATAGACTCAGTTAGATCATTATTATTACTACTATTATTTATCCTATCGGAAAATATGAAACGGAACATTCTTTCTTCTGAAGAGGAAGGGAAGCATGTTAATCATGGTACCTTTTGAATATCCTTCTGTTATGGTGCAGTTCACGCCCTGGACCGTCTGATTGCTCTCAAACTTGGCACATCAAACAGACATTTGAGAACATCCCTCATATGATTCCAATATCCACTGGTACAATAGGTTCCGGTATCATTGGCTGTTACGTTTACCCATCCAACTAGTGTCAACTGATACTTACTAGGACAGCTTCCCGAAAACTATACTAGCTAGTATAAACCAGAACAAATGTATCAGAAACTTATTGCAGCTTAGAGCTAGAAGGGAACTATAGAGACAATCAAGTTAAGTTGCATACATTTTTGAGGCAATGATAAGCACTATCCCACTGCTCAAACGGGCGTAAATTGGGGTGGCTTATTGGGTCTTCAAAACCTGAGCCAAAATTTTTGAACAGAGTGAAAAAGCTGAGAGGGTTTTTATCGCCATTCGATTATAGAACCTATTGAAAACAGATTTGGGGGAAAATCATTATTATTTTTCTTATTCTTTATTCTTTACAGTATACCTCTATATATAAGAATTACATTCTTGGAGGAGAAGAAAGGAAATTGAGAGAAGATTGAGGGGTGAGAGATTTGGAAAATCTGTTTCCTATATATTAGGAAATAGAATATACATATTAGTACTTACTACATTTCAACACTCCCCCTCAAGTTGGTGCATAGATATTGAACATGCTCAACTTGCCAATAAATTTCAAGAAAAGCCGACTCGAAACTGCCTTGATCAGGATATCTGCGAGCTGATCTTCTGGCTTCACTTTAGATATCTCAATGACTTTCTCATCAAATTTCTCCTTGATGAAGAATCTATCAACCTCTACATATTTCGTTCTATCATGTTGAACTGGATTGGAGGCAATATCACATGCTGCTGCTTGACTGTCGCAATACACCTTCATAAGTTCATTCGGACCACAGTCTAAGTCCTGCAACAAGAATTTCAGCCATAAAGCTTCTGCTATACATAAAGCTACTTCGCGATACTCAGCCTCTGCACTAGAGCGCGCAACAACATTTTGCTTCTTGCTCCTCCATGTAACTAAATTACCTCCAACAAAGGTGAAGTATCCTGAAGTGGAATGCCTATCAATTATAGATCCTGTCCAATCAGTATCAGTATATGCATCAACCTTCACGTGACCATGTTTCGCAAATAATACCCCTTTTTCTGGAGCAGACTTAATATATCTCTTAATTCTCATCACCATATCCATTTGTTGTTCCCAAGGTGCATGCATAAACTGACTTACAACACTTAAAGCATATGACAAATCTGACCGTATATGTGCAAGATACATCAGTCGTCCAACCAATCTCTGATATCTTTCCCTATCACAAGGTACATGATCAGCTTCATTGCACAGTTTCAGTCCTTCTTCTAACGGTGTACTAATCGGCTGACAAGCGGACATTCCAGTCTCCTTTAATAAATCAAGAACATACTTTCTTTGAGATAAAAATATCCCTTTTCTTGAGCGAGAAATTTCAATACCAAGGAAGTATCTCAAAGAGCCAAGATCTTTCATTTCGAACTCTTATGATAAGTAGTTCTTTAATGCCTTCCACTCCTCAGGATCATCACCAGTTACTATCATATCATCCACATAAATAATGAGAGCAATAATTTTACCTTCTTTCCTTTTTAGGAACGGAGTATGATCTGAATTACTCTGATTGTATCCGAATGTCCTCATTGATTTTGTAAATCTTCCAAACCAAACTCTTGGCGACTGCTTAAGTCCATACAATGCTTTCTTTAAACGACATACTTTATTGCTGTGTTGGACTGGTCTGTTCGACCCTGGTGGAAGATCCATATAAACCTCTTCTGTCAAATCCCCATGCAAAAATGCATTCTTCACATCAAATTGCTCCAACGGCCAGTCAAGATTTGCAACAAGTGAAAGTAGGACTCGAACAGTATTGAATTTTGCTAAGGTGCTAATGTATCTTCATAATCAATTTTATACGTCTAAGTGTATCTTTTAGCAACCAGTCTTGCTTTGTACCGCTCTATTAAACCATCAGACTTATACTTCACCGTATAAATCTATCTGCATCCTAGTAGCTTCTTCCTTGCTGGCAGCTGGACTATCTCCCAAGTCTCATTCTTTTTCAAGGACTTCATCTCCTCATCCATAGTTGCTTTCCACCTTGGATCAGTAAGGGCTTCCTGCACACTGTTAGGAATAGATACAGTAGATAATTAATTTACAAATGACTTATTTGATTCTGACAAGCGGTGAGTGGATACATAATTACTTAGGGGATATTTGACATTACTAGTGGGATCAGGTTCATAAGTGGGTTTTGGAATACTTTTATTAGTACGGTGCGGGAGTTCTCTTCTAGGAGCTTCGGACAACGATGATAACTAGTTTTGAGGTTCTGACGGTTCACTGTCACTGAAATTCGGTACTGGTTGCAATTTTTCAAGAGGGTCTTCTTCCCTTGGTTGCACTTCTTCATGAGGGTCTTCTACCCTTGCTAGGTCTTCATTCAAGTGTTTGCCATTATTTGTATCCAATTATTCGTTCTGACTGGTAATTACTTCATCATACCCAAGAGTCTGAACTTCACTAACCCCTTCATCATACCCAAAAGTCTGAACTTCACTTTGGTACTCCCCCTGAAGTTCAGTCGTAGAAGAAAAAAATACATCTTATCTTCATGAAACACAATATCCATAATCACAAACATCCTTTAAGTTGGTGGGTGATAGCACCGATACCCTTTCTTATCCTGTGCATATTCCACGAAAACACAGCGGACAGCTCGAGGAGTTAACTTATTGCATTCATATTGATGAAGATGAACAAATGGAACACACCAAAACACACAAGGTAGCAAGTTGACGATTTTTGGTGCATTCACAGCTTCAGTTAATGCTTGAAATGGTGTGAGGAAGTTTAGGGTACTAAAGGAAACTCGGTTGATTAGGTATGCAGCAGAATCAAGGGCTTCCCCCCAATTGATGAGTGGCATATTTTTATGGATGAGAGAAGCACGGACCACCTCAAGCAAGTGTCTATTTTTCCTTTCTGCAATCCCATTCTGTTGAGGTGTATATGAGCATGTAGTATGGTGAACAATTTCGTGTTCCTCCAAATATTGTTGCAGATTCGAACTCAAGTACTCTCCACCATTATCACTCCTAAGAACTTGAATCTGTGATTTATACTGAATCATGACATGCTTGTAAAATTTCTGAAACAAGCCACTAACTTCACTTTTCGACTTCATCAAACAAATCCAGGTCATACGAGTACAGTCATCAATAAATGTCTCAAACCATTTGGCTCCTCCAAATGTAGTGGTTTTGGATGGACCCCAAACATCAGAATGAATAATCATAAATGGAAGGGAGCTTCTACTTGGACTTGGAGGAAAAGAGACACGGTGATCTTTTGTGAGTTCACACATATCACACCGAAAGGCAGAAATATCCAACTTCAAAAATAAACTTGAAAATAATTTTTTTAAATAACCAAAAGAAGCATGCCCTCGACGTCGATGCCATAGCCAAATATCTGATTTCTTCTTCTCATCTTCGGATCCTTCCACACTTAGAGCTTGAGTCAACTTGCTCGAATATTCAGATTCTAAATCCAGATAATAGAGCTTCCCGTGTCTAACCCCTATAACCAATCGTCTTGCAAGTCAGAATATCCTTAAACACACAATGTGAATGTCAAAAGACTACAATACTATGTAAGGCAGTAGTTATTTGAGCAACAGATAATAGGTTTAAATTCAAGGATGGTACAACTAGGACAGTATCTAAGGTTAGGTTATTTGTAAGAGGTATGGTACCCTCGCCAGTAACAGTGGCAGGATCACCATTGGCAGTGGACACAGTTAATTTGGTGGATGGTTGAAAACTTTGAACTTGTCTAGAATCAAAAGTCATATGGTCGGTAGCACCCGAATCAATTATCCTGCATTATTCATAACAGAGACAGAAATATTAAATACCTTACCATCATTACCTGCAGCTGTAACTAATGTAGAGATGAGTCCAATACTCTTCTCAGCTCCATCAGTTTTTTCCATGGTAGCGGCACAAGAAAACAACGGATCTGATCTTCAGCAATAAATAGCAAACGACACAACTTAGGCCAAGAACAACTCCAAGTCTTCAACAAACAGCAAAATAGCAATAATCCAACACCGGATCAATTCCTCCCCTTCTTCACAAAATAGCAAACACAAAATCCACGGCTCCCTACCTGAACAGCAAACACACACACCGAATCCCAACAACCAAACAGCAACAGTACAATAAAAGACAGTGACAACAACAGTGAAGAGAGAGGCAATCACAGCATGGGTGGCTCGACCGATAGTGGCCTGGCATCGCTGGCGGCAGGCAGTGGCCGATTGGAGGTCGACGATGGGACTGGAGGCGAAGAGAGAGACAGGGCGGCGGATAGAGAGGGAGACTGGGCGAGGGCGGCGCTCGGGGTGGTGTCGCCGGAGCTGACTTCTAATCAGGCGTGCCAGATAGAGGTTGACGGAAAAAGGAATTTTGGAGTCATCGAAGAGAGGGCGAAGGTCTGTGGGATCGGGTTCGTCGAAGAGAGGGCGCAGTCAGTCGTCGAAGAGGGGGCGAAGGTCTGTGGGATCGGGGTCGATGATCAGCAGCATGATCTTTGTCGACGAAGGTCAACGATTTCAGTAGGCGATGAGGATCTGTGGGATCAGGATCTTTGTCGATGAAGGTCGACAATTTCAGTGGGCGACGAGGATCTGTGGGATCAGGATCTTTGTCGATGAAGATCGGCGATGGGGTCTGTGGGATCGGGGTTGTTGTCGAGGAAGATTGGCGACGAGTTCGATAGGCGACGAGTTCAGTTTGGAGATCGGGTCGACGAGGGTACACGGGGATCAGGGTTTGGTCGGGATCGGATCAAGATGGAGATGTCAGATCTGATCACCTCCTTCTCTTCTTCTTCTTCAGTTAGCCTAGATCTGGTTAGGCTCTGATACCATATTGAAAACAGATTTGGGGGAAAATCAATATTATTTTTCTTATTCTTTATTCTTTACAGTATACCTCTATATATAAGGATTACATTCTTGGAGGAGAAGAAAGGAGATTGAGAGAAGATTGAGGGTGAGAGATTTGGAAAATCTGTTTCCTATAGATTAGGAAACAGAATACACATATTAGTACTTACTACATTTCAACAGAACCCACTAAGGAAAAAAACCACGGGTAATAGTAATACTTCTTTCACTATATCAAAATGGTACAACAAGAGTACTAGAATCACACTCTTATCATCACACACACTAGTTGTGATGGACCACTCTTTCTCACTATCAACTTGAAGTGGCTTACAACTCTATTACTCACATTTGGAGTGTAACTCCTTGTAATTTTGCTTGATGATCTAAATGATGGAAGACAACTCTTATATAGGCATGGAGAGAAGATTCTAGTGAATGAATTATTAATTTGTCACCATATCCAAAGCATTGGAAATAAAAGAACAATAATTTCATGCATACATCATCCTATAAGCCTTTTTGACTTTCCAAAACATGCACCTTTCATCAAAACAAGAGCTTTGGAAATACACACATCATAAAAGCAATAGCTTTGGAACTTCCATCATGGGCTGGATCCCAACACAAATGACTTCATAGGCAAAGCCTACGTACAACTCACACATACACAGCTGCATATGCACACATATGCACACCCAATATCTAAATCATTCAATGACTAAGATACCTCTTGGTATCAACATTGACATTTAGTTTAATTATTTAGATATGAAATTCAGATGTCGTTTCGTCAAAAAATAGGAGAGTTGGATCATTAAAAAATTATCTAACAATTCATTAGCTAATGTTGATTCCATTATCACCTTGATAGAAAATCTCATGTAGGAGGAATGATGTACTTTTAGAATCCTCGGTTTCGGTTTGTACTTGTGTAAGTTCAACAATGAAAACAACTAATTTTATAACAAAAAAACTATAGGAAAAATCAAACAATAAAAATGAAGTTTGAGAATGAACAATTGTTAGCAATTTAGTAACTATTTGTCTTTGTCTAGCAACCACATCCCTCCATATTTCGTAACGAGCATTTTTGAATATTCGTTACACATTGAAAAGAATCGTACAACACTCAGCCCCAAACCTGGCAATAAAACTCAAGCTAACCCTCCCCCTCGTCCACTTTCACCACCATGGCTCATGTTACTACAATTTTCTGCGTGGGAGCAAACAGATAGTGTGAATTCTTCTTGGAAACAATAAAATATATGACCTTTACATTTTGCCGATGTTGATCGCCACTAAATGATCTTGATTCTAAAATTTAACTCGTGTGATTGCTTAGATCTAATCTGAAAAGTTGTGATCGCTTCAATTGACCTGCAAAACAGTCTGAAATACCGGGGTTGGCTAGGCGACAGACCTTTCGACGCCCTAGTTAGAAAACTCAGAAGAAATGAAGAGTTTTGAGAGCGGAATTTGCGATTACCTGGTTTCTAGAGGTCATGGGATATTTATAGTTGCGGGGGGGGCTTCAAGATATTTATTTATCTCTATTTTCTAGTGTTTTGATAAAGTTGGTTATCCTCTGTTGAAATGTAGTAAGTAGTAATATGTATATTCTGTTTCCTAATCTATAGGAAACAGATTCTCCAAATCTCTCACCCCTCAATCTTCTCTCAATCTCCTTTCTTCTCCTCCAATATTGTAATCCTTATATGTAGATGTATACTATAAAGAATAAAGAATAAGAAGAATAATAAAAAATTTCCCCCAAATCTGTTTTCAACATGGTATCAGAGCATAACCAGATCTAGGCTAACTGAGGAAGAAGAAAAGAAGGAGGTGATCAGATCTGACACCTCCATCTTGATCCGATCCCGACCAAACCCCTAATCCCCGAATATCCTCGTCGACCCGATCCCGGTGACCCCCCGTCTCCGGCGACCTACCCCCATCGCCGTCCTTGTCGTTGACGCTCCTCTTGAGCAGTCGTCCACATCGTTGACACCCAACACAGACAACCCCGAAAACCCACTCTCTGTCTGCTCCTCATCCAACCTCCGGAAACCATCGACGACCCCCTCCTGTCACCGCCTGAACACCACCTGAAACCCCCCAGCGTCGCCTGGCTTTGTCCTGATCGACAGTAGCCAAGACTCAACACCCCGATGCTGCTCTTTCTGCTCCTCTTCCTGGTCGACAGCAACGCCTGAGAGCCCTCCGTTAACCCCCCTCTGTTCGATCGCCACCATTGCGCCCCATCGTCGACCTCACCACCTCTGGTTTCCAGCGACGCTGCTCCTTGCTATCGTGGTGTTCTCTGGCTGCTGTTGCTGCATTCTCTTTGAGTGTTGTTTGCTGCTTTTTGATCCCGTCTGTTGTTTGGTGTTTGGTTCTGCTTGTTGTGCTGTTTGTTGTGTTGCTATGGGACAATATCTGTATGAGTCAAGGAAGTGTACTCATTGTGGCAAGATCGGCCATACAAAAGCTTGTTGTTATAAGTTATCGGCTATCTGGAGATCTGGGATCATAGCAGGGATATTTGGGAGAACACTTGCAATCAACCCACTGTCACAGGTGGAGTTGTTGATCGTGCTGCTGCAGGTAATGATGGTAAGGTTTTTAATATTTCTGCCTCTGTTATGAATAATGCATAAATAATTAATTCGGGTGCTACCGACCATATGACTTTGATTCTAGACAAGTTCAAAATGTTCAACATTCCACCAAATCAACTGTGTCCACTGCCAATGATGATCATGCCACTGTTACTAGCGAGGGTACCATACCTCTCACAAATAACCTAACCTTAGATACTGTCCTAATTGTGCCATCCTTAAATTTAAACCTATTATCTGTTGCTCAAATAACTACTGCCTTACATTGTATTGTAGTCTTTTGGCCTTCACATTGTGTGTTTAAGAATATTCAGACTCGCAAGACGATTGGTTATGGGGTTAGACACGGGAAGCTCTATTACCTGGATTTAGAATATGAAAGTTCCAGCAAGTTGACTCAAGCTCTAAGTGTGGAAGAATCCGAAGATGAGAAGAAGAAATCAGATATTTGGCTATGGCATCGATGTCCAGGGCATGCTTCGTTTGGTTATTTGAAGAAATTATTTCCAATTTTATTTTTAAAGTTGGATATTTTTGCCTTTCGGTGTGATGTGTGTGAACTCGCAAAAAGTCACCGTATCTCTTTTCCTCCAAGTCCAAGTAGAAGCTCTCTTCCATTTATGATTATCCATTATGATGTTTGGGGTCCATCCAAAACCACTACATTTGGAGGAGCCAAATGGTTTGTGATATTTATTGATGACTGTACTCGTATGACCTAGATTTGTTTGATGAAGTCAAAAAGTGAAGTTAGTTACTTGTTTCAAAAATTTCGCAAGCATGTTATGATTCAGTATAAATCACAGGTTCAAGTTCTTAGGAGTGATAATGGCGGAGAGTACCTGAGTTCGAATCTGCAACAATATTTGGTGGAACACGACATTGTTCACCAGACTACATGCTCATATACACCTCAACTAGAATGGGATTGCAGAAAGAAAAAATAGACACTTGCTCGAGGTGGTCAGTGCATCTTTTATCTATGAAAATATGCCACTCATTTATTGGGGAGAAGCCCTTGCTTCTGCTGCATACTTAATCAACCGAGTTTCCTCTAGTATCCTAAACTTCCTCATACCATTTGAAACATTAACTGAAGCTGTGAATACACCAAAAGTCGTCAACTTGCCACCTCATGTGTTTGGGTGTGTTGCATTTGTTCATCTTCATCAACATGAATGCAATAAGTTAACTCCTCGAAGCTGCTGCTGTGTTTTCGTGGGATATGCACAGGATAAGAAAGGGTACCGGTGCTATCACCCACCAACTCAAAGGATATTTGTGACTATGGATGTTGTGTTCCATGAAGATGATATGTATTTTTCTTCTTCTACGATTGAACTTCAGGGGGAGTACCGAAGTGAAGTTCAGACTCTTGGGTATGATGAAAGGGGTTAGTAAAGTTCAGACTCTTAGGTATGAAGAAGTAATTACCAGTCAGAACGAACAACTGGATACAAATAATGATGAACACTTGAATGAAGACCTACCAAGGAAGGAAGACCCTCACGAAGAAGTGCAACCAAGGGAAGAAGCCCCTCTTGAAGAAGACCCTCTTGAAGAATTGCAACCGGTACCAAATCTTAGTGAGAGCGAACTGTCAGAACCCCAAAACCAATCATCATCGTTGTCTGAAGCTCCTAGAAGAGAACTCCCACACCGTACTAATAGAGGTATTCCAAAACCCACTTATGAACTTGATCCCACTAGTAACGTCAAATATCCTATGAGTAATTATGTATCCACTCACCACTTGTCGGAATCAAATAAGCCATTTGTAAATCAATTATCTACTGTATCTATTCCTAACAGTGTGCAGAAAGCCCTTACTGATCCATGGTGAAAAGCAGCTATAGATGAGAAGATGAAGTCCTTGAAAAAGAATGAGACTTGGGAGATAGACGAGCTGCCAACAGGGAAGAAGCCAGTAGGATGCAGATGAATTTATACGGTGAAGTATAAGTCCGATGGTTCAATAGAGCGATACAAAGCAAGGCTGGTTACCAAATGATACACTTAAACGTATGGAATTGATTATGAAGATAAATTCGCACCTGTAGCAAAATTCAATACTGTTCGAGTCCTATTGTCACTTGCTGTAAATCTTGACTGGCTGTTGGAGCAATTTGATGTGAAGAATGCATTTCTGCATGGGGTTTATATGGATCTTCCACCAGGGTCGAACAGACCAGTCCAACACAGTAATAAAGTGTGTCGATTGAGGAAGGCGCTATATGGTCTCAAACAGTTGTCAAGAGCTTGGTTTGGGAGGCTTACAAAATCAGTGAGGACATTCGGATATTGTCAGAGTAATTCAGATCATACCTTATTTCTGAAAAGGAAAGAAGGTAAGATTACTGCTCTCATTATATATGTGGATGATATGATAGTAACTGGGAATGATCCTAAGGAGAGAATGGCATTGAAGAGCTACTTGTCACAAGAGTTCGAAATGATGAATCTTGGCCCTTTGAGATATTTTCTTGGTATTGAAGTTTCTCGCTCGAGAAATGGTATATTTCTGTCTCAAAGAAAGTATTCTATCGATTTATTAAAGGAAACTGGAATGTCTGGTTGTCAGTCGATTGGTATACCATTAGAAGAAGGACCGAAACTTTGCAACAAACCTGATCATGTGCCTTGTGATAAGAAAAGATATAAGAGATTGGTTGGACGACTGATGTAACTTGTGCATACACAGCCAGATTTATCATATGCTTTAAGTGTGGTAAGTCAGTTTAGGCATGCACCTCAGGAACATCACCTGAATACAGTGATGAAAATTTTGAGATATATTAAGTCTGTTCCAGGAAAAGGGGTCCTATTTGCGAAACATGGTCACTTGAAGGTTGAGAAAAATACTGATGCTGATTGGGCAGGATCTATAATTGATAGACGCTCCACTTCAGGATACTTCACCTTTGTTGGAGGAAATATAGTTACGTGGAGAAGCAAGAAGCAGAATGTTGTTACACGCTCTAGTGCAGAGACTATCACGGAGTAGCTCTATGTATAGCGGAAGCTTTATGGCTGAAACTTTTGGTACAGGACTTAGGCTGTGGTCCGAATGAACCAATGAAGGTGTATTGCGATAGTCAAGCAGCATGTGATATTGCCGCCAATCCAGTTCAATATGATAGGATGAAACATGTAGAGGTGGATAGATTCTTCATCAAGAAGAAATTAGATGAGAAAGTCATTGAGATATCTAAAGTGAAGTCTGAAGATCATCTCACAGATATCCTGACCAATGCAGTTTCGAGTCGGCTCTTCTTGAAATTTGTTGACAAGTTGGGCATGTTCAATATCTATGCACCAACTTGAGGGGGAGTGTTGAAATGTAGTAAGTAGTAATATGTATATTCTGTTTCCTAATCTATAGGAAACAGATTCCCCAAATCTCTCACACCTCAATCTTTTCTCAATCTCCTTTCTTCTCCTCCAAAATTGTAATCCTTATATATAGATGTATACTGTAAAGAATAAAGAACAAGAAGAAGAATAAAGATTTTCCCCCAAATCTGTCTTCAACATCATCTTCTTCATGGAGAGATAGAGTGGGTCACTCTTCTCTTGATAAAGAAATAGAGTTGGTTGACTTAGTTCTTCATATGAAGAGATAGAGTTATGACACTTCTCTTGATAAAGAGATAGGGTTTTTAAATTCTCTCTAATGGATGGAGAGATAGACATGGTTACCCTCAGAAGGTAGAGAGTTTAAGATGACACTTCAGATAATTATGAACTCCGTCATGTTGGGCCGCTATGACAACCCAATATGGTAAGCCTGTTTTTGGTTGTTGGGATTGAAATATATCCAACTTCCTTTTACGAACCTGTATCTGCCAAAATTTGTCGTTTTACCCCGTGAGAGCTTTATGATTCATCGCCAACTTGAATGGTCCTGATTTGGTTTTATTTCTACCTATATCACAAGTCCCCCACTCTTGAAGACTGAGTTCACAACCTTCAAGGAGTAGCTTGCCTATTTAGAAGGGTTTAAATAACTTATCGAAGTTTTCGGGAACGTATGAATCTTGCTCAGGGTTAAACATAGTTGTTTTTCAGATTTTTTTGGTTTTATTTCCAATTTTTAATTACTTTTTCAGAATTTTTATTCAATTTCCCGAATATTATAATTAATTTCTAAAATTTTAATTAATTATTCCAAATTTATATTTATTTTTAGAATATTTTAATATTTTACCGAATTAATAATTTTTAAGAATATTTAATTAATTAATTCGAAATTTTAATTATTTTTCTGAAAGTTTAAATATTTAATCCGAATTAATAATTAAATAAAGTAAGTAAATAACAATTAAATCATACCTGATGATGTGGCATGATCTAGATCGTTGATTGGATCGATCTCACTCGTTGAAGAGATCAGATGGACTAGATCTACCAGGAATGAACTACCCGGTGCACGGGGCTTTCCCGGTATTGTGCACCGGGTAGAATTTGAGGAGATCTAGAGCGTTAATCAGGTGAAGTGCGCTTTTTGAGGAGATCTGACGGTCTGTAATGCTCCGATTTTCATACACTGGAAAACCGTGATATAAGCCAGAATCTTTTCCTTCAATTAGCCACAATACACAGAAAAATTGAAAAATTTAAAACTTTTTATTCAACACAAATGTATTACAAGTCCGAATGTTATAAAACCGCAATACATTACATCAGTGTTACAATAATGCTATACAAGCCCAAGTGTTACAAACTTTCAATATAAATTACATCAGAGTACAATGAATAATATAACACTTGGTACTTCACTTGGATGCTTCTCAACAGTTAATAAATTACAACATATATTACAATTGAAATAAATCAACACTTTGCTTCTTTTGCCTTGAGTCCTCCTGAATCCTGTACCTGTAGCTCTGCAATCCAGTACCTGTAATTTTGCAATCCAGTACCTATTGAAGTGGGAATGTCAGTACATATACTGATGTTTTAAGGCTGATGACTAGCAGCGATTCTCAACTTTAAACAAACAGAATGATGAAAAAAGAAACGTATATATATAATTGATGTGTTAGTGTATGTTATGACTTAGAATCTAATGCATGATTAACTAATGCAATGATGCATTTTTTCTAATGCAAGCAAGACTCTGGAACAATATGATGCCCACACTACATACGTCCATATCAAGCCGTTTCTTCATATATATAGGGATTTGAACCCACGTCATGAATTCAACTTTTGTACCCATCATGTTCTTGACACAATACTACATGACAGATAAGGTTGTAGGTACGGTCTAGTTCCGCTACTGTAGTACAATAGTGGTGTCCCCGTTTTTCACTATTGCCCGACGAACCGGACCTCGCTCAAAAGCTAACACGAACCACAAGATACTAGCCAACCTTCTTCCGTGCCCTCAACTCGTCATGAGAAGGCATAGAACCGACGGAATCATAGGATCTATTTCCCTAGGAAAATCTCTCGTTCTTATCATGGAAGTTCAAGAATTAACAGCTGAGATACGGATCTCGTGTTCCCAACTAATCATGAAAAAGCACCGTCTGTATCCCTTTAACAGGGGAACACATCCCAACAACACCACCTAGTGTCGGCCTATAGGAGAAGTCGGATTATAAGGTATCACCCCTAACACCAACACTCACCCTTCAGCAATTCATAGATAAAAATGGTTAAGTAACAGCTACTACCCTAACGATGTCACTAATCCTAACCAATCAAATGGAGCCGTACGAGCTACAAGGTACTCTCAACCTAGAGTCATACTCTCAACTTGCCATGATACGGCACCAAAAGATTCAAACAAGCGAGACATGCCACTATGCTTCCAACTTATCATGAAAAAGCACCGTATGTGTCCCTCTTCAAGAGAGTGTAACAATTATTGACACAATCTACCAAGACTCAACCTAGACTTCACAAGATCTCCTAGGATCCACTCATCGCCTATCTATTCAAGATAATTACTCCATACGAGCCCAATGAGCTATGCATGAACAAACAACTACATACGAGCCAGGTGAGCTACATATGAGACGGACCAATACTTATTACATGACTTATGAGTACAAGGAATACTTGTTACTCATAATCAAGTGCATGATTCAAACTACAAACAATTCACGACAACTCTAGTTAACATGAACTAGAATTTCGTGTATAAGCTTACTAACAAAAAGTTGATCTTTTATAATTAGAAGTAACAGAGGAATCTTCTAACAGTCTAATATAAATATGCTACCAATGAAAACCCGAAAGCGACATAAAAAGCCTTCTAACACCCTAGAAGCAAACAGTGCTATGCTCATCGGAATTCGACATAATTAGACTTTTTAGAAAAGTGAGAACATCTCCTACAACTCTCTAGTTGAACAATTTTTCAGATTCGGTACGGAACTCAAAATCTGGTCTGTTAAACACCATTTCAAACAATAACAGTACAGCTAAAAGCTGAAACTTTCCAAGCTCATAACTTTAGCTATACTTGTCGGAATTTGACCAAATAATACTTTCTGAAAAGGTGGGAACATATACTACAACTCTCTAGTTGATTACTTTTTCATATTCCTTATGGAATTCAATCCACTGTCCTTTGAACACACGGAAAAATTATCCAACAACAGATTTCTTAACAAAAAGCTGAAACTTTGAAAGCATGTAACTTTTGCTCTACTTGTCGGAATTTAACCAAATTATACTTTCTGGAAGGTGGGAACATATACGACAACTCTCTAGTTGATTACTTTTTCAGATTCCTTATGAATTCAATCTACCGTCCTTTGAACACACGCAAAAATTACCCAACAACAGATTTCTTAACAAAATCTGAAACTTTGAAAGCTTCTAACTTTTGCTCTACTTGTCGGAATTAACCAAATTATACTTTCTCGAAAGGTAGGAACATATACTACAACTCTCTAGTCGATTACTTTTTCAGATTCCTTATGGAATTCAATCCACCATCCTTTGAACACACGCAAAAACTATCCAATAGCAGATTTCTTAACAAAAAGGCTGAGACTTTGAAAGCTTGTAACTTCTACCCCGCTTATCTGAATCTAACCAAATAGAGCATTTTGGAAATGTGAGAACATCTACTACAACTCTCTAGTTGAACACTGTTCCAAATTCAGTAAGTAAGAGGGTACAAAATATCAAGCAATCAAAACAGCGAGTTCTCAGCCCAAAGGCTGACTGCTGTTGTTTGTAAAAGCCATAACTCCTACTCCGCTTGACGAAATCTAACCAAATAGGACATTTTGGAAAGGTGAGAAACTCTACTACAACTCTCTAGTTGAACACTTTTCCAAATTCAGTAAGTAAAAATAATAAAAACATCAAGCAATCAAAACAGCAAGTTTTTAGCCAAAACTGTCTGCTGTAAGTTGTAAAAGCCATAACTCCTACTCCGCTTATCGCAATCTAACCAAATAGGACATTTTGGAAAGGTGAAAGACTCTACTACAACTCTCTAGTTGAACACTTTCTCAGATTCAGTAAGTTAGAGGTACAAAAACATCAAGCAATCCAAACAGCAAGCATTCAGCCAAAAGCTGGCTGCTGTGTTTTGGAACGGTCATAACTTTTGCACCAATTATTGGAATCAGACGAAATAGGGCATTTTGGAAAGTTGAGAACGTCTAATAAAACTTCCTAGTTGATCACTTTTCCAAATTCTACAAGGAACATTAAGATACAGTCCCTTGAACATATGTCGATGTTATCCCCAAAACAGCAAGTTGTTGTTTTTGCTTGAAAACTCGTTGTTTTGGGGGAAAACTTCTATTTGAACTATCAAACCAACCCCAAAAAATCTACAAAAATTAGAGAATGCTAATAACACATATAAGAACCTCTCAAATTAATTTGGGCTCAAGATTTTAACTTTAGCATAACAAATTAATTCTAAACCTAGAACTACAAAGATTGAATCTTAATCGCCTTATTTTTGTGTTCTACCACTTCAATCTTGTATGCCTTTTATTCTAGTCCGCATAAACAATACGCACATGATTTAGTCCATTTTTTTAACAACATACAACAGTAAAAATAAATAAACAAGACAAAACAAACTCAAGAGTTAAGAACCCCCACCCAATCGTGTAGGAATAACTAGCTTGCCTTCTCCTCCTTGCTCCTTGTTCTTGCTCCTCAAGAACACTTCAAGAAATGAAACCCATGAACTCAACCCCTCTTTTCTTTTGATTTTTTATCTCTCTTTCTTTTCTTTCTTCTGAATCTTTTTTTTTCCTAAAATAAAACCAAGTAAAGAAGAGAGCGTGAGATAGGAAAGAGATGAAGAAACACAAAAATGAAAGAGGGCTTTTGCCCTCTTGTGTTGGCCGGCCAATTTGTAGGAGGGAGAGAGAAAAGATGTGGTAGAGAGAGAGCCACTTGTCTCTTTCTCTTGTGGCTCAAACAATTTGAGTTTATTTGCAAATTTAAATTGCAATCAAACCCTAATCCGTTCAATTTGCAAATTTAAATTGCAATCAAACCCTAATCCAATCTTAACCCTCTGTTTGATCATGACTGATAAAAAATAAGAGATATTTTTTAAAATCACATACTACATGGTTTCGTACAAACGTACAAAATCGATACAGTTGGTATACGTACCTATATCTGTCTATACTAAAAAAAATTATTCGTCAAAATGAATAATCTCTACCGAAAATATTTTAATTCTGATAAATAAAAATAAAATAGTTTTATTGCCGGCTCGGAAGATTCCAGTATCAATTTGATACAAAACAGATATATACAGACTAGTATATACGTATAGATAATGTTTATCAACAAAACCGGGTGATATCCACCAAAAATATTTCAATTCTGAAAATAAAAATAAAATAATAAAATAATAATTTTCAATATATACCCGGATTTTCCAGACATTTTCTCAAAAATGCATTTTTCAAGATTTTGTACCTGTGCACAAAACTAATACAATACATATATATACTTACTAGTATATATTTCCAGATAACTTTTTATTAGAAAAACCAAGTAATTTTCATAAAAATATTTTAATTTAAAAAATAATAATATATACAATATAATATCGAATCGGGATATTACACTGTCCATATTTGAGATTTTGCCTGTTTACCCGTAACAAGGGTTACTTGATATTGTGCACCGGGTAGGGGCTGTGGGGCTTATGTGGCGTCCTACATGGCTTGCCACGTGGAAGCATGTCAACCAAAGTTGATCAGTCAACGTTAATCGATCAACTTTTTTACACCTTTTTTTGCCTTGGCTTCTGCTGACACGTGCGGCACACGTGTCACTTACTTAGCGCATGCATGTGCATCGAACATACTTTTCTTTCCTCCTTTTCCTTCCTAACGTCAAATTTTATTTTTTGGGATTTCTTCGCGCATCTAGAGTATAATGCACTTTCCTAATGCCGCTGAGCTCCGGTCGGGGCATGTGATGCCTTGTTTAGAAGGTGACCCAAAGATCCACAAGTTTTGTTTAGAAGTCGGTTGAGGAATCGTCCATCTTTATGGTCAAAATAGGCCTACAATGTCTCTGCCTTTGGGGAGTTGAGAAGAGCTTCGGCATTGGGGATCTACGATTATGAATAGAAGTTTTGCCCCCGGGGAGCTTCGAAGAAAAGCTTCACATCTGATGGGCTAAGAAGAGAAGCTTCACCACGGAAGTGATATGTAGAAAAACTTTGCAAGAATCTTAGGAAGAGTCATTTCGGAGACGATTTTAGGGAGCATCTCTAGGGATGAGTCGAGCCCCAAACTCGCTATAGAAGAATGCCGCTCGGGAGGTGAGAAAGATGAAGAGCATCGCCAGGCAGTAGGGGAGAGCCATTTGAGAGGCGAGTTTAGGGAGCAGGTCTAGGGATAAGTTGAGCTCCAAAGTCGCTTGGGGAAGAAGAAAACCGAGAGGAAGAGCATCACCAAACTCTAGGAAAGAGCATTCAGGAGGTGAATTTAGGGAGCAGCTCTAGGGAAGAGTTGAACTCTGAACTCGCTTATGGAACAAGCAGGCCGCTCAGGACGCGAGAGAGATGAAGAGTATCGTCAGGCTCTAGGGGAGAGCCATTCTTGGAGGCGAGTTTAGGGAGCAGCTCTAGACTAGTTGAGCTCTGAACTCACTGTGGAAGAAGGAGACCGCTCGGAAGGTGAGCGGAGTACCTAACTCATTGTATGGAGTGAATGAGTTGTTGGGGGGGAGCTCGGGCGACTGGCTTCGCTCCTGAGGAGCTATGAAGAGGAGCTTTGCTACAAAGAAGCTACGAAGAGGAGCTATGCCTCCGAGGAGCTAAGAAGATTGTCACGCCCCGCTTCCCAAAGGAATACGGAATACGGATACGCAACAAAAGCTCAGAGAATGATTTTCGTCATCCATAAGCTGTTCAAGAATCTTTACAATTTCTCACAAAATAATAAGAGTCGGAAGCAAAAGAGTTAACCACACATGTACAACTGAAGTAATAAACCTACAGAATTTATTTGAAGCAAAATGTAATATTCTGAAATAAATCAGAATCTGGACAAGTCAAATATCCTGGATCACATCGTCCAAATACAAAATAATTATCCAAGTACTCAAAATACATTGTTCCAAAGCAACAACAATAATAATACTAATAAACAAGAAATCCAGCATTAATATCTCATTTCGCCAATACCGTCGGGCAGCTGACCATCCTGATCTACAATTAATAATTGCAGGAGAAGGAAAGAAAAAAATAAGTACCCGTCAATTACAAGTTATGGGCTACTTATAATGTAGGATACAAGCACATGGAAAAACTAACAAATAGCATGGAATAATGCATCAACAGTAATAACTAGCATGAATCAGTAAAACAAAGTCAACTAGCATGCTATACTAACAGTACAGATGTTTGTGTTAAATGCAGTGTCATATAGCAACTAACAGTGTCTAATAAGAGTAATCTCAGTATATCAGTGTAACAGTATAACAGTACCAGTTCAATAATATTAGTCTAACAGTATCAGTTTAAAAGTATCAGTCTTATGTTCTTACAGTCTCGTGTGTATTACTAGCTAGGTAGACTTCATGCGTCCCAAAAACAAAACACATGGTTGTTACAACAAATAGTTTTACTTTTAGATTTCATAGTGGACCATAATGGGACAGCGTACTCAGGTATCAGTAACAGTAGCAGTAGCAGTAAAAGTAACAGTAGCAGTTAAAGTAATAGTAGCTGTAACAGTATGGAACACTAGTTCCCTTCCAAGTACGCATTTCCATATTTTCTACTACTAGATTTTCCCTTAAGAAACCCCGGCTTGATCACTTTTATTATACTTATCAAACATGCATGATGGTGCATGAAATGGTATCAAATTAACATGGTATAATCAGTATTAGGTTCAGGGAAACAAATAAACATGCATAGAGGATATACAGTCACATAAACGAGCAAAATAGTGTATGTTCATATTCAGGACAGCATGACAGTACAGTACTAAAAAAGTGATTCCCGTTACTACAGAAATCCAAATATGAATCCGTCAAAGAATCTGGAAAATAGACTTCTACATGAATCCAGCGATTATATATAAGCCATACAGTATTTCATAAAATCATAACTCAAAACTGATTTGAATCCAGTAAAACGAATTCACAGTCAGGAAAACAGCATCAAAACCTCTCAAATAAATCCAGAAAAAAATCTGAAGTAATCCCCTATATGTCTAGTATCAGAATATAAAGTTTCATAATATTCCAGTAAAATTAGTTCAGTCAACAAAATCAGAAAACATCGAGAAACGATAGTTTGGCAAATCTGGAATTCCCAACACTGCTGTACGAAAACTGTAATATCTCGCAAACCGTGAAACAAAATCCAAATCGGCCAAAGGGATATGAAAATAGATAGAATGATCTAACTTTCATATTTCATAAATATTTTTCATACAGTAAAAGGAAATAGGGTGAAAATACAATTCTTTACAGAACAGTGAGCAAAATACAGCAAGTATAGCTTTCATAAACAAGTATGAAACGGCATATAAAACTCATCAATAAAATCCACCAAAATTCTGGGTAAACCCTAGATATAAATAGAAATACTGTGCAAGGTTTTAGATCAAAATAATATAATTAGGACTAGTATCAAAATAGTTAAATCCTCAAAATCACAAAAAATGAAATATGGAAATAGGATAAACCTCTATAGTAAAATAGCCATAACTCACTCATACGAAAATGAAATCAATCAAGGTTAGAGGGTTTGGAAAGAAGACAGATTTCTCTACAATTCATGTCAAATACAAAAATTAATAATTCTGACCTTAATAGGGTCTAAAATACAAATCAAAACTGATCATTGACAAAATACAGATTTTCCTCAAAATCCAAAATCAACATAAAACGTACGAAACTTATTCCAAACACAACCAAACACGGAATAGAGTCTACCAAATGTCCAAATATCATGAAATATGGTATATAACATATTCACAACCATTATATCACATGGATATCATCAAACACATAATTTCCCTAATTATCTCACATGTATGAATAGATCAAGAATGGTAAGACCTAGTTGTTTTCATATCAATTTTGTGTCATGCGGCAACTATGGTCAAATAGTACAATAGAGACAAAACCCATCAAAAAAAATATACACACGAGTTGTCTCTAGAATCCAACTACACTATAAACGGTATTTTTTGACTTGTATCATACAAAAGAAATTGGAGTACAAGTTACTTGCCTTTACCGAAGACGAAAATGAAGAACACCAAGAATAACGAGAACGGATCTCGACAATGAACAAAACCCACGAACGAGAAATCAACGAACCCTACGAACGATCCACACATGCACTCGAGCACGTGAAAGAGCCAAGAGGTAGAGAGAAAGGAGATCGGGAGTGGCGCATCGGGACTCCAACTACCGACTGATGCTGCTGCTGTCTTCGGCACTGATCGGCGACGACAAGTGGGGACCAAGGGTGAGAGAGATAGATGGATGGGTGGAGAGCTCGGGATAATGGAGATGGCGGGTAGGGGACTTGGTTGATCGGGTGGTTAGGCTTGGGCGTCGGGTGTGCAGGTCGACGGGGGTAGTCGGCCTGAGGTTAGCGCAGGCAGCGGGAGAGAGGGAGAGGGTTAGGGAGGCTGGGAGAGAGAGAGACTAGGGTTTAGGGTTAGGGTTTGAGAGAGGGGATATTTATATGGGGGTGATTAGGGTTTAGTATGAGATGGATTATGGGTATTTGGGTTGTGGATAGTTTAGGAGTAGCAATAGGATTAGTCTAATTAGGAGTTGATTAGGATCAAATTGGTATAGGATTAAAAATAGGATTGTAGGTCAATTTGGTTTTGGTAATCAATTAGGGATCAAAAGCAATAGTATTAGGAATAGGGTAGCCAACCAAAACACCATGAACATCCAAGAGCAAAATATAGAGAACAATAATCAAATAAAGAGGAAAAGAACAACAATCAATGGAGAACGAAACCAAAAGACGAACAATCAACACAAAGATCACAACTTGAAACAGAAATGATTATATATTGAAAATAACTCCAATATACGGTCCAAGAAAAATACAAGAGAGTACAAATACTCAAGAAGAAGAAAAATACATCAAGAATACGAAAAAAAGGAAAAAGAGGGGTTACATAGATAGGCTCCTAATGGGCTAAGAAGAGGATCTTTGCCCCCGCTAGGCTAAGAAGATGATCTTTGCCCCCGATGGGCTAAGATCATATGTAGTCATTCCCTATATTTCCAAAATTTGGAAAAGATAGGGAACGAGACGCTGTAGTTGTTCCCTATATTTCCAAATTTTGGAAAAAAAATGAACAATAGCCGTCTATATTTGAGAGAAGATATAGGAAATTCTCAAATATAGGAATCGAAAGATCATCTTGCGTCCGTTCTAAAAAAATTGCCTCGGACGCAAGATGATCTTGTGTTTGAAGAACAATAAATAAATTTTAAAAAAAACAGATCGGATGCAAGATGATCTTGTATCCGATCAATTTTTTTTATAAATGTGTCGGACGCAAAATCATTTGCAAAATCATTTTGCATCTGACTTTAAAAAAAATTCGCTGAATCAATCAGACGCAAGATGATCTTGCGTCCGATCGAAATTTTAAAAAAAAAGAAAAAGGGACGGACGCAACATCGTGTTGCAACCCAAATTTTTCCCCCCATTTTGAAAATTTAATTTCTATGGAATAGAGCCTATAGGATATTTATGCATATAAAGTTAATTTGAGATTGGTTTGACTATATGATCAACGGATGAGATGGAATGGGCCTATATGAATTATTATGTGTTCGTATACGTACAAGTTTTTTTTATAAATGTTTTGGACTGTTTTTATATATTAAACCAATGACTGAGATTCAAAACTAAAATGATTATCCACCGTTGGACCAATTTTTTGATTTGAACGACTACAAGCCCAACTCAAAATTCCTATTTTTAAAAGCCAAATATAGAAAATTTTGAGTCTAACGACTACAGATGCTCTGAGAAGAGGGGCTTCACCCCCGTGGAGTTATGAATAGGAGCATCGCCTCAAAGGAGGTACAAGGAGGAGCTTTGCCCCCGAGGAGCTAAGAAGTAAGGCTTCTCTCTTGATGGGCTATGAATAAATGTTTCACCCCCAAGGCCCTATGAATAAGAGCTTCTCTCCCGATTGGCTAAGAAGAGGAGTTTCGCCCATGAAAAACTACAAAGAGGAGCTTTGCTATTGAGGGACTAAGAAGAGGAGTTTCGCCACGAATGAGCGACGAATAGGAGCTTCGCCCCCGAGGATCTATAAAAAGTGGCTTCGCTCCCGAGGGACTATGAGAAGAGCTTTGCCACTGAGGAGCGTTGCCAGGCTCTAGGGGAGAGCCACTCGGGAGGTGAGTTCGGGGAGCAGCTCTAGGGATGAGTTGAGCTCCGAACATGCTGTGGAAGCAAAAGGTTGCCCGAGAGGCGAGCGAGGTGTAGAAGAGCATGTCGGGCTCTAGGGAAGAGCCGTTCGGGAGGCGAGTTTAGGGAGCGAGTGTAGGGATGATTGAGCTCCGAACACATTGAGGAAAAGAAAGCCGCTCGGGAGGCGAGCGGAGCATCGAACTCACTGTTTGGGAAGAATGAGTTGTTGGAGGAGCTAGAGCAAGGAGCGGACCACCAAACTCATTGAATGGAGCAATGAGTTGTTTGGGGAGGCTTGAGCAAGGAGCGGAGCACCAAATTCATTGTATGGAGCAATGAGTTGTTTGGGGAGCTCAGAAGAAGAGTTGAGAACTGAACTTGTTGCCTTGAGTTGTTGAGTTCTGGAGTCCTTTATGTTTACTAACGTTGTCGTGGCTCCTTGTTCTTGTTTGCTGGCAGATCATTGTATACAAAGGAGAGGACCCTCGGGGAGGCTTGTAAACTTGTTGAACTTGCTTTTGATGTACTTCTTAATCCTTTTAATAGGATGAAATGAGGAATCTTTCAAGTTGTTCAAGTGTTGCCTCCTATATTTGTTGTATTTTGGATTTTGTTGAATTTCAAGGGCAGCTCTAATGAAGAGTTGGACCCTAGACTCATTGCTTCCTTATTCTGGTAGGGTCGGAGGAATAGCTCTAAAGAGGCTGAACCCGTAACTTGACTTATTAAGGAAACTTATTTTGGACAAATTGTGAGAGTAGTATCTTAGAAGAGGGGCTAGACTCATAATGTTGCTTGCTAGAGGCAACAAATTATCAGGGTCGTATCGAATGGCTGCTCGGACTCCAAACTTCATTTGCTCACAAGTTTTCTTAGAGTGGCTCTTTGGCCAGGTTATAGACTCTGAATAAGTTTGACTCAGAGGGTAGCAAGTTATGGTAGCAGATCAAATGGCGAGTCGAGCTCTGAATCTACTTTCATGCAAATTACTAGAGCGGCATGAAAGCCATGGTTATGGGCTCCGAACCCATTGTCTAGGTACTAGCAAGTTGTGGGAGCAGACCGTCATGTGAGTCAAGCTGCTATCTAACCATGGGCAAGTTACAACTTCGAGGGAATGGACTCCCAGCGGGATGTACCCTCATTTTTCCCAGTCAGGGGAGTAGCTCTGGGGGGGGAGCCAGTCCTGTAACCCGGCTTATTGAGGGAGTTTTTGGCAAGCGTTGCTGAGGGTTTAGTTTGCAACCTTACTTGAGGGAGATAATAAGTTTATGAAGAGTAACCTCGATGGCGAATAAAACTCCAAACTTTACTTGCCTATTAATTTGCTTGGAGTGGTTCTCAGCCGCGATTATGGACTCCGACCAAATTGACTCAGGAGGTAGCGCATTGTGGGAGCAGATCGAATGATGAGTCGTGCTCCGAACCTACTTATGTGCAGATTGCTAGAGCGACATGTGAGATAGGGTTATAGACTCCAAACACATTTTAAGTGCCAACTTATTTTGGGACCAGGCCACAAGGTGAGTCATACCTCTCACCTTGCTTGCTTGGCAAGTAGGTGGAGATACTTCACCCCAAGAGCATGGAATCCAAACAAGTTGTACCATTGTTTATTCAAGTGACAACAGTGGTTAGATTCTTGACTTGGAAACGAGGGAGTTTGTTCCAGAAGCCAATGTGTCTCCAATGTAATTAGGTAGGAGGGTAGAATATGTGCTTATGAATTTTTTGTACACAGATATTGCAAAAGCAAATATCGATCTGTTGTATATAGCATTGGTATTGGGTCTGGGTCTGGATCCTATTAAAAATCTCGTACCCATCGAATGCAAGTAGGGGGCAAGGAGCGGCGGGCAAGTGAGGGAGCGGCGATGGCAAGTGGGGAGCGGCAACATCGAGTGAGGGAAGTGATTGGGGTAGCAATTGGTGGTTGAGGGAGTTGAAGATGAGGTGGTGGTGGTGGAAATGAGGGGGGGTCTTTTTATGTTAGGGTTTGGAAGATTGGAGGAGGATGAGGAGGAGGAGGAAGAAGAAGATGGAAATTTGGAGGAGGGATTGGGTTTTGGTTTGGGAGATTAGAAGAGGAGGATGAAGAAGATGGAAGTTTGGAGGAGGCAGGATTGAATTTTCGTTTTTTTTAAATAGAACTTTTTTCGGGTCCAGGTCCGGGTCGAGTCCATTTTGAGTGGACCCAGACCCGAATATGAAAATGAAACGTCTCCAATTTTAAGACCCGGACCAGATCCATTATAGACCAGGGTCGGTTCCGATTCAATATCGGATCTGGGCATCAGGTATTTGTAACATTGCTAGTTGTATAAAAGATTAATGAGTTGTGGGAGCAGGTCGAATGATAAGTTGAGCACTTAACTTGCTTGCTTGCAAGTTTCTAGAGCATCTCTGAACCACGATTATGGACTCTGAACTCGTTATTTGAATTAATGGGTTGTGAGAGCAGTTATAGCTGGACTCTGAACACCACCTTTGAGTTAATGAGTTGTTGGTGTAGTTTAGAGAAGAGCTGAGCTCTTAACTCATTGCTTGGAGTTGATGCATTGGAGGCGTAGCTCGAAGGAGGAGCTGAGCACCAAACTCATTATCTGAAGTTGATGAGTTGTTGGTGCTCGGTGGAGGAGCTAGGCACTTGACTCATTGCAGGAGCGGATGAGTTGATGGTGTAGCTTGGAGGAGGAGCTGAGCACCGAACTCATTGTCTAGAGTTGAAGAGTTGTTGGTGTAGCTCAGAGGAGGAACAGAGCAGATGACTCATTGTAGGAGTGGATGAGTTTGTGGCATAGCTTGGAGGAGGAGCTGGGCACCTGACTCATTGTAGGAGTGCATGAGTTGGTGGCGTAGCTTAGAGGAGGAGCTGGGCACCGAACTCATTGTCTAAAGTTGATGCTCAGAGGATCTGAGCACCTAACTCATTGCTTGGAGTAGATAAGTTGGTGGTATAGCTCGGAAGAGGAGTTGAGCACCGAACTCATTGTAGAGAGTCAATGAGTTGTTGGGGAGCTCGAGCGGCAAGTGGAGTACTTAACTCGTTACTTTGATTGGGAGTGTAGTACAAGAATTTTTGAAAAATGTTACTTTTTAATGAAAAGACAAACTTATCGGCCACTTTGGTTTCAAGCCTTTATTACATGTTGTGATTGAAGTATTGGCCTTTATTACATGTCTGAACTAAGGGGACATGGAGGAAATTGTTAAGCATTCTCACTGAACTTTAGGAGGTGCTCAGCATTCCGAGTTCTTGATATCTTCGTCTTCAAGTTGGCAAGCACCAGGACTGACAACTTTCGGAACTTTGTATGCTCCTTGTTCTTTCTTATATGCTTGATGTAACCCTTTGTTTCTGATTGTACGGATTTTTATTGTATTTCTTTTTATCTTCTCCAATTCTTGTATCCTAATTATCTTATTAGATTCTGTCATTGTTTTGAACTCAATTGCTTTCATTGGATATCTGATTATTATGTTAGAACCTGAAATCCTAATCCATACTATTATATTACTATTATTTTGGATTATTTTAATTAATGAGTACATCCCAATCCAAATCCAAGCCCACTTTCTGCCTTTATGTATAATCCCCCTCATTAATTAACCCTAATCTACTTCCTAATCCCTTTCTCCTCCATCAGCCTCCCTTATTCATCTCCTCTGCTTCTTCACCAAACGCACAAACCCATCGCAACTCTTCTTCTTCATCGTACTCTTTCTTCACCCAAGCCAGCACCACGACAACCAGCCTCCATCCGCCACAACAACACCTCTACGATACCATAGCCTCACCTCCACCTTCTCCCAATCTCGCATCCACCTGCCAACAGCTCCCTCATCACCACCTCACCCCGCCATCACCATCATCTATCACAGCCTCGACTTCCACACGCCACCATCGCAGCCACTCCAAACCAACACCTCGACAGTTGCCCTCTCTTGTGAGCGCATCGCCTGATCGACCTGCACCACCACGTGTTGTCATTGCTGCATCCCGATCCTCCACAGCTTGCGGCCCGCACATCTACTCGACAACATGCCCGACTTCCACCACCGCAGCTCCCCCAACGTCAGCCCTCCCATCCTTTTGAACTCAACCGCAGTCTCACCACAATCCCGAAGTCCATTACCTGACCACCGCAGCACTCCTCTCCTTTGGCCACCTCTAGAGTCCATTACCTGACTACCTGTTTCCTGTTTACAAGTTATATGGAACGAAGTGTCACATAGAACTAAGTGCCACGTCATGGGATGACGGGGGTCACCTCTAGAGTTTGTGGGGGTCACCTCTAGAGTCCATTACTTGACTACATATTTCTTGTTTCCTGTTATTGTCACAGCATGACCCGAGTACATGATCTTGTAGAATTCACCATTTGAGTCTAAACTTTCACATGATTGCATGCACCTGAACTTGTAGTATGGGACTTAGGATCATGTGCATTAGTTAGGACTGATAAAAGATTGATAGATTTAAGATTAACACTAAGCGCATGCATGATTCATGTTTACAAATTACATGATTCCTATTTACAAGTTACATGATTCATGTTTACAAGTTAAATGATTTTTGTTTACAAGTTTACATATTTTTCGGTTATATGACATCTTCCTGTATACTTGACTCCTTGTTCCTGATTGACTATGCCTTGATCTTTATTTCAATTATCACTTGCATCTTACACAGTCATGCTTGTTCTAAATTTGAAGAACCAGTTATTGTTCATTTTGTATTGTAGCTTTTTCGGTTACCATTTGCTACTTCTTGTCGTCCGTAGCTTGCTCTAACGGACATCTCCCCCCCCCCCCACCCCACCCCAAAAACTGTAGATGTTGAACTTGCAGGTATCGCATAGGAAACAACTGAAGGGCTTGAGTGAACAAATTTTCTAGAGAATGAATTCGAATTCTTAGGCTGCATTAGTTATCTCGCTTATGTTATTTTAATCCTAGAACTATTGTTATTTTCGTACATTGTATTTTTCGGTGCTTCGACTCGAAGTTTCGTTCAGATAATGGATATTATTTTGTGGATTTATTTCATGAAGATTATTCATTGTTTATGTGATTAGTTATTCACTGTTTATATGAAATTTATTCATTGTTTATATTTTATATGTTGAGTTGACTGGTACAACTTATGAATGACCGACATATATATCATTCGCTGGACCATATTTTCGTATTTTGGGAAGTGGGGCATGACATTTGATGATTCGTGCTTTGAGTTAGGGGGAGAGTGTCTTGCTCGCACACAAGCTCTTAGTCTCATCTTGTTCGTGTTGATTCTTGATTTTGATGATCACAACACATTGCAACATGTGTCTATGTTATACAGCTAACATTGTAGGTTGCACATACAAAAAATTATTTCAGCTGAACAAATGAACAAGCTCAAAGGCTACAGACAAAGACTTCACTCAAGACAAGACTCAAAACAAGACTCAAGACTCAAAACAAGACTCAAGAACTCAAGCTCAAATGTGTCAAGTTATTATGTCTTGTAAAACATTGTATTTTACTTTTGTTGAGTCTTAGTCTGATTGTAAAGCCTTGTCACACACACACATACACTCACAAAATTCAAAATGTGTGTTTTTCAAAAACCCCAAAAGAGTCAAAACAGTTTGAAGTAATTTAACTGTTGAGTACCAGTCGACCGATACCTCTGGCAGTCGACTGATTAGTACAAAACTGTTTAAATTTATTCAAACTCTGACCAGTCGACTCATATGGCAACCCAGTCGACTGTTCGAGTGCTTTTGACCGTTTTCTGTTTTTCAAAATTGATTTTTCAAAAGCAACAGCTCTTAGATCCGTTGGTTGACAGTTGGAATAACTGTCCCCCAACGTTCAGGAGATCTAACTCTATAAAAAAGAGTTCAGATCTCACTGAGAAGATCTAACAACTATTCTAACATTTCCGAGCATCCATTGTTGAGATTTTAAGTGTTATTTTTCAAGAGGCAAAGCTTTCAAATCTCTAAATCTTGGTTCTCTACATTCAGTCCAGTATAACATCTGATTTCGTTCTGGACTGGATATAGAAGTCAACCTCTTTTAGCCACGTACTACATCACTAATCACATACAAGGCTATAGGTTGATTGTAAACATCTTCTTGTTACTTTTGCTCTCGGTGGGAGAGTGTTTTTGACTCTAGGTTGTAGAGTCAGTTTGTTTCACTCTTGGTAGTAGAGTGGGTCTGCTTTCTCTGGTTGAGAGAAATGACTACGGGTTAGACAAGGTTGTTGTCTTAACGCCGTAGGGTATTCTTGTAAACTTTTTCAAGAATAGTGGAAATCTCAAGTGGGTTGCTTGGGGACTGGACGTAGGTCGGGAGGACCGAACCAGGATATATTTTGTGTACTCTGTGATTGGTTGTCTTGATTTTGCATTTACTCTTGTTTACTTAAGTTCTCCAAAAAATGTCTGGACAGTCGACTCCTTGCACTATCAGTCGACTGGTCAGTGTCGTATAAGTTGTATTTTCATTGTGTCTTCAGTCGCCTGTTTTATCTATAAGTCGACTGCACAGAGTTACTGTTTTTGCCTTATTTTGGTCATATCAGTCGACTGGTTCACAACCAAGTCGACTGCACCGAAGAAAATTTCCGCAGTTTTTTTATTAACACTATTCACCCCCCCTCTAGTATTTGTTGTCTCGCCTACAGGATCCAACAGTTCGAAGCAAGGGGTCTCTTCGAGGTCGTCAATTGGCTCGGAGGCGTAGTGGCTTCTCTTTGGGGGGAGTTTCACAACATCGAGGGGGAGGACTAAGCCCCATCGTAGCGGTGTAACATGTTAGGCTTACTGCTGGGCTTCCTTTCACTTTCCATTACCCCGGAGGATGTTGAGAACTTCATCTTCATGTGAAAAGGTGAAGGTAAAGCATGGAGAGCTGTGAGGCCGGGGAGGTCGAGAATGGCATTATAGGCGGCCTTCATGTTGACGACCATAAAGTCCATGGCCTCAGTTCGAGAGGATGAGACCTAACCCGTTGTTACATCTAGTGTGACTATTCCTTCCATCTAAATGGGAACTCCGAATAAGCCACGTGGAGTGTATCATGGTAGCTTGAGGCGGTCTCGGAGAGCTTAAGCTTTTCGAATGCATTCTAGGAAGAGTATATTTATTGAGTTGTCGGTTGTCGACTAGGATGCGGTGCACCTCATGATTTGCTATATCTAGGCTAATGACTAGCGCGTCACAATAAGGTATTTGGACAATCTCAAGGTCCTGGTCCGAGAAAGTCACTGAGACAACGAATGCTTTGCAGGAGGAGTTAGACTCTCCTCCTAATGGTCCCCTGTGGGTGGAGTGGAGAACTGTTATTGGTTCCGAGTCTTAGGACTCAAAGGGTTTCTCTAGGCGCTTATCAACCCCCCGGTTAGGTGGAGACCCAATGTCGTTCCTTTGGGTGAATTTTTAGAGGTAGCCTCACCGGATGAGGCATTCAAGTTCTTCTCTGAGAGCTTTGCAATTATAGGTGGTGTGTCCATAGTCTCTATGAAATGCGCACCACTTGTTCTTTCCCTCCTCCTGGCTGAGGAGCTCATATTGGGAGGTGGCCTTAGTAGCCCTTCCTTGTCGACCTCCATGAGGACAGTGGATATGTTTGCATTGAGTGGAGTGTAATTCTCAAAGTGTGCTCCTGTGGAGGAGCGATGATGACCTGTGCCTGTCCTTCCGAAATATTTTGGATCCCTCTTCGTCGTCATTCTTGCACTTGTTCTTAGAGGAAGACTCCCCTGGAACCTAGGGGCAGACATCTTCTAATGCATCTTCGTTTTGGGATGTATTCCTTGGTCCTTTGGAGGAGGTTAGAGAAGTCCTGAATAGGCTTCTTCGCGATGGATACTTTGAGAGATTTATGTCTTACATTGTGTTCGAAGGCAACGATTGCAATGGACAAGTCAAGAGAAGGGATGGCGCGTGATTCGGTGGTGGATCTTCTGATAAAGTCCTTGAGTGGTTCTCCATATCTTTGCTTTAATTCGATCAAGGAGGCTTTGCTTTTCGCAGTCTTTCGGCTGCTTATGAAGTGCGTGAGGAAGAATTTCTCTAACTGGTCAAACAAGAAGATGGTACCTCGAGAGAAGTAGGAGTGCCACTCCCTTGCTCGTCCTTTGAGAGTTGATGGAAATGTCATGCAGAGGAGGGCATCATAAGCTTGGTGGATCATCATGAGAGTTTTAAAACTCTCAATGTGGTCAGCCGGGTCTTTGTCTCTATTATAAGACTTGAAGGTTGGTGGCTTGAACCACTATGGGATGTGAACTTCAACTATATACTTGGAGAATGGGGGCCTATTGGGGTGACAACTTTGGGCATGGCCCCTTTCCTATTTGTCGATTCTTGCCAGGCGATCCTCCATTGCTTGGAGGCAGTGGAGAATATGGTCCTCCCTTGACTCAGATCCTGTAGAGCCACAAGTTTCTTCTTCTTGCACAGTTGAGAGATGGCTTCTACTTGTGTGTCGACCCCTCCTTGGGGTAACTTGTAGGGTTGGTGGATTTCATCTCTGAGTTCACGGAATTTGGCCCTTGTGATGGGGGCCGCTTCTTCCTCTTGGTATTCGTAAGTGCACCTATAATGGCGAGGAGGGCTTTCTTTGATCCTTCGATCATGAGAGGATGAAACGTCTTGTGGCATGACCGAGGGGGGGGGAGTGTTCCTCCTGTTCCCACTGTGCTCTGAGCCGGAGCCTTGGCCTTGGGCGCACCTCTCTTCAATGTGACGACAGAGCTTTTTCTTCTGCTGCCAGTTGTTGATAAGTGTACAAAGGTCTGGCGGTATTAAGGATACCATAGGAAGCACCCCGTGGGGCACCACGGGAGGAACTGTGGAGTCGATGGTTGTATGGACCGAGGGTCTGTTCCCCCTCGATCGTTTAAGGCGAGGTCCAAAGTGGCGTGCAGAATGATGTGGTTGAGAGCTTGTTGATTCATCTCTGATGAAAGGGGGGTGTGATGTCGAGTGATCAACCTATTAAGGAAAAGGTGGAGGTTGCCATTGAGGAGGTTGTTGCCTTATTTGAGGGGGTTGTTGCCCCCCCCCCCCCCCCCCCATAAAGGAGTTGTTGCCCCACTTGAAGGGGAGGAGGAGGATTGTTGGCTAAACTGCTAGTGGGCGCTGCATTTTGCCTCTTTGGAGGTATGGCTGGAAATATCAGTTATTTATCGCTAAAGTTTGGTCGGAGATCTTTTCTATTTTCCACAGATGGTATCAATCTATTGTTGCTATTTTCTGTGTGGGAGCATACAGATAGTGTGAATTCTTTATGGGAACAATAAAAGATTTGACCTTTACTTTTTGCCGATGTTGATCACCGCTAACTGATTTTGATTCTGAAATCTAACGTGAACCCTTAAATCTGATCTAAACGGTTGTGATCTCTGATTGACATGCAAAATAGTCTGAAACACTGGAGTTGGCCCCGACAATAGACCCTTCGACCCTCAAGTCAAAAAACTAAAAAAATATGAACAGTTTTGAGAGCAAAATTTGCAATTACCTGGTTTCTGAAGAGGTCATGGGGTATTTATAGTATAGCTAGGGGGGTCAGTTTCAAGATATTGACTTATTTCTATTTCCAGGTATTTTGATAAGGTTGGTTATCCTCTTCTTCATGGAGAGATCGAGTCGGTTACTCTTATCTTGATAAAGATATATAATTTGTTGACTTAGTTCTTCATGAAGAGATAGAAGTAGTTGTAGAAATAGAGTTAGGACTCTTCTCTTAATAAAGAGATAGGGTTTTAAACACTGTCTTATGGATGGAGAGATAGAAGTGTTTACCCTACAGAGATAGAGAGTTTAAGATGACACTTCAGATAATTATGAACTCCTTCATGTTGGGCCGCTATGGCAACTCAGTATTACAAACTTGTTTTGGGTTGTTGGGCTTGAAATAGGCCCAACTTCCTTTTATGGGCATGTATCAGCCGAAATTTACCATTTTATCCTTGAGAGCTTTAGGATTCGTACCCGATTTAGTTCCATTTTTATCCATATTAGTTCAAGAAAGTGGTAAAACTCTCTATGTCCTTTTTGCCCTCGAAAATGCCAAGACCCAGCTTTACCACTTCATTGCCATTACCATTGTTGGCATGGGCTTCTTCATGGACGCCTACGATCTCTTCTGCATGACTACAATGACAAAACTCCTAGTTCGACTCTATTACTACAATCTGTCTAAGGAAGCCCTAGGCAAGCTCCCTAACGGTGTCACTAACTGTATCATGGGTCTCGCCCTTTGTGGGACCCTCGTAGGTCAGCTATTCTTTGGTCGCAAAAAGGTGTACGAAATCACTCTAGTAACCATGGTAGGTTGTGCCTTGATTTCTTTTTTTAAATATGCATTTTTTTGAAACTATATGCAAAAATAGACACTTGCCAAACTTATTGCGCTCGGGGACTCAACAACTATACCCGCCTTTCCCAACGGCGAGCTTAGTTATTTAGTGCTCACCGTTCGGAACGACAGGCCTAGTTTTATTTTTTTTGGAGAAACTCGTCGTTCCCAACGGCGAGTTTAGTTCAAATTTTTATTTATACTAGACTCGCTGTTGAGAATGACGATTGTACAATTTTTTAAATTTCACAGAGAGTTTTCGAACAAAACTCCATAAAAGAGCTCGCAGTTGGGAACATCGGAAGGAAATGAACTAAACTCGCTGTTGGGAACTTGTGTTTTTAAGCTTCAGCAGATTGTAATCTTTTGAGCTGATTGTATCTGTGAACTTGTATTTGTAATTCGTATTGAATCGACATAACTTGTGTTTGTTGAGATACCTTGAGATAACCTATTGGTATACAACTTCTGTTGTCTAGAACTGTGTTTGTATATATACATTGTTGGAATTGTGTTGAAATTGTGTTGAATTGGAAGATTATTGAATTCTGGAATTGTGTTTGGAAAACTTTATAAATGTAAACATGAACATTAGTCTGAACTGTGTTTCAAATTTTAAAATTTCTACTGGACCCGCTGTTCTCAACAACGAGGTATTTACATGGGACTCGCTGTTACCAACAGCGAGTTTAGTTCTTTTCCGCTCGTAGTTCTCAACAGTGGGCTCTGTTTTGGAGATTTTTTCGAAATTTATCCAAGTCCATCAGCGATTTTCACTCTTTGTGAAATTTCTAAAAATTGTACAGTTGTTATTTTCAATTGTACAATCATCGTTTCCAACAGCGATTTTAATTCATTTTCTCCCTATGTTCCCAACAACGAGCTCTTCTATGGAGTTTTTTTCCCGAAAATTTACCTAGTCCAATAGAGAGTTTCATTCTCTGTAAAATTTTAAAAAATGTACAGTCGTCATTTCCAATAGCGAGTCTAGTATAAAAAAATCTAACCGTTGGGAACAACGAGTATTGTTTGAAAATTTTAAACTACACTCGTCGTTGGGAACAATGAGTTTCTCAAAATCAAAAACAAAAACAAAAACAAAACAAAACAAAACTAGGCCCGCCGTTCCGAACAACAAGCACGAAATAACTAAACTCGTCATTGTGAACGGTGAGTGTAATTGTTGAGTCCCCAAGCGTAATTAGTTTGGCAAGTATCCTCTTTTTAAAAATAGTTTTGAAAAAAGACATATATTCAAAAAAATTATGTGCCTTAGCCTCCAGATTATCATTCGGGTCAAGTGCCAGATTACATTCGGGTCAAGTGCAAAGTCCGTGGTTGGTACATTGTGCTTCTTCGGTTTTGGCTTGGGTTTGGGATCGGAAGGGACTACCTGTTGTCAGCCGTGATCATGTCAGAATGTGCGAATCATAAGACTCGTGGACGGTTCATAGCTGTCGTATTTACAATGCAGGTATGCAGGGACGAAGCCAGAAACTTTTTGCAGGGGAAGCGTGACTGACAACAAATTCATAAATTGTTCTATTGGCCAAAATAATAATAATAATAATAATAATAGATATCATTTTGCATTGATCATCTACAAAATTAAACGTGGGAGTGAGAACAAGTAATAAATTGTAGATTTGGAGGAAGGTGGATGTTATTTTGAATATAATTGGGGGTTTTGTAAAAATATTGAGGGAGGCTAAAAGAGTAAAAATTTAAAAATGTAGGGAGTTTTCTGCATGAATTAAAGGTGGGAGTGAGACCAAATAATAAATTGTAGATTTGGAGGGGAGATGGATGCTACTTTAGATATAATATGGGGTTTTGTAGAAATATTGGTGGCCATGGCAGTGTCGAAGATTTTCCATTTTGGCGTATCCGAAGCTGGTGGTTAGTAATAACCATGTGTTTTCAACGCAGCCGGAAGGGGAGTATGTGTAGAGGATTGTGCTCGTGTTTGGGGCTATCCAGCCACCTTCACTTATTATTGGAGGATGAAGATGCCTGAGACTGCAAGGTTTGTGACTATATTCTATACCATATCAATTATTAAACATCATTTTACCATCTTGTGAGTTGTTTCTTGTCCAAATAGGATGAGTTGAATGGAACACTGTAAGTAACAAACAGACCCCAAACCTTCAGCATAGAAAGGCATTATTCTACCCAAGTAGTGTAAAGTGAAGTAACTTGCGATTTTAACCTAAGACTGATATGAAAAACCGTCAGTCTCACAAGGTTCACTGCACTTGTCCACGGAAGCCACTGACATTATGAAAGTCCTGGTCGCCGAAATAACCACATAAGAAATCCCCAAGACCAATAACAATTACAATGCAGCATCCTCTTGCCGTTTGTCCTCAGAGTTCTTCCAACACCACGACCTCCATCTCATTGGAACCTCCTCCACTTGGTTCCTCCTTGACATTACATTCTACACCAACAACCTCACCTAAAAGGACATCTATCCTGCCATTGGCCTCCTCACTACTCACTAAAGCCTCCAAAATGAAAGCCACCGAAGAAGTCTTTGAAATTTCCAAATCTGTGTTCCTAGTCGTCCTCTTTGCCACTGTCCCTGGCTACTGGTTCACCATCTTTCTCAATGACAAAATAGACCGTTTCATAATTCAACTGGTCGGTTTCTTTCTCGTGTCAGTATTCATGGCCATTGTTGACATCAACTATGAGCAGTGGCGGAACCAAGATTTTCATGCTCTGGGAGCGAAATCACAACAATTAATTTTTTTTCCATAGTTGTTTGAAAATTGACCAAAAATTTAAATTGACCACCCTGAATTACATGCAACTTGTGAGAACACGAATGTCGGAGAACTCTATGTTTCTCATGTTTACTTTTTTTTTATTGGAAAATGGGAACTACGGTTTCAGGCTCGTTCGAGAGATGGAGAGGGAGAAATGAGAGCGGGTTACAAGTTTTGAGCCAAATAGAGGGGCGGACTTCACTATTGGGCCATACGGTGAAGCGGGCAACAATGAGAATAAGCATTTTGGAGAATTTTTTCCCAAAATGACTCTTTTTTTGAAAGTTTTTTCCCAAACGACCTGTTTTTTTTATATTCCCTAAACGCCTCACTCGCTTTTTGAAAAAGCGAGTGTGGTATAATCCCTCACGCTTTTTCAAAAAGCGATTCTTAGAGTTCAGAAAATTAGAAACCTAAGACTCGCTTTTTGAAAAACCGTGGGGGATAATGCCACACTCGCTTTTTCAAAAAGCGAGTCATGGCCTTTTTTGCCCAGCAACACTCGCTTTTTGAAAAACCGGGGGGAATTATCCCACACTCGCTTTTTCAAAAAGCGAGTGTCGTTTGGGACTTAAACCCCCCACCCCCAAACAGATCTCACTTTCTTTCTCCTTCTTCCTCCTCCTCTTCTAAGTCCAAAACCCTAACCCATCTCTCATCTCAAATTCGTCAAAGTACCACCGAAATTTGTGGATTAACCCAAAATCTTGCTTTGGAAACCTTAAACCCATCTTCCGATAGAGCTTAAAATTTTGAAATTTGGGTATACTTGAAGAGGAAAGCAACTTCAACTATTTGACCCATTGTGAAGGTATGATGTTTATTGCCCCATTATTTTGTTAATTTCATTAGGTTTTGTTTATGGGTAGATAATAACTCGCTTATTGGTATAAATTAACGTAGGTATGGATTTGGAGATTCCTATTTGATTATACTTTGGTGGTGAAATAATTCGTGATCCAAAGATTGGTTGTTGTTATAGTGTGTTGGATCCGAAAATAGTTTGGGTACCTCGTACCATTACATTTGAAGAAGTAGTTGAGAAAATATATGAAGTTACTAATTAGGATAGAAATCAATGGAATGTGAAAATTTTAGCTCGATACGCAGCAGGAAGATGGATGGTCAGTAATTTATGACAATACCCGTATCTACCGATAATGCTATGAAGTCAATGATTGCTAGGACATTTGAGCCCAATTGTTCTTGGTCTGCATTAGAGTTATATGTTCAACAAATTCAAATTTTGAATGCTCAGCCACATGACATTCCTAGTTCAAGCTTCGTAAGAGTGGTGCCAACACAACAGCTGAGGTTTAATCCCGCTCAATCTTCACAACCAAATCCAGTGTCCTCACAAGAGAACACCTTCACAAATACAACAAATCCGGTTCCTGACTATGTTCCAAATGACAGTGTATTTGAACTCTTTCAAAATGCAGTTTGTAACAACAGCTTATTAGACGATGATGAAGAAGAGGAAGAAACAGACGATGAAGATGATGATAGTGTTGAAAATGATGACAGAGACGAAGATGATGATGTAGCAAATGTAAATCCTACGAACAACAGTTCTAATGAAGTCAGAGCTACTTATAGCTATGCCAATGTTGATGGTCATGTTACCGAGGAGATGGCTCAAGGTGCTAGAGTACACCCAGTTGCACAAGAGTCGTCCGGTTCATCCAATGTAGACGAACTGTATGTTGGACAGGAATTTGTAAGTAAGGAGTCCATTCAACAAGCTGTGAAGTTGTTTTCTATAAAAAAACATCGTGAATTCGTAACTTTGAAATCTACACCGTCACTGTACACTGTTAAATGCAAAATGGCACCTAAAAAATGTACATTGAGGAGATCGTGCAAGGTCCCCCCGGAGTAAGTGATGTTGGCTGCCCTTGGAGATTACGAGCAATGGTTCCAAAAGGCGGGACGAATTTTGTGGTTAAGAAGATAGTTGGGCCTTACACTTGTACGAATCCCACGTTGAATCAAGATCACCGTAAAATTGATTGCAATCTTTTTGTAATCTGATTGATGATGTGGTGAAGAAGGATACCGGTTTAACACCGAGGTCAATTATTGAGATTGTGAAATTAGAATATAATTATCAGATTTCGTATAAGAAAGCTTGGCTAGCAAAACAAAAGGCGATTGAGAGATTGTATGGTACCTTCGAAGAAGCATACACGAAGTTGCCTTTTCTACTCACAGCAATTCAAGCAGCAAATACAGGCACCGTTGTTCACTGGGACAAATATGAGTCAAGTCCTAGCGAGGAAACATTCAAGAGAGTATTTTGGGCATTTGGTCCTTCGATTGAAGGTTTCAAGTCTTGCAGACCAGTTATCAGTGTTGACGAAACTCACTTGTACGGTAAGTACAAGGGTTGCTTGTTAATTGTTGTTTCCCCAGATGCTAATGATTGCTTATTCTTTTGCATTTGTATTGGTTGATGGGGAGAATATAAATACATGTACATGGTTCATGAGTTGCATCCGATATTATGTCACCGATCGCACTGAGTTGTGTGTTATCTCTGATCGTCATGCTGGTATAATGTCTGCTATGGATTTACAAAATGGAGCTTGAAACGAACCTAATGCTTATCACCGTTATTGTATGCGTCATTTTGCTACAAATTTCTTTAGTAAATTTGGTAGTAAGGCATTGCGGAAAAAGACCAAAATTATAGCGTGTCAAAGCCAACCCAAAAAGTTCATGACCAAACTTGCTTAACTTGAAACCGTCAATGTCGAGGTGGCTAATTGGTTGAAAGAGAAGCCGGTTGAGAAATGGGCACTTTATGCAGATGAAGGTCGAAGATACGGCATAATGACTACGAACCTGTCAGAATGCTTCAATTCAGTCTTGAAAGGCGTCCGTAGTTTGCCAGTAACTGCGATAGTTGAGACGATCTTCTTACGTATGAACTCTTATTTTACTAATCGTCGACATGAAGCCAGTAAATTTTTATCTGAAGGGACAATTTTTGCTCGAAGAGTACATGAACTGCTCGATAGTCGCCGTGAGAGAGCAAACGGACACGAGGTTACAATGTTCCATCATCACCTGGAGTTTTTTCCGTTAGAACGGGTATACGCATGGTAAGTGGAGAAAGGAAAGGTGGGAACTTGCACACTGTGAATTTGGAAACGAAAACATGCACATGTATGAAATTTCATCTATACCATATTCCTTGTTCTCATGTACTGGCAGCTTGTACATATCGTGCAATCGAACACAAGCATCTGGTTAATAAATTTTACCACGTAACTTCATTAGCACAAACATACGCTCCCGTGTTTAATCCTATTCTAGATCCAGCATATTGGCCTATTATTGATGGACCAAAACTCGTACCGGATGCTAGTTTGCGACGTAAACGGAAAGGCAGGCCTAGATCTACCAGAATCTGCAATGACATGGATGTGAGAGATAGGTCAAGTCGTGGTACAGGGATGAAATGTTCAAAATGTGGTTTGCAAGGACACAATAAGAGGCGATGCACTAATAGTGGAACTCAAAACAATTAACTATTGTATGCTTGTACTTTTTAATTTGGACTTTGTAATTGTACTAAATTATGAAGAAAGAGATTACAAAGTTTTATTTTGAAAATTCGTTTGTATCAATTGTTGATGTCATAGTGTGATTGTAGCGTTATGAGTATTGTAATATAATATAAAGATTACATTACCCTAGACAAGACTCGCTTTTCCAAAAAGCGAGTCTTATACAGAGCTCCTCGCTTTCTAAGAAAGCGAGTCTTTAGTCTGTAGATTTTTATCAACAGGCCCAAAACTCGCTTTCTCAGAAAGCGAGTTTTGGTACAAATAGACTCGGTGTATGGGAAAGCGAGTCTTGAGTCCAGTGTTTTCCAGAGATCAATACTTCTCTGGTTTCACAGTCGCTTTCTCAGAATCCGTGGAATTAATGACTAGACTCGCTTTCTGAGAAAGCGAGTCTTCAGTCTGCTGGCAAAAAGCATACATAAAAAGCGAGTCTGGGTATCAACACCGCGCTTTTTTGAAAAGCGACTGTTGAGTTTGCTTGTTTTCCAGAGGATAGCTCACCTCTGGAACTGCAGAATACAACACTCGCTTTTTGAAATAGCGGGGTGTTTATTCCTAGACTCGCTTTTGCAGAAAGCGAGTCTTGCTCTGTATGCTGAAGAACCCAATATCTGATCTCTTGGTGGGACAAAAATTCACTACACACTACTCCAACATCAACCACAACTTATATTTCACATCAAATTCCAAAAACATCTCACACCATCTCCACTTGCACATTTCATCTTAGAACCGAATCGCACAACATCCACATTTCAACTTCAAACCAAAACCCACATTTCAACCATACTTCCACATTTCATCTATACCATATCTCAGCAAAATCCAAAAAAATTCACAAAACCTTAAAACTAAAACACCGCACTAACACACCCCATACCAAATTTTGAATTTCATTGATTCCACTTTTGAGATACACAATAAGTTACATTATAATTACAACCAAAAAATCACATAATCAAAATATGAAGTCGCTTCACGAGTCCGGGGTGAACAATGTGGGAGGTCGCCGTTGCCTCTTACCTCGCGGTGATGGAGTTTTCTGTGTCACACCGGATATTATTATCGGCTCCTCTTCCTCTTGTTGTTCTGCCCCTTGTACTTGGATTTCATCCTCTTCAACTTCAACCTCTTGTTCTTCCTCATTTGTAGGCCGACGCGGTGGTTTACGGGCAACTCTCTTCATACGAGGAGCACGTGCGCTGGTCCGATAAGTGGGAGTGTTTAGGATAGCATCGAGGGTCGCCCCCTCTCCCACCGCATCAGCTTGTGCTCGACAGGACGTCAGCATCTCGCGTGCGAAGTCCTTAACCGCATCAGCTATGTTGCTACTCAGCACAGCTGCACATTTCTTGCCCATACTCCAAGTCTGGGCCATCTACAAAATATAATAAGTTGGACTTTGTAGTTCCACTACATGTATACTTGTAAATCAAAATATTATACTGACATTTGATGAATTTAATAGTACTAAAAAACTTACAATCGTACGAATAGCCGATGCATTTGGTTGAAACATAGGCAAATGCATTGAATGTAGATCTACTGGTTCTGCTGCCGGTCGACGATCGGTACCACCACGCCTGCTGGAGTCTGCCCTGTCGGAGAGATGTATCGCCTTGTCATCCTCCCATACCAGCCCATATAGTTCTCGTGCACGACTCGATCAAATAGAGGAATGTTCTGGATGATTTCATCAAACTTGTGTAGATTCCATCTCTCCACATATGTCGAGAAGCTGGCGGCCCAATTATGTCCTGTTTGACGACCCATTCCAGTAATTTTATGCATGACCGTATTAAATGGTTCGGCTATTGGAATTGCCTGCTACAGACCAAACTATCGTCGCACTCTGTTCACATAATAGAACTCAACTGTGCTAAAGTTGATCAGTGGTGCTTTTGTTAGCCAAAGATCTCGCCTATACAGGAAAATGGGCGGCAGTCGAGCTAGACGCGCCTCCGTATAGGGCATCCACACTACGCAGTTATCTGCCAACCTGTCCAACTCATCACGGAAGTAGGTCAGGCACCTGTTGGGGTTGGCAGTCCAAGTAAGGTTACCGGACCAGTACACACCAATAGCAGGTAGCATGTGCTGGTCCTCGGGGAGATGGATCCAGTTGGGTGATTGTTTCCTAACTACAGGACGTCCCACGTAGATACGCTCCCAACTCCACACTTGAAGCAATATCATCGGTCCATTCATCTGCACAGACCCGAGACTACACAGGCACAAATTCCTGTAGAGGGATGCCAAGGCAGCACTACCCCAACTGTACTGGCTAACTCGTCCTAGATCTGCAATAAGTGGGAGGTACTTCAAGGGGACAGAGTGTCCGCTGGAATTAGGGAACAACACACCACCAAAAAGAGTCAGAATATACGCCCCGCAGTAGCAGTGGACCTCCTCTTCAGTCGAATCATCTCTCAATCGGTCCTTGAATTTTTCCTTTAACCACTTGAATCGAATCTGTTTCCCAATAACTGTCCCAGTCTCCACTTCGACACCAAGATATTATTGTACTAAATATGGAGGGTCGAAGTCCATTGATCCTGTCACCGCCTGCCCATCTACCGGAAGGCCTGTGAGTACTGAACGTCCTGCAACGAAACAGTCATCTCCCCAACTGAAAGGTGGAAGCTGTGGGTCTCAGGACGCCATCTCTCGAGGAGTGCTATAAGCAGTGGTCGATCGCACTTGATGCCGCTCATCAGTGCAATACCGTAGAGTCCGCAATCCCGTAAGATCTGGTGAATTCGTGAGTGCATAGGGAGTGGATGACCCCCACGGAATGTACACTCTTCGAATCGCCCTCCCACACATCTCTAGCACGATGGTGCGACTGAAGAGTAAGAAGAGCGGGGTCGAGGGGACCTGGACCTCCAAGGAGAATAGTAGATGAAGAAGGGGCCGGGGAAGAAGTACCAGCAACATTTGGGTTACTTAGGACCTGCAAAACAACATTTACATCAGCAAAGAAATATATCATTTAATTGTATGATAATGAAACAAATCGAATGCAGAAAATTATAAGCTTACATTAGTACGTGCGGTGCCACCACGACGACCACCACATCCACCGCGAGGAGGTGGGCCGAAAGATGTACGTGGTCCATCGCCACAATTGGGTCTACTACTAGAACCTACCTCCACATTTCCCCTAGTCCGTGGCATTTTTCTAAAAAAACAGTATCCTACAACGTAGAGTGAGCAATCATTATTAACAATACCAAAATATAAAACCAAGAAATATAGAACACATACGAACATTTTGATTATTAATAACTAAATCCTAATTTTACTCACAAATTCTACATTTATCCACTTTTTCAAAACTTATAGACCTATACCTCCACCGACTATCCAAATTTTACACCCTAATTACCCATAAATTTTATACCGAATTTTACACATTTTCAACGACGATGCAAATTGTAGCTCCAATAATATCAACCAATTTCTAACTAAATAATTCTAAATATAAATAAAACATTAGAAAATGTAGAGCTTGAAAAATATACCACAGTATTCGCCCAAGAATCGAACCACGAGAAACACCCCCACATCGTTCAACCCCCTTTTGGAAGAACACCGCGGAAATCACCAAAAAAATCGAAAGAACCAGCAAACACAAAGTGGGCAATTAGACTGGGATGAGATAATGAAGAATTTAGGAGTGATTCGACAACTAATTTGATGGAATAGGGCCTTAAATCGAAGAAAATCGACGATGGGTTAGGGTTTCGCGAGCGAAGAAGGAGAAAGAAAATAGGATTAGTGAGATCTGTTTGGGGGTGGGGGGTTTAAGTCCCAAACGAGATAATTCCCCCCGCTTTTTCAAAAAGCGAGTGTTGCTGGGCAAAAAAGGCCAAGACTCGCTTTTTGAAAAAACGAGTGTGACATTATTCTCCACGGTTTTTCAAAAAGCGAGTCTTAGATTTCTAATTTTCTGAACCCTAAAACTCGCTTTTTGAAAAAGCGTGAGGGATTATACCACACTCGCTTTTTCACACTCGAGTGGGGCGTTTAGGGAATAAAAAAAAAGGTCATTTGTGGAAAAACTTTCAAAAAAAAGGTTATTTTGGGAAAAAAATCCATTTTGGAGGTCCAGAAGGAGCAAGCTTTATTACAAGGGGAGCGGGGTTAGGAGACACTTTAAAATTAGACAATATAATCAGAATTACAGGCTGTACGAGCTCACCCTTGGCTGCATGTGCATCCACCCCTGACCATGAGTATCTAAGGGGAACTGAATGCAGTACAAGTAAAACAGGATTCTGTCATATCCACAAGACCGCATTTGTTGTTCTGTATGTGCTCGCATTCTTCTTTGCAAACTTCGGGCCTAACAGTACGTACAACGTTCATTGTGCCTGCAGAGCTTATTTCCTGCAAGGTTCAGGTCGACGTGTCATGGCATATCAGCAGCAGCAGCAGGGAAGGCTGGTACGATTGTGAGTGCGTTCGTCGTGCAGACTTACACATTGTATGGTAATGGGAGGAAGATCAGGAAAGCGATTCTGGCATTGGCAGTGGTGAATTTTATAGGGTTTTTGTTTATGTTTCTGGTGCTGGAGACAAATGCTAAATCGTTGGAGGAGATTTCTGGTGAGAATGGAATGCAGAAGGAGAATTGGGAGATGGTTTAATTTAGGGTTGTAGTAGTTAATTATGAGACGTTAATAAACTGTTGTACGCATTAACTTTTAAAGTTCGCTATATCCGGTCTGAAACTTTTAAGTCATTTTGGAGGGTTGATTCACATTGCATGAGCTCTATGACTTCTGCATGTACATTAAAATATTGTGAGCAAAGAAATGAACACCAAAAATAATTATTCCATGTTTGCCTGAAACACAGAAAAATGTCCTAATTGCACTGATAAACAAACTATCCAGTACATCAGCACTAATATAGTATCCTCACCTAAATCAGTTTGTAATCAGTAAAGTTCATTTGTAGGAAAGAAAACATAAATTTCGTAGCTTCATAACAGCATGGAATAACAGAGCAATACATTGCTAGATTGACAAATTCAATAAAGCTACATTGTCATTGGCAAGGAAGTACAACGATTTCAAAGAAACAGGTATAAAACACCAGCAAACTAAATTTAGATGGGCAGATACCATGTTTATGATCATGGATTGTTGCCAAGCAAACTAATTAACATACTAGTAATATACGAGAATTAATTTACAATGTATGTAATATCAAGTGGGAGGTACCTTGATTTCCACTCAGCAAGTATTAAATAGACAGAACAATTATCACTAGTTGGCCGATGAGTTAATGCAGTTCAGATCAGTTAAGTGGACTGGGCTTCTGAAGTAGAGTAGAAGGGTTGACATAACTAAACCCACTGAAATTGCTACTTGCGGCAACTGGACTAGCTACTGGAGACACTGTCAATGGCATGCTTGTCCATCGCTCCTCAAAGTTGGCGACACAAATTTTGCCTGCAACATTTGGACGAAAGCTAGGCTGGATTTCACGTGCCTCCAGCTTCCTCCAGTTGACAGACTTGAACCATTTATGGCTCTTTATCTCGTTGCTACCCGGACGCCTGCTTGCTTCTTTCTGCAACAACTGCAGAAGAGGATATGAAAGGAGCTGATAAGTTTGTCCATTCCTCCATTCCTTTCCTTGAAATACAATACATTAACACAATACAAATTAATGGATATGTTTAGGTTACAAAATGCACTTACCCCTTTCAAGAGTGAATGAGCCTCACTTGACAAGTAAGCTGGCAACTTTATCTTATCCTTCACGATTTTCTGCTGAATCTTATCACGGTTACCACCAATGAAAGGGGGCTGGAACATGAGCATGAGAGCAGATAAATAATCGGAATTAGAGAAGGAAAAAAAAATTCACAATTTTATCTTTCAATCAGCAGTTTAAAATCTGAAACGCAAGATAGAAGAAAAGAAAGACATGGCATTGATCAAGCTTGTGTGACGTAAAACTTAACTCTAAATAGAAAATTTTTAAGAATTTTAAAGGATTAATTTTACCAACATGTAATTTGGATTAAGTTAGAAATTAAAACAGTTAATCGGTTCGATGGATTTTCAAGAATTAAAATAGTTTAACAATCCCAATTAACGATTCAGTCCTAACAGTCAATAATTATATCTCTAAGCGTTCTTAGCAAGTAAAAAGATGCAATATTGATTTGTACTATAATAACCAAGTAGAAACACATACTCTCAATTATTTGTGGGCGACAGATAAATCAAATAATACTATAGAGATGATAAAACAGTAACACAAATATTTGAAAAGTGGAAATAATTTACTAGGGTTCGAAGCAAATTGCGTTAGATCTCGGGTTGGGTGCACTGGTGAGGCAAGGAGGTAGCCCCGCCTTGGATGGTGGCAGGGGTGGCGTCGGTGGAGGATGAGGGGAGGGGGGGATCATCAGTGGAGGTTGAGGGAGTTGGGGGAGTCGAGGCTGGGGATGAGCAAGGATGGAGAGGTTGGGTAGTGGTGCTGATTGGAGGGCGACGGCGAGTAGGCTGGTGGTGGTGGGCGGCGAGGAGAGGCATCGGGGCTGGAGGAGATGGGGGTTGGGGTGACGCCATGACGGCGATGTGATGCCGGGATAGGGGCGACGGGAGATGGAGGTGGTGGTCGACGGGGTTTGGGTTGCGGTGGTGGTTGAGTTTCGGGATTCAAGAGGAAGAACAAAATGGTGGAGAAGAGAGGGCTAGGGTTTGGAGTTGGGATTAGGGGTTAGAATTGTTAATTTGGGGATTTGGGGGTAGTTTTCACAAACCCTAAAATTTTATTAAGACTTCTCACAAATCCTAATAATTCTCTCAATTGTCTCACACAAAAAAGTGGGATGAAGAGCAGTAACTCAACACAATAGCTTTTTTAAATCAAGAATAACATATTTTCTCATTATTCTCAAGGCCTATATATAGGCACAAAACAAATCCAAAACAAATCTCAAACAAATCTAAAACAAATCTCTCATATAGTCATATCTAAAACAAATCTCTCAAACAAACTACATATTGCTAAATCTCAAAATAAAAAGAAACAGATTTGATGTCCTCATCATTATGCCTAATATTTTAAAAAAAGACAGCTCAATTTATACGTCTTTACCTTCCTGCGTATTCAGATAGAAAATGGGACCCGTTCATGCCTATCAGTAGGTCTATTTGTTAATTCACTAAAATGGGGACTATTTGTTCAGTCACTAACAGCATAATAGTAGAACTGTGAGTAACTAGTTTCTGTTCAGTGTTAGTTTTGAGAAAAAATCAACCTTGCCAGTAAGCATTTCAAACAGCAGGACTCCAACACTCCACCAGTCAGCAGCCTTATCATGACCTTTTCCAAGAACAATTTCTGGTGCCATGTACTCCACGGTTCCACACATGGAGTTTGACCTACTGTTTTCTTCAAATTCCTTTGCTAATCCAAAGTCAGTTAGCATGACCTAATTAAAACAGGAGATAATTTATCAATCGATCAGGGTGATGCCTTTAGAAAGTTAAAAAAACACAGGGTAAAGGGACAACTCTTACATGGCCATCGGCATCCAGAAGAACGTTCTCAGGTTTCAGATCCCTATGCATAATTCCATTTGCATGAAGGTGAGACACAGCAGACACAATTTCAGCTGCGTAAATGCGCGCCAAATCCTCTCTGATACCAATAAGATATGTTAAAACTTGAAACATAAACTTATTGAACAAATATAACCCAACAAGAAAAATAAAAACAAAAGGATCATACTGTACACACCTGAATAAACCGTGATGATAAAGTTGAAAGAAAAGGTGGCCGCCATTCACAAAATCTAGGACAAGGTACAGACGATATTTTGTCTGCATTAACAAAATATAATCCCTTAAAGATATATTATGCACACTTTGCAGACTCCAAATTCAGTAAAATAACTAAGTCTGACCACTTGCATGCCCAGACATAGTTATAGGGTTGAGCAATCTTTGCATGTTAACAAAAAGAACTGCAATTTGGTACTAAATGTAAACTCCATATCTAAATTGCGAATTAGTTTAGAGTTTTAACAAAAAAATTAGTCTCAAGTGGATAAAAACAAAAAAAATTGTCAGAGCTTTCAACTTCATATTTCCCACCTAAAGAGTTCCAAATTTGCAATAATTATTTGCTACTATTGATCGTAGATAACTTAATATTATCACTCATGCCAAAATAGATTTTCAATATCCCTGACTTGTTTTTTGAAGGCTCAACAGATAATATTTGAAAATATATGCAGGATGCAGCTTAGTGTCTTGCTGCAGTGTCTGTGTGCATAAACTCAAAAAGTATTTATCTATTAACTACAATAGGGAATAGTTATCAAATTGTTCGGAAAGATCTGCCCATACCCTAAATTAAGTTAATAAGCTTATTATGCCACACTTCTTAATCCTCAAACACTGATGAAATATCAAAATTTTGATATCAGGTCTTCAAGTTTGATTGAACCAAATTAATTCTTCTTAAAAGTCAATAAAGAAGAAATTATATGATAAATTAAATGAAGATTAAGTACCTGAAAAGAGTAGCGAAGCTGGACAATGAAGGGGTGATCAACTTTTGTCAATATATCTCTCTCCGCTTTCATGTATTCAGTGTGATTCTTTTCAATAATCATATCCTTTCTCACAACCTTGATAGCATATATCTCTGAAGTTCCTTTTTTCATCACCTGAAATACTTTCCCAAAAGCCCCTTGACCAACAAGCTTCAAGAAATCAAAATCTTCAAGTCCAACACCCTCAACCTTCTCACCCTCAACCTTCTGAGATTCAGCTACAACTTCCTGTACTTCATCACTGCAGATGGATAGATTATCTAGTTCCCCTGCAGTTGCTTCAGAGGAACACTCCATAAGCTCCAATTCAGTCTCAAGCAATGTGTGCTGGATTCGCGGAGATTGGCAAACTCTAGCTGTTGGTCCAACTAGTGAATGTGATCGGCTTAAAATGACAATTGGTTCATTATAAACTTTATCATTTGCAGCGGAAGCTACTGTTTCATCAGATGCCACTGCAGTTACTTCAATCGAGCTTTGAGTTGAAGCTGGGCCAAAAACATCAGAAAAGTCGAATTCCTCATGCCTAGAAGGGAGAACAACATCAGGTGGGCCCATGGGAAGAAGCAACTGTTTCCTAAAAGCCTTCTGGACATTGGTTTTGGTCAGACCCGGGAGCTGAGAAGAAATCATGTCTCACAATGCTCAGCAGATGGATTGCAATTGTTATCACAAAAGTCAAAAATACAAATTCAGCTAAGGCTGGCTCCCTCCACAAATTTCCAACAAAATTGATGAAGAAGAAATCCTGACAATGGCCTTGAACAATTGGAAGTTTACTGAGACAACAGGAGCTCCCAGGAATCCTGGGAGTAAGCAAGCCAAAACAGACAAGCTGCCCTTGTTTCCCGACGCACAGGAAACAACAGATGCTACCGAGCTTCTAGAATTCATGAATGTCAGGTTGTCTAAAACTGTTGGGCAAGTTTGGTACGATTAGTGCCATTCATGAGCAGATCAAGAGCTCCATTATCAATGACATAAAAGAGCTAGAAGGAAAGAAGAAAGTGCAGACTAGACAAAATATAGAATCCTTAAATGTTCAATAGCCAAAAGTGTCAAAACTAATCAACTCATGGAAACGAGATATGGTTCTGAACCCATACCGTATATACGTTATTGCAGTAAAGATCACGTCTTATGAATATGGAAAGAGAATGAGTAATTTTAATTCTATGGTTTCACAGTTTTGCTAATGCAAATGATCTTGGGTTGTATCTGTCTTTTTGCTGAACCATTTGTTCCTTCTTCGGTACTTTGAGATTGTAACAGACTTTATTCTATTGAGTAAAATATTTTGGTTTTTGGCTGGAGCCATTAGACTCCATCAGGGTATTAAAAAATATTTTCCTAATGCAGATGATCAAATTATGAATAACCAAATCTTCAAGATTTTCGAAACGAGCATCTGGAGCAACTGCACATTCTCCCACTTCTACGTGAGAAACCCAGTCTGTGAAAAACCCTATCAATAGATTGAGGGCAATCTCCGAAGATGTGGTGAGGCTTTAATATTTATATTCTAATACGCCCCAGTAGATTAACTGTGTACGCAGCAGCAGTACTTTATATTTTTAAATCCACATTTTAATAGGAAGAGCCGGTGGGAGTCGAACTTGGATTGCTACCAATAGACCAAAACTCCGAAGTTATGGTAATGGTAAGAGTTTAATATTTATAATCTAACACAGCTTAAATCCCACCTAAATCAAATTGCTTGAAATGAAATGCTTAACAAAACATCAATAATTATGGAATCCATATTTAGGAAATGCTAACTGTTGCTGCTGATTTTTTGTGTGGGAGCAAACAGATGAATTTGTGAATTCTTGAAGGAAACAAGTAAGCAAACCTGTTGACTTTCACCAGCGTGTTGACTGGTTTCTCGCCGCTGCCTTGAACCTGCACAAAGTTCGATACACCGGGATGGATCCCGGCGACGAACCCTCCGATGCTCGTCAGTAACCAGAAAGATTATGAAATAGCTTTAGGTAGAAAAAAATTGATTACATTGTCATGATGGAGAGAGAGGGGTATTTATAATCGCCTTAGGGACCCGTTTTGAGATAAAAATTTATCTCTACTTCCCGATGTTTTTGGATAAGATATAGAGTTTAAATAAGATAACCATAAATTTGGATTACTCTTTAAATATCTGAATTGGTTTGTAACGGGTTCACCCTGACCCGGTAAGACAGATCCGTTTATGGGTTATTGGGCTTTGAAGAAAGACCCAGTTCCCATTTCAGACCTGTTTGTAGGTGAAATTACCGTTTTACCCCTGAGAGCTTTAAGATTCGTGCGCAATTTAAACGGTCCCGATTTAATCCTATTTTTAGCCATATCACGAGTCCCCACTCCCGAAGACCGAGTTTAATAGCCTTTGAGGAGTAGTTTTATTATTCTAATGGCGTACGAGATTTTATCGAAATTCTCAAGGAGTTTGAAACTTGCTCGAGATGTAACAGTATCAATCTGAATTTATAAAATACTCAAAATTATTCTCAGAAATTTTCTAGATTTTTGTGATTTTTTTTCCAATTTTTAATCATTTTTTGAATTTTTATTCAATTTCCGAATTTAAATAATTAATTATCGAAAATTTTAATTAAATATTGTAATTTAATCATTAGATTTTCAGAATTTTAAATTTATTTTCTGAATTAATAATTATTTTTAGAATTTTTAATTAATTTTTTCGATTTTTAATTAATTATTCGAATTTTTTGAATAATTAATTCAATTAAATAAATAAATAAATTAATTAAATTTTACCTGTACATGTGGCGCAATCTTGGACGTTGATCACGATCAAGCAAGCACGCATCGGGCTCGGAGGTGGAGCTCGACGGTGAGACGGTGGTTGTGTCGAGCGCGGAGATTGGCGAGGGATTCGAAGCTTCGACGAGGAAGAGGGGAGGAGCTTCTGGAGCTCGATGAGGAGTTCGGCGAGGCTCGACACCAGGTTGAAGCTCGTTTAAGGTGGTGGAGGCGTGCTCGATAATGGCATTCGATCGACGCTCAGTGAAGAAGGAGAGGAGAGCTCGCGGAGCTCGTTCAAGGGAGCTCGATGATGGTGGCGATGCTCGACGAAGAAGAGCTCTTCGACAGCTTGGCGAGCAAAAGATGGGGTCGTGCTTGGCGAGGAGATGGTCGGCGAACGATCGAGCTCGACGTCATTGGAGCTCGACGTAGTGGAGGGGTTCGACACAGGAGCTCGGCGAACGGGGTGAGCTCGAGAATGAGGAGCTTCAGCATGGAGATGAGCTCAGTGAATGTGATGAGCTCGGTGAAGGAGAGACGGTAGGAAAGTTGGAGTCGAGGTCGAAGCTCGACACTGGAGGAGAGCTCGGCGGGGGTCTTGGTCAAGGTGCTCGCTGAGCTCGGAGGCGAGGAGTTGGAGAAGTGATGGGTTCGAGCTCGGCATGGGGACAATGATGAAGAGCTTGTTGGGTTTTTTGGCCGGAAAGAGCTATTCAGAGGAGGAAGAGGAAAGAGAATGGGTTTGCGGGTTTCGAGTTTGAACCTGACCTGCTAATTAATTTTTTCTTTTCTTTTCTTTTCCCTTTTTCACTCTTTTTTGGGTGAATCTGAGCCATTGATCTAGGTTTGAGTGCAGATCTTGAGGCTGAGTTTTTCTCTCATTTTTCGTTCGGATCCACTTCTGCTCAGCTCGATCTAGCGATCACGGCGAATGTTTGGAGAACGTTTTGAAGAACGTTGACGAACGAATATGCGAATCGAGGAGGTTTTTGAAGAACGTTTTCTATTCGGAACTGCGTCTGTTCGGCTTGAAACGGCGAGCATGGCGAGCATGCGTCAAGCTACTTCTGAGGGACACGTGGCTCTAGACCGTTGACTGGTCAAAGCTACTTTGCTCATTTTTTGATCGGATCACTGTTTGTTCGACCAGCTCAGGCCGTTTAGCGAACGCTTGAATGCGGCGAATGCTCGTGATGGATGGCGAACGAACGTGTCGCTTGGCGAACCGTATGTCATGTTCGGCGAACTGTTGTGTTGCTTAGCGAACGGTCGTGGCGAGCTTCACCGTAACTAATTTTTGCAGAGCTACAAAGGTCCGATCGGGGTGTTTGACCACTCGCTTCGAAGCTGACTCGAAGAACTACAAATTTTCTTCAGAAGCCAGTTGAAGAATTATTCTTCTTCATGGTCAAAATAGTCCCGCAACATACTTGTCTTCATGAAATTGAGAAGTGCTTCGGTCTCCGGAATCTTCGAATAGGAGCTCCACTCTTGTGGGCTAAGAAGATGAGCTAGGAAGATCCTTGTAAGACCCATGGGAGGATCCGTTCTTTGAGGCAAGTTCGAGGAGCAACTCTAGGGGAGAATTTGAGCTCCGAGCCCATTGAGAAGAAGGTCGCTCGTGAAGCGAGCAAAGTGAAGAGCATCACCAGGCTCTAGGAGGGAGCCATTTGGGAGACAAGTTTGAGGAGCAACTCTAAGGGAGAGTTGTGCTCCGAATTTTCTTGTTGCAAAATTTAACCAGTAGTGGAAGTAGTATGAATGTTCGTTTTGAGCCCCGAAATTGCATACTTGCAAGCTGTGAGGGCAATTTTCGAACCATGATTGTGAACTCCGAACTAATTGTTAAGATAGTTTCAACAGTTGTGGGAGCAATTCTGAATGATGAGCTACTTTGTATTCGCTCATTCGCAAGTAGTTAAAGCGGCGTCGAACCAAGTATTGGACTTCGAACTTGTCATTAAGATAGTTTTGATAGTTGTGGGAGCAATTCCGAATGGTGAGCCACTTTGTACAAGCTTGTTCGCAAGTAGCAAAAGTAACATCGAACCAAGTGTTAGACTTCAAACTCGTCTTTTGAGCTTAGTGAGTTGTGGAAGCAGCTATGCAGGACAAGCTGGACTCCGAACTTACCGTTTAACTAGTCGTAGATGTGACTCGGAGAGATAGAAATGAGGCAAATGCAATCATTTTCAATAGAAAAAAAACTTAAGTTTTATTGAGACAAATTAAGTGGCCGTTTCAATGGGGCGAGCCATTATTACATATTTTTTGGTCGTGTTACCAGCATTGGCCTTATTGAAAACTGAAATCCTACTTCTACGATAGGGTGAAGGCCTCTTGGGAGGAGTTTGGTTCTCCCCGCATTGGACCTCCATGGATAAGTTTGAGGACGGCCCCAGGTTCGGAATCTTGGAACTCGGCGGACCTCTCTGTTCGCTTGTAGGCTCCTTGGGGTGGAAGATCGGGCCCCGTCTTTTCGGATTAACTTGGCTAGGTGTCCTCGCTGTATGAGTTCTTTGATATCCTCTTTAAGAGCCCGACAATCATCCGTGTCGTGACCATGGTTCCTATGAAAGCGGTACCACTTGTCCCTGTTTCTTTTCTTGCGAGGGATATTCATTCTGGGGGACCGCAGAGTAGCCCTTCCTTGTCCACCTCTATAAGAACTGTTGATATACTAGCATTGAGGGGACTGAACTTCTCAAAATGAGAAGCTGGGCGGCAGTGGCCATTGTCGTCCCTCTGAAATTACTGGGACCCCTCTTCGCTTGTATTCTTCCGTTTGTTCCCGGAAGATGATTCCTCAAGAGTGGGGGGTTGAAAGCCTCCTCCGCTCGGATGTACTTCTCACTCCTAAGGGAGATTTCTGAGAAGTTCCGAGGAGGCTTCTTGGCAAGGGGCGCCTTGCGGTCAGCATTAATGACGTTGTGCCAAAATGCCGCCGAGGCTACTGATTGGTTGAGGGAGGCAATAGACCGGACTTCGGCGGTAAAGTGCCGAACGTAATCTCTTAGGCGTTCACCCTTTCTTTGGCTGAGGATCACCAAAGATGCACTTGTTTTCTTAGCTCGGCGGCTGCCCACAAAGTGGGTGAGAAAGAGCTCCTCAAACTATTCAAATGAGAAGATGGAGACGAGGGTTAGACGGGAGTACCACTCTCGCGCTGGTCCCTTCAATGTTGCTGGGAAGGCCTTGCAGAGGACCGCATCAGAGGCTTCATGAATCATCATAAGAGTTTTAAAACTCTCGGTATGATCGGCCGGGTCTGACTCTCCATTGTAGGATTCAAAGCGGGGCTGCCTAAAGGCTTCGAGGACCGTAGCTTCCATGATGGCCCTAGAGAAAGGGTGGAACCTATTGGTCCATTGTTCTTCTTCAGGATTGATCTTGTCGAGGCGCCTCTCCATCTCGTGGAGACGGCGGCGGACCGAGTCACCCCTTCGGTCGGATCTAGCCGATCCTTGGAACTCTTCTTCATGAATGGCGGAATGGCGAGGGTTAGGGGCACGCTGATCCTGACTCGTGGCAATATTAAGAGCTCGCATGATATCTTGTTTGAAGTTCTGGAGCTCGGCCCGAGTGACTGGTGTGGCTCGGCATACTGAAGTATGACTTCTCTGCCGATGACGTTGAGGGGACTCTCTTCGCCTCCTCGCAGGAGGAGATCTTCTGGTTTTCGGTCTACAGGAGGTCCGGACTCTCGAGGGCCCTGGGTGCTCGGGTTGATGGACTCCCTCAAGGGCTCTTCATCCATTCAAGCGAGCTCGGAGGTCAACCCCCTGCTAGCGGTTAACAATTACTTGACAGAGATTTTGCTTGGGATGGCTTTGAGAAGCCATAGAGTCCACTGAAGGATTGTGGGCCGAGACATGGTCATGAAGAGGATGTTGTTTTGGACGACTCCGACGAAAACCCTCCTGGGCAGCCCCCCGAGATCCTGGAGGGGCCTGTTGAGGAAGAACATCTTGGACTGGAGGAGGAAGAAAAGGGGTGGCTCTTCGGCTGGAGGCCGCTGCCTTCCCCTTCTCTTTCGAATGCATGGTTTGAAACTACTTTCGCTGATGAAGGTTGGATTGCTTTTTCGTTTCCCAAAGACGGTGCCAATCTGTTGCTGCTGATTTTTGGTATGGGAGCAAACAGATGAATTTGTGGATTCTTGAAGGAAACAAGTAAGCAAATCTGTTGACTTTCACCGGCGTGTTGACTGGTTTCTCGCCGTTGCCTTGTACATGCACAAAATTCGATACACCGGGATGGATCCCGGCGACGAACTCTTCGACGCTCTTATCAGTAACCAGAAAAATTATGAAAGAGCTTTAGGTAGAAAAAGATTGATTACCTTGTCATGGTGGGGGGAAAGGGGTATTTATAGTCGCCTTAGTGACCCATTTCGAGATAAGGATTTATCTCTACTTTTCGGCATTTTTAGATAAGATGTAGAGTTTAAATCATTTCATAGAGATAACCATAAATTTAAATTACTCTTTAAATATCTGAATTGGTTTGTAACGGGTTTTCACCCTGACCCGGTAAGATAGATCCGTTAATGGGTTATTGGGCTTTGAAGAAAGACACAGTTTCCATTTCAGACCCGTTTATAGGTGAAATTACCGTTTTACCCCCTGAGAGCTTTAAGATTCGTGCCCGATTTGAACGGTCCCAATTTAAGCCTATTTTTAGCCATATCACTAACTTATCAGAAAAAACTATACAGTTTACTACTTTTTGTCATCCACAACTACTCTAAGCATCTATTTGTTTCCTTCGGTACCAAAAAAAAAAAGACGATGTAAGAAAATAAGATACCCCCTTTTCATCTCAAAAACTCTAAATTGAAGGGGTAGTTGTAGCAACAAAATGCAGATTGGTGTGTATTTTCCAATACAAAGCAATGAAGTTACGGGTATTTTCAAATAAATTAAGCCTTCGATAGTGAGGTGAGCAAAACAACACATAATCTATACAAACTCCAGTATTTTAACAACAAAAAAGTAAGAAATTAAAGCGCAATAAACAAAATTAAACAACAACATGACGCAAACTAATTCTGAGAAATTAAATCCAACCTTAATTACAACTTCCAGCAAACATCCAATCTAACCCTAATTACCCTCCAAATCATCCCCAGATCTAAATATAACTACAGATCTTAGAAGATTTGGAGTAATGAAACCTATAGATCGACTCAATTCTTCCCCAATTCCCCCCAAAAATAAAACAAAACACTTAAACACAGATCAAATAAAATTCACAATTGAAAAGAGAGAGAGAGAGAGAGAAGAAGAATTTGTGGCTGACCTTTAAAGAGAGCGCGGCGAATTGGTTGTACAACTCAGGGACGAGTTTGCTTTCACAAACTACCCGCGCCTTTTATAATATTGGAGATAATAAAATTAATAGTTAAAAAAAAGGAAAAAAGGAGTTCTGATTTTGAGGGGATGCTTTCATGCCCGTGCCGATCACGCTACGTGGAGGAATATTATTGGGTGGCTGAACAGATAGTTCCTGCGATATTTCCTGACTAATAAAAATTAAATAAGCGATCTAATTATTAAATAAGCGATCTAAGAGCATCCACAGTCGTGGGCTAAATACCCAAAATATGGAAAATTTGGAAAAAAACGATCTGCACTCGTCGTCCAAATACCCAAAATTTGGGTTGAAGAGGAACAGTGCGATGCCAAATATAGCAGACGAAATGGCGAAATGGAAAATATAGCTTTCGGAAGATAATCCTCCGTCCGATCTAATTAACGGATCATATTGTGCCGTATCGTACAAAAAGTACCCTTCCCAATCATTAAGACGTTTTTGGCCCAAAAAATAAAAAAAAAAAAAAAAAAAAAAAAACAATGACGGTGTATTATACACCGTCTGTGATTAGAACAAAAGAATATATGATGGATTTGACAATTAATAAGGACGGTAGTTAAACTACCGTCCGTGCTTAATTTTTTTTTTTCTTCAACCTTTTCACAATTACCAACTTACCCTCCATTCATTCAATCCGGTCTCAATTTTGCCATTTTTTTTTCTTTTCAACGGCTAGAAAAAATTGGCAACGCCTCTTTCAACGGCTATTTCTTTCAACGGCTATTTTTTTTTTGAGCCAACGGTTATAAAAAATTTTCTTATATAATCGTCAGTATGAAATCTTTGCAGCGTTCACTTCTCTACATATCCTCCTGCTCTGTGCTAGCTCAATTCCTCTCTCTCTGTTCATTATCAATTGTAGGTGTTCCTGTCTCTGCTCATTATCAACGAAGTGTTCCTCTCTCTGTTCATAATCAACTGAGGTATTCAAAACAGTTTATTCATTTTGTTTAATTTTTCAGTATAATTTCTTCCTATCTCACGGTCGTTTTCAAATTTATTTTCAGTTCATTATATGGCTAATCCCCGTCCAATTAGAGGCCGAGCATATACCGTGTATGAGGATATTCTCTTGGCACAAAGTTGGGTTGCTATAACCCAAGATCCGTTGATCGGTAGCGATCAAACTGGAAGTCAATTTTGGAATAGGATATATCTCCAATTTGAGAATCTATCAGGGTGTACAACAGATCGGACGGCCGGCTCTCTTTCCAGTAGATTTTCCACTATGGCCAAGGAAGTATCACTGTACATTGCAAAGTTGAGCGGTGTGAACAATAGAGCGGCAAGTGGTACGACGAACGCCGATAAGGTTTGTTTTGTAGGATTGTATTTTATTGCAACGATTGTGTTATTTTTTTATATTTTAAATTTTGATCACGTATTTTTTGTTACCAATTATTAAACTATGATAGGTACGTGATGCAAGATTAGAATATATGCAATCGGCCGGAAAGCCCTTCAAATTTGAAGAGTGCTACGAGATTTTGAAAGATCAACCCAAATTTTCTATACGTACTACACAAGTGTTCGAGAATGTTCCGAATAGTCAATTTGTCGATGGTGGTTGTTCAACCCCTTCCCCCACAAACGTTCAGTGGGATTCAGATATACCGATTGATTTAAATGCGCCCTCGCCACTATCGCGACCACCCGGCAGGAAAGAAGCAAAGAAAAAAGGGAAGCGCACTGTTGAAGCCAGCGACGTTTCCGCGATGGTGGAAGAAACGCGTAATTTCAACAATTTTTATATAAGCAATCAGAAAGACAGGCTTGAACTGAAACAAAGAGATTTTGATTTCAGAGTGTCAACTGAAGAAGATCGTATAATGGCTATGGATCTAAGTAACTTACCTGAACATCAGCGTTACTATTTTCTTAGTCGACAACATGAAATTGCTCAAAAAAGGGGCTATCATCCGGGTTGACGGTGTATTAAATTTCATGTACTAAAATATAATAATTTTTTTTTTATTGTTGTTCGTATGTTGTTCTTATGCTTATTATTCCTGTTCTTAGATGAAATTAATGTAAAATTGTTTAACATTAAAGTTGTTATGTAATTATTTCTTGTGATATGAAAGAAATCCATTCAATTTCAAACCTAATTAAACAATCTTCTCCGGGTTGAAAATAGTATTTTATTCATTATTGTAATTTAAAAAACATTACATTAGAAAAAAAAGGGAGGAACATTAATGAAAAATAACATATATGGCACAAACACAGTGTAATCCATTGCTTTCCAGTACATATTCACCTAATCTTCAGCCTCTTCATCTTCCCCATATGCGTTCCAAATGTGCTCAACTAAATCAAGACGCAGTCTATGATGGATTTGTCTGTCATGAAGCTGCACAGTGCGTGCCGTTCGTGCTGCACGCTCAGTTGGGTCAGACCTATCAGGTACGACAAATGACGAGTTGGAATCATGATCGTACACATAGTCACTGATCCCTGTTTCCCTTTCATCTTCAACAATCATATTGTGTAATATGATACATGTTTTCATGATGTATGACAGGCTGTCTGCATCCCATAGTCTAGCTGGTCCTTTCACTATAGCAAATCGTGCTTGTAAAACCCCGAAGGCGCGCTCAACATCCTTTCGTGCAGCCTCTTGCATCTGTGCAAATTTTTTCTTTTTTGGTGTATCTGGGGCTGAGTAAGTCTTAACTATAGTCGCCAATGGAGGGTATATACCATCAGCTAAATAGTACCCCATATTGTATGCGTGATTGTTTATTACAAATTCAGCAGGCGGTGCACAACCATCGAGGACGTTGTTGAACAGTGGAGAACGGTTAAGGACGTTCAGATCGTTATTGCACCCCGGCATTCCAAAAAAAGAATGCCAAAACCATAGATCGTAGGATGCAATAGCTTCAAGCACAATAGTGGGTTCACGTACGTGGCCCGTGTACTGACCATGCCAGGCTGCCGGACAATTTTTCCATTGCCAATGCATGCAGTCAATACTTCCTAACATTCCGGGAAATCCCCTCGCTGAATTTTCTGCAAGCAATCTTTGAACATCATTAACCGTTGGATGTCTCATGTATTCTGGACCAAATACATTAACAATTGCCACACAAAAGCGGCGCAATGTCTTCAATACCGTTGTTTCGCCAATACGTACATACTCGTCGATTGCATCGGCTGATGATCCATAAGCTAAACAACGAATTGCGGCAGTAATTTTTTGATGCGGTGATAAGCCAAATGTTTTTGTCGCATCTTGCCGCTTAAGAAAATAAGTGTCAAAACTTACAGTTGCTTGGAGGATTCGGCAAAATAAATCCCGGCGCATACGGAAGCGACGTCGAAATAGACTATCGCCGTAGATAGGATTATTGGCAAAATAATCCCTGTGAAGCCTTCTATCACCATCTTCTCTTTCCCGACGAATATAGCGGCGGTGTTGTGTATCACGATTTTCCTGAACAGCTAACGATAAAACAGCCATGCGTTGATTAATAACCCTCGCTATCATGTCATTCTCTTCGTCGGATGATGATGAATCCATAGCGTTGCTTGAAGAGGCCATTTCGTTGGAATGTTTGGGTTGTTTTTTTATCTACTGGTTTCTCATTTTTGAAGGGGGACGATGGGTTTAAGTAGGATTAGAACTAGTGAACACCAATTGGACTTCAAACAGAAAGTGGATACAAACAAAAACTCCAAATAGTAAAAGGATGTGATCATTCATTTGTCACATCAACTGACAAATATACCAATTCCCTAAAATGCCCTTATCATTTTAGTAACCTGTTTCCTTAAACACCACAATCTATTAATTTTTAAAACATAATTAATATTTACAGGCAAACTTTATCTATTCACTATACTCATTTTCACTTTCAGGGACATATTCCTGTGATGGGTTAGATGATCCAAAATGATAATTACTGTAGTCATAATTCCAACCCCTCCCTCCCCAAGCTGAATGCGAAGGCCGTTCTCCCGATATTGATCTCCGACGATTGTCAACTTGTGTTGGAATGGACGACCTTAATACCATGTCGGTTAGAATGAGCCGTCGTAATTGTGCTTCCGTATTAGACAATAGAGCATTCTCCTGGTACAATTCCTCCTGTTGAAAGTTATATATGGTAAATAAAAGTGTGCATATGGGGGTAAATATTGATTCGTGGGAAAATAAACTTACATAAGACTTGGTCCCACGCGGTTCCACATAAACTGGTTCTCGGGGACAACTTCTTCTAACTGTACCCCCGGAAAATAGTGGAATTTCCACTATACAATCTCCATAATCAACTCGCTCCTCCTGTATTGGTTGTGTTACGTACTCAGAAGGTGCCCAAAATGGCGGAGCTGGGAAGGGTAATTGTGCAGTTGGATCAGTAACGCTAGCTGGTCCGATGAAGTCAATATTTGCTGCATGTGAAACTTTCTTCATTATAGGACCTATTGATACTTTGGACCAATACTTATCATATATTCTTTGGGTTACTGATTGGACCAATTGTGTAGCGTCAATCGGTGGGCAGATATCATTTGCAGGTATTCTTTTCATAACAACTGGTGGCTGTCTTGGTATTGCTATAATTCCAGTCAACTGACGATAACACCGATCACCAAGATACCATACACCCTACAGAGATGGGAGAAAAAAAATGAACATTACATGAATAACTTGGAAAGTAGCGACAAATATAAACTATTACCTGATTCCAATGCTGGAGAATCACTCGATGACGAGACATGATATTAGCGTACGTAACATCATTCTCAACTTCATGGGAAGATCCTAAATACGGTTGCCATATAATTGATGCTGGAGTTCTCATCTCTAATTGGTACCTAGCTATAGATACATTGTATCTAACTTGATCCGTTCTGCAGGTGTCAATTTCAGATTTGTTCCAGCGTGTTATTCTTGGCCTTTTATCTGCGGCCTGCACATCGTTGGCAACATTTCCCGTATTTACGGGCTAAAATGCACCGTCGCTGGGTTTTTTAAAAAAAAAAAAAAAAAAAATAAAACGAAGAAGTCAACGGACGGTGGAAAACACACCGGCCCGTCGAATTAACGGGCTAAAATGCACCGTCGCTGGGTTTTTTAAAAAAAAAAAAAAAAAATTAAAACGTGGAAGTCCACGGACGGTAAAAAACACACCGTCTGATCGAATTAACGGGCTAAAATGCACCGTCGCTGGGTTTTTTAAAAAAAAAAAAAAATTTAAAACGTGGAAGTCCACGGACGGTGGAAAACACACCGTCTGATCGAATTAACGGGCTAAAATGCACCGTCGCTGGGTTTTTTAAAAAAAAAAAATAATAAATAAAACGTGGAAGTGAACCGACGGTGGAAAACACACCGTCTCTTCAAATTGACGGGATATAATGGTGCGTCGCTGGGTATTTTTAAAAAAAAAAAAAAAAATTTAAAATAAGGTCAACAAACGGTGAATAATGGACCGTCGCTTCAAATTAACGGTGTATTATCACCCGTTGAGCGGTTTTTTTTTTTTTAAAAAAAAGTTTAGTACGGCGATAGATTGACGATAGAAAATCTTCCGTCTAATGAGTTTGACGAAAGATAATCTTCCGTCGTTTAAACGGAAACAAACGACAAGCGAAAAAAGCCAAAAAATAGCTTCAACGACTGCAGCAACATTCTTTTTTTGCTATTTCCAAATATCCAAATACTCAAAATTTGGCTTCAACGACTGTGGATGCTCTAATAAGAGTGGAATGGAATGGATGGGTCAAATTTCGTGCTCTTTTACTAGTGTTAAATTATTGTTTTATTGATACGTTCATTTAATTATTTTTCGTCAACAATAATTAGGGGTATATGGCATATTATAATGTTCAAGTGGAGTATCTGCCATTGCGTATTTTGATAGGCGATTCAAAATTCAAAAACCCCTTCTTCCTCGGCACTTTCTCTTCCCAGATCCCGTTGATCCTTCCTCCTTCTCGCTTTCGCCCTTCAATCAACTTTGTTGAGCTCCCCAATTCCTGCCGACCCATCTCAGCTTTTTCGGTTTTGAGTCGGTGCTCTCCCTCTCTCTCCGCTGGAGGCCTTATCTCTCTTCCTTCCTCCAGTGCCCCCTGTACGTCCGGCCGCGCTCCTTGAGCCTCTCTAGGCGTAGCGTGGTGCTTCTCCCTTTTCGCTCTCCTTTTGTCCATCTCGGTGGTGGCCAGATCCGAACGATTTTTTCGGTTGTACTTCGACTCGCCTTCCTCCAGCCTTGAGCGGTGTTGCTCTTCCGTCCATTCGCCGGCGTCCCCTTTTTAGAGTTTGCTCTTCAGCCAGGAGTCTCCTCCCCTCTCCCAGCGGCGATCCAATCACCCTTTTCAACAGCGCCCTGTAAGTTTCCGGCCTTTTTAATCTGAAGTAATTATCTCGGTAGTCTTTGTTTATTTGGGTGGATCCCTGGAGCACTTCTTTTGGTTTGTTGCTTATTCTTAGCACTGTGTAGTGTTCCGTTAGCAGTTAAACCTTTCGGGCTTTCTGATTGTTAGTGCTGGCTTTGTGTTTCCCCATTCCCTGGGGACTTTTTTGGCCAGCGACTACTTCAGCTCATGTCGGAGAACTGACTGAGTTATTCTTCTAGATTGCCCGTTCTATCTATCCTCTCTCTCGCTCTTTTTTCTCCTCTCTTGTTCTTCTGTTTGGAGAGTGCGGTTTCTCTTCTTTGAGAGGCATTGTGTTGATTAAGCACTGGTATCGATTTTCTTGTGGAAGTGTTATTGGTTTCCATTCTGTGAGTGGTTTCTCTATACACTGCCTTCCCTTTATTGGAGCTTAGTTTTTTTCCATTCGTGGAAGGGTTTCTTCTATGAATCTTATCAAGGCTGTAGCAAGCTCTGATCGTTCAGCTTCGGTTCAGGATTCACAAAAGGATGTTTCTTCTTCTACTTGGGATTTCATATACCCCTCTCAAGGTTCTCCCAATTGCGTTATCTCCCCTTCGCCTTATAAGCCCGATCTTCATCGGGTCTGCTTCAGGTGCCTCCTTCCTGGGCATCTTAAGCGTGATTGTTTGAATAAAATGAAGTGTTTATTCTGTGATAAGCTCGGTCACTCTCGTAGTCGTTGCTTTTCCCTGCAAAAACTTCTGGGATGGCCCAGAGGTCATCCATTACCGGCCAAACTCCTTTCCTTCCTTAATTACCCCCTCTTAAAACTCAAGCTTCTGAATAGCTTGGTTAGTAAGCACAGTAGGGTTGAGAGCCAGGTCCTCGACTCCTCTGTCTTGGCTGAAAGTTCAGCGTCGAATTCCTCCCCATCTAGTTCTTCTCCTCGCGCATATCCAGTCACTCTTATTCGACCTAATATTGCTTTCCTTTTTAAGGGTCGTAAAGTTTTCACGAACCTTGTTTCCAACCCTCGCCGGGCCTCTTTCAAGGCTCGCCCCCGACCTGTCTCAGTGGTCTCGTCATTATTCGGGACGTTGGGTATATATCCTGACTTGGTTAAATCCTATTCCTCGTATCTTTCATGGTCTCGTTGTGCGAGGGAGTCTGCTCCACACTCCAGCACTTCTGACCCCCCTGTGCATCTTGACAGAGCTATTATTGATTTTAAGGCCCCTTCTATGTACTATAACTTTCCCTGTGCTTTGAGGCTCACCCATCCCTTATGTTCTGCGATCTCGTTTCATTATCCAGGATGCCTATACTCTTGGTATCAACTATTAGGGGCTCAGTCATGGCTCTATCAGGTCCTGAGGGCTTTCAAACTCTTCTTACTCTCCCTTCCCCCCAAGTACTCTATTAGTCTTGACGTCACTTCTTTTCCACTTTGGGCCGGCACCACCAAGTCCATCCCATCTATCTCTTCGGCTGCTCCCAGCAGTCTCAGTTCCCCTCTGTGTTCCAGTTCTGTAGATTTTTCTTCATCTGGCCCTGAGGCTTTTTCATCCCCTTCAGCAAGTGCTGCCCATCCCCCTGTCAAGCACGGTTACAAAAAGAAAGTTTTCGATCCTTCAAAGATTCGAGTGAGCGCTCGCCTTCTTGCGAGGAAAGCTGGCTCCGTGTCAGCTTTTCAGTCAGGGCACTGTTGAGTATCGCCTGCTCGTTGACATCCCCGGTGTTTGCAGTGTCTTTCCGCCATTTTGCCACTAGAGTCCCTCTAGACTGCTAGTGGATTTGGATGTCGTCGTGGAGGTAGTTTTATTCCAGTTTCTTGGATCGTTAGCTCGTGTCTCTGGGCCTTTTGCTACGCTCTTTGGTTTCGGGATGGTGTTGCTTTGCCGTGATTTGGCCTTCAGTGTTGATACTTGTTATTGTATTTTTATTTTATTCGTTTATTTCTGTTTTACCTCTTGTAAAACCCTTGACGCTTGTTTGTATTATTACTGTTTTATTGATTAATATATTTTTGATGGCTGGAGCCTTTTGGCTCTATCCGATTCATCAAAAAAAAAATAATTGGGGGTATATTTCTTTTTTAAAGAAAAAATAACAATAATAATAATTGGGTATAGTAGCTTTTCAATGCGGGTGCGGGTGCCGTGTTCCGCTCAAGCTTCTTGGAATAATTAATTCCTTTCCTATGAGATGAGAGGAGAGGAGAAGGAACCTTTGGTTCTGACTTCTTATTACGGAGACAGAGCCTACTTCTTCTTTTTTTTTGAGTTAAAAGGTGGAATAAGGTCACCCTATTTCATTAATAAGAGGTTAATAAAACAACCCCGACGTACCGGGAGAGAACCAAAGTACAAAACCGAAAGAAAAGAAAGAGAACAAACATACTCCCCCAACAAACCCTGAGTACTTCTGTTTTTTTTGTAAGAGAAAAAATTGGGATATGGCCGCTCTATTTACTTAATTAGAAATAAATAAACAAATGCAGAGTACTCAGGCATAGTATAATCTACGAACAGAAAATAAAAATGTAACAATAGATCCTTCCAACAAAAAAGCATGAAGGATGGGCTGACAAACCGATAGTCTTCACCACTATCGAGGAGGTCACATCGATGCATCTCTTCCAAAACTGAAATGGACCCCATCTTGAGCCCAATCACAGTGCTCGACCCATCATAATTATTTATACATCAGTCTAGCTTCGTGCTCCGCTTCAACAGCAGACGCACACCTACCTAAAGCGAGTCAGGCAAGGTTTGACAACCGTCGACCTTAGCCTTCTCGTCCTCTCCTCCCACAAACGCTCAAACATCACACTCATCCCAACCAAAACTGCAGTCAAAGAAAAGGCTGTAACGTCCCGAATTTCAAATAAGACCAAATTCGAAGTTTCAAATAATCTTTACACTTCACTTCGTATAATTTTATAAGGAAATTTGAATTTTTTATAATACATCAGAATCCTGTACAATTTCTTACACAACAGAAGATAAAATGAAGTACAATAATGAAAATTATACAATTGCAACATCTTTAACATTTAAATAAATCGACAGCAGCATATCAACTTTGTATCTTCATGAAAATTCAACTCCTGCATATAAAATTGTGGGCACGTCAGTTGCTTACAACCGACGAAAAATGTTATATACGGCTATCATCTCTATGCCGAAAATATAGCGATCTTAAAACTTTAACAAACCACAAAATTTGAATGCAATTAAAGTGTTAAATGTGATTACTCTAAACATGTAAGTGTATACCATGCCTTAATGCCTAATGCAGATATTTTATACTAGGATGACACTAATGCATACTTGTTCGGATTCTATGCATCACATACTACATAGGTCCGAGGGCAAGTACCTACGTACTCCACATTAAAGAGTTCGATCCCTCGCCATGACAACTACCCAAGGTTTAGATCATTCCACGAGTACGGATCCCAGTCCCGGAGTTCACCACCCGACTGTTATAACAGACTCCTCATCGTGCGAATGATCCCGCAAGTGCCCCTCTAGCCCCGGTATACGTATATACATTGGAGTACGGTAAACTATCCGCCCGACTACGCATAGTTCCGGATTTAAAATAAAAGCTTGTCTCCCACGAAGCAACCACAGCCCCGGAATCCCCCGCCCGACTAGGTCTATAGTCCCGAAGTCCACTGCCCGACTAAATAGAGTGCCCCACTTACGTTTGCCCAAGTTTTACTACACTTCACTTACGTGCCTAGTTCTTAACTTCAAGACATGAATAAATTATCATACCTAGAGTTAGTTTTACCCCCTACCGGACTTAATCACAAATACCGAGATAGCTCCATTGTCATATCTCAAAATATAACTCAATCTTTTAACTCAACAATGCCGGTACCCGACGTCTCACTAAACTCTAGATTACAACATTTCATGTACAACAATCCACGGGTACACATACCCTTCAATAATCATGTATTAAACTCAAAGTATTCATATCTTCAACTTATTCACAATTTGATCTATGTCTTATCTTAGCACCATTCATGATTCCATTTATTCATTCATAATCCTTAGAAGCAATAATTCTTTTCATGAACATAAAATCATCACTTTAAGTCTCTTTAGCAACTTAAGCACTTACAATATATCTCAACCACATCAACCTCTCTTAAACAAAAATAAGAGTATAAGAAGAATCATTTCACATAACAATATTTTACTCTTCTTCACAAAATGAAAGTCCTATTCTCAAATAATAAATTTTGAAGTCAATAGTTCATTTTTTAATCTCAATTCCATTTTTAATATCTCAAATATACATGAAAATTTCTAAAATCATTTTTGAAAAAATCTATATCACTTTATAGGAATACTAGAATTTTTCCTAAATTTAATTTGCACGAGAACTCCCTTAAAATATTTATAAAAAAAAAGTGTTGCTATTAAGTTTTCGAACCCAGCCAATCGCCCAATATAGTAGCACCAAAAGCCCACTCCACTAGCCGAAATGTCCAAGTGGACTTGGCTGTCAAATGCCCAAACGAAATCCCTATATACCCACTTTTCAGTTTGAATTTATTTTAAAGGAAAACAAAATAAAATGTGCCTAACAAGTTTTGAACCCAAGATCTCCTACAAGCACAGTAGCGCTCTGTGGTACACTGGCTAACCAGTAAGTCCAAGTGTGATTACTGATTAGGAATCACGTTATTGTAGTTTTGTTCACAACGTTCTGGAATTAGTTATTTTTCACAAAACTCGACATATGATCGATCTAATCTTTTTAATGAATTGTAATTTTCTTATTCATACTGATATTACTTGAAAACAATGATTAACGAATTTCCAAACTTGTGTTCTAAAACATTGTATCTATATTTCAAATTTCTCCTTCTCTTTAATGAACATAAGTTTCATTTCTTTATTTTAATCAAAATAGCATATTGTATCTCTTACAAATAATTTAAAATGATTTTATGTGCATCAATTCAATTTCACCAAAAAATTCATTTTTATCATAAGGGAAATCTCAACAAGTGTTCCTACAATTATATATTTCTATATTTGTGAATTAACATGCATATATGATATATGACCATAACTCATTATTTCTTTTTCTCATTTCTAATTAACATGTTAATAATCTTAACCATAACAAAATTTTATTACTATTCATAGCACATACAATGGCATGGATTTGTTCCACATTTATCTCATTAAAATTTAAACTATATTAGTCATTAATTATTTCTAGCATGCATGGCTTATATTTATATATAAAACACAAGATTTTCCACATCACATCAATTTGATCTACATTACTAATGTCATATTCTAGCATGCTCGACCTATGAATTAGAAAGCATAAAGACCATCCACCTCCTATGAAGAATTTGAAACCAAAGAATGATGGAAACACAACTCCTAGCTCCTAGCTCCAACAAAGCAACTTCTAGTCCTTCTCCTCCTAGCAAGAGCTCTCCAACAAGCCTCCAATGCACAAGAACACTCTCTTTCTCTTCTTTTTTTTTTTCCTTTTTCCTCTCTCTATTTTGTTTAGTTTAGGTGTGAAATGAGAAGAAAAATAAGGTGTATTTATAGGACAAAGTGAAGGTCTAAATTGTAAATTTCTCCACCTAATAATTTTTCACTTAATTCTCCACTTCTTCACTACCCTAACTCCCATAACCCCCAACCTCTCCATCTCCAAAAACCGGTCAAACCCTTCACTCTCCCAAACCGGCCAACTCCCACCTCTTCAACTAACACGTGTGCACGTGTTGTGCACTAGTGCACACACATACACAAAATTTAATACAATTTCTATAGTTCTAAAATGTGTATTAAAAGTTGTTACATATCATGTGTGAGTCCATGCACAACTTTAAAATATATTTAATTAATGGGCTTGTCTTGTGGGCTTACTTTTTAATTAATTAATTAATTAGTCTTGTGGGCTAGAATCCATTTTTAGGGCCATGGGTTTAATAAAATGCTAAATAAAAGACTTATGCATGCTAAAATAGTAAATGAGAGTAAGAAAAATAAAGATGGGAACATTAGCACGTGCATCATACGTGTAAAAAATAAAAAGTTAATTTTAATCAAAATAGGGGGAAATGAATTTCCGTTTTATAAAGTAGATTTGAATACCTAAAATAAATAATTTAAACATATAGAAAATGTTACACGTATCGGTGAAAACACATAATCGATACATACATCAAAAACACGTAAAAAGCACGTAAAAATACAGAGATTGAAATTTAATATTTTAGTTGATCTAAATAGAATAAAATATACGGGGAATGCATAAATAATCAGAATTCACAATACGAAATGAAAACACGTTACAAATATTACCAGTAACGGTACAAAATACACGTGCGTAACACACGGGGACAAATTTGTCATTTTCAATTTTGCGGGGTGTTACACTCTCCCCCTCTTAGAATAGTTCCGTCCCCGGAACTCGCTAGGGTAAAGGTTGTATTTTGTACACGCCAAAGAAAATATCATTATTGTATTTAGAAAACTGCAAACTTTAAGAAAATAAATGTAGTATAAAAGTAAGCAATGAGGAAAAAACAAGGCAAACTCTATATATAAGAAAACTATGAGTATCAAAATTTTATAAGAATGGAACAATAAAACTAGGAAAATAGCATAAGAAAATAAATGTGACAAAAGATATGATAGATTGAGAGAAGTACCATACAAAATAATATTAGGTAAAGCATTAGTTAAAACAGGAAAATAAACTTAGTCATTAATTTGGAACAGTTCAGAAATAACACAATAAAGAAAACATAGTCAATAGATAATTTATAAGTAGATTTAGTAATCAAATTTCGTCAAGTAATAAGCGGTAGAAAATCGCAAACTGAATTGGTATTGTATAACGAAATCGAATTAGCAATTTAAAACAAGACTATTGGATAACAGTTTGAAAAATAAATGAGAATGAAATTTAGTTAAAAGCATAAACAAATTAATATCGTAAAATAATTTGTAAGGTAACTATAATAATTATACATACGATTTGAAAATTAAAGATATAAAAGGCATACATCGAAATACTTTGAATTGTCAAGTAGATCAGGAAAAACCAACATACAAAATTATATATGCACTACAGAAGAAACTCGATTTCCCGGCGTTTTTTTACGTATTTACCGGCATTTTTTTACGCCGGTGAAACTTTCACCGGCGTTTATAATAGCGCCGGTCCAAATGCCGCCGAAGCGAGCGTCGCGGAAAGGAAGGGGTCTACACCGGCGGTTTTAGTGGACGCCGGTAAATGTGAAACCTACACCGGCGGCCATAAAACGCCGGTGTATGGGGGTCACTGAGTGCCGTTCTTTTACCCCAATATACATTCACCGGCGGCTATAAACCGCCGGTGTTCATCAATTCACCGGCGTTTATAGAAACGCCGGTGTAGATTGAACGTATACCAGCGGTCTGTGACCGCCGGTGTATGTGCGTTTATGAGTGTCCGCTTTTCCCTACTTACAAGCACCGGCGTGATCAAAAACGCCGGTGAACCCAACTACACCGGCGTTTTATAAAACGCCGGTGTTTCTTTTTACCGTTACAGCTGACGGCATACACCGGCGTCTAGCCGCATACACCGGCGTTTGTGTGGATGCCGGTATATCGCACACTGCAACTAATTCAATAGATAGACCGGCGTTTTATATAACGCCGGTCTAGCTATGCCCGCTTGTATTCCTTTCTCCGGTTTTCCGTTCGATTTCAATTCACAGTTTCTTTTACAAAACCTGTAAACTAATTCACAACTGATTTAACCAATTTCATTGCATATTAATGCGCAAATCACAACCAAACACAAGAATAATAAATTTTAACACGTGTCATATCCCAAATATCTCAACAAACTAATTAACAGTGTCATAATCACAACCAAATTAACCGCAAAATTAACAGTCATAATTAACAAATTAATATACCGACGAACATCCCAAATATCTCAGGTCTGACAAATATCCCAAATTAACAGTCTGACATAACTCTCATAAAAAAAAACAGTCTGACATAACAGCAAGGAGGACATAAGAACAATAATACAGCAAGGACACAAGAACAGCAAGGAGGACCACGGATTCATACCCTCGAGGAGCTTCAGTTCTGATCATCAGAATTTTCTTCATATGGGCGACCGCTCTGTGAAAAAAAAAAACAATAGTTTAATTCAACAGTAGACCACAATACAGAATATACATATTTTTTGAACTTGCAAAAAAATCTAACTGTATCTTAAATTATAAGATCAAAGTGCCAATTGCAAATGGAATTGTTGATGATATATAGAGAGGTAAAATAATTACATTGCAATGCTAAAAATCCGGTACTTAATTTTGTTTTTTAAATATATCTAAAATAACAAAACAAAAGAAAATTCAGTATCTAACTTGAAAACTCTATATTCTCCTTTGATTGGGAATATCCACTACCTAAAATAGTAAAACAAATAAAAATTCAGTATCTAAGCATGTCTTTCATGGATTGTTCAGACAATCCATGAAACTGTCATCGTGGACGGAAACCAAATATAAGAAAAATAAGAAAAATAAGATAGGGCTCATATCAAGTGTATTTTTAGGGAACTGTCATCGTGGAAGGAAACCAAATATAGAAGCCAGAAATGGAAACAGAAAGAAGAATGGTGAGACTTTGGATACACCAGGCTAACATAGCGGCATTTTCCTCATCTCTCTCATCCCTTGTTTCCCTTCAGCCCACGAACACAAAGAGACATCAGCAACAACAGCAAGAGCGACAAGAACAACAATAATAATAAATCATTATGAACAAGATGTCTCTATATGGGTTTCCAGATCTCCACTCGAGCCCTCTCGTTCTAATCACAGCCCAACTAAGAACATAGACAACAGCCACTGAACAATCCAATCACAGCCCAATCAAAATTTGCCATCCTGGATCTTAATGAAATAAGCTTCAGTAGCAGTAAAAGAAGATGGGGATGCTAGCAGCAAACTCAGTTTGGAAGTGAACCCATTTTTGGTTAAAAAATCATGCCAAAGATGGCAAACAGGTTACTTTAACAGTATCTTGAAATGAAAATTTCCAAAGATGCCTCAGTTCACAGTAAACCCATTTAATATAAAAAAAAACATGCCAAGAAGACAATCAGATGCATGAAATGAGCTTCATTAACAGTGAAAGAAGATGAGGATGCTAGCAGCATACTCAGTTTGGAAGTGATCCCCATTTCTGGTTAAAAAATCATGCCAAAGATGGCAATCTGCAGGTTACTTTAACAGTACCTTAAAATGAAAATTTCCATTAACTGAGCTTAATTATATGTTGCTCCACTAATTCTTGTGCCCAACTAAATCTAAAACCCAATTGTTGTGCATATCCGGACCATTTTGGACCTCGTAGCTATAGCATCCTCCGTTCACAGTAAACCCATTTAATATCAAAAAAACATGCCAAGAAGACAATCAGATGCATGAAATCAGCTTCATTAACAGTGAAAGAAGATGGGGATGCTAGCAGCATACTCAGTTTGGAAGTGATCCCATTTCTGGTTAAAAAATCATGCAAAAGATGGCAATCTGCAGGTTACTTTAACAGTACCTTAAAATGAAAATTTCCATTAACTGAGCTTAATTATATGTTGCTCCACTAATCCTTGTGCCCAACTAAATCTAAAACCCAATTGTTGTGCATATCCGGACCATTTTGGACCTCGTAGCTATAGCATCCTCAGTTCATAGTAAACCCATTTAATATAAAAAAAACATGCCAAGAAGACAATCAGATGCATGAAATCAGCTTCATTAACAGTGAAAGAAGATGAGGCCTATGCTAGCAGCATACTCAGTTTGGAAGTGATCCCATTTCTGGTTAAAAAATCATGCCAAAGATGGCAATCTGCAGGTTACTTTAACAGTACCTTAAAATGAAAATTTCCATTAACTGAGCTTAATTATATGTTGCTCCACTAATTCTTGTGCCCAACTAAATCTAAAACCCTATTGTTGTGCATATCCGGACCATTTTGGCGTACGTAGCTATAGCATCCTCAGTTCACAGTGAACCCATTTAATATCAAAAACACATGCCAAGAAGACAATCAGATGCATGAAATCAGCTTCATTAACAGTGAAAGAAGATGAGGCCTATGCTAGCAACATACTCAGTTTGGTAGTGAACCCATTTTTGGTTAAAAAATCATGCCAAAGAGGGCAATCTGCAGGTTACTTTAACAGTACCTTAAAATGAAAATTTCCATTATCTGAGCTTAATTATATGTTGCTCTATCAATTCTTTAGCCCAACTAAATCTAAAACCCAATTGTTGTGCATATCCGGACGATTTTGGCATACGTAGCTATAGCAGCCTCAGTTCACAGTAAACCCATTTAATATCAAAAAAAACATGCCAAGAAGACAATCAGATGCATGAAATGAGCTTCATTAACAGTGCAGCATAGTCAGTTTGGTAGTGAACCCATTTTTGGTTAAAAAATCATGCCAAAGAGGACAATCTGCAGGTTACTTTAACGGTACCTTAAAATGAAAATTTCCATTATCTGAGCTTATATGTATGTTGCTCTATCAATTCTTCATCCCAACTAAATCTAAAACCCAATTGTTGTGCATATCCGGAGGATTTTGGCATACGTAGCTATAGCAGCCTCAGTTCACAGTAAACTCATTTAATATAAAAAAAAAATGCCAAGAAGACAATCAGATGCATGAAATGAGCTTCATTAACAGTGAAAGAAGATGGGGATGCTAGCAGCATACTCAGTTTGGAAGTGATCCCATTTCTGGTTAAAAAATCATGCCAAAGATGGCAATCAGGTAACTTTAATAGTACCTTAAAATGAAAATTTCCATTATCTGTGCTTATATGTTGCTCTATCAATTCTTTAGCCCAACTAAATCTAAAACCCAATTGTTGTGCATATCCGGAGGATTTTGGCATACAGCTATAGCATCCTCAGTTCACAGTGAACCCATTTAATATCAAAAAACCATGCCAAGATGACAATCAGATGCATGGAATAAGCTTCTTTAACAGTAAAAGAAGATGAAAATTCTAGCAGCATACTTACTTTGGAAGTGAACCCATTTTTGGTTAAAAAATCATGCCAAAGACGGCAATCTGCAGGTTACTTTAACAGTATCTTGGAATAAAAATTTTCATTATCTGAGCATATATGTTGCTCTACTAATTCTTCAGCCCAACTAAATCTAAAACCCAATTGTTGTGCATATCCGGAGGATTTTGGCATACAGCTATACCATCCTCAGTTCGCAGTGAACCCATTTAATATCAAAAAAACATGCCAAGAAGACAATCAGATGCATGAAATCAGCTTCATTAACAGTAAAAGACCATGAAAATTTCCAGTATCTAAGCATATATTTTTCTATTAATTCTTCATCCCAACTAAACCATTCATGTTAAGGAAATCAAGATGCATCTATCTGAAAAAACATGCTAAGTTTGGAAAATAAGGGAAATCAAGAGATGATACCGAAGAGAGCGAGAGAGAGAGAGCGGAGGAGGGAAATCGAAAATGACGAATAGGGCTCATATCAAGTGTAGTTTTATGGAATTATCATCGTGGAAGGAAACCAAATATAGAAGCCAGAAAGAGGAATGGTAGAGAATGAGGATACACCAGGCTAACATAGCGGCATTTTCCTCATCTCTCTCTCATCCCTTCTTTCCCTTCAACACACGGACACATAGAGACATCAACAACAACAGCAAGATCGATAAGAACAACAATAATAATAAATTATTATGAACAAGATGTCTCTATATGGGTTTCCAGATCTCCACTCCAACTCGTCTCTTTCTAATCACAGCCCAATTAAGAACAATTGGTCACAATCACTGTTAAAGAAACATATATGCTCAGATAATGGAAATTTTCATTTTGAGATACTTTTAAAGTAACCTGATTGCCATCTTTGGCATGATTGCCATCCTCATCTTCTTTTACTGTTAATGAAGCTTATCTCATGCATCTGATTGTCATCTTGGCATGTTTTTTTAACAAAATGGGTTCACTGTGAACTGAGGATGCTATAGGTACGTATGCCAAAATCCTCCGGATATGCACAACAATTGGGTATTAGATTTAGTGCAGCTATGAACAGGGCTCATATCAAGTGTAGTATTACGGACTGTCATCGTGGAAGGAAACCAATTTAATATATAAGTCATATATGGAGCCCGAAAGAGGGATGGTAGAGAATGAGGATACACCAGGCTAACATAGCGGCATTTTCCTCATCTCTCTCTCATCCCTTCTTTCCCTTCAACCCACGGACACATAGAGACATCAGCAACAACAACAAGAGGGGATTGGTCCAACAATAAGTATAGATTATAATAAACGAGATGTCTCTATTTGGGTTTCCAGATCTCCACTCCAGCCTTTTCTTTCTAATCACAGCCCACTTAAGAAAATTAGATTTAGTTGGGCTCAAGAATTAGTAGAGCAACATATAAGCTCAGGTACTGTTAAAGTAACCTGCAGATTGCCATCTTTGGCATGATTTTGTAACAAAAAATGGGTTCACTGTGAAACTAAGTATGCTGCTAGCATACCAAAATCCTCCAAATCAGTACAACAACGCGGCTGAACAAACCTTATTAGCAGGTTATACAATGTCATCTAAGCATGTTATGTGCCAAAGTGGGGTTGGTCATATAATGCATGAACGACACGTATTAGTTGTTTGTGAGTATGCAATAGGGTGCAGCTATGAACAGGGCTCATATCAAGTGTAGTATTACAGACTGTCATCGTGGAAGGAAACCAATTTAATATATAAGCCATATATGGAGCCAGAAAGAGGGATGGTAGAGAATGAGGATACACCAGGCTAACATAGCGGTATTTTCCTCATCTCTCTCTCATCCCTTCTTTCCCTTCAACACACGGACACATAGAGACATCAGCAACAACAGCAAGAGGGGATTGGTCCAACAATAAGTATAGATTATAATAAACAAGATGTCTCTATTTGGATTTCCAGATCTCCACTCCAGCCCTTTCTTTCTAATCACAGCCCACTTAAGAAACATAGACGAAATACTTATAGACGACAGCCACAATGCAGACTCACAAACACTAGCACGTGTCTTTCATGCATTCAAGACCATAATCTCTTTAAAAATACCAATTTAAATACTTACCGAGGGTGGGACTTGGGATTGCTGCCCTATTAAACTGGCCATTTGTTCTTGGAGGAGTGCAACTTGTGCCTTTAAGGAAGTCATCTCCTCGTCCCGATTGGCACTTGAACTAGACTCACTCCGTCCGAATAGCCGCGAGGGGGTTGGTCCTAGGGCCATACCACGGACACGTCCATGCCTCTCCTTTCCCCTAACATCGGTCAAGGCAACTCTCTGCCGGGTACGCCAATCTGTGCATGCCGCCGTAGGGTCAGAATCTGAGGCAGAGGAGATTTCATCATACCTTTTCCGAGCGTTAGTCTGTAAAAGGACATAACAATCAGAGTTAAAGGCAGATGAGATTTCGACTACTCATTAGATATTAGTTCATAAATTACCAGAATCCGTGCTGCCTCAGGGCTCGCATACGTCCCATCCTTCGATTTGTGGGTGGCATCGAAAAAGTCAATGTCACCAAACTCCGTAGGACCCCCCAAATCTTCTGCCTATATATTAGTAAGATGAAATGGTTATAAACAAATAACTGTAAGTAAAAAATGTTTAATACTATTGCGCCTACCAATTCTTCCTGAACCAGAGCGAAGCTCTGTGTACCAGCGGTGTGCAACACTAGCTGCTTTGACCGACTGGCAACTCCCACCTCCGCCCTTTTCTATACATGCCACAATGAAGTTACTAGAAAAATTCATTACAGTAGCCATACAACCACATACTCATTAGATTTTTGTGTGTTTAATGTAAATACCTGACCGATCGCCGAACTCCAGTAGTGCACAAGAAATTGCCAATCTGAAGGCTCCACATTTTCTGGCACATTCATTGCATTCTCCTCCTCTGAAAGTTCTTTGTCATAAAACTTCGTCTTCAAGTCACTCTTGTGGTCCCTCCACTTCTTGGAGAGTGACTTTTCAACCCAAGGCGTAAGGGAGTCGGCGAATGAGAAGTATTGCTGCAAAATTTATTATCCATCACTAAAAATACATATTTCAATAATATATTTGCGCCGACCAATTATGTATTTTAGATGAGAAATACCTTGATTGTCGTAATAGCAGTGGCCTTTGTCGTGGTTGGCACCTTCGGCCAACTCTCGTATGACAAAGGAAGTATCCGGGGGTTCCTTGCTATAACCCCAATGAAGGAAGAAAATTTGCTGGTGTTATCGCCAACCGGTTGCCCGACACCGTTCGCCTCCACCTCGATCCTTTCGTCATTCTGAAGCCTCCATACATTCGTCATCTTAGTCCGCCCACGATGTTTTTTGACAGTGGGCGGCGTGCTACCCTCACCCTCATCTGTTTGACTGCCACTATTATGTAGTGGCTGCTCATCCCCATGGCTCTCGTTGCCATCATTTATATTTATCCTCTTTCCACGCCTCGGCATGTTGTACCTGTCAAGGATTCAATAACTTCTTTAGAGATGCAAATTTAATTAATAACATGTTTATAATAACTGTCATAAAATTTGTACTTTAGTAGGATTAACAAACCAACATAATTATAAAAAATTTAAAAAATGAGATTTGTAACAAATTAAATTACAATGATAGTTTGGTTCAAATGACACTAAGCATAGTTTAATGTAAATAACACCAACCAGTAGAAAATAGGAAGATAATTAAACCGGTGTATTAAATTGTTGTGCATATCCGGAGGATTTTGGCATACGTAGCTATAGCATCCTCAGTTCACAGTGAACCCATTTTGGTTAAAAAAACATGCCAAGATGACAATCAGATGCATGAAATAAGCTTCATTAACAGTAAAAGAACATGAATATTCTAGCAGCATACTCAGTTTGGAAGTGAACCCATTTTTGGTTAAAAAATCATGCCAAAGATGGCAATCTGCAGGTTACTTTAACAATACCTTAAAATGAAAATTTCCATTATCTTAGCTTATATGTTGCTCTACCAATTCTTTAGCCCAACTAAATCTAAAACCCAATTGTTGTGCATATCCGGAGGATTTTGGCATACATACCTATAGCATCCTCAGTTCACAGTGAACCCATTTAATATCAAAAACACATGCCAAGAAGACAATCAGATGCATGAAATCAGCTTCATTAACAGTGAAAGAAGATGAGGCCTATGCTAGCAGCATACTTAGTTTGGAAGTGAACCCATTTTTGGTTAAAAAATCTTGCCAAAGAGGGCAATCGGGTTACTTTAACAGTATCTTAAAATGAAAATTTCCATTGTCTGAGCTTATATGTTGCTCTACTAATTCTTGAGCCCAACTAAATCTAAAACCCAATTGTGGTGCATATCCGGAGGATTTTGGCATACAGTTATAGCATCCTCAGTTCACAGTGAACCCATTTAATATCAATAAACATGCCAAGAAGGCAATCAGATGCATGAAATAAGCTTCATTAACAGTAAAAGAAGATGAAAATTCTAGCAGCATACTTAGTTTGGAAGTGAACCCATTTTTTGTTAAAAAATCATGCCAAAGATGGCAAACAGGTTACTTTAACAGTATCTTGAAATGAAAATTTCCATTATCTGAGCATATATGTTGCTCTACTAATTCTTTAGCCCAACTAAATCTAAAACCCAATTGTTCAGCATATCCGGAGGATTTTGGCATACGTAGCTATAGCATCCTCAGTTCACAGTGAACCCATTTTGGTTAAAAAAACATGCCAAGATGACAATCAGATGCATGGAATAAGCTTCTTTAACAGTAAAAGAAGATGAAAATTCTAGCAGCATTTACAGTTTGGAAGTGAACCCATTTTTGGTTAAAAAATCATGCTAAAGAGGGCAATCAGGTTACTTTAACAGTACCTTTCCATTATCTGAGCTTATATGTTGCTCCACTAATTCTTGTGCCCAACTAAATCTAAAACCCAATTGTTGTGCATATTCGGACCATTTTGGCATACATAGCTATAGCATCCTCAGTTCCCAGTGAACCCATTTAATATCAAAAAACCATGCCAAGAAGACAATCAGATGCATGAAATAAGCTTCATTAATAGTAAAAGAAGATGAAAATTCTAGCAGCATACTTAGTTTGGAAGTGAACCCATTTTTGGTTAAAAAATCATGCCAAAGAGGGCAATCTGCAGGTTACTTTAACAGTATCTTGAAATGAAAATTTCCATTATCTGAGCATATATGTTGCTCTACTAATTCTTCAGCCCAACTAAATCTAAAACCCAATTGTTGTGCATATCCGGACCATTTTGGCATACGTAGCTATAACATCCTCAGTTCACAGTGAACCCATTTTATATCAAAAAAACATGCCAAGAAGACAATCAGATGCATGAAATCAGCTTCATTAACAGTAAAAGAACATGAAAATTTCCAGTACCTAAGCATATATTTTTCTATTAATTCTTCATCCCAACTAAACCATTCATGTTAAGGAAATCAAGATGCATCTATCAGAAAAAACATGCTAAGTTTCAAAAATAAGGGAAATCAGGAGATGATACCGAAGAGAGAGAGAGAGAGCGGGGCGACGAGCGCGGGGGGGGGGGGGGGGGGGGGGGGGGAGGAGATAGAGAGAGCGGGGCGACACGGTTGTTTCCGATCGCCGATTCACCTCCAAATCGGGATAGGGAGGAGGGAAATCGAAAATGGCGAAGGGAAGAAGGGACGATGACGAAAGGTCGAAGGCTGTCGAAGAGGACGAAGCGGCGGAGGCAAACGCGCGGGAAGTAGAGCGAGGAAGGAGGGAAAACGAAGCGCCCTCTTTTTCTTTACTTTTTTGGGGTTTGGGAAAATGGCGAGCGAAAGGTTAGAATAGATGGGATTTATCGCAGCTTTTCACCGGCATTTTAATTAGACACGCCGGTGAATAATACACTTCACCGGCGTTTTTAAATAAAACGCCGGTGAATACTCGGATTCACCGGCGTTTTAATTCGACCGTCGGTGTATAACCATCCCATCTGGCGCCCCATTCCTATTCGCTACCTACCCCGGCGCTACTAGCAAAACGCCGGGAAATATTCGCCTGCTAAATCGAGGTTCTTTTGTAGTGTCGTACATAGGCGTAAAAATCATAGAGTGGGACAACCAATATTATGACATAAAAATTTTAAATAGTTTGTAGGAGTAAAACAAAACATTATAGTAGTAAAAGTAATAACATATCATTGAAATAGTGCGAAAACTAATCATATAGAAATAACTTACGAATTGAAGAAAAGTATAAACACAAATTTTATTTTTTTGTTAGGTGAGTAGATACCAAATCTAAGATAAGTTAGTAGCAAGGTAAAATACGTTAAAGCGGTATGAAATGCTAGAAGATTCAAAATACTAGGAAGAAGATAGTTGATATTAAGTTGTAAATACACAAGTATGATAGAAATCAGTTTAATTAATATAATGCTAGGTTGTAAAATAGTATAAGCTAGTAAAAAAATAGAATATGAGTAAGTAAATATCATAGAAAACAAAGTAGGGGTTATCAAAGTAGACAATCTTCTTCTGGTGTAAGTTCGCCTCGTTGGTATCCAACTGCAGACTTGCCTCTATGACCTTAAGTTGCAGAATTGTCTCTACGACATCCGTTTGCAGTTTGCCTTCTGGACTTTCGGTTGCAGACTTTGCCTCCCCGACGTCCAGTTGCAGTTCGCCTCCATTGACATCTAGTTAGAGATTTTTTCTCTCGACATCAGATTGCACCAAAACGGGAGATGAAAGATGTAATCTTCCATATATACTTGGATATTAGGATGTTTAATAAAATATAGTATTATGTTTGAAATCAGTGATATAAAAGTGGATGGAAAAGTTGCAAATAAAGTAGGAAATTATGACGATAAAATATTAAAATAGATAGACTTTCAATATAGGATATACAAATTTGTAGTAATGAAAATGATTTATAACATTAAGACGAAAATAGTGTAAAGCATATGCAAGAGATGAAAACACAAATGAAAACAATAATTATATAATGTATGTATTATATTGAAGATGCATAAAACTACAAAATTAATGAGTAACGATTAACAACAAAACAAATTAGTAAATAATATGTAATAACAATAGTATCGAATGTAGACAATAAAATAAAATGGTATGTCATATTTATACGGGTAGAAAATTTCAATCTTGTTAAAAATATGTTGAAATATAGGATAATATAAGATAATGAAAAATATAACATCGCAAAATCAAATCATATAAAATGAATACACATAAGAAAATTCAGAATATAATATAAATAATAAATGAAGAAAATAATAGTTGCAATAATACGAAAAGTAATAACAAATGTAAATGGATAAACATAAAGGGACATAAAAACACGAAGGACAAATCTTTAAGATTGAAATACAGATAAAACAACTTCAAAAGATCGAGACTGAGAAAGATAGTCAAAATAATACATATCCAATTGATTTAATAATATAAGAAAATATTTATTTGGAAAATATTGAATGTTGAAAAATACTAGGATGAAAATCCACGAAAAAAATAATTTGAAAGGGAAGTGTGTTTACGTGTAATGTATCATGAATGAAGTGGTCATTAAGCTTGCATTCATGACTCCAGCCATCTAATAGTGAAAGGGGGAGAAAATATCAGTGTATAGAGTAACACAAATGTAAGTTACTTACATTTAAATCTCTATAAATTGAAACTCACACTCTAATGTCCACTCTAGGGAGTCGTTCCTTATAAATTTGTACTACTTATGAAGCGTGGCTCTGATACCATCTGTAACGCCCTGAATTCCAAATTAGATTGAATTCAAAGTTCCATAGGATCTTTACACTTCACTTCGTACAATTTTATAACGAAATTTGAACTTCTTATAATACATCAGAATCCTTTACAATTTCTTACATAGCGGAAGACAAAATGAAGTACAATAATGAAAATTATACAATTGCAACATCTTTAACTTTTAAATAAATCGACAACAACATATCAACTTTGTATCTTCATGAAAATCCAACTCCCACATATAAAACTATGGGCACGTCAGTTGCTTACAACCGATGAAAATGTTATACATGGCTATCCTCTCTATGCCGAAAAATATAGCGATCTTAATACTTTAACAAACCACAAAACTTGAATGCAATTAAAGTTATGTGATTACTCTAAACATGTAAGTGTATGTCATGACTTAATGCCTAATGCAGATATTATATACTAGAATGATACTAATGCATACTTGTTCGAATTCTATGCATCTCATACTACATAGGTCTGAGGGCAAGCACCTATGTACTCCACATTAAAGGGTTCGATCCATCGCCATGAAAACTACCCAGAAATAAAGCAAGGTTTAGATCATTCCACGAGTACGGATTCCAGTCCCAGAGTCCACCGCCCGACTGTTATAACAGACTCCTCATCGTGCGAATCATCCCGCAAGTACCTCTCTAGCCCCGGTATACGTATATACATTGGAGTACGACAAACTATCCGTCTGACTACGCATAGTTCTGGATTTAAAATAAAAGCTCGTCTCCCACGAAGCAACCACAACTCCGGAATCCACTGCCTGACTGGATCTATAGTCCCGGAATCCACTGCCCGACTATATAGAGTGCCCCACTTACGTTTATCCAAGTTTTACTACATCTTCACTTATGTGCCTAGTTCTTAAATTCAAGACATGAATAAATTATCATACCTAGAGTTAGTTTTACCTCTTACTGGACTTAATCACAAATACCGAGATAGCTCCATGCCCATATCTCAAAATATAACTCAATCTTTTAATTCAACAATGCCGGTACCCGAGGTCTCACTAAACTCTAGATTACAACCTTTCATGTACAAGAATCCACGGGTACACATACCCTTCAATAATCATGTATTAAACTCAAAGTATTCATATCTTCAACTTATTCACAATTTGATTTATGTCTTATCTTAGCACCATTCATGATTCCATTTATTCATTCATAATCCTTAGAAGCAATAATTCTTTTTATGTACATAAATTTATCACTTTAAGTCTCTTTAGCAACTTAAGCACTTACAATATATCTCAACCACATCAACCTCTCTTAAACAAAAATAAGAGTATAAGAAGAATCAATTCACATAACAATATTTTACTCTTCTTCACAAAATGAAAGTCATATTCTCAAATAATAAATTTTGAAGTCAATAATTCATTTTCCCATTTCAATTCCATTTTTAATATCTCAAATACACATGAAAATTTCTAAAATTATTTTTGATAAAATCTATATCACTTTATAGGAATATTAGAATTTTTCCTAAATTTTATTTGCACGAGAACTCCCTTAAAATATTTAAAACATAAAAAAATGTGGCTATCAGGTTTCAAACCCAGCCAACCACCCAACATAGTAGCGCCCAAAGCCCATTCCACTGGCCGAAATGTCCAAGTGGACTTGGCTGTCAAATGCCCAAACGAAATCCCCATATACCCACTTTTCAGTTCGGATTTATTTTAAAGGAAAACAAAATAAAATGTGCCCAACAAGTTTTGAACCCAAGATCTCCTACAAGCACAGTAGCGTTCTGTAGTGGACTGGCTAACCAGTAAGTCCAAGTGTGATTACTGATTAAGAATCACGCTATTGTAGTTTTGTTCACAACGTTATGGAATTAGTTATTTTTCACAAAACTTGACATATGATCGATCTAATCTTTTTAATGAACTGTAACTTTCTTATTCACACTGATTTTACTTGAAAACAATGATTAACGAATTTCCAAACTTGTGTTATAAATATTGTATCTATATTTCAAATTTCTCCTTCTCTTTAATGAACATAAGTTTCATTTCTTTATTTTAATTAAAATAGCATATTGTATCTCTTACAAATAATTTAAAATAATTTTATGTGCATCAATTCAATTTCACCAAAAATTTATTTTTATCATAAGAGAAATCTGAACAAATGTTCCTACAATTATATATTTCTATATTTGTGAATTAACATGCATATATGACCATAACTTATTATTTCTTTTTCTCATTTCTAGTTAACATGTTGATAATCTTAACCATAACAAAATTTTATTACTATTCATAGCACATACAATGGCATGGATTTGTTCCACATTTATCTTATCAAAATTTAAGTTATACTACTCATTAATCATTTCTAGCATGTTTGTCTTATATTTAGAAAACACATGATTTCTCACAAGAATTTGAAACCAAAGAATGATGGAAACACAACTCCTAGATCCTAGCTCCAACAAAGCAACTCCTAGTCATTCTCCTCCTAGCAAAAGCTCTCCAACAAGCCTCCAATGCACAAGAACACTCTCATTCTCTCTTTCTTTTTTTTTCCTCTCTCTATTTTGTTTAGTTTAGGTGTGAAATGAGAAGAAAACTAAGGTGTATTTATAGAACAAAGTGAAGGTCTAAATTGTAAATTTCTCCACCTAATAACTTCTCACTTAATTCTCCACTTCTTCACTACCATAACTCCCATAAGCCCCAACCTCTCCATCTCCAAAAACCAGCCAAACCCTTCACTCTCCCAAACCGGCCGACTCCCACCTCTTCACTTAACACGTGCACGTGTTGTGCACTAGTGCACACACATACACAAAATTTAATACAATTTCTATAGTTCTAAAATGTGTATTAAAAGTTATTACATATCATGTGTGAGTCCATGCACAACTTTAAAATAGATTTAATTAATGGGTTTGTCTTGTGGGCTTACATTTTAATTAATTAATTAATTAGTCTAGTGGGCTAGAATCCATTTTTAGGTCCATGGGTTTAATAAAATGCTAAATAAAAGACTTATGCATGCTAAAATAGTAAATGAGAGTAAGAAAAATAAAGATGGGAAAATTAGCATGTGCATCATACGTGCAAAAAATAAAAAATTAATTTTAATCAAAATAAGGAAAAATAAATTTCCATTTTATAAAATAGATTTGAATACCTAAAATAAATAATTTAAACATATAGAAAATGTTACACGCATCGGTGAAAACACATAATCGATACATGCATCAAAAACACGTAAAAAGCACGTAAAAATGCAGAGATTGAAATTTAATATTTTAGTTGATCTAAATAGAATAAAATATATGGGGAATGCATAAATAGTCAGAAATCACAATACGAAATGAAAACACGTTACAAATATTACTAGTAACGGTACAAAATACACGTGCGTAAAACACAAGGGCAAAATTGTCATTTCTAATTTTGCGGGGTGTTATAAGAGCCGTGAAAAGGATACATTCGCATCTCTCATGCTTTTGCTCTCTCCAATGATTTCTCACATACATGGACATACACCAACATAGGTAGCGGTGCTGCCCAGAAGACTGTGGCCGTCTGGTGACGGAGCTCATTAGCCGCCCATCTCAATCTCTCCCAAACAAACTGTGTAGTCAAAGAGAGAGAGTCATGAAAAGTATACATTTGACTCTCTCAGGCTCTTGCTCTCTCTAGTTATTTCTCACATACATAGACATACAACAACATAGAGTAGCGAGGAGCAACGTCTTCACTCTCTCTCTGCAGTGATTTTTCACGTACATAGACAGGGCTCACTGTTACTCCTACAATCGAAGTTTTTTTTTTTTTTTTTTTTTTTTTTTTTTTTTTTTTTTGGTGTGTGTGTAGGAAAAGGTGGAATAATGCCACATTGTTTCATTATTAAGATCTTAATAAAGCAACCCCAGAGTACTGGGAAAATATATAAGGAATTACAATGCAGGAAAAACAGAAAATAAAACATAAACTTCCAATAGCGCCCTGGAGGATGAGACAATCCAAAAGTGTTATAGATAAATCAAATGAACAAATACATAGATAGACAGACTAATACAAACATAGCGGTCCTTCCAACAAAACTCTGGAAGGCAAGACTTTGGGAACCGTCGCTCCACCCAGTCCAAGGTTGATCCGAACTCAAACTCATCGTCATCGATCGTATTCGTCTACCTAGAAGGCTCTGGCGATCCTCCTTCTCGACCCTGTAGCAGTAGTTGTTGCCCAAAAAGAGATAAGATGTTTGATATGAGTTAGAATACCAAAAGTACTATTACATGTCTAACGAAAGTAAAAGTTATTTCTGTCAAGCCATAAAATCCATGTTGTAGCAGCGATGGCGATGTACCACGCTTCTTTCATCTCGTTATGTGTAAAGGCAAATTTCGGGCTAATCCACAGATCCTCATATGTGTTTGGGTAATCACTCGTACCTAATGTAATGCCCCGATTTTTCATTTAATGAAAAATTATTTTATTTTGCACGTAGTGTGCACGTACAATATTTTTGGTTGAATTAAATCTTGTAACTATTTTCATTGTGATGAGTATAGATATTTAAATATGTGCTTTTAATTATTTTATACAAAGCCTTCTTTCAATTAGACAAAAAACATTTTTCTTAAAGCCCAAAAATTCAATTCAATTATTATTTTTATAATTATTATTTTGGCCCAAAAACTAAAGCCCATGAGCTATTTTATTTTTAAGTACAACTTGTCATGTAGAACACAATTTAAAGATTATTTTTATACAAAATCTAATGTACAAATTTTTATGGAGACCAAGTTGCATGCACGTGCGTGGCACGTACATGTGCACAAGCACACTTGCATGGCCAGATTGCATTTTGGAGGGAATGGGAAAATTTTGAGTGGGATCATGGTGAGTGGTTACTTGATCATGGGTAGTTAGTGTAACTCCTCCTTAGATCTAAGCCATTTGTTCCTAACTCCTACTTCAATCCTAGCCATCCATTCTCCTTTTTTTTTTAGTATAAATACCCCCCCCCCCCCCTTTTGGCTAGTATTCTTGTGCAAATCATTAGTTAAAATACAAGTATCTAGTAGTTAGTAAGAGAGTAAAAGATTGAGAGAGTGTGTGAGATTTTTTTCTTGCATCAAGAAGGAGGAGAGGCCGGTTTCATCTAGGAGGAGTGCTCTCGGTTTGGGCATTGTGGAGTGCTCGAGTTGGCTTATGCGCGCGGAGGAGCATTCGTTTGCAAGGATATTCATCTAGGAGGTTGCTAATTGTACTTTTCTTCAATAAGGTGGGTAAATTTTCCCTATTTCTAAATAGGAATGCATGCTAGATTTAATTAGAAGAATGATGCATGAAAATGATTAATAAGAGTGCACATTTAATTGAAAAATTGACTTATTGATTGATTGATATATGGATGTGCAATTGTATGTGGTTCTATTAGTAAAGGCAAAATTAGGTGTGAATTGATTGTAGCGATAAATTATTGGAGAAAGTTTCATTATCTACATCACAAATTATGTATACAAAAGTTAGTAGATTAACCATACTACTTTATGTGTTTAAATGAATCTTTGTGTTGTATTGAAATAGATGAATTAAAATATAGATTTGTATGTTTGGTAAAAGATTAAAAATAGAGAATTAATGTGAAGAATTGCTAGTAAAGGGATTTAAGATGTTAATTGTTAAGAAATGTCGAAAAGAAGAAATGTGGTAGTTATAATGTAGAATTTGAATTTAATTGTATGAAAAATATGTTTTAATTATTGAAAAAATTATTTTCTACATACTGGTATGTAAATTATGTGAGGAAGAATCAATCTGGAATTTTTCAGTAAATTTTTATAAAGGCAAAGTGAAATGAAGACTAGTTGAACATCGAAACGTTTTAATAGCAGAGAGAATTGATCTAAATAAATTTCTAGTTGTAACTTTGACAACCTGAGCGCGTAGCTCAAGTGGTCAGGACGTCTCTAATCGCTACAGTATAGGCTCACGGGTCTGAGGTTACTGGTTCGAATCCCCGGGCTGCCATACTTTTGTTTCATTTTAAAAAAAATATATAGACAGTGGCCGAGAGCATTTAATGCTCTCAGCGCATGCTTCTAACGCAAATAGCACTTGGCCTATTGGTTTGTGCCTTCGGTTGGCTTCCCTGTGGTCGCTGATTCGACCCTGGCTTTCGGCTGTTGTTTATGTGTGGGAAAAACAATTTTTTTTGAGGGTTTTTAATGGTCAAAAAATATGGAAAAAATATATTTATTATCTTAAAAATATGCGGAGCTTATGAAAAATAATTTGAGAATTATTTACATAGAATAAAATATGATTTGAGAATAAATGTGCAAATAGAACTATGATTCTACATCTATGTTTTTGTGAAAATTATATCTTGCAAAAAGAACTTGAAATGAAGGATTAGAAAATTAATATGGCAAAGAAAGAAATTATTTTATGTGACGTGATGTAAATTATTCTCATTTGAGAATAGTGGGGAAATTATGAAGTATAAATGTCCACCTTTGATTGAATAATTAGTGATGTGGGTTTTTATGTGAAAATAATATTTCATGAGTTGCATGATGAATAGTTGAATTTCATGTATAATTATGGACTATTGAACGATTTAGAAATCATGATTGGAAAAGAAATATTTTTGAGTATGACAACTCAACATGTGAACTTATGAGTTGGAAACACTCAACTTTAGAATTTGTGAATGGGAATTGAAACAAAAGAGTAGCTAAGTCTCCACCGGCATTTGGAAAGAAATGAAATGAAATTTGAAATAAAAGGCCAAGGTTGGTCATGTTGAATGAATGAATAAGTCCCGTTTAGTGGAGAGGCTAACTCTAGTGCTTTGATTGTGTTCATGATTCTATTTCATTAGAATTAAGGATTAGTTACATAGTGAAGACGTGATGAAAGTAAGAGAAAAACATTGAGTATGAGGGCCATTGGATCAGCGGCGAGAGCGTATCCCTGGATGTCCCATGATGAGTCAGGGCGAGGATACTGCTCCAGAGTACCATCCCGGTGGCGACGCTCGTGGGATGTTTGAAGACTACGGGTGGTGTCATGTCTATGGTAGGAGCTGAATTTCCACAGGATGCATGCATTATGAGTCATGTGTCAGTGCGTTGGGATTCCCTCCAGGGCGCCTAGACATGAGTTCGTAGGTCAGATAACATCTAGGATACTTACCGTAGTTACAGTAGTAGATTAAGTCATAACGACAGATTGAACCCTACAAAGATGAAGAACGATTAAGGACTTGCCCTCGGACCTATGTAGTATGTGATGCATAGAATCCGAACAAGTGCGCATTAGCGTCATGTAATATAAATAACTGCATTAAGGACTAAGTGCACAATCACAACACGACATCCATAAGGTAGTCCCTTTAGTTTGACATGTGACAAGTTTGTGTTTGTTAAATATGGAAAATAAGTTATACTATTTCCGGCATAGAGAGGATAGCCGTGTATAATGTTCGTCGGTTGAATAAACTGACGTACCCACAGTCTTATATGCAGGTAAGTGACATGATAAAGATTAAAGAGGAACAAATGCTTAAAGATTATACAATGTTGTTGTACATTTATTTAATTGTTGTAAATTTTACTTCCGCTGTGCAATGTAAAGTGTAATGTTTTATGTAAACTCTGATGTAAAGTGAAAAGTTCAAATTTTCTTGTAAAATTGTACTAAATGAAGCGAAATGATCCTGTAGAACTCTCGAATTCAGTTGTATTTGGGATTCTGGGTGTTACACCTAAGGCCCGTAGGACCTCAACTAGTGTTGACTTACTCCGTTGGCAACCAATGAAGAGGTGGTTCAGCGACTCCGTATGAAAGTTGCAGAATCCACAGGTGGGCGCAATGCTTGGTTGCATTTGGGCTAGATTTTCTCTGGTGAGGATGACATTATTGAGTATCAGTCAGAGGAAAACTCTCACTTTAAGCGGCACATTCATCTTCCAGAGGATCTGAGCCCATCTCGGTTTACATCACCGAAAGTGGATATAGTTATATATGGATCTTACTGTGAACGAGCCATGCATTGTTCTTTAGCCCCCAAGATTTTCGGTTTGGGTTGTGCGTGTATCTCACTCCAGTCTGTGTGACGTAATCTTGGTGTTCTCTCAGCCGCTGGAGGGATACTGAACTGAGTCGGGTTTAGAAGGATGGTTTCCATTCTCCTTTCCTCCATGTCCTTGGCCACTGAGATGTAAGGTTGTGACGCTTGCTCGTATAGGTCCGGAAACCGTTCTCTAAGCATTTGAGCATCACACCATTTGTCCCACTAGAATTTGGTCGATTGCCCATTGCCAATAAATGATGTGATCGTCGTATTGAACGGTTCGCTAGCTCGAACGATCCCTTTCCAGAACCATGACACTAGGATCCACCCGGAAACCCAAGCTTCCCCGTTGGACAACTTTGATAGGTGTATTCTTGTTGGACAACTTTGGTAGGGGTATTTAGCATGTGACCGATGACATATAATAGCATATTTTTTCTTTTCGGCAGATGACTTAACATAGTATTTTGGAGATATAAATGTCTGATTTTAATATTTAGATGATTTGATGAATTGAAATGAATGATTAGTACAGATTAGAGTTTTAAATATCAAGTTTGAATTTATGAATTGTTGTCGACGTGGATAATACACAATCTCAAGTCTTTAGTAATATAAGTAGAGTAACCGTTTCATCCTCGATAGTGTGGCTTCGGCTCAAGAGATTATTTCTTACTGCCATCATTCCAAATCTGAGGGCATTCTCCTCAAATTGGATTTCCAAAAAGCTTATGATAATGTGAGCTGGGATTTTCTCTTCGATATTCTCAACACAGCCTTTTTTCACAATTTTGCTTCCTTCCGTCAGCGTAACAATCTCATTTCCTTGATTCATGACCAAGGTATTGACCTTGTCTCGGATCATGACATTCACCAAGCGTTCCTCACTTTCTACAAACATCTCATTGGGATCCCTAAGTCGCGTATCATCTCGCTGGATTGGGCCCAACTTTACGGCCCTCCCTCAGTTGATCTATCCTCCCTCGAGGATCCCTTTTCTCTGGAGGAGATCAAATCCGCGGTTTTCGCTCTCAAAAGCGATTCTTCTCCGGGCCCGGATGGATTCCCTGGCCCTTTTCTTTCAGAAGTTTTGGGACTGGCTTAAGCTTGACCTCCTCAACATCTTTAATGACCTGCATAACGGTTCCTTTTCATTCGATCGCATCAATTACGCTCACATTGTTCTTATCCCCAAGAAGGTGGGAGCTCATGTGATCTCTGACTTTAGGCCTATTAGTCTTATTAACACTACTTTCAAAATTATTATGAAAGTCCTCGCGACGAGGCTCAGCTCGATTATATCGCCCCTTATTGATCCGGTCCAATCCGGTTTTATCAAGGACCGTTTCATCCTCGATAGTGTGGCTTCGACTCAAGAGATTATTTCTTACTGCCATCATTACAAATCTGAGGGCATTCTCCTCAAATTGGATTTCCAAAAAGCTTATGATAATGTGAGCTGGGATTTTCTCTTCGATATTCTCCTTAATCGAGGTTTTGGTTCTAAATGGATCTCTTGGATTAAATCCAGTCTTATGGCTGGTACCTCTTCCATCATTGTCAACGGCTCTGAAGGTTATAAGTTTAAGGTCAAATGCGGTCTTCGTCAGGGAGACCCTATCTCCTCTCTTCTCTTCTCCCTTGTTACTGATGTTTTCAGCAGGCTCTTGCGTAACGCTCGCGAGGCTCATGTCATTGAAGGCCTCGGCCGCACTCAAGGCTTTGATGGTATTCTTAATCTTCAGTACGCTGACGACACCATCATTTTTATCAAACCTGATCATTCTTCCTTGCGTAACCTGAAACTTCTTCTCTACTGCTTCGAGCTGGCCTCTGGTCCGTCCATCAATTTCCAAAAGTCCTCGATGACTTGGCTTGGTGGTGATTCTAGCCGTCAGGCAGAAGTCTCCCAATTTTTTAATTGTCCTATAGCCTCTTTCCCCATCACCTATCTAGGTATTCCTCTCAGATGGGGCAGGCTCCTTAGATCGGATTGGTTCCCCATCATTGACAAAATTGAAGCCAGGCTCAATGTCTGGGCCGGAAGGTGTCTATCCCGAGGGGGCAGATTAATTCTGGTCAACTCTGTCCTCTCGGCCATTCCCCTATATCTGATGTCCTTCTATTTTCTCTCTTCATGGGTCATCAAAAGACTAGATCAAATTAGATGCAATTTTTTCTGGTCCGGATCCTCCGGTTTCAAAATTGGGTCGCATCTATGCAATTGGAACGTGGCCTGCTCCTCTAAGGCTAGCGGTGGACTGGGTATCCTCAACCTCAGGCATCAAAATTTAGCCCTGCTTGGTAAGTGGCTTTGGAGATTCCACCTCTTTGATCACCTTCCGTGGGCCCTAGTGCATCAAAGGCCATTATCTTTCGAACTCTCCTTGGTGGACTTTCCCCTCCGCCACTCACAGATTAGCCTCTCCATTCTGGAAAGGTGTGTGGAAAGCAGCTGCTGCGTTCCAGTGTGGTATTTCCCATAGATGCTCTGTAGGTTCTAGAACTCTCTTTTGGAACGATCTCTGGTTTGGCAACATTAAACTTTCCTCTGCCTATCCCAATCTTTATCGTCTTGCCTCTCTTCCTGAAGCATCTGTGTGCGACTCTTACCAAATTATTAACTCCAATAGGATTTGGGTTATTCCCTTCGAGATTGAGCTTCCCTCGGTCTTGATCTCGGAATTGTTCGAGCTTATCTCGGCTCTCTCCTGCTTCGTTTGGCACCCTAATGATGGGATCGCTTGGCGATGGAACTCTTCTGGGATTTTTTCTGTCAAATCTTTCTATAACTTCCCTAATTTTCGTGGTACTTCCTCTTCCTCCGCCTCTTTCGTCTGGGACTCTTGTGCTCCCCTTAAGGTTAAAATTAATACTTGGCTTGCAATCCACAATAAATTGCTGACGGTCGAGATCCTCAACAAACGCAATCTTGCTTGGGGGCAACTCTGCCCCTTGTGTTCAGAGTTTTCTGAAGAAATAGACCACCTTTTTGTGAGATGCTCTTTCATCTCCCCGCTTTGGCAGTTGGTCTCTCTTGCGTGGGAAAATCTGGCGTTGCCTTTTAGCCTTGAAGCTGTTTGGAGTGTCCCTTCTCCTCCCCCTAGATTTCGCAAATGTTGGCAGCTCTCGACTCACATCATTATTTGGCTCGTTTGGACGGAGAGGAACCGTAGACTATTTTCTCATCGAGCTTCCTCTATCGCCCAATTGATTGATGATCTCCTTTTCCTCTTTAAGTTTTGGTCCTCCAATGCTCCGGCCAAGGATCGAGAGCTTTTTAACAACTCCCGTTTACATGATTCTTATTTGGTTCTTCATAGTCTTAATGCATTTTAATGACCTATTCTCGCCTTATCTCTTAATGTTCTATTTTTTCACTTTATGTGGCTTATCTTCTTTTTCATTGTTTGATTGCTTTTCTGTTTTGTACCTCGCTGTAACTCTTTATGTTCTCCTTATCGCAGGATGGTTAACTTTGTCTTTTCTACCTTGGCCTGGGCCCTATAGGCTGTTTTGGTTGGCTGGTGGCTCTAGCCCGGTCCTACTGGACTTCTCTGGTTAGTTGCTGGCTGTATTTTTGATGCTCGTTGGCCTTTTGTTGCCCTGGTGGTCTGGATACTCTGGTTTTTTGGTGGTTCTTTTGGTGAGGGCTTAATCCCTTTAGCCCTCATGCTTTCTGCTTTCTTTCGTTGTTGTTTATGCGCTCTGTTGTTATTATTTCCTTGTAGTTTCTGTGTCTAACTTTGTTATCCTTACTGCTGTTCTAGACGTGTTAACGGGTTGTTCTGTTTTTTGTTCTTTCTTACCTTTGCTGAGGTGCTGTGAAGCTACTGCTCCGGTGGTAGCTCTGTGATTGTGTTATGGATGTTTATGTTTTGTGATTATGTGGCTGTTTGTTGTGGTTCTTGTGGGGGCTGGGACCCTGCTGGCGCTCGGGTTCGACAGCTTTGTTTCTGTTGTTGTGCTGCAGTCGGATTATTATTAATCTTTGTTTATGCTTATTGTTTCTTCATTGTTCTTCGTAATTCTGTGGTAGGATTTTTTGTTGCGAGGTGATTTTGGGTGTTCTTCTTGTCGCCCTTGGAGGCTGTTCCTTTTGTTGCTTTCTTCCAGTTGGAGCTTTGCTGGTGGTTTGCGTAGATCGCGTTTCTTGTGTTCGGGGCTGCTCGGGTCGTCTTCCCTTTTGGTTGTTCTTGCGGTGTAGACGCGCAGTTGGCATCCCTGGTGTTCCTCTCGACGGGGGTTGCTGTTTGCGTCTGCTTCTTCATCTGCGTTCGGGAGGGCTGCCGCGAGCTTCTATAGATTATTTAGCTTGTTTATTTAGTCTGTATCCGTTTGTTTCTTGTTTTACAGCTTGTAAAACCCTCTGTTGTACATTTTACTCGTTATTAATATATTTTTGCTGTGGCTGGAGTCTTTCGACTCTATCCGTTCACATCAAAAAAATATAAGTAGAGTATGCCTGTGGCCCTGCTATTTTATTTTGTTTTTTTTTTTGTTTTTTTGGATAATTGATATAACTTCGAATTAATTATGTGGTGCTGTAATTTTAACTTGGCATTTATTTTTAAGTAAAAGTTATTGCTAAGGATATTTTTTGTTATTTTGGATATTAAGTGGATTTGCAGGCTGACAGCGAGTTTGCAACTACCTTATGTAATTAGATATATGATAGATTTCTCATTTCCCACTAATTTCTTGCCTATTTTTCTTTTTTGTTTATGTTTAGGAAAAAAGTTGTTTCTTTCTTAAATTTTGGCAAGAGATTATCTTTTGTCTAAATTTGGGAATCCATATACAGAGGAGTGATCCAATGAGACACTCTTAAATAAGAAAATGAGAAACACTGATTTTGACCATTGGATATGAGGAGATTGAAACGGGAGGTGGAAAGATGTAATCTTTCATCTATACTTTGATATTGGGTGTTTAGTAAAATATGGTGTTACATTTTGAAATCGATAATGTAAAAGTGGATGAAAAAAGTTGTAAATGAAGTAGGAAATTACAATGACAATATATTAAAATAGATAGACTTTAAATATAGAAAAAATTTGTAGTAATGAAAATGATTTATAACATTAAGACGAAAATAGTGTAAAGTATATGCACGAGCTGAAATTACAAATGAAAATGATAATTATGTAGTGTATGTATTATAAAGAAGTGTAAAGCTATAAAATTAATGAGTAGCGATTATTAGTAAAAGTGAATATAACAAAACAAAATAGCAAATAAAATGTAATAACAATAGAATCTGATATGGCTAAAAATGGGGTTAAATCGGAACCGTCCAGATTGGGCGCGAATCTTGAAGCTCGGGGGTAAAACGGTAATTTCACATACAAATGGATCCAGAGCGGGTATTGGGTCTCCTTCTCACGAATCCAACAGCCCACAAACGGATCCACTTCGACTGGGTACGGGTCCCGACCCGAGGCAAACCCAGACCTACAAAGAGATAAATCAGGGTCACTGATTTGACCAAGTCAACAGGCCTGATTTACTCTCACCGGTAATCAGGGGTTAGTTTCCTAAACAGACTGTAAGGATTTTTCTCCTAGCAGTTACACAGGGAATCAAGCCTCTAATAACTCCCCTGGTGACTATAAATACCTCCCCTCTGCCACTGTGACCAGGTAATCACACTTTTTCCACCTTAAGCTCTTTCTTTAATCACCACTGGTTACTGACAAGAGCGTCGGAGGGTACGTCGCCAGAATCAACCCCGGTGTCTCGCACTTCCTTGCAGGTTGCGGCAGGAATCAGAAGGCTAGGATCTGCTATTCAGATTTTCTCGAGCTCACAAATCTCATCTGTTTACCCCCACACCGAAATCAGCGGTAACAGATTGGCGCCGTCTGTGGGAAACACCACACGAACAGCCTCCGTCTCTTCCTCGTTGCCTAGCCCTGCTCCAACCATGCCTCCAAAGAAGGTCAGATCCAGAGGATCCAACCGCAGAGCCATTCTCGCCGATCAGACAGAGGAAGTCCCCCCTGTCAATCCAGCCCAGCAGCCTGAACTTCCTCCCCCGGTCCAGCAGGGCCAACCTCCTCTTCCCAAACAGCAACCCCCCAATGGCCCTTCCGGCCATAACGGGCGGAGGCAGAAGCAGCCCCTCGACCCAGACCATGTCTCGGTTCATAATGAATCCTCGGATTCAATGGCTTCTCATCACCCCGACCTCCGCAACACAATCCTGAACCGCCAAAAAGATGAGGACCTCCGCACCCACCTTGATGAGAGGCGGGCCTGAGAGGGAGCCTCCCGCCAGCATCAGGGTGAGCGGTCCCCTCACCGCCGAGACGGTAGAAGGTCTCCGGACCGTAGGGGCCGAGCGACATCTCCCGAGCGCCGAAGGAGGAGGCCGCATTCCCCGGCAGATCGGTATCATCGGAGGAACAATGAGCCACCTATCACTCGTGCCGAGTTCCTACAATTCCAAGACACCGTGCTGCAGGCCCTCAACCTTCGCCCCAACAACCTAAATGCCCAGAGGGTCCCAACACCCCCGCGGGTTCCCAGTCCTCGCCGCCGATCCCGAGGTCCTCTCCCGGCTCCCAGTCGCCAGCAGCAGCATTACAGTCCCCGCCGATCCCAGGACTACCGGCGCCGCAGTCCCTGCTCCCCTTCCTATGAAGAAGAGTCCGGGGGATCGTATGATTACCAGCGGAGGGACGATGCCCTCAACTGCCGTCTCCATGAGGTGGAGAGGCGCATTGGTCGCATGGACAGAGAGGAGGAGTCCAGAGCAGGGACTGTCCGGCCCAGCAGACCCCCTTTCTCTCGGACGATCATGGAGGCCCCCATATCGAGGGGTTTCAAACCTCCGCAGTTTGAAACGTACTCAGGGGAGTCCGACCCAGTTGATCACGTCGAAAGCTTCAAGACATTAATGCTGATCCATCAAGCTTCCGACGCCATGCTCTGCAAAACCTTCCCCGCCACCCTCCGGGGGTCGGCTCGGGAGTGGTACTCTAGGCTCGCCCCCTCTTCCATCTTCTCGTTCGAGCAGTTCGAGACGCTGTTCATTACTCACTTTGTGAGTAGCAGGCGAGCCGAGAAGACGAGCCTCTCCCTGCTCAACCTGCGGCAAGAAAGGGGAGAGAAACTGAGGGACTACGTGAAGAGGTTCACTGCAGAAGTCAGGTCTATCGCCTCCCTAGACCAGTCAGTGGCGACTGTTGCGTTCCAATCGAACGTCCTCAACTCCAACCTCCGGTCGTCCCTCGCCAAGAAGCCCCCGCACAACTTTGCCGACCTTCTCCTAAGGTGCGAGAAGTACATCCGGGCAGAAGAGGCCGAGTGCCTCCCGAACTTCGGAGGATCGGCCTCCGGATCGAAGAGGAAGGCGACCGAGGGGGAGGGATTGAAGAAGATGCAGAAGGACAACAGCGGTCAGCGCCGACCTCCCCCTAGGTTCGAGAAGTTCACTCCCCTCACCACCAATGTCTCCACTATCCTGATGGAAGTGGAGAAGGAAGGCCTGCTACCACCCGCTCCGAGGATAAACACCCCGGCCAAGAGGAGAAACAAAGAGAAATGGTGCCATTATCATCGGGACCACGGCCACGAGACCAACGACTGCCGAGCGTTGAAAAATGAGATAAAGGCCCTCATCCAGAGGGGGCAGCTGGCCAAATTTGTGAAAGCAAGTGACCGGGCGGACCGCACTACCCCTCCGCCTCGGGGGGCTAACAAGCGCTCCGAGCGGTGCGATGAAACCCCCGAGTTTGAGGAAGAGCGGGTCCTGCACCTCATCCACGGAGGCCCCATGGGGGGCTCCTCCAATTCCTCCCGGAAGGCCTTCGTCCGAGAGGTCAATTCAGTCCACAACGCTCCTCCCCCCAAAGGCCTCGGCGTCCCAGTGACCTTCTCTAATGAAGACCTCGAAGGGGTCCGGACCCCTCACTGCGACGCACTGGTTATCGACCTCCTAATGGACAACTTCAAAGTGCAGAGGATCTTAGTAGACAATGGGAGTTCGGTCAACATCCTCTTCCTCTCGGCCTTCCGAGGGCTGCAGCTATCACGGGACCGTCTTAAGCCGACCGGTTACACGCTCCACGGGTTCACGGGGGTACCAGTAACCATCGAGGGAGTCATAACCCTAGACATGACCGCTGGGAAGGCCCCTACTACTCGTACCGAGCCGATGGACTTCATGGTCGTCGACGTCCCGGCCGCATACAATGTCATCCTAGGCCGACCCGGCCTAGCTGCCTTGGAAGCTGTCCCCTCAGCGTACCATCTTAAAATGAAGTTCCCCACTCGGTCGGGAGTAGGGGAAGTCAGGGGAAGCCAAGAGACGGCTCGAAAGTGCTACATGACTTCCACTGGGGGACCGGTGCTCTCCCTCGAGACACTAGAAATCCCCGAGCCGAAAGTCCGACAAACGTCCGAGCCGGCGGACGAATTAGAAGAAGTGCTCTTTTTAGACGAGGACCTGAGCCGGAAGTTCCTCATCAGCAAGTCCCTACCGACTGCGCTGTGCTCTGACTTGGTTAAATGCATCCGGGATAACCACGACCTGTTCGCTTGGTCAGCCGAGGATATGCCCGGCATCTCTGAGGAGTTGCTAGTCCACCGCCTAAGTGTCGAACCGGGGTGCAAACCGGTTCAGCAGAAGAGACGAAAGTTCGCTCCCGAGCGACAGCAGACCATCAAGGAGGAGGTGGATAAAATTTTGAAGGCTAAGTTCATACAGGAGGTAAACTACCCCGAGTGGCTTTCCAATGTTGTAATGGTCAAGAAGTCCAACGGCTCTTGGAGAATATGCATCGACTTCACCGACCTGAATAAGGCTTGTCCGAAGGACCCATTCCCTCTTCCGAACATCGACACCCTCATTGATGCCACCTCGAGCCATGAGCTCCTCAGCTTCATGGACGCCTTCTCCGGCTATAATCAAATCCGAATGTTCCCCCCGGACATTCCGAAGACCTCCTTCATCACCGATCAGGGCCTCTACTACTACCGGGTCATACCGTTCGGGTTGAAGAACGCAGGCGCCACCTACCAGCGCCTCGTTAACAAGGTCTTCCAGAGCCAGATAGGCCGAATATGGAGGTGTACGTTGACGACATGCTCGTAAAGAGCATCCGAGGCACTGACCACGTCGCCGACCTCCAGGAGGCCTTCGGTGCGTTGAGGAGGCACAGCATGCGGCTGAACCCGAACAAGTGTGCGTCCGGAGTCTCTTCGGGAAAGTTCCTCGGCTTCATGGTGAGCCAGCGAGGGATCGAAGCCAATCCCGAGAAGATCAAGGCCATATTGGACATGGCCAAGGAGGTGCAGAAGCTAACTGGTCGGCTCGCTGCTATCGGCCGGTTCCTTTCGAAGTCTGGGGAAAAGTGCCTCCCCTTCTTCAAAGCACTCAGGGGGGCTAAGGGTTTTGAATGAGGCCAACCACAACAGGAATCGTTCGACCAACTGAAGGCCTACTTGGTGAACCCCCCTTTGCTCAGCAAACCTGTCCCGGGGAAAACTCTCTTCATCTACTTGGCTGCTTCCGAGCAGACCCTAAGTGCTGTCTTGGTGAGAGAGGAGGACCGAGCCCAAAGGCCCATCTACTACGTGAGCAAGGTGCTTCGGGACGCCGAGCTCCGCTATCCGAAGATAGAGAAGATGGCCTACGCCCTGGTCGTGGCGGCGAGGAAGCTCCGGCCGTACTTTCAATCCCACTCGGTCGTTGTCCTCACTGACCAACCTCTAAAGCAGATCCTCCACAAGCCCGAGACCTCGGGCCGGCTAATGAAGTGGTCCATAGAGCTGAGCCAGCATGACATCTCCTACCAACCTCGGACGGCAATTAAAGCACAGGCCCTCACCGACTTCATCGTAGAGTCCACCATCCCTGAAGTTAGCCACGTCCCGAATGGACCCCCCATTTGGACGGTCTTCATGGACGGCTCCTCCTGTAGCGAAGGAAGCGGCGCCGGTATCATCCTGAACGGTCCTGACGACTTCGTCCTCCAGTATGCGATCCGTATGAACTTCAAGGCCTCCAACAACGAGGCGGAGTACGAAGCACTCATCGCAGGCCTCGGACTTGCCCGAAGTGCTGGGGCGCAGCGCCTCCGAATCCATAGCGACTCCTAGCTTATCGTGAACCAAGTCTTGGGCGAGTACGAGGCCCGAGACGAACGGATGGCGAAATACCTCGCTAAGGTTCGGGCCCTCATGAGCCGGTTCGAAGAGGCGCTCATCCAACGGGTCCCTCGTGAGGAGAACTCTCAGGCCGATGCCCTCTCCAAGTTGGCCTCATCCTCCCTGTAAGGTCTTGAACAGACCGTTTTGATTGAGGTCCTCTCTAGGCCGAGCATAGAAGACGAGACATCCGGCTCGGTGGAGTCGTTGCCGGTCATGTTGCAAGATAATTGGATGAAGCCGTTGGTGGAATTCTTGAGGGACGGGGTCCTGCTCGAGGATCCCAAAGAAGCATGCCGAGTCAGAACCCGGGCCGAGCGGTATGTCTTGATCGAGGGTATCTTATACAAATGCTCCTTCTCTCAAATAGACGGCCGACCATACCTAAGGTGCCTCTCCCCAGAACAGGCCGACTACGCTCTACAAGAGCTCCACGAGGGTATCGGCGGAGCACATTCAGGATCTAGGGCCTTAGTTCGGAAAGCTTTGAACTATGGATACTTCTGGCCGACCCTCCTCCAAGACGCCGAGCGACACGTTCGGCAATGCGGCCCCTGTCAGAGACATTCAAATGTCCGTCGGCTCCCACAAGCCAACCTTGCCTCCCTATCAAGTCCTATCCCCTTTGCAATGTGGGGGATGGATTTACTAGGGCCTTTCCCTCCGGCTCCGGGTCAGTTCAAGTTCTTGGTCGTAGCCATCGACTACTTCTCGAAGTGGGTCGAGGCCGAGCCCCTCGCCACTATAACCGAGAACAAGGTGGTACAATTCTTCTGGAAGAACATCATCTGCAGATTCGGCATCCCCCGTGTCCTCGTGACGGACAATGGGACTCAGTTCACTGGCACAGCATTCCGAGCTCTGTGCGATGACCTTGCCATCCAGCAGCGCTTCTCGTCCGTCTCCCACCCCCAGTCGAACAGACAGGCAGAAAACGCCAATCGGCAGATCCTCGCAGGCATCAAGAAAAGGCTGGACAAAAGTTCCAAAGGCTTATGGGTCGACCAACTCCCCAACGTCTTATGGAACTACCGCACGAGCAAGCGGACCCCCACAGGCGAGTCCTCTTTCAACCTCACCTATGGGTCCGAGGCCGTGATACCCCTCGAGGTCGGAATACCTTCCCCTCGGCTCGCAGCCTACGACGAGGAACAGAACGCCAGGGACCTCAGGGCAGACTTAGATCTGATAGATGAGCTGAGGAAAAGAGCATCGATTCGGCAGCAGAATTACCGAAGAAGGGTCGAGTTGGCATACAACAAGAAGGTCCGACCCACCAACCTTAAGCAAGGGGATTTAGTCTTGAGAAAACTGGCCATATCCTTCCCCAATCAAAAGAGCAAGCTGGCTCCGAACTGGGAAGGGCCGTACAAGATTACGAGGGTAGTTCGGCCCAGAGCATATCGTCTGGAAGATCTAGAGGGCAGAGAGATTCCGAGGACCTGGAATGCCGACCACCTCCTAAAATACCAAGAAAGCGCCCCGGCGCCACTCTAAGTATCATAGGATATCGAGCCATTCCTTTCCTCTAACTTGTAACCTATTTTCATAAATTGTAATATGTAAAATGGTTCGCCGTCGATTATCAATGAAGAAAGCACTTTCATACTTATAAATTTGCATGCCTCTCTCCGCTCTTATCATCTGTTTTTTAAATTTTGATTTCAACCAATGGTTCGGAGTCCATGTTCGGCTCGACTATACCTCCTCGGCTCGTCCCCGGACGAGCCAGAGGTGGACCGTCGTTCGGAACTGCTCCCACAACTGTTGAACTACACCGATGGTTCGGAGTCCAACACTTGGCTCGACTTTACCTCCTCGGTTCGCCCCCGGACGAGCCAGAGGTAGATCGCCGTTCGGAACTGCTCCCACAACCGTTGAACTACACCGATGGTTCGGAGTCCAACACTTGGCTCGACTTTACCTCCTAGACTCGCCCCCGGACGGGCCAGAGGTAGATTGCCGTTCGGAACTGCTCCCACAACCGTTGAACTACACCGATGGTTCGGAGTCCAACACTCGGCTCGACTTTACCTCCTCTGCTCGCCCCCGGACGAGCCAGAGGTAGATCGCCGTTCGGAACTGCTCCCACAACCGTTGAACTACACCGATGGTTCAGAGTCCAACACTCGGCTCGACGTTACCTCCTCGGTTCGCCCCCGGACGAGCCAGAGGTAGATCGCCGTTCGGAACTGCTCCCACAATCGTTGAACTACACCGATGGTTCGGAGTCCAACACTCGGCTCGACTTTACCTCTTCGGCTCACCCCCGGACGGGCCAGAGGTAGATCGCCGTTCGGAACTGCTCCCACAATCGTTGAACTACACCGATGGTTCGGAGTCCAACACTCGGCTCGACTTCTACTCCCTCGGCTCGCCTCGCAGCAGACTAGAGGTAGACCACCATTTGGAATTGCTCCCACAACCATCGAACGCACGCCATGACCGACGAGTCCCACAAAGAAAAAGAGCTCGGCTCACCCCTCAGCTTCGCAATAAGAGGGAGACCGAAGCACTATTCGGCCACATAATCTGAGTAATCTTGTCTCGAAGCCGAAACCCGAAACCCCACGCCTTCGGTCGGCCGCCGAGCAGGGGCCTTTCCGACCCTGCAAACGGAGAAAACTCACTTTCTCCTCAACTTCCGTGTCGGATCTCGATCAGACGGCCCAGATCTTGCCACCGACGCTAAACGACAAGATAGCTTTTTCTTGGGAACTGAACCACCTCGAGATTCGTGCCATCATCCGACGGTTCAGATCTTGCCAACGACGCTAAAACGACAAGATAGCATTTTCTTGGGAACTACGCCGCATCGAGATTCGCGCCGACATCCGGCGGCCCAGATCTTGTCAGAATCGCTAAACGACAAGGTAGCGCTCCTTCAGGAGCTCGTTTGCCTCGAGATTCTCGCCGACGGCACCATGTGCTCGGCTCGAGAACCTCATTACGGCCAACACATTTACAAGCGGGACAAACGCAAAGAGCAACAAAAGACATGCTAGTTATGGAAAGAAATTTCATTGATGAACGAGGCATGATACAAAGCAGTCTTTCCATAGTTACAAAGTATTAGAAAACAAAAAATACAGGGCCGACCCATTACACTTGGTCCTCAAACGGAAATATCTTCACTGTCCTCTTCGGTCGCCAGCCCTTCCACTTCGGCTGCTAGCTCCTCCGCCTCCTTCCGAAGCTTCGCCTCCACAGTCTGTAAGTGACGGATCTCGGAGAGCAAATCGTCCTGCTCAGCTAATATCTTCGACTGATTGTGCCGAATACACTGAATCCGAAGAGCGTTGCTAAAAGCTGTCTGCGAGTCGTCGTCCTCCCCTACGGGGGTCGCCTCGATAATCCTACTCTCCAGACGTTGGATCTCGGCATCTCGTTGGCCGAGGACGGACTGAAGGTGGGCCCGCTCGCTCTCAGCTCGACGTAACTCCAGCTCCACTCCACGACGCCGCTCTCGGCACTTCGTCGAGCGCGACTTCGTCGTCCTTGAGGTCACCTCGGCATCAGCTTCATTGTCCGAGCCGTTGGGATCGGTGTATTGGTCTGACACCACGAGCTGAAAAGAAGGGAAAATGAATAGCAAGATTTCAATACACTTCCGAGGCGCAACACTTGAAGAATTTTCCAATCAAACTTTCAAACTCATATTCAGATATAATAGCTCCACATACAACAAGACCGACTATACTACAAAGTTTTGCAACAATCAGAAGAAACACAAAACGACATGATCAGGGTCTCCTCGGAAGGGGAACGCTTCGGTTCAAGGAAACGCGAGGACGACGAGGCCTGACCTCCGAGCTCGATTCCAAACCAACGAAGCGTGACCCCCCTTCGCCGCTGACCCTGACTGTGGCGCCGACCGAGGCACCGCTCGACGAGATGGCCGCACTACTCTGAGCGTCAGCAGGGCTCCACCTAGCCACAGGCAAACGTGTCGCGAGTTCGTAAAAGGAAATCCCTCTCTCGCTCTCTTCGCGAGTGCACGACGTACTGCGGACGTTGGCCCTCTCCTGCAGAGGCTTGAGTGACGCGACCTCTTCCTCCAGTTCAATGATTCTGTCTCTCAAAGCGTCGTCCTTCGCCAACTTCTTCAAACGAGAAGGCCTTGACGAGCCCGAGACGTTGGCGCTATCGGTCGCGAGCTGTCGGAAGTGGGTGACCTCGATCTCCCTATCTATCGTGATCCTTCTGAGCCTGTCGACCTCGGCCAACAGCCTCTTGCGCTCGGTCGACGCCTTCTCCAGCTCGGAAGCGAGTTTCTCTTCGGCCGACGAGCGTTCTCTTTCCGCTAACTCCAAGTGTCGGATCTCGGCCAAGAGCTCGTCATTCTTCTGCTCGGCGACGGCGAGCTCTCTACGAAGCCGCTCGACCTCACCTTCGGGACAAAGAGCTTGGAGTTGCTTTCGCAGTTGCCACAACTCGCGACAATACTTCCGCACAGCTGCCTTCGTCTCCTCCAGCTTCAAGAGCATGAGAAACCGCCTCTGTCGGCTATTCGAGAGCTCACCCTTCGTTTTGGCCAGCTCCTTACGAAGGTGTGCAACCTCCGTAATCGGACCGAACCTTACCTGAAAATCAAAGATAAATCGGAGACTCAACACTTGGAGAATTCTACACCAAATCAAACACAAAATCCGAGACTCAACACTTGGATAAATTTTGGCCAAACAAACTGTTTTCATTCAAAACCGAGAAGAAAGTTTTACAAGAGCGGTGGCCAGTCCGCAGTTAGGCTTACAGAAAGAAACAAGACAACAAAAAAAAACTAAAGAGGCAACCGAGTCAGGGGTCGACCTTTTTGTCGTTCGGGTCCGTCGACCCCTCGGCCTTGTCCTCGTCCTCGTCCTCGTCTTCGTCTTCACTCCCACTCTCCTCCTCGGAGTCGCCATCCTCCCCGTCCTCGGCCTCGGTCCCGCCCGGGCCTTCGACACCGTCCGTCGGCCCCTCGGGGTCGAGCATCCCCGGGGGAACCTCCTCCTCCCCCTCCACGGGGTCGTAGAAACGGTAGGTGGACGTGTCGAAACCCGGATTCCTGGCGGCGACGTGAAGCAAGGCTCGACCGTATGCGTCCTCCATGTTCTTGAACATGTGTTGCACGGCCTCCTCCTGCACGGCCTTCTTCACCTTCTTCACCTTCCTCCGGTGTTTGGCCATGATCTTCTCGGCCCTCTTCCGAGCCCTTTCTGCTTCCGACCGAGCATTGGCCAGCTCCTCCTTCAGTTCGGCAGCCTCCTTCTCCGAAGCCTCGAGCTTGGCCGCTGTATCCTTCGACAGCTGAATGGCGTCGGCCAGCTGCTTCTCCAGCCCGGCCACTTCGGCACCCCTTTTTGCCGAGAGGAGCTACTCGGCATCAAGCAGCTTCGTGGCCTTGACACACTCCACCCTCTCCCGCTCATGCTCCTGTTCCTGGCTCGCGAACTCCTCGAGCAGGAAGTTGAAATGGCAGAGGGTCTGAAAAGAGGACAACTAATTAGAACCCGAACCCAGGAACTTAGGAAATTCTCAGAGAAAGTTTCAATGAGGAAGAGCTCGGCCTACTTACCGACATGGTGTTCCGAGCAATCTGCATCGCGGCGTCCCCTGCTAGCCCGGCCTTTAGGGTCGCTCGATCCTTTGGGGTCGGCAGGTGCCTCACCGCTTCCATGCAGATGTTGCCATCGCCCAAGAAGCCGTCGACATTCATCACCTGCCAGTCGGGGACGAAGATATGCTTATGACGCTCGGTCAAGATCTTCTCCGCCTTGGCAGTGAGGGGCGGAACTTGGAGGGACAGCACCTCCTTCATGCCGAACGCACCGCTCGACGAACCAGGAGCATCCCCCTTCGAGGTCGATGTCGGCGCGCCTGAGGCAGGAGGATCGAGGACCATGACCTCCCCCTGCTCAAAACCGGCCTCTGCCACAACAACCTTCGGCTGGTCGGTAGTCTTCGCGACCGAAGGTATCTTCGAGGCTCGGCCGCCTTGAGGCCCCGCCGAAGGCCTCTTCGTCTTCGTCTCCTGCTCTGCCGCCCTGGCCTTTGCCATCAGAGCTCTGTAGTCCATCTTCATCATCTCTGCACAAGCCGAATGAAAAAACTTAGAAAAATCTTCATAAACTTTAAGCAAAGAGTATAAATACCAGAAACATACTAGGGTCGATCGGACTGAGACCCCCTCGGAACAAGACCTCCTCCGTGATATCTTTCCAGCTCAGCGCTGGCAAGGCGAGGAGTTTCTTGAGGACCTCTGCTTCCTCGTCACTCAACGCTGGCTCCTTCTTGGCTCGCTTAGGCAGCCCATCCTTCGCCCAAACTATTGGGATCACCCACGGCGCGGGAGCCCGGATGATGAAATACTTCTCCTTCCAGTGTTTGATCGAGTCCGGGTTCTCGACCAACTTCACGCCCGTCCGTGGCGAAAGATAGAACCTCTGTTCGTTTCGGCTCGGCTGACAAGGTCGGTAGAGGCTCCGAAAGAGAAACATGCTAGGCGCGGCACCGACCTCTTGGCACCGGAGGACAAACACCATGACATGCCTCCAGGTGTTCGGCATCATCTGGGCGGGGCTCAAACCGTACCAGTTCAAAACATCAACTACGAACGGATGAAGGGGAAAGCGGAGCCCGGCGATGAGAGAGTCGACAGGAAAGATGCACACGTCTGTCGAAGACTTCGTATTGGCTCGGAAGCCTGGCCCGGGGAGTAGCAGCCCGTACTCGGTGGGGATCCGGAATCCCTTTCGGATCAAATGAAGATCGGCCTCCGTAAGCGAGAAGATGGTATGGTCCACCTCGGACAGCTCTCTCGGTTCATTCTCCTCCACCGACTTGGCCGTCCCTTGGGTCACCTTCTCCAAGACATCCTCGGCGTAGTCCCGAACGCCTTCCACGCTTGACAGAGCAATGGGCTGCCGTCCGAACGCCCCCGCCGTCTTCGGCGTCTCGACGATCGTGACCACCGCTTTACCCTTATGAGACGCCGCCGTGACCTCCTGAGGTGGTTCGGCTACTGCACCCTCTCTGTCCGGCCGAACGACGCTCTGATCGGTCGGCTCCACTACCTCCTTTCCTTTGCCCGCTCGGCCTACGGCTTGCTCCGAGGCGGGGGTCTCATCCGAGGATGTAATCTTAACCATTTTCTAAAAGAGAAAGGAAGGAGACTGACCTTGAAGTGACAGCTACGGTCGGAAAAATTCACCGGAGACAGAGAACGCCTCACCGCGACAGCTAGCACCACCACCAAGGAGCTGAAAACTTCGAAGGTGAAAGTAAAAACTGGAGAGAGAGAGTAAAAGTGAATAATGAGACTTGGGTTAGGGGGGGTGAAGATTTATAGCAAAAGAGGAACGTCCCTTGGACTTCCAAAGGTAAGGGCGCGACTTTTGGGCCGCTCTCGAAACGTCGCGAAGGCCCAACATGACTTTGTCTTCCCACCAAGTCAAGTAGCTCGGCACCACAGGGTCTGAATCCGAATCACATGCAATCCGACCCCAGCGGCAAAGAGCCCGGTCGGCGACCGAGCAAGTGCCATTCCGAGCCTGCAAACGGAGAAAACCCACTTTCTCCTCAACTTTCGTGTAGAATCTCGATCAGACGGCTCAGATCTCGCCAGCGACGCTAAACGATAAGATAGCGTTTTCTTGGGAACTGAGCCCGTCTCGAGATTCTCCACAACTTCTAACGACTCAGATTGCGCCACGTCGCTCGGATAATCGTACCCTCGGGCGTCCCAAGTCTTTCCGAAGGAGCCAGAAAAAATTTAGATTCAAAGTTTTAAGGCACCGCCCTCGGCGAGCCCCCCAGGCCCCAGGTCTCGGTCGGTGTTCCGCCGACCCATGGGGCCCGGTCAAAAGCAGATCGGCACACCCCCCATCTCTAACTCCTTCGGGCTGGCAACCATCAGAAGCCGTCAGCCCGGAAGGAAGACAGAAATGGGAAGAGACCCATCATTCCGAAGCTACTGCAGTCCCTCGGATACGGACTTGGGTCATCACCTCTTCTACCATGACCTTCCCCGACCCTGACACCCACATTGGAGCACTCAAAATCGGGAGAAGATCATGGTGGAAGAACGACCACCCGTCCTCCCGAAGCAAACTCGACCCTCGGATCCGGACTTGGGTCATCACCTCTTCTACCATAACCTTCCCCGACCCTGACACCCACATCGGAGCACTCAGAATCGGGTGAAGATTATGGTGGAAGAACGACCACCCGTCCTACCGAGGCACATCGCCCCTCGGATCTGGACTTCGGTGGTCTACCCTTCGGCCCAAACCTCCCCTGACCCTGACACCTCCACCCGGGCCGTCAGAGTCAGGAGAAGATTTGGGCGGAAGAACGGCTACCAGTCCTTCCGAAATGAACCCCTCCGTCGGATCCAGACTAGGGTCGTCACCCCTTCTACCATGAACACCCCCGACCTTGACACCCACATCGAGCCAGTCAAAATCGGGTGATGATCATGGTGGAAGAGTGACCGCCCGTCTTCCGAAACAAACTCACCCCTCGGATTCGGACATGGATCATCACCTCTTCCACCATGATCTCCCCCGACCCTAACACCCACGTTGGAGCAGTCAGAGTCAGGAGAGGACCATGGTGGAAGAACGACCACCCATCCTTCCGAAGTAACTCATCCATTGGGTCCGGACTACGGTCGTCACCACTCCTGCCTTATTCTCCCCCAACCCTGACATCCACTTTGGGGCCGTCAGGAGCGGGAAAAGAACAAGGCAAAAGAGCGACCACCCCTTCGAACCCCGAAGGAGAAGTTACCAAAGGCAAATACCTCCGAGGTCTGAAACTCTACGTTGTTGCGACTGAAATGACAAGGGGAATGGAGTACTTATAGCCTACCTTCCAAAGAGCAAGTCATTATAACCCTCGGAAGTTGAAACGCCGCACATTAATTGAGGGGCGTCGTCATTAATGACCCTGGGAAAATGAAACGCCGCATGAATCCGGGAACGCCATTAATATCCTTGGAAATTGGACCGTACCGTGGTCCATTCCCCCACTATATCTTGGAACGCCCTTTCACGCTCGGACTACCGAAACCCCATCTCTTCGGTCGGCTGCCGAACAAGTGCCTTTCCGACCTGCAAATGGAGAAAACTCACTTTCTCCTCAACTTTCGCGTCGGATCTCAATCAGACGGCCCAGATCTCGCCGAGGACACTAAACGACAAGATAGTGTTTTTTTAAGAAATGTGTCCGTCTCGAGATGCGCGTCGTCATCCAACGGCTCAGATTATGCCACGTCGCTCGGACAGCCGAGACCCCATGCCTTCGGTCGGCTGCCGAGCAAGTGCCTTTCCGATCCTGCAAACGGAGAAAACTCATTTTCTCCTCAACTTTCGTGTAAGATCTCGGTCAGACGGCCCAGATCTCGCCGAGGACACTAAACGACAAGATAGTGTTTTCTTGAGAAATGTGCCCGTCTTGAGATGCGCGTCGTCATCCAACGGCTCAGATTGCGCCACGTCGCTCGGCCCGCCGAGCCCATATCCCTCCGGTCGGCGACCGAGCAAGTGCCTTTCCGAGCTCGCAAACGGAGAAAAAAGACACCGAGCTACTACGACCGATGGATCTCTCAGAAATTCGTGCTTCTAATGATGAACAGCCCAGATTGCGCCACGTGCACTAAAAGACAAGATAGCGTTTTCTTGGGATTCACACCATCATCCGACTGGCTCAGATTGCGCCACGTCGCTCGGCCTGCCGAGCCCCTATCCCTCCGGTCGGCGGCCGAGCAAGTGCCTTTCCGAACTCGCAAACGGAAAAAAAAGCTTCCGAGCGATAACGACCGATGGATCTCTCAAAAATTCACGCCCGTCTATGATCAACGGCCCAGATCGATCCACGTCATAAATCGGTATTTAAAATCATTTTTTATTTATTTTAATCGTTTTATTTATTTAAAAATTGCGAAAAAATTGCTAAAAATTCAGGAAAATTAATTAAAAATTCTAGAAAATAATTAAAGATTCGGGGGTATATTTTTGAACCCCTGAACGAACAATTATTGCCTAGAACGTACTGTTAAGACCCCCGAACGATTAGTAAACACATCGCAAAATTAAATAAATAATCCGAAAAAAATAAATAAAAGCCGTCAAATACTCGATATGGCTAGAGAACAGCACATGGCATCAAAAAATCACCTCACTACCCCCTTCGAGATTCAAACTCCTCCATTTGGACTCCGATACAACTCCACTAGCCACCAAAACAGTTAAACTACTCCTCAAAGGCTGATCACACTCAACCTTTAGGAGTGGGGGGCTCGTGATATGGCTAAAAATGGGGTTAAATCGGAACCGTCCAGATTGGGCGCGAATCTTGAAGCTCGGGGGTAAAACGGTAATTTCACATACAAATGGATCCAGAGCGGGTATTGGGTCTCCTTCTCATGAATCCAACAGCCCACAAACGGATCCACTCCGACTGGGTATGGGTCCCGACCCGAGGCAAACCCAGACCTACAAAGAGACAAATCAGGGTCACTGATTTGACCAAGTCAACAGGCCTGATTTACTCTCACCGGGAATCAGGGGTTAGTTTCCTAAACAGACTGTGAGGATTTTTCTCCTAGCAGTTACACAGGGAATCAAGCCTCTAATCACTCTCCTGGCGACTATAAATACCTCCCCTCTGCCACTGTGACCAGGTAATCACTCTTTTTCCACCTTAAGCTCTTTCTTTAATCACCACTGGTTACTGACAAGAGCGTCGGAGGGTGCGTCGCCAGAATCAACCCCGGTGTCTCGCACTTCCTTGCAGGTTGCGGTAGGAATCAGAAGGCTAGGATCTGCTGTTCAGGTTTTCTCGAGCTCACAAATCTCATCTGTTTACCCCCACATCGAAATCAGCGGTAACAGTATCGAATGTAGACAATAAAACAAAATGGTATATCATATTTATATGAGTAGAATATTTCATTTTTGTTAAAAATATATTGAAATATATAACACAATATAAGATAATGAAGAATATAGTATCACAAAATTAAATCATATAAAATAAATGCACATAAGAAAATTCAAAATATATTAGAACTAATAAATGAAAAAAATAATAGTTGTAATATAAATTTAATAAGCGGCAATAAAATATGTAAAGTAACAGCAATATAAACGGGCAAATATGAGAGCATCCACAATCGTTTGCTATATTTTCCAATTTCTCATTTTTTGAGAAATGAGGTGCTGCAGTCGTTTGCTATTTTGCCATTTTATGGCAAAGTAGCTAAAGTCGTTTCTCATTTTTGAGAAATCAATTTGCGATTCTCAAATTATAAGAGACGAGACAACATGTTTCGTCCCAAAAGTTTTTCAATTTTTTAATGGGATCGGACGAGACAACTTGTTTCGTCTGACATTTTTTTTAAATTGATCGGACGGTACATGTTGTACCGTCTGAACCAAACAAAAAAAAATCCGAAATGCCTCGAACGAGACATGTTGTCTCGTTCCATGCCAAAATGGCTGGGACGGGACAACATGCCCCGTCCTGGAAATGGGGAGGGTTAATTTGGTTTTGGTTAGTGCTTAAACTAGGTTAGTGTGTAATTAATTAGATTTAGGTAATATTTTATTATTTAATTTATTTTACTAAACTATTTTAATATCTAATCACTAATTAAATAACCCTTAAAAAAATGAAACCGGACGAAACATGTCTTGTATTTCTTAAATTTTAGCAAAATTATAGCAAACCACCGTTGCAGGCAAATTCCCTATTTGCTATTACTGTAGCTGCCATTTTCTAAAAAATGAGAAACACCATTGTGGATGCTCTGAAGTGACATAAAAACATGAAGCACAAAATTTTAAGATGGAAAGACAGATAAAACAAGTTCAAAAGGTCAAGACTAAGGAAGATAGACAAAATAATACACATTCAAATGATTTAGTAGTAAAGAAAATATTTATTTGAGAAAGATTAAACATGGAAAAAAGTACTATGATAAAAATTCACGAAGAAAATTTTGAGAGGGAAGTGTGTCTACGTGTAAGGTATCATGAATGACGGTTCAAGCCTGCTACGCTTCCATTACGCCACTCTGATACCAAGGAAAAATATACTCGCATACAATCTCATATCTATGTATACGAAGAGAGCATCATGAATAAAAGTTCCATAACTACTTCATTCACGACTCTAGCCATCCAATAGAAAAAGGGAAGAGAAAACGTCAGTGTATAGAGCAACATAATTGTAAATCACTTACATTTAAATCTCTATAAGCTGAACTCACACTCTAATATCCACTCTAGGGTATCGTTCCTTGTAAATTTGTACTGCTTAATGAAGCATAGCTCTGATACCACTCTGTAACACCCTGAATTCTAAATAAGATTGAATTTGAAGTTCCACAGGATCTTTACACTTCACTTCGTACAATTTTACAAGGAATTTAAAATTTTATTACAATAGAGTTTTACATCAACACGCAGTGGAATAAATAAAATACAACAATGATAAATGTGCAATGGTAACAACTTTAGCATTTAAGTAATCATCAGCAACAAATTCATCTTTATATCTTTTTGTAAATTCCAAGTCCTGCATATAAAACTGTGGGCACGTCGGTTGCTTACAACCGACGAAATATTATATACGACCATCCTCGCTATGCCGAAAGTATAACGATTCTTAAACACTTTAACAGACACAAACTTGATCACAAAACAAAGCTAAAAAGGGACTATCCTGTTGATGTCGTGGGTGCTGTGCACTTAATCCTTATTGCAGTTATTTATATTAAATGACACTAATGCACACTTGTTCGGATTCTATGCATCCCATACTACATAGATCCGAGGGAAAGCCCTTAATCGTTCTTCATCTTGTAGGGTTGATTCCCTTACCATGATTTAAACTACTACGGTAACTACAGTAACTATCCTAGATATTTTATGAGTTACGTGCCCATGTCCAGACAGGCTGGAGGGAAATCCTACGTCATGACATGACGCATCATGTAGACAGCCTATGGACAATTCGCCTCCGTCAGGAGACAATGGCATTACGTAGTCACCAAACACCCACAAGCGTCGCCACGGTCTTGATAATTCCGGAGATGTATTCACGTCATGACATGACGCATTATGTAGACAGCCTGTGAACACTCTCACACCGTATATTCGAGGCTCTCATACTTGTGTTTTTCTCTTACTTTCATCACATCTCTACTATAGTGTAGTCCTTACATTTTTTGTTTATTTTAGAAGAAAATCATCACAACCTAGAGCTAGCTTACCCTACCGGACTTAAACCAAACAAAAGAGTACAGTCAGCCCAACCTGGCTACTTCTCAAGAGATGCTCACCACACTGGTTAGCTCTCAAAATCATTAATAAATACTGCCGGTCACTAGGGTCTCGCCTAGCCTCTAGATTCCAACAACTATCTCTTTCTAGAGATCAACAAAATGTCATATTCAATCTCAAAATAATTATTCAATTTCTTTATTCAAAATCTCTTTCTCAAAGAGAAGCATTTCCTTTATAAACTTATAACATAAAGTATCTCATTTCGACTTTTTTCATCAATTTAATCATTTATGACATTGTATACAATTCAAATAATCTTAATCAATTATTAAAAAATCTCAAAATCTCATTAGGAGGAATTCTAAGTGCATTTAATCGATAAAAATCGAGTTCTTCAACAATATTTAATGTAAAATCCTCTTTTAATTCTCACAAAATATATCAAAATATTGTAGAATTAATTTTTATAAAGTCTAAACAATTTTAGAAAATGAAATAGGATTTTCCCCCAATTTTTATTTCATTTAAAAACTCAAAATACCAAAGAATCCAAAAAGAAAATAAAAAGGCTATGACTGGATTCGAACCCTGGTCATTGCCCAACCCGCCATGAACAGTAACCACACTAAGGTGCACCCAAAGACCAATTAGGCCAAGTGTCTAGCTGTCTAATAGGGAATTTGATTTACTCATAAGTCTGGCTTTCGGCCTTTGAGTAAAAAACGAAATTTAGAAAAAAACAAAGTCTCTTGAGAGGCTCGAACCCAAGACCACTGCTCCGCTAAGCTACAATAATATTTTTAAAGCGCTCCCGAAGACCAGTAAAGCCAAGGTGATTAACTGATGTGAAAATAGTTACATACCTTTTTGTTTATACCGCATTGTATTTAATTTTCCTTCAATAAACTCGATTATTCAATTGATTTGTACTCACCCAAAAATCTAGTTCTTTTTCCAGAATATATTTCTATCAAAAATAATACAGTATAGTATATTATATTCAAAATTTTATAAAATTTTCTTTTTGACAATATAACAAGAGTTTCCTTCCAAATTGTATTAAAAATACACAAATAATCAAGTTGCAAATAAAATGTTGTTTCTCATCAAAACTTTTATAAAAATTCATACACTCATAAAATAAATACTAGTGAGATTAATTTCACATTTCTTTATCACATTAGCATAAAAAAAATCACTTTTCATACATATTGCATTATTGTGACTATAATAGGAAATATTCCACTATGCATAATTTCTTTTGATTTCAACAATGAATATTTTCTTTCTAATTCAATAAGAGTTCTAGAGTATATGACTCACAATAATATTTCCACACATCATAACACAATTATATCAAAAATTATGCAATCTACAAATTAACATACCAATCAAAATTTAACAATTAAATTATAGATTATCTAGCATGCATATCTACACCTAAATTAGAAAGGATTTTAGAATCACCCATCCAAGGAAATATAATTCCTAGCAATTGAACTCCTAGAATGAGAAGCTCCAAGAAACTCCGATTCGCCTCCTCAAATTCCACGCACAAGGAAAAGCTCCCCATTTTGGCCAAGGTAAAACATCACCTCCTTCTCTCTTTTCGGCATGTAGAGTGAAGAGCATCTCCTATATTCAAATACATATATATGTATATATATATATATATATATATATATATATATATATATATATATATATATATATATATATATATATATATACACACACACACATTGTATAAGAAAATGTATAAAAGTGAGTAGGTGGAGAAGCAATCAGGGAGTTTGCTGGTTTGGTTGGCTTTTCGGAAATGCACAGAGAAGGAAAGAAAATAGGGGAAGGAGAAATGTGAATGGGTTTAAGTATATATATACATACATACATATATATATATATATATATATATATATATATATATATATATATATACAAACACATACACCAATGTGGTAAATTAATGGAGACAAAGTGAGATGCTGGATGGGGGAGATGCAGGATGGGGTTTTCGGCATAGGATAAGGAAAAGGAGGAGAGGATGAAGAGAAGTGAAGGATTTAGGGGTATTTTTATAGAACACTTAGGTGATGGTTATAATAACTACTCCCCATGAACACCACTAAATCCACTCATATATTTCAAAAATTGTATTCTCCCTCCCTCCAAAACAGCCGGCCTACACTACTTTCATGTCCAAAACATGTGCACGTGCGTTGCACTAGCACACACTTCCTTCATACATATACATATATTTAATTTTTTAAAAATGTGTTTATATATAAAATAAAAATTAGTTTAATTAAAAATTATAGTTTTCAAGCATGAATAAAATAGACCCACACACATATTTCATGAAATTTTATTTAAAAAAGAATACGTCCAAATATGTGCACCGAAAACACGCGTGTCACACGTAAAATAACGAAATACGAAATCGAATTTATCAATAAAAAATTATTAAAATATATAATCAAAAACAACATAAGAAAAATATATTTATTAATATACACATTCAACAATTTACTGAACACGTACATTAAAAACACGTGCACCGCACGTGCAAAAGTATTTTAATCAAAATAGGAGAAAATAAATTTCTGTTTATAAAAATGAATTCAAATATGTAAAATAAATAATTGAAACATATAGATAATATCACACGTAGCGGTGGAAAAATACGTAATCGATACGTGCATCGATAACACGTATAAAACACGTAAAAATACAAAGATTTAAATTTAATATTTGAGCTGACACAAATAGGATTTTAAGAATACAGAAAATACATAAATAGTAGAAATCCAAAATACGTAGTGAAATACGTTACGGATATCACCAGTAACGGTACAAAATACACGTACGTAACACGCGATGGGCAAAATTGTCATTTCTAATTTTGCGGAGTGTTACATAAACTATATGGGGGCAAATCCCAGTCCACTTAAGCACCTCTTTCACAAACGGGTTGATAGGGAACCGAAGCCCTGAGATGAACGCATTTGCCGGGAACATGCAGTAGTGCTGATCGAGATCGTCGTTTGCACGAAGACTGGCATTGGGGATTAGGTGCTCGTACTTGTGGGGGATGAATAACATGCACTGAAGCATTGTGAAGTCGTCCTTATTCAACCTGTTGGGGATTGCCTTTGGTTGCGTGAAGGAGATTCTAGCTGAAACCCAACCATGATTAGATGCTGGCTGATGGGCGCCAAAACTTGGAGAATTGGTCGAATCAATTCAGTAGGGTCAAAATTCCTCGGGTTTTTCCTCTCCTGGTATGACAACCTTCTTCTTCATTGGATTTGGTGCTCGAGGCAGATGAGTGCTCACGATGGCTAGCGAAGAAGACGTCTTACTCTCTCCCACGACCGATGTCCCCATGACCTTGGGGTCCTTGCTTGAGAGGACTACTATGCCTTCTTACTATCCTCTCACTGCGAAAGAGACTCCTGCATCTACCGAGTCACCACGGGAACCCTCCTGCTCGTCCATGGCTTCCATCATCCTGCTATCATCAAATCAGGCGAACAAGACAGCGAATTTGAAGTGGCCTCCTCTGCGCGACTAGTCTCAAGAGGCTGAACTGTCTAGCCGAACCCTAAAAAAACAAATTAATTACTTTTACCTAGTCGAAAAGTGTCGAGAAACTGGCAAAAAAGACCACCGGAGAAAGAGAAAATGCTCTAGAGAGAGAAGCTCCAAGTACTAGAGAGAGTAAATTGGAGAAATGAAAGGAGGGCAGGATATATATAGAAGGGGAGACCAAGATAAATCAATAGACATGTGGCCTAATCACAACGCTCCATGCGTAGGCAAACCCATGGCTGATATTGCACGATACATTAGACGCTTCGATAAACACAAAACCAACAATGTGTCCCTCGAAACTGAGCCAAACTAAGAATACCAAAGGAAAATGCAAAGTCCACACCCTTGAAAATCCAACTTAAAAAGAGGTTGGATCCACCTACAGCCTCGTCCTTCGAATTGTCATCCGAGGTATCACCAAAATGGTTCAAAAGTGCCAACTTCAAAAGATGCTTGGATCCTCCTACGACCTCGTGCCTCGAATTATCATCTGAGGCATCACCAAATGGCACAAAAGCTCCAGCTTCCAAAAAGGCTCTGATCCTCCTACAGGCTCGTCCATCGGATTGTCATCCAAAACATCACCAAATGGAGCAAAAAAAAAACCATCTTCAAAAGAGGATCAAATCCTCCTACAGCCTCGTCCCTCGGATTGTCATCGGAGGCATCACCAAATGGCGCAAAAGTGCCAGCTTTAAAAGAGGTTCGAATCCTTCTACAACCTGATCCCTCATATTATCATCTGAGACATCACCAAATGACGCAAAAATGTCAGCTTCAAAAAAGGCTTGGATTCTCCTACTGCCTTGTCCCTCGGATTGTCATCCGAGGCACCTCTAATGGTCTAAAAGCCAGCTTCTAAAGAGGCTCGGATTCTCACGCAAAAATGTCGGCTTCAAAAAAGGCTCGAATTCTCCAACTGCTTCGTCCCTCGGATTGTCATTCGAGGCACCTCTAATGGCACAAAAGTCAGCTTCTAAAGAGGCTTGGATTCTCCTACTGCCTCATCCCTCTGATTGTCATATGAGGCACCCCTAATGGCACAAAAAGCCAGCTACTAAAGAGGCTCAGATCCTCCTACAACCTCTTTCCTCGGATTACAATTTGAGGCACCCCTAATGGTGCAAAAAGCCAGCTTATAAAGAGGCTTGGATCCTCGTACAGCCTCGTCCCTTAGATTGTCATCTGATATACCCCAAACTGGTGCAAAGCACAAACTTCAAAGAGGCTCAGATTGTAACTCCCCATAATTTTAATACAATATTTTGAATTAAAGAATAATTTTAAAGTCAATTTATTTAATTATTTTAAATTTTTGTAAAATTGTCATTTTCACACGTGCAAATATTTTTGAGGTGCAAATTTCCATTTTTGAATTTCTGAATAAATTCTAATATTTATAATTGAGTTTATTCTAAATTTTGGGATTTTTCCGAATAAAGAAACTATTTTTGTAAATACTTTGAAAGAAAAATGTTTTTGTGCAAAATGTCGTTTGGAGGTAAAATTCGTATTCAAATTTTTGTTATACTGTTTTGGTAGGCTGATCTGGCAGTGGAGAGATTAGGGAAAGAGATTTTATCCCTCTAATTTGATTTGATTTTATTTTATTGAGTAAATATATAATCATGCAAATTTGGGATTATTGGGGGACAACATTGTAAAACTGCGATCAAAACCCTAATAATTCAAAACCCGGTCATATAAGAGAGGGCTAGAATAGAGGATTTCGGACTTTTTCTTATTTTGGCTATTTTTGGTGATTTCTTAGGGTTTTTGAGTAGATCTTTGCTTGGAGGAGAAGACTACTAGTTGCATCAATAATTCTTCTTGAGGTGGATAACACTCCAACTCTCTTGACATGTTTTATCTCTTGATTACGTAGTATCATGCTAGGGATGAACTTTTGTTAGCCATGGATTGTATGTAGCATGTTTATAATGGTTGAGGAGATGTATGTATGATTTGAAATTTGGATTATGGAACATAAAGATTGAATCTTGTTTGTGTATAGATCTAAAATAATTTGTCTCGAATAAAAAAGTGGTTTATTGATGAAAGGTCAATATTTTTATTTAAAGAAATAGATCTAATGAGAGTTTATGTAATTGTGGATGTTAGATCTTGGTGTATAATTTAAGAAGCATGTTTTGAATGATTAAAAGATGAGATTTTTAGGGTTTATTCACTATTTTAATAGAAATAAAAATTTTGATGATGAATCCTAATTATTTGTGCATGCGAATGTGTATATGGAAAGAAATATATATGAGAAATAAATCAAATTCTTGGAGGTTAGGGTTTCGAGGTCAAAACCCTAGGGTTAGGGTTTCGGTCTCAGGGTTGAACAGTAACCCGAGGGTCACACTTCATGGCTGCTATTTTCTTTGGGTTTCAAGTTGGTTTGTTTGAGTTGTTTTAGGGTGTGTGTTTGTATGTGGTGTTGTGTGTTAGGGTTTGAGAACTCTAGTATACATATAGATAAGTATATGTATGTGTTTGAATCTAATATTTGTGTGAAGTTATATTGAGTTTTGATTGAGTTTAGAAGTTATTAAATTTTAGATTTTGTCGAAATCTAGTTTCAAACTTAATGTATTCAATTAATAATTTGAGGGAACAAATATGTATTTTTGTAGAATGAAATTCTCAGTGTTGAGGTGATGTATGTTTCAGTTTCGAAAGACAAAAACTCAAATTTGCAAAGGGTTATTTTCAGATTTCCAAAGTAGGGAAGTTTTAGATTTTTAGCACCAAAGAATTTTTGATTTTTGGGATGAGATTCCAAATAATAAAGAGGCTTGTTTCAGTTTGAGTTGATTAAATTCTAGAAGAATTTATTGAACTTTATGGATGAATGGGAAATGGGATTTAAAAGTTGAATTTAAAGGATTTTCGTAAATTGATTTTTGTTTCCAAATATAAAAGAGTCTTTTACGGCAGTATCAATTAATTAAAAGAAATGTGATTAATGAAGAGATTTGTGGATGTAGAAATGATATTTTAGAATAAAGTATTTCATGTTTGAGATTGTGACTTACCACCGTGGTGTTATGGAAGAAATTATTTTTAGAAAATAGAATATGAAGAGTATTTTGTATAATTGAACCAAGTTGGGTTTTGATTTGCAATTTAGGGTCATGGTCAGAACCCTAGAAAGATTGTTGAGGGTTTTGTGTTGCGAGCACTAGAGGTTGGGCAGGATCCAAGATTACTGACAATGAATTAATTGATTTTAGGAATTAGCCAAGGAGGGCTAGTGTTCCTAGTTTTGTGGATTTCAGTCCGGTAGGGTGGAGCTAGCTCTAGGTGGCCCAGGCTACTCCTATTTGTACATAAGGACATGCACTAGATGGTGATATGATGAAACAAGAGCAAATGTGAGTATGAGGGTCTCAGGATGATCTGTAGTGTGAGATAATCCCTAAAATTATCGAGGTGTGAGTGAAATAGTCTTCAGAATTACCTGCGGTGTGGAATTGATCTCTGGAATTATCGAGATCAAGGAGACTCTCATGGGATGTCTGTGTGTGGTGAGGCGGCATAGCTTGCAGTGTGGGGTATTCTCAAAAATTCTCAGGTATGAGTGAAATAGTCTTCGAAATTATATGTGGATAGAGATTGACCTCTAGAATTATTGGGGCATGAGCTAGGTACACGCAAAATGTCTAAATCTTGCATTAGTCATGGATGTACCTTGCATAGCGAGAGATTGAACCCTAAAAGTAATGAACGTGAAGGGCTTGCCCTCAGACCTATGTAGAATGGGATGCATAGAATCCGAACATGTGTGCATTAGTGTGCATCGTGTTTTCTCGAACATTGTTTTATGCATTCTCTTTTGTTTTCTTGACACGCATTTACATAGTATAGGTTCACTTGTTGATTTTTATGAACCTTATATTGTTGTTTTATTTCATGATGTATGACAAGTTTGTTATTGTGAGACTTTGGAGGGTTGCTATTACTATGGTATTGCGTCAGTTGTCTTCAACTGACGTTCCCCACTCCGCTGGTCAGTTTTGCAGGATTTTCGAGTGAGTTGTTTGAGCAAGGTTGAGGCTTGGAGTTCAAGATGACTGAAGTTTAAGTGATGGGATGTGTTGTAGTAAATATGTATAATATTTTACTGTGCAAGGTAATGAAAAGCTATTGTAATGAAAGTTGTATTTTTTCTCCTGTGTTTATACTGTGTTTGGATTATATTGAAGTAAAGATTCTAGATTTGTGTCTCTTATTTTCATTATTGAAATTTGGGTCGCTACAGAAGTTGTTATCAGAGCATGCATCAATAAGTAATATTAAACATGGTATTGGGAAACCTAGGTGGACATTAGAGTGTGTGTATTAGTCTTAGAGTCATGAATGTGTTGTTATGTGAACTTGCATTTATGTTACTCTATACTTGTACTGATGTTATTTTTTCCTTTTCTGTAAGATGGCGGATAACCACGATCCTATGGAATATGTGGAAGAAGAAGATGTTTTCCTCGAGGACCCCTTAACAGATTTCGAGGACGATCCAGAGGAAGACCCGGAAGAGGAATCAGAAGAGGAACCAAAGGTGCCCTGGGAGATTACTCCCCCTTGTAGGAAATCTTCGGGTGAATCTTCAGATGAATCACCAAGGTTCACCAAGAAGGATCATGTTATCGCGTCACTTCGACGTGAAAAGCATGTGTACCAATGGCAGGATTTCCATCCTGCAAGGGCATCATAAGGAGAATCAGCAACACATTGCATGCAATAGATGAAGAAGATTCTCGACGAAGGCCAACAATGTGCGGTAGAGGAGCATTTCACCAAACTGGGCGAATACACCAAGTGGGGAGATAACATTTACAGTTTGCGCTGCGACAGGCTGGAAATGAAGCTCGACGTGCTACAAGATGAGCTCCGGGAGATCAAGAAGAGCCGCAAAGATTGATTATTAGTGTGATTGTATTATTTGAGTTTTTCTGAATTTTAAACAAAACTGTTTAGTACTTATTTTCAAGAAATGTATGAACTACTTTGACAAATAAATTTATTTAAGATATTTTGGTACATGAGTTTTGGGCAGTGTTTTGTGTTCTTAGCATTGATGTGAATTCTTATAATTTTATTCTCCTAACCAAATTGTGTGTTTTGTAGACTCAGAACAATGGCAGGACCTTGAACCAGGATCAATGGTGATGGAGTAGAAAACTCCAATAGGGGTAGGCTTGACTTGGAAGCTGAGATTGCGAGAGTTTATCAGACTCTCAATTCTTTCATGACGGTTGGAGTGAGTTGGAAACCTGGACCGGAACCAACAAATCAGAATGCGGAGCCCGTCAGGCAGGTGGAGTCATTCAAGAGAATGAAGCCGCCTGTGTTTGAAGGGCAGGCTGACACTATGAGACCGACAACTGGATTAGACAGGTTGAGACTATCTTTGAAGTGCTGGAGACTCCCGTGGCTAGCAAGGTAAAGTTGGCCACGATGCAGTTGGAGAAGGATGCTGGTGTCTGGTGGTAGTCTGTAAGGAGAACTTTCAGCGAGGAACCGATAACATGGAATGCATTCCTAGAGGAGTTCAGGGACCATTACTTCCCCATAGATATCCAGGAGAAGAAGGCAATGGAGTCTTGAGCCTACAGCAGGGCAACTTGTCAGTGAGAGAGTATGAGACGAAGTTCACTCAGTTGTCGAGGTACACTCCTGAGCTTATTACAGATGAAGCTAAGAAGGCGAGGAAGTTCGAGCAAGGCTTAAGGCCAAACCTGAGGTCTCGGATGATTCTGTTGGGAATCCGAAGGTTCGACAAGCTTGTCAGAAGAGCAACAATGATGAAGCAGATATGGAGCAGTTCCAGTCGAAGAACGAAATCTGGAGCAAGAACAAAAGGCCGGCGGCTGTGACTCATAGCAGGGGCAAGTTACGGAAGAAGAGGGGTAGGTTCAGTGAGCCTGGCAGAGGTGCGGCACCCGTTCAGGGATTGACTTTCTATAATTGTGGAGAGACAGGCCACTTTAGGATCTCATGTCCTAAGCTAGCAAGGACCCGGACTTGTTTCCAGCACGGCAAGGAAGGACAAATCAGGCCTGATTTCCTGCAGCTGAAGCAAGGTGGCCCAAGTGGTGGCAAGCAGCTAAGGCAGGGGCAAGTATTCATGTTGATAGAGGAGGATACTGAAAACTCTAAAGACGTGATTACGGATATGCAAGAGTTTTAGATTTTGGCTGAAGTGTATTGAACAAAAACTTCGGATGAGAATAATATTGAGTATTGAATATTATGATTTCTCATGTAACCGGATGTGTTTTGTTGAATGAAATTAAGCTAAAGTTTTGTTTGATACTGGATCTTCACATACTTTTGTGTCGCCCAAATTTGCTAAGGTGTTAGGTGTTGAACTTAAGATGTTTCCAGGCAGGGTTTTGTCGGTGGCAACTCCGTCAGGAGAGGAGTTGATTGCTGATCAATATTACGCAGGGTGTGATATCGAGATCAGAGGAAGGCTTTTTGGGATTGATCTCATCGAGCTGGATGTCTTGGGTGTCGATGTGATTGTGGGCATCGATTGGATGGCAATCTATGATGCTACAATTGAGTGCAAGCATAAGGAGGTGGTGGTGAAAGCACCGGGAGGACCCGCGATGACTTTTCAAGGGAAGAGAAGGAGCACGAGGGTGGTCACGGCACAATCAGTGATGGGATTTCCATAGGAAGTCAGGGCAATTCCTGTAGTTTGAGATTTTCCAACTGTGTTCTTGGATGAGCTACCCGGATTACCTTCGCAGCGTGATTTTGAGTTTTGCATCTATTTTCAGTCGGGTAGTGCTCTGATATCTAAATATCCTTACAGGATGGCGCCTGTTGAACAGGACGAAGTGAAGAAGCAGATCGAGGAGTTGTTGCACAAGGGATTCATTAGACTGAGTGCTTCGCCTTGGGGTGCGTCAGTGTTGCTCGTCAAGAAGAAGGATGGGTCAATGAGGATGTTCATTGACTATTGGGAGCTGAATAAGGTGACGATTCAGAACAAGTATCCGATCCCGAGAATTGATGATTTTTTCGATAGACTGCAAGGTGTAGCTGTGTTCTCGAAGATTGATCTACGGTCATGCTACCATCAAGTTCGAGTTAAGGAGGAAAATGTGCACAAGACATCTTTCAGGACTCGCCATAGGTATTATGAGTTTTTGGTGATGCCGTTCGGGGTGATGAATGTGTATTCATGGATTTGATGAACAGGGTTCTGTGGCCATTCATTGACTCGTTCGTCGTGGTATTTATTGACGATATTCTGGTGTACTCGAAGACAGACGAGGATAATGCTGAGCATTTGGCAGAAGTTCTAAAGAAGTTGTAGGAGCAGAATTTGTGTGCCAAGTTGTCGAAGTGGCATTTCTCGGTCACATCCTTTCTAAGGAGGGAGTGGCTACTGATCCTCAGAAGATTGAGGTGGTGCAGAGTTGGCCTAGACCAACGACTGTGAAGGAGGTCCGAAGTTTCTTGGGGTTGACTAGCTACCATCAGCGGTTCATTCAAGGTTATGCGCATTTAGCAATCCTGTTGACGGGTTTGACAAAGAAGAATATGGAGTTCAAATGGACGGAGAAGTGTGAAGTTAGTTTTCAGAAATTGAAGGTAACGACAACACCTATTTTTGTATTGCCGCGAGCAGGTGTGGATTATGATATCTACAATGATGCATCTTTCAGAGGTTTGGGTTGTGTTCTGATGCAAGAAGGGAAGGTCATTGTGTATGGGTCGAGGCAGTTCCGTCCTCATGAGAAGAATTATCTGACACATGATTTGGATCTTGCAGCTACCTTGAGGCAGGGGAGACATTATGTGTATGGTGAGAAGGTCAACATGTATATAGATCACAAGAGTTTGAAGTACATCTATCAGCAGAAGGATCTGAATCTACGTCAGAGGCAGTGGTTAGATGTTTTGGTAGACATTTGTCCTGAGATCAAGTATCACATAGGAAAAGCGAATGTGGTGGCCAATGCACTCAGTTGGAAGGTTAGTCTGTCTCGTTTAATTATGACACAGAAGGAGTTGGCTAAGGTGCTGGATCAGGCAGGTATCAAAGTGGTACTGCGAGGATTGGGGGCATCTTTGGCACATTTGCGACTTCAGCCTACTCTGAGAGAGCAGATCATTGAGGGCCATAAGTCAGATGCAGAGATTTTGAAGATGTTGGAGCAGATTTCCATCGGCAAATTATCAGAGTTCTATGTCCAAGATAAGGTGTTTTGGATGGGAGAGATGTTATGTGTGCCGCAAAGAGAGGATTTGAAGGAAAGCATATTGAAGGAGGCACATACAACAGTATTGTCCGTACATCCCGAAAGCACGAAGATGTACAAAGACATCAATCAATGTTTTTGGTGGCCAGGCATGAAGAGGGATGTTGCAGATTTTGTGGCAAGGTATTTGACTTGTCAGCAGATCAAGGCAAAAAATCAGAAGCCTGGAGGATTATTGCAGTCTTTGCCCATTCCGGAGTGGAAGTGGGAGAATATCAGTATGGACTTTGTGACTGGTTTACTGAGGAGTCCGAAGGGAAATGACTCGATCTGGGTCATTGTGGACAGGTTGACCAAGTCGACACATTTCTTGTGGGTAAAGATCACATGGTCATTGGCGAAGTTGGCTGAGGTGTATATTGAGGAGGTCATGAGACTTCATGGAATTCCTGTGACTATCATCTCCGATAGAGATGCCAGTTCATATCGAGGCTTTGAAGGAGTTTGTAAACCACTTTGGGAACTAAGACTGACTTTAGTACAGTGTTTCATCACAAACAAATGGACAAACTGAAAGGGTGAATCGAGTATTAGAGGATTTGATGAGGGAATGTGTTATGGACTTCGGTGGAGGCTGGGAGAAGTACTTAGCATTGGTGGAGTTTGCCTACTACAACTGCTATCATGCGATTATCGACATGGCACCGTATGAGGCTTTGTACGGGAGGAAGTGCAGAACACTCGTTTGTTGGTATGAAGTTGGCGAGAGGCAGATGTTCGGGTGAGAGATCGTGCAACAGACTTCGGAGAAGATCGAGCTGATTAGGAAGAGGCGAGTCGAACCACAGAGCAGGAAGAAGAGTTATGCAAATGTTCAACCCCGAGACTTGGAATTCGAGGTTGGAGATGCAGTTTTTCAGAAGGTGTCGCCTACGAACGGAGTCATCAGATTCGAAAAAGGAGGTAAATTGGCACTGAGGTATATTGGAACCTATAAGATTTTGAAACAGATTGGGAAGGCAGCTTACAGATTGGATCTACCGGAAGAGTTAGCACAGGTACACAATGTATTCCATGTGTCTATGTTGAGGAAGTACATACCAAATCAGGATCATCAGCTACCCGAGGTACCAAAAAATTGCAGTTGAACTTGAGCTACAAGGAGCAACCCGTGGAGATTTTGGATCGCCGAGAGAAGGTTCTGCGGAATAAGGTCATACCGATGTTCAAAGTGTTGTAGAGGAACCAGCTATTCGAGGAGGCTACGTGGGAAGCTGAGGATCGGATGAAGGCTGATTTTCAGGAATTGTTTGCATAAATTCCGTATTGTTTTCTTTTTTCTTTTCCCAGTTAGCAGTGGTTCTGAGGATAGAACCCTTCCAACGAGGGAGTGATGTAACGCCCCGTAATTTTAATACAATATATTGAATTAATGAATAATTTTTAAATCAATTTATTTAATTATTTTGAATTTTTTTAAAATTGACATTTTCACACGTGCAAATATTTTTGAGGTGCGAATTTACACTTTTAAATTGCTGAATAAATTCTCCTATTTATAATTGAGTATATTCTAAATTTTGGGATTTTTCTGAATAAAGAAATTATTTTTTGTAAATACTTTGAAAGAAAAGGTTTTTTGTGCAAAATGTTGTTTGGAGGTAAAATTCGAATTCATATTTTTGTTGTGCTATTTTGGTAGGCCGATCGGGTAGTGGAGAGATTGGGGGGAGAGATTTTATCCCTCTAATTTGATTTGATTTGATTTTATTGAGTAAATATATAATTATGCAATTTTGAAATTGTTGGGGGACTAAATTGCAAAACTGCGATCAAAACCCAAATAATTCAGAACCCAGTCATATAAGAGAGGACTAGAACAGAGTATTTCGGCCTTCTGCTTATTTTGGATATTTTTGGTGATTTCTTGGGGTTTTGGAATAGATCTTTGCTTGGAGGAGAAAGATACTAGTTGCATCTATAATTTTTCTTGAGATGGGTAACACTCCAACTCTCCTGACATGTTTTATCGCTTGATTACGTATGTAACGCCCCAAATCTCAAACACAGGTAATTCATAGCAAAAACAGGATCTTTACTTCAATTTCGTCCAAATTTACAAGGAATTTAAATCCCTTTCATTTACAACATTATTCTTTACAATAGCACAGCAAAAATGAATAAGTATAATACAACGTGTGATAATGGAAGCTCTTCAATCTGATGACATCCCTCTCAGTGACTTCAAGTCCGTGCCAAATATGATCTTGCAACTAGGAAATTGAGGGCAAGTCAGTTGCATACAACTGACGCATTTCTATAATATAGTGATTCTTCAACTTTAGAAAACACAAACTTGAATGTGAAACAGAATGTGAAAGGTGACTATCCTAAAAATATCAGTGTATGATATGAACTTAATGCCTAATGCAGACATTACACTACTATGACACTAATGCACACTTGTTCGGATTCTATACATCCCATACTATATAGCTCCGAGGGCAAGCCCTTATTATACTCCTCATTACAGAGTTCAATCCCTCGTTATGAAATCCTACTATAATGATTGTCACACCCCACTTCCCATTATATGAAAACACGGGCACGTAACGGAGGCCCAGCGAATGAAATAAGTAAACTAAGTCATATCATCCCTAAGCTGTAGAATACCAGTAAGCTCAACATTACAATAATGATAATCACATGAACAATAATAGCATGAATAACCAATATTTGAGATACACTTACAAAATAGCCCGAGAATATGTAATACAATGACAGTACATCGAGATCCTTCAATATCCCATCATCTATACCTGTATAAACATTAACTAAAAAAATGATTGAGAGTACCCATTAGAGCAAGCTTCGAGCGACAAGTGGTAGCAAGTAGTGAAGGAAGTAAAGGACGTCTATATAACAAGAACAGAAATTAGAACGATATCGGAGTCAATAAATGACAGATGATAACAAAATCAAAAGTCGATAATCAATAATAAATAAACAATAGTCGTTAACAATAATCAACAATCAATAGAAATAATAATCGAAATAATAGTCAATAATAGGATCAATAGATGATGCATTGGTTGGTAATTAGTGATCGATAAACTATGGTCGATAAATAATATTCCATGGGCCAATAATCGATAGATAATAATCAATAATCAATAATCGATGACAAATAAGAAATAACAATGAATCAATTATTGATGTTCAGTGTCAATCTTTAGGTTTATCCATATTTTATCAATCCTAACTAATGCACGCAATCCTGCGGCCCATATCATAGTTTCGGGTGCATACAATCAAGTGAACGTTTAGACTATAGTGGTGAATTATACAGAATCATATACTCGGGTCTTGCAATACCAATGACCGATGACTGATGACCGATGATCGATGACCAATACACGTTAAATCGGGATACTATAGTCAGTAATCCATAATCAATCGATGACCAATATGACCGATAATAATGACCAAAATGGGCTGTGACCAATATCCCATTCCGAGTACACTCTTCAATATTATCCACTACTAAGTCGACCTTTATTTCTCCGGCTTATTATCATTTTATTAACAATCAATTATGAACATGTAATCAATACGATCAATGAGAACGATAGTATCAATAATTATGCAACGGGTACAATCGATGAGGAAGGTAGCATTAATAAAATTTTCAAAAAGATATCAAGGCTATACGATAAGTGAAGTACACATGGTTCAATTCATTAAATATGAAAAATTTCGGTTTTATATGCAAAAATATAACAATATAGGTTCTGGACCGCAGCACCTATTGGTACTCAAATTCACTTTTCCATTGCTATGGGAATGCAAATCCGATTCCGTCAGAGATTCTAGAAACTAGACTCTCTTCCGGTTCCAACGCATATTCACACGATATATTATAGTCACATTAACTAGGTCGGGCAATCAATTCTTTACGGGGTTTTGTGCACAGTCTCGATTATGGAAATTATAACATGCCAGTACTAAAACAGTGATAGCTTACAAACTATAAATCGGATTGAGAATCCGAAAGATGTTCTAGAAATTAGACACAGTGTGCTTCAATTTTCATGTACAAGGTTTTAAGTTTCGATATCAGGAACTAGGTCAAACCTCAGTACGAAGTCAAGCAAATTGACAGGGCAGCAAGGTTCCATAATACAATAAATTAACATTTCAAATATTTAATCAATAAAATGGCACGATAAGAAGACTATGAATCAATAAGCATGGTACAATAAAAAAAACAACGAATCAATAATGGAATTCAACTAGATGCAATATTTAATTCGATTACTACTTGCCGGATTTCAAAGAGTGTTTTCTTGAACTAGAACAATAAAAGAGTGTTTTCTTAAACTAGAACAATAAAGTGAGTTCAAGAGATGCTTGCCTTTTAGATGACGACTTCAAATGTGACAGAATAACGGGAACGAGAGTCTCGATGGCAACACGTGCAAAAAACGGACACGCCGAACAAACGTGTGAAGAACGTACACCGCAAAAGCACGTGCAAACCACAGGGAGGCGGTGGCACGTGTAAGGGACGGAACAACAACCACAGAAAAGGCACAGAAACAACTGCAAGAAACACCTCAACAACAGTGAGAGACATGGCAATAGCGACAGCAGATGGAGGAGGTCGGGATTGCGGGGTGGCTCGGGGGTGAAGTGAAGGTGGACGCTTTGCAAGTGGCGGGGTACAGGCAGTGGTGCTGTGGTGGAAGAGTTGCAGGCGATGCGGCGAGGACGATGACAGTGAGGGCATCAGAATTTCGAGCGGTGCTCGCAGTGTTGTCGATGGTTGCAGCACTGTGGTGCTCAGGGAGGAGGGCGAGTGACGAGTGGAGATAAGTAGAGGGCGGTGATTGGTTGCAGTAGCAACGCCGGAGCAATGGCGACGAGGGATGGCTCAACAGAGTGTTCGGCAGTAGAGGGTTTGATGAGAAGGTAGGTAGGCGGTGGCGATGAGGGCGAAGGGGTGACTGCGATGCGAAGAGAGACGAAGCTTGATGCAGTGGAAAGGCAGCAATGGCGATGATGGTGATACTGGCGGTGCAGGGGTTGAAGACAGAGGAGCTCGAGTGGTCGAGGCATGCATGATGGATGGTGGATCCAATGGAGAGCAGAGGAGCGGGTGCCTCTGCGGTGGCGGAGGCAGTGACTATGGGGTTCACGAGGCGCGCGGGTGAGTGCAAGGAGGAAGGAGATAAAGATGGGGAGTGCAGGCGTCGATTGGAGTTGGAGATGGCGGTCGAGCACAGTCGTGGTGGTGGCGAGCAACGAGGTGGAGTGCTCAAGCAGGAGACGAGGGCGATGGGTGAAGAGGAGGTGATGGCAGTCGGTGATGACTGTAGTGTGGCGGTGCACGCGGTGAAGATGATGGCAATGACGAGACTCGGTGGCTGTTGGCGGTTGGAGAGCAGTCTAAAGGGCAGCGGGGTGCAGTGGTGGCTTCGGAGGTGGAGGAGAGCGGGGTGCGGTCGGTGAGCGGGTGATGGTCGGCAAGGAGGTTGTGGCTTGGAAGTGGTGGAGCAATGACGAGCGTTGGGTTTCGGAACAAACAGAGCAAGAAGATGAGGGGGAGAGAGAAAGAGAGTCTGGGAGAGAGAAAGTGCACGGGGGGTTTATAATAATATAATATATTAATATTATAACGGATATTGATTATGTGGGTGACTGGAAAAGATAGTGGACAGTAATTAAGGAAAAGTTGGTGCAGTTGTGAGAGATGAAGGGATCTAGTTGGGTTTTGGGTAGTGGGTTTTAAAATGTGGGTTTTGGTTAGGATCCAATAGGATTTGTTTAGGGTTAAAAAGTAAGGGCTTGGATTAATAGACTTGGGCTTTAGGTTTGGGCTTCACAAAATAAAATAAATAATTATAGAAGAGATAAAAGATTTGGCTTCAATCAGTAATAAGATAATAAAATAATATGGACTAGGGATTAAATATGGTTTACCAAATAAATAATTTAGACAAATTATAGAATGGACCAGGATTGGGCTTAAGTTCAAAATTAATAAATCAAATAATATTTTATAGAATTGTTTCAAATTAATTAAACTAATCAAATAATCACAATAGACCTGGTCTGGGTTATAAATAATTAAAATAATAAAAGAATAAAATTTCTACAATTAAAGTACATAATCGTTTGAAAATAACTACAAATACAATTGATGTTTAGAATTGACTTTAATAGAAAGTCCAAGATGAATAAAAACGAATTTGAGTGGAAATTTTTTATAAGAAATTGAAATACAAAAATACACAGAAAATATATATAGACGGAAACAGGGGTTACAATCCTACCCACCTTACAAAAGAATTTCGTCCCCGAAATTCGATTTAGGCGGAACGTAGGACAAAGCAAAAGTAAACTTGTGGGGTAACAAAATAGGAAATTAGAGGGAGAGAAACGAAATGGTGACAATATCAGAATAAGAAATAACATGGGTAATATTGATGTCAAATAATGAATGATGACATATGGAAGAAAGTAAGCGGTATCAGAAGAAAAGAAACAATACAAGACTTGTGAGATAATGATGCAAGAAGATGAAGGAGTAAGTGGAATTGGAATCGAAGAGATAATGGATAGGGAAGAATTGAACCAATCAAAGAGTCGATGGATGAAGATGAATGCAAGGGATAGAGAGAAGCAAACATTGCAAGGAAGAGAAACAACATGATAATCCTGGGACCTGTGGGTTATGGGCCCACCATGCTTCTGCTTTGCTACTCTGATTGGGAAGACTCCATCATCAACATCCATTATCTATAGCAATGTGCCTACACATCTTGGAGCGAACGACATTTGTCACGGCCCCGCTTTCCAAAAAGGGGATACGGAATACGGATACGTGACTAAGTCCAGCGAATGGCTTGCACCATTCATAAGCTGTCAGGATCTTTACAATAAGCACAAGTATAAACAAAAGAGTTACAAGAAGAATAGTCAACCACGCATGCATAACTGAATCAATATAGTCAACAAGATTACTTGAACAAAAATAAGAATACTGAATTTTCAATAGTCATGTCTGGAACAAAATACAAGTCTGAGACAAAAAACCCAATACAAATAGCCATGTAACCAAGTACAATTATTCAAGATAAGCAACAAGAAATAAATAGATATAGTAAGAACTCTATCGAGTAGCTGATCACCATAATCTGCAATTTAAAAAATTGCAGGAAAAAGAAAAGAGAAACAAAATGCCCGTCAATGCAAGTTACGGGCCGCTTGTAGTGTAGGAAACAAGTACATGAAAGACAAATAGATAAGAATAGAGTAACAGCGGAAGCAAGTATATCATGAAAAAGATGTAACAACAAAATAGAGTAACTAACTCTAAGTCAAGAAACAGAAACAACTAGCATGACAAGATGAACGAGTGCAAGTGGCATGTAACAAGTGTCAAGTATCATGTAAACGAGTAACAGGTAACATGTGTCAAGAATCAAGTATCATGTACAAGTAGCAAGTAGCAAGTGATCATGTTGTTTTCAATTCTTGTATCTAGTCCTATCTAGGTAGCACTTCATGCATTCCAGATTTTTACCACATGGTTGCTACATTCATGCAAATTACATTTTAGATTTCATAGTGGATCATAGAGGGCAATGTACTCAGGGACAAGCTCCAAGTATTAAGTATCAAGCTCTAAGTAACAAGTATCACGTGTCAACTGCGCAAGTGTCAAGTAATCACGTGTCAAGCTCCAAGTATCAAGTATCAAGTAATCACGTAGGATCTATAAATCCCTTTCCGAGGTACATGTTTATGTATTTTTCACTATTAGATCTTTCCCTTTAAACCCCGACTTAGTTTATTATTATTATTATTCAAGTAAGCATGGAAGTGCACAAATAAGTCAAGAAACATGGAGAGACAACAAGGGATAAGTACAAGTTGAACCAATGACACGACCAGGTGACAAAAGACTCAAACTAGACTACGATAACGAAAATTCTAGTTCTGGACAGCAAGATAGTACTGCAGCAAATCTGGGATTTCCATTGACAAAATTATGCAAACCTGTATCCGTCAGAAAATCTGAAAAATAGACTCTTGGCCGAATCCAGCAAATATATATAAGTCATATGGTGATTCGCAATAACAGGACTCAAAATAGAATTGTATCCAGAAAACATGTTCAGCTAGAAATCAAGAGTTTGTATTCATAAGAAGGAAAACGGCATAAAAGTTTAATAATTAAATCCAACAAAAATCTGGGGTATTTCCTAGTACGTCTAGTATCAGAAAATATAATTTCATAATTTTCCAAAATAGATAGTAGGGTCAAATAAAATCAGAAGACAGCAAGATGCAGCAAATTTATAAATATGAAATCATAGACACAACAGTACTAAAACATCAATAGATTACAAAATGTAAATCGAAATCTAGATCCGTCAAAAGGGTGATAAAATAGATACAGTAGGATACATTTCATATTCACAAAGTTTTTATAAACAGCAAGTAGAATCAGGTTGAAATTAAGGCTCTTTACTGAACAACATAAAAATTCTGCAAGTATAGTAACTGTTTGCAAGTGTGGAATAGTTTATAAAAGTCATCAATTAAATCCACAAAAATTTGGGGTTAATTCCAGTCAAGTCTAGTTGTACTCAACAAAATATTGGATCAAAGTATTATCTTTAATATCAGTATAAAAATAAATTACTCTTCCGAATTCACATAAAACCAATCTGTAATTTTCTACACCTCTGTAGTAAAACAGCAATAACTTGCAACTCACAAATCAAAACTGAGATCTGTCAAAAATTCTGGAAAGTAGACAGAATTCTCTATAATTCATATTCACCAATAATTTTCATATACTAACCTTAATAGGGTCAAAAATACTGAACAAAAACGGGGAAACAACAAGGACAGAAATCTTCTTTATGCATAAAATCAACTAGTTTATATGTAACACATCCAAATCATAGTAATATGAAATATGGTATACTAGATGTCCAAGCAACATGGTATAGGGTATTTAACACGTCTACAACAAGTTATACTACTCCTAACACATCAAGCTTACAAGATCATACAACACCTCATAGATCACGAACAACATGCATGTATACATCAAGAATCTATTATATCTAAGTTATTTCATGTCGTGTGTGTAATGTGAAAACTACGGGCGTATCAACACATAGAGACAAGATATAACAAGGGTTTTTATGGGGATAGATCTTGAAGTAACTACACTACAGGCAGTATTTAGTACTCGCATTATACAACAAAAAGGAATACAAGTTACTTGCCTTATAGTCGACGACGGAAACGATGCAAAGGATGAGAATAACGGGAACAGTTTTCCGGTCAACGCTCTCAATAACAACGAACGATTGCGAACCAATTAATCACGAACTCACACACGGAAACACACGTGCAATCTCACGCACGTGCAACCAAGAAGAGAGCGAGAGGGAACGGCGGACAGCAAGCGGATGAGGCGGTGGCAGCGCTCGCTGTTGCTACGTCTGGCGTCAGGGGGAAAACTACAGCACGGGGTGCTGTCTGCCGCCGCGTCGGACAGGGAGGCAGGGGGACGACGGCTGTCGGGTGGCACTGCGCTGGCTGCAGGACATCGAGAGGAGGAGCATAAGGGCGCTCGGGGTTTAGACGCTGAGAGGTCACGACACAGGAGGAAGGGAGGAGAGGGCGGAGGTTCGGCAGGGTACAGGGTGCACGGGAGATGGGTTGAGAAGGGTTGCGGCTGTAGGATTTTTGAATAATAGGGTTGAATAGTATATATAGGGTTGAAGGGTTGCAGCTATATATATATATATATATATATATATATATATATATATATATATATAGGTGAGAGAATTAGGGTTGGGTGCTGACGGGTTATAGGGGTAGTTATTGGGTAACGGGAAGAAGTAAGTTGGGCCCATGTGTTTAACGGGTTGCATAATGATAGGAAATTAATAGGATCCAAATAGAATTTAGAATAGGGTTTAAATTGAAAAGATCTAGTGAAGAGGTGGAACAAAAACGAATAAATAAAATGGGACATGAACAATTTAAAATAATGGAGATAAAATTAATAGCTCGATCAATCAGAGACGAACCAATAGGAGACAATTAAATCAATAAGATCAAATAAGAAGACGACAAATTAAATAGATGAATATATTGAAAAAATATCCAATACACAGTTCAAAAAGAGTCGGAGAATGCAATAGGAATAAATACTCAAAAGAAAATACATCCAAAAAAATACATAAAATGGAAAACAGGGGTTACAACATTGCTTCCTCTCGTAGTGAAGTTCCAAGCTGCTGACATGTCATTGTAGATCCAGCGATGCCGATCGACGAATCAAGAAGAAATAAAAAGAATTGATGGCACCGGAATCAGAGGAATATAGGTACGAAAAGAACAAATTTATACCCAACAAGGGATCAATCAATGAGGACGACTGTAATAGACGGAGGAAAACAAGGGATCAAAGAATTGAATACAAAGGGATCAAAATGGATCGAATAAGGCTAGTATCCATATTGCTTGATGGTTATTACATGTTCATGTGATTAATGCGATGTGTAAATTGTTGAGCTAACCTGACTAAACTCCAACATGGTTAGAGTCTAACCTGACCCTGATACCACTAAAAACCCTGTCACGCCTCACTTCTCATTATACGGAAACACGGGCACGTAACGGAGGCCTAGCGAATGACATAAGTATACCAACTCATATCATCCATAAGCTGTACAATACCAGTAAGCTCAACCATATAATAATGATAATCACATGAACAATAATAGCATGAATAACCAATATATGAGATACAAGAACTTACAGAATAGCCCGAGAATATGCAATACAATAACATTACACCGAGATCCTTCAGTATCCCATCATCTATACCTGTATAAACATTAACTCAAAAGAAAGATGGAGAGTACCCGTTAGAGCAAGCTTCGGAAGAAAAGTAGTAGCAAGTAGTGAAGGAAGTAAAGGATTATATAAAAAGAACAGAAATTGGAACGATATTGGAGTCAATAAATGACAGACGATAACAAAATCAAAAGTCGATAATCAATAGTCATTAAACAATACTCGATAACAATAATCAACAATCAATAGAAATAATAATCGAAACAATAGTCAATAATAGGATCAATAGATGATGCATTGGTTGGTAATCAATGATCGATAAACTATGGTCGATAAATAATATTCAATGGGCCAATAGTAGATAGACAATAATCAATAATCAATAATCGATGACCAATAAGCAATAATAATGAATCAATAATTGACGTTCAGTGTCAATCTTTAGGTTTATCCATATTTTATCAATCCTAACTAATGCACGCAATCCTGCGTTCCATACCACAGGTTTGGGTGCATACAATCAAGTGAACGTTTAGACGATAGTGGTGAATTCTATAGAATCATGTACTCGGGTCTTGTAATATCAATGACCAATGACCGATGAACGTTGACCGATGACCGATGATCGTGACCAACACACAATAAATCGGGATACTGTAGTCAGAAATCCACAATCAATCGATGACCAATATGACCGATAATAATGTCCAATATGGGCTGTGACCAATATTCCCTTCAACGTACACTCTCCTATATTGTCCACTACTAAGTCTACCCTTATTTTTTTGGCTTGTTATCATTTTACTAACAATCAGTTATGAACATGTAATCAACACGATCAATGAGAACGATAGTATCAAGAATTATGCAACGAGTACAATCGATGAGGACAGTAGCATTAATAAAATTTTCAAGAAGATATCAAGGCTATACGATAAGTGAAGTATACATGGTTCAATTCATTAAATATGATAAATGTAGTGTTTATATGCAAAAATATAACAATACAAGTTCTGGATAGCAGCACCTATAGGTACTCAAATTCACTTTTCTGCTGCTACGGGATTACAAATCCGATTCCATCAAAGATTCTAGAAACTAGACTCTCTTCCGGTTCCAACGCATATTCACATGATATATTATAGTCACATTAACTTGGTCGATCAATCAACTCTATACGGGTTTCGTGCACAATCTCGGTTCTGAAAATTATAACATGACAGTACCAAAACATTGATAACTTACAATCTGTAAATCGGATTGAGAATCCGAAAGATGTTCTATAAACTAGACACGGTGTGCTACAATTTCCATGTACAAGATTTAAGTTTCAATATCAGAAACTGGGTCGAAACCTCAGTACGAAGTCAAGCAAATGTACAAGGCAGCAAGGTTAAATGTTTCATAAGACAATAAATTAACGTTTCAAGAATTTAATCAGTAACAATGGCACAATAAGAAGAGTATGAATCAATAAGCATGGCACGATAAACAACAACGAATCAATAATGAAATTCAACTAGATACAATATTCAGTTCGATTACTACTTGCCGAATTTCTAAGAGTGTTTTCTTGAACTAGAATAATAAAAGTGAGTTCAAGAGACGCTTGCCTTTAGATGAAGACTTCAAATGTGAAAGAATAACGGGAACGAGAGTCCCGATGAAAACACGTGCTAACAACGGACATTGCAAACACACATGCAAACAAAGTACACCGCAAAAGCACGTGCAAACCATGAGACGGCGGCGACGCGTGCAAGGGACGGGACAGCAACAACAGCAAAGTTGCGGCAACAACAGCAAGAGACTCCTAAAAAATCGAAATGCTCCAAATTCCATTTACATGTAATTCATAGCACAACAAGATCTTTTACTTCAAATTCGTACAATTTTACAAGGAATTTAAAACTTTTCATTGTACAACTTTGTTCTTACATCAACGTAGCGGAATTTAAAAAGATTACAACATGATATACAATAAAGAAAATGCTTCAATCTTGTAATAGCTCATCATAGTGACTTTAAGTCCATGCCAAGTCCAGTCCTGCAACTAGAAAACTGTGGGCACGTTAGTTGCATACAACTGACGCAATGCTATAATACATCAATTTTCTTACTTTAGCAAACACAAACTTGAAAGTGCAATAAAGTGTAAAAAGTAAATATCCTAAACATTTTTGTGTATGATATGACTTAAATGCCTCATGCATATTTGCACTACGATGCACTAATGCACACTTGTTCGGATTCTATGCATCCCATACGATATAGATTCGAGGGCAAGCCCTTAAGGTACTCCTCATTATAGGGTTTATATCCCACGTCATGCAACCTAACCCGATGAATATACTCTAACACGTAGTCACCGAGGAGTCGAACCCCCAGGATATTGGACCTTACCGGCCTATTCCTATCCCACCTCAGTGGATTTACCAGGCGCATCCTCAGCCATGAACCCTAGCAAGTCAATCTCCCGCAACTACGAACTAGGCCTACCGCTAGCCCACCTCAGTGGATTTACTGGGCATATCCTGTCCGTCTCGAACATTTCTAGGAACTGCAGTCTCTTTACTGGTCTTTCCAATGATAGACGGATATCCCCTTAGCCCATATACATGGATTTACCAGGCGTATTCCTCGATCTCGGACCCTTAGGAGCTGTACATTCTTTATCGGACATATTCTTTGTTGTTTCTATCATATCTTCATCTAGTGCCTATTCTTTAGTTTTAATTATAATCATCACAACTTAGAGCTAGCTTACCCTACCAGACTTAAATCATCACATGAGAAATAATTGCCCATACTGGCTACTTCTCAAATTTCTTTATTCATCAATTGCCGGTTACTAAGGGTCTCGCCTAACCTCTAGATTCTAACAACCATCTCAATACAGAGATCAATTAGGTTATATCTAACCTCAATAAAACTTTTCATTCATTATCTTCTTTATCTACTTTCTTTATGTTTATAGATCATGAAGTACTCAACTTCTCATCACACCACTTGATAACAATTTCTTAGTTAAATCAATCAAACTCATTCACTTTAATAATTCTCAAAGTTCTTTGAATTAATACAACTCTTTCCATGTTTATCTATACTTCAAGTATATTTCTTAATACCCAAAAACTTCCTTTTAAGATTAGATCACTACTTTTTAATACAAAAATCTCTTTAAATTTAATCTCTAAGAATTTCTTATTTCCATCTAATAATTAAGCTTTAGTTTTATTATAAACAAAATCTTAAAATATTTAGTCATGTACACTTTCTTTTAATCTTTAAAAACTCATCGAATGCATGAATATGGCTTTTAAATTCTCAAAATATCTTTTACCATATTGTGAAATAATTTACAAGTGTTCTAATAATATTCTATAATATTTCTATAAAGTTTTCCAATTTTTAAAACTTGAAAAAGATCAAAAATAAAATAGAACCCCCAAGAGTAGAGCCCTGGATTCGAACTTAAGCCAACAAGGAGCCAAACCGCAAGCCCCAACCACCGTGCCAACTCACACTTGTGAATTAAAGCCCACTGAATTACTTTTGTAACCCAGGAACGCTATCTAATTGATTTCCAAAAAAAAATAAAAAGGTAGCCTTATGTTCGAACCCATGACCACGAACCCCCAGCGTGACACGTGGCAGCGCCCAAACGCACGCGCTATCCATAAACCCAAAGCATCACATCTGATAATATAGGTATTAAAATTCTTTTGACTCTCCTCTCTGTTTCATCTCATTATTAATTCTTTTGATTCGTTTTCTATTACTTTCCATCATAATCAATACTGCAAAAATACATTTCTAAATTTCTAGAATACTTTTTCACTGATTTTATCCATATTAAGGTTAAGTTTACACAAATAATTCTAAATGGTAGTTTTGAAAAGCTTTCATAAACATACACTTTTATTATCATCAAAACAACTAACATGAATATTTTTATTTCCTCTTTGCAATTCTCTTCTCCCAATTGATTTTATAATTCACCCCTAATATTCACACAATTTCTTGTGCCTAATTTAACAACTTTTGTATACATATACACAATTCATATAGTCTAATCATGGCATACTATTTGTGCCTAACCACATTCCAGCATGCTTTTAAATAGAAATTCAATTGACAATCTATCAATTTTATGATGAAACTTTCAATTAGCATACAATAATTCTCATATTTCATTACTACTAAAGATTCTAACAACACAATATGCATCACAAGGTTAACTAGAGAACTCATGCTACTTGTTCATTCAACATAATTTATCTAGCATGCACACTACAAAAATTTAGAAAGTGAAAGAGACATCCACCTTGTTTTGATGCAAATTGAAATTAGAATTCCTAGAAAAATGAGATGAGCCATCATAGTGGGCTTCATGGTGGGTTAGTAATTAATTCATGGTTAGATGGGCCTATAGATTTGGTAGTGTATATATAGAGCCTATAGAAAGAATGAATTAATTACTATGGGGTCATGGTGTTCATGGTAGGTAGTGATGACTTATTTCCACATAGAAGGTGAGTTAGAATTGTGTGTGTATATATTAGGAAGCCTATGATCAAGAGGCACCAACTGGTCATGACACCTTTTGAGAGGCAGCCTGTGGTGGATAGTTGTTAGAATTTGTTTGGGCAGGGCCCAGGGCATTACAAATGGTATCAGAGCCAGGTTTCGACACCGATTGTTGGTAAGAGTGGGTGAGATGTATGCCTGGCTGAGGACAATACACTGGTAGAGAGATCAGGGGCAGTACGCTAGTAGGGTAATCCACTTCACATCTTCTAGAAATTGATCATGTGCTAGATTGCAAGCTCCGAGCTCAGTGAGGATGCTGAGTTCTCAAGGTGGAATGTATGTAATACCCCGTATGAGATGAGCCTTCATGGCGGGCTTCATGGTGGGTTAGTAATTAATTCATGGTTAGATGGACCTATATATTTGGTAGTGTATATATAGAGCCTATAGAAATAATGAATTAATTGCTATGGAACCATTGAGTTCATAGTAGGTAGTGGTGACTTTGTCCTACATGGAAGGTGAGTTAGGATTGTGTGTGTAAATATTAGATTGCCTAAGATCAAAGGGTGCTTACAAGTCGTGACACCTTTTGTAAGGCAAGCTTGTGGTGGGCCGTTGTTAGGATTTATTTTTGCATGTGCAGTTGAGCGGAGCTAGAGGCGTTACAAAAACAGCGAGAGAAACATCAACAATGGCAGCAGATGGAGGAGGTCGGGACTGCAGGGTGGCTTGGGGGTGAAGTGAAGGTGGATGGTTGGCGAGTGGCGGGGTACAGACAGTGGTGCTGCAGTGGAAGAATTGCAGGCGGTGCGGCGAGGAAGATGATAGTGAGGGCGTCAGAATTTTGAGCAGTGCTCACGGTGTTGTCGATGGTTGCAGCACTGTGGTGCTCAGGGAGGAGGGCGAGTGACGAGGGGAGATAGGGCAAGGGCGGTGATGGGTTGCAGCAGCGACGGCAGGAGCAATGGCGACGAGGGATGGGTCGACGAAGTGTTCGGTAGTGGGGGGCTCGAGGAGAAGGTAGGCATGCGGTGGCAATGAGGGCAGAGGGGTGACTGCGATGCGAAGAGCGACGAAGCTCGGTGAAGTGGAAAGGTAGCAATGGCGGTGATGGTGATACTGGCGGTGCAGGGGTTGAAGACAGAGGAGCTCGGGTGGTCGAGGCACGCGCGATGGATGGTGGCGCCAATGGAGAGCGGAGGAGGAGTGGGTGCCGCTGCGGTGGCGGGGGTAGTGACGACGGGCCTCGCGAGGCGCAGGGGTGGAGTGCAAGGAGGAAGGAGATGAAGATGGGGGGTGCAGGCGTCGGCTGGAGTTGGATCCTTTTTCTACTAATATCCTTCAAAAACCATCTATATTCAAATTCTTCAAACCCAATCACAAAATATGTGTTTAATCATATATCTAAGTGGGGTAATTAACCAAAAAATGTTTGTACAAATATCATCAAAATATTTCCCCGGAAATCAATTTGTATTTCCAATATACTCAAAACAGTAAATACAACCAAATTCGAGCTCACCAAGACTCAAACCTGCAATCTTAAAGATCCTAGGCCACCTGCACTAACTAATACTCCAAGCATATTTCTCTGTCAACTTCTTTTCAAGGTAACAACACACACACACACACACACACACACATATATATATATATATATATATATATATATATATATATAATCCACTATTTGAATGCTCAACTTGAGACATGAACCCAATGGTATTGTAAAAATCATATAAATTCAAATACTACTCCAAAAATAGATTCCTTAGTTTCATTGGAAACATAAATGAGTACTACAACTTTGTAGTTAATATCATCTAAATACATCCACGATTACTTCAACTAAATTCATTTGGAAAATAGTAGATTCACAATCCAAAAATTGCAGCTCATGCTACTTGCAAAAATTATAGAAAATTCTATGATTCATGAAATTTTGTGTTCTTTAGCTCAAATTAAAGGTATACAAGTCTACTATAACTTTTTAGTTATAAGTTTCTCCAAAATATTATGTTTATAACCCTGAATTCTTCGAAATCTACAGTCGGGTCGAAATGTTAAAGTACTGCCACTTGTGCAATCTTGTAAAATTCATTATAAATTCTATTTTTCTAGGAAAATTGATTTATTAAACTCTAAAGAAAGGTTAACGAGTCTACTTCAACTTTTTAGTTTTGAACTTTCTCAAAATACTGTATCTAAGATGCCGAAATGATCAAAATCCGAAATGTAGACAAGTTTCCTGCAACTAGCCAACTGCCAACCATTCCTAAGTTTGGATTTTATTAAAATAGTAAATGATATCCATATATTATAAAATTTTAAGGAGATGTTCTTGACATATACGAGATGCTCCTATAAAAAATTTAGCTCTACGTTCCATCTATTTTAATCTATATACGATTTTCAATCTATATAAGTTATCAAGTATCTAACAATTCACACATATATATTCTACAATCTAACATTCTACTAATAAAATTATATTAGAAAATTGGAGAAACACCCACCTCTTTAAACAATTTTCGCAGGCAAATAAAACTCCTAAACACCTTCCACTCTTCCTCCTAAAAAACCGTGTTCCCCTCCTTGGATTCCCGAAAGCAACATGCAGCAACCACTCTTGGTTCACTCTGTTTTGTTTGATTTATTTTTGTGTTCATATATTGTAACACCCCGTAATTTCAAGAGATATAATATGGTTATATATATATATATATATATATATATATATATATATATATATATATATATATATATATATATATATATATATAATATTAAAGAGAAATTGGAGAATTCCTTACAGAGTTCCTATGGTGGTGGTCGTTTGAAATTTGCATTGCAGCGTGGGGTCCAGGAGAAACAACAGCTGCTACTACTGTGCACCATGGATGACATGGCGGCTAGTGTGGCCAGGCATAGAGGAGAGGGACTCTGTGTGCTGTGGTGTGCTGACGTAGACATGGGGCCCAACTGGGGGGGGGTCCTGACGTCAGCGCAAGTAAGAGGTGGATTTATTTGATCCCATATCAGGAGTTTAACAAGATTAATAAATGATAAATATAATTGCCTATGATCAAGAGTCACCTAATTGGTTAACCATCTTTTGAGAAGCAGCCTGTGGTGGGCAGTTGTACAATAAATAATATTAAATAAAATAAATTTTCTAAGTATTGGGGTGGGGCGTTACATATATGGCTAATAGTGAGGGGTATTTATATGGAAAATTAGATGGTGGTTTAAGTAACTAACTCTCCACTAACCTATTCACATGCCCACTCACACACCCACTCACTCACCCCACTCAGTCTTATATGCAGCCATTTTTGAAAGAGTGCACATTGCACGTGTGTACGTGTGCACGTGTTTTGTACACTTTTCATTTTATTTTCACTTTTATTATTTTATTCCATTTTAAATTCTTATTTTTAATAAAAAATCATATTAAATTTAGTATAATTAGCCTAGTGAAATTTTTAGTGCACAACTTTGTAATAAAATAGCACAATTTGGACGTGCATAAAAGAAAAGCACGTGTAAAGCACGTGCTAATAAATATTCATATTAAAATAAATTTGAGAAAATGAAAAAATAATTATAACAATCGAAATAAAGATATGTAAAATACGTTTCATTAATTCTATATATGTATACGACAATATGATCAATGCGTGCATAGAAAATACGTGCACCGCACGTGTAAAAATATATTTGAGTCAAAATAAGAGAAAAACGAATTTCAATTTATGAAACGAATTCGAACAAGTTATAAGATAAATAATTGAACACGTAGAAAATTTAATAATATTACAAGTAACGGTAGAATATATGTAATCGACACGTGTATTGAAAGCACGTGCAATGCACGTAAAAACACAAATATTAAAATAAATGTTTAAGTTGTCTCAGAATTGGACAAAAATGAATTTTGAGAAGACGGAAAATGTATAAATTGAAATGCAAAAATACGTAGGACATTTATATTAAAATACGTTACGGATATTACTCGTAACAGTACAAATATATGTGCGTAACACCCGTTGCCAAAATTGTCACAACTCAATTTTGCGGGGTGTTATAGTCTTCCCCCTTAGAACAGTTCTGTCCTCAGAACATACTAGGGTAAACATTGTATCTTGTACACACTAAAGAAAAAATCATTATTGTATATAGAAAAGCTGCCAATACCAAGAAAAGAAATGTAGTATGTAATAAAAAAAACAAGTAAACTTATATAAGGAAACTATGAGTATCAAAGTTAATAAGAAAGAAATTAGAAAAATAGTAGAAAAGAAAAGTGACCATGAAAGGTAATATAGATTGAAAGAAATTTTTCATACAAAATAATATTAGATAAAATATTAGATACTGTAGGAAATGGAATATATAAATTAAGTCATCAATTGTGAGAGAAATTGGAAAACAAAGTAATTGGAAAGAAATAAGGAAATCATTGTAATATATAGATGCTTTAAAACAAGTATAGTAAAATAACATTATCATCATCAATAAGGCCCGGTTTGGAATCAAAGTTTTGTTAAGTGTATGTATCTTTCAAAACCTTGTTTGGATGTGAAGAAAGGGTAAGTGGAACTGACTTGCATACATGTAGTTATTTAAACTTGCTTTTGTTCTGAAAATATTTTGGGGTTAAGTTACACATGTATCATACCTAAAGTTAGAATGATTTATAGGCATGCAAACCCTAATTGACCATTCATTTTAAAGACAATATGGAGATATAGGTATGCAGCATATAGACCTAAGTGGCGGTATAGGTATGGGTATGCAGCATATAGACCTAAGTGGCGGTAAAGGTGTGCATCCCTCTACCTGCAAGTTGAAATTAATATATTCTACAAGCGGTATTTGGATACCTCCACGGACCTCCGTCTTCGAACAATAGCTACATAATTGGTTAATTAATTTATCTGTTTTCTAATGTTGATAACAAAATAGGTGGTATCACATATGTTTGTGCGGAAAGAGGGAAGTGGTGAATTTGAAGGCTATTGCAAATGTGAAGAATATGAAATTAGGGTTTATGCAATGGCCACTTTGTTTTGCTTAAAACAATATATCCTAGATATTCAAGATACCTTGCATACTATTTTCAAGCGGTGCATATGTCTAACACCGACTTAGACGAAATACACCTTATAGCGGGTTGATACCTGTTATTGTTAGCTTTTGTGAGAAATTAACAATTGGAAATTAGGGTTTATCTCTAGATCTAAGTTGCTTGAGATATTCATCCTAGGTATCAAGATTGGAATACCTAGACTGCTATCACAAGCCAGTATTTATTCCTAAATACTGGTTTGGGTATCGGGTTATAAGCCCACAAACCCGCGTTCCAATATCCAATTAATTGTACGTTCATTACACGTGTTACACATATGCACGTGCTATATTTATATAGAGAGAATATACCAATATATCCAACAATCTCATCCTATATTCTCAATATATAAAGTACAGGATTATCTCATCAGATCAGTACACAACTGACTGGCTAATAGCAGTCCATAAAAGAAAAGCATCATAAAGGTATAGTTTCATAAGAACCAATAGAATTATAAAACTGAATAGTTCAATCAAGACTAAACCAATATAATTAACTAGTTCCAAACAATATCCAATTCAGAATAGTTCATAAAGACCAAACCAATTGGAATAATCTGTCATAGTTTCAAAATCAAACAAAGCAAATAAACTTCAAGAACAAAATATGAGTTTTAAGCTCAGGAACACAAGAGTCTTAAACTCAACAGAAGTTTTACCAAGCAAGTGACTAATTTATTCTCAAAAGAAATAAATTAAAATTCTATCCTTGCACACTGCTTTATGTTTACTCCTCCATTTTGAGCAAATCATTATTTTTGAAATTTATGTTGACAGATTCAACTCCTCCATCTTTGCTAGCTTATTTAAAACTAGAATATCAAGAGATACATCTCTAAGAATTCCAACATATTTCACAAAGTATCTAGTTCCACAAAAGAACTTAGTACAATTCATAATTAGCTTAGCAAAGATGTAACGCAAGCATCACAATCAAGTATCTTTAATAAGTAAAGTATATGAACTTTATAGTTTCTACACAAGAACCATACTATATTTCATATTGGAATGAAAAGATTGCCGTTTCAATCATGGTTTAACATTGAATCATCAAAATTGGAATGAAACATGTATCCATAAAAGACATATCATCAAAATTGGAATGATATTTAGGACAATTTAATCATCGGAAACACATCGACAAGTTTTCATGTTTCGTATTGGAATAATATGATTATTCTAAGTAAATTTCCTAGATATATAATACCATCAAAATTGGAATGACATTATATATTTGTGGAATTTATGTCGAATCATCAAAATTATCTAAAACATGTCAACTGCCTAAAATTGATGCTTAAGTTTGAACTTTTCTATGGCTCCAATTGGATTCTAAATTTCAAAACTTGTTGGATGTTAAAGCTTTGACTCAATAGCTTTTAACTCTACTTTCCCCCACAGTTTTGATAATTAGATCACTTTCAAGTCTCTTAGCAAGAACATTAGCAATACTTATCGCAATTGCACTTTATCTATGAGAAAGTTCAACTAGGCTTCTTTAAGCCTTAATATACTCCTCTTACTATTATAGAGTGAGTTATGAGCTACAGTGCATTGTAGCTTGATAGTCGCATAACAGAATTAGAGAGTTACTTAAACTTCTTAATGGATAACTAGAAACAATTTCTTCAATCCACTCAGCCTTTTCCCCTGCAGAGGATTACACATAGAGGTCTGATTTCATGGATGATAGCACAGTGCACGTTTGCTTTTTATTTCCATAACATTTCTGTTTCTCCTATTGTAAACATATATCTACTAGTTATTGACTTTCACTAAATTCTGAGCATCATAATGCATCAGATCAGCCATTCATTTGAAGAATGACTAGAGTAGCACAAAGCAAACTCTTGAATACCACACAGGTATCTCATTAGCCTCTTAAGGGCACTCAAATGTGTATGGGATTATTAGTGAATCTGCAGATCATACCTACCTCAAAGGCTATGTCTATTCTAGTGCAGATCTTTGTATACATGAGACTGTCAATTCCTTTAGAATGATCTACATGTCTCATAGTTGCACCATCGTTAGGTGTTAACCTTTTATCATAATCATAAGGTGTTTCAAAACACACTTTCAATTACTATATCCCCACTTTGAAACACATTTTGATTTGATGAGTTTGACTAAGAGTTATTCCTTGCCAACTGAAAACTCACCCTAAGACCTATGGTGTCCACAGTACCTAGGTTTTCATGTTGAAATCTTTGGATAGCACAATTTTAACTTCATTTGTAATAAAGATGTCACTTCCAAGAACATGCATATCAACAGAACAAGTAAATAATAGCCACTATATTTGACACACCACAAAGTTGAAGGCACTGATCTGAATTACTTGATTCATATACTAGGCTCTTTCAAAAATTTGTCAAATTATTTATTCGTTGGTTATACATGTTTTAAGAATATACAATGATTTTACTAAATTGTAAATCTTGTTCACTAAACATATTAGTTCAAAACTTTCCAGTACAAAACTGTTCAGTACAAAACATCAAGTACAAAGCCTTTTAATTATCCTTTATGAATGACAAAATTTTCAATAGATATAAGGGTAAGAAGAATACTTATTGTAGCAATATGACAAACATGTGAGTAGACATTAAATAAATCTACCCCATTTTTTTCAGTCAATCTGTTAGCTACTAAAAAGTATTAAAATTTCTACTGAACAATCAAAATTAAGTCTCTTCTACAAAACCCCACTTACTTACTATAGTTTTAGTCTCCTTCGGCAGATCAACTAAATTAAAGTATTATTGTATGACACAGAATCATCTCATTGTCTACTAAAGACTCTTCTTAGCTCATTTGTCATTCAAGTTTTCAAGTGTCAGTAAGGCTAGTTCTTGATTCCAATTGTGAATCATTGAACATGTCTGTAGGACTAGATTTTTTGATACATTTATCTTTGATTAACATATCCTCAAAGAACTTTGCAAGTCTAGATTCTTCTAACACAAATTAGATAGATCCAACATCTGTCCACAGAGCTACATTCTGCACTTTCTAAGCACACAAATATTTGTTGTAGGTCCTACTTTAGGCCTTCTAAGGTCATGTACTCTAACAAAAGTATCACAACACACATTTTCACTTTAACAAAACTGTTTGTGTTTTCATACCATGATTTACAAGGTGTATTCAATTAAGAGTGTAGTAACACATTAGAGATATGATTAACAATACAACATCACTCATAATTACACAAGACAAACAACAGTCAATAATATAGAATTCAATATTTCACTAAGTGTTTGATTCTAACTTTTATCAATACCGTTTGACTGTTGTAAGTAGAGTGCGGTAGAGATTATGCACAATGCAAACTTCTCTAAAGTTGTTAAAACATATTCACCACCTCTATTAAATCTGAACCCTTGATTTTTAGCATTTAACTATAATTTTTAATTCGTTAAGAATAACAAGTGCTTCATTCTTCATATATATGACAGACTTATATTAATCAACTACAAAAGCGATTAAAATACTTCTGACCAACAATTGTCTCATCTAGTCACAAAGCTACTGAGATCATAAATATCAGAATGTATTGACTCAAGAAGTTGTGTGCTCCTAGAGACCATACTAAATGATTTTTTAGTGATTATAATCTGAGCACAACTTTCATATTTGTCATATTTTAATGGAGTGTCATTTAGTAGGGCTATGAGTTTTAACAAGAACAAATAATTTAATATATAGTTCATAGTGATTCTAAATTTCAAAACAACTTGGATGTTAAAGCTTTGACTCAATAGCTTTTAACTCCATTTTCCCACAGTTTTGATAATTAGATCACATTTTCTCACAAATAATTGAATATATAGTTCTCAAATCTTAGCCAATTATGCTATGTTCAAGAACACAATTAGAACTATTATTAACAATTAGGGTAAGGTTTAACGGTAAGGGTGAATATCTCAAGATTGTTAGCTTTTGTGAGAAATTAACAATTGGGAATTAGGGTTTATCTCTAGATCTAAGTTGCTTGAGATATTTACCCTAGGTATCAAGATTGGAATACCTAGACTGCTATCACAAGCCGGTATTTATTCCTAAATACTGGTTTGGGTATCGGGTTATAAGCCCACAAACCCGCGTTCCAATATCCAATCAATTGTACGTTCATTACACGTGTTACACATATGCACGTGCTATATTTATATAGAGAGAATATACCAATATATCCAACAGTTATAAGGCCCACCGCCCAATAATTCGACATTCTTGACTTGACTCCGTATACAACATGTGTCTCTATACAATATAAATAATATAACTATCTTGGTATATATAGAATTCATGCCTATAACATCAACAATGGCATACATAGAGTTTGATTCACATGCAATTGCTCAAAGTGTCCTGAGGATGGACAATAAGAAACTCATCCCTTATACCACCTCGATTGTTCGGCTGAGTTGGGCCCCTTCCATGCAAGCTACTACACGTAACGAAGAAAGAGATGGAGAAGGAGAAGCATCAACCAACTACATTCAAGGACGCGGACAAGAGCAACACCCACAATCACCATCAACATCGTCATCATCAGAGCGATTGCCAAAGGACTATCATAACTGTTCTAATTAAGATGGGAACCGTATGGTAAGGTTTAACGGTCCTTAGACATGGGTCAGTGAGGACGATCTCTACTGGATCATTGATTATTTATGTAGAAAGAAGGTACACTGATGCACTCAATCTTAATTACAATGCAATTTCTTCCTAACTTTTATCGTTCCTTGAGTTTAGAGCTAGCCTATGTTTACCAATCTCCAATCTCGAGGGAAGTATTTTAGATTGGTTTTTTAAGGTTCCATCTTCTAGTTCAGTCATAGGTTATATGTTTAGCCATCTTTTCATGTATGATTGCATGCAAAAATGGAACTTGGTATTTCGCAGGTTTTGAATTTGTGGAGTTCGAATTTCATTCACATGCTGAAACATTTCTCCAAGTATACAATGGAGAATTCTTCGAGGGGAAAAAGATGAATTATCAGCTTAGCTGGGCTCCTCTCACCGGAATTAATGATGAAAATCAGTCAGTATCGTTATAAAAGCCATTATCATAGGATGTAACTAACTTCCACTGCTCTTTGTGCGATGTTAGATATATACTCCCTCCGTTTCAAAATATAAGTCATTCTAGAATTCTACACGGTTATTAAGAAAAAAATCTAGGTTTGGAAAAAAAGTACTAGACATTCTTGGTCTTGGTCTTTGAAGCTCATAATGAGCTATCAATTGTAAAATATCTCATTTGCTTTCCTTTATAAATGAGCTATCAATAGCGAGTAGGTAGAAGTAGTTGAAAAGATAAGGGTAAAATTAAAAATCACTTAAAAATTTAATTGATGGACATTTAAGAATGACAGGACAACTGCATTGAAAACCTAAAGAAACTTATATTTTGAAAGGAAAAAAAAAAGCTAGAGTGACTTATATTTTGAAACGGAGAGAGTATGTTATATATATATATATATATATATATATATATATATATATATATAATTAGATGCATTGCTATGTCCCTTGTGAGAGTTGTACAACTGAGATTATATCTTGTATCCTATCAATTCAATCTTTTCCCTTCAATCTCTCTGTTATCTTAACATGGTATAACATGGTATCAGATCCAAACTCTAATTCCTAATCTTCCCAAATCCCTAACACTAATCCCAAATTCACTTAATCCCAAATCCTAAATCTTCCCTAAACCCACACCCTCTTCCTCGTCAACACCGTCGGTAGCATCAACAACTACGAAGATATCTAAGGATACAAAGAAGAGCACTATAGTTAGCTGATTGAGGAGCCGAAACAAACGGTTTGACAATACTGACTGCATAAGCAATATCGGGTCTGATCATGCATAAATAGACATGCTATCTAACAATCTTCCTATATCTATTGGGAATGGGGAGGAGCTTACCATCTGTGGATGAAGCTTCACATGAATCTCTAAGGGAGTATAACTGATCGACTGTCTGAAAGAGATGCAGTAGAAATAATGTTTGATATGTATTCTGCTGGGAAATCAGTATCCCCTTAGGTCTCTGAGCAATCTCTAAACTCCAAAAATAACGTAGTCTGCCAAGATCTTTCAAATGAAACTGCTCATGAAGGTATCTCCTTGTGCATGCAATGTTTGCCGAGTCATCCCCAGTAATAATCATATCATTAATATATAGTAGTAGATGTATCATCCCCTGCGGTGATGACTGCATAAATATAGAGTGATCTTGTGAGCTCTGACTGAAACATGCTTGTGTGATGACATGGTGAAAGCACTCAAACCATACTCGAGGAGCATGTTTTAGACCATATATAGCTCGGCGTAGATGGCAAACATGACAAGGAGGTGTGGTATGCCCAAGAGGAGGCTGCATGTAAACAACCTCAGGTAAGGTATTATGAAGAAAGGTATTTTTCACGTCAATCTGGTATAACTGCCACTAATGGATGGCAGCAACGATAATGAGAGTACGAACTGTAGTCATCTATGCAACTGGAACAAAAGTCTCATAATAATTAATGACATGCTCCAGAGTAAATCCTTGGACAACTAGACGAGCCTTGTGCTGCTCAATGGAGCTAGCAGGTCGATATTTGAACTTGAAGATCCACTTGCAACTAATAGGCGTGCTGCCCGTTGGTAGAGAAATAACATCCCAAGTGTCAGCCTGATCAAATGCATGAAACTCTTCTGTAATAGCTTCACGCCACTATGGATATTGAATAGCTTCCTGATATGATTTGGGCTCACATGTGGAGTGTATGATGGTGAGATATACATTGAACTGTGTTGAGTAAAATGTAAGGGTAGCAAAACTAAACTGGTCATGAGGACCAGTGGCATCAGTTGTAAACATGCCATTGGGATACCCGAAGTGGAACGGGTAGAGTGACGGATTGTTGGTGGATGTGTAGGATGTAGAGGTGAATGGGTAGGTGCATGAGGTGGTGGTGATGCAAGTGGTGTAGGTGCCTGTGACTGTGGTTTTGCAGGTGGTGTGGGAGGAGCCTCTGTAGGAGTGGCTGCAGCTATAGGTTCTATGGGAAGTGGGAGTGGAGCTAGAGAGGTGGGATCAATTGGAATTCGTGATGATGTATCCAGGGAGGTAGGCAAGGAAACCGAGGACTCGAGAAAGCAAATATCGTCGGGGGGGACATGTTGTAGGGGAGTCTTCCACAAAGTAGACATGACAAAAAATATGGAGACGATGAGCCAATGGATCATAGCAACAATATCCCTTGTGCTCAGAACTGGTATATAAATGAACACACTTAGCAGCTCGAGAGGTTAGCTTCATACGCTCAGTGGGAGGGAGAAGGACGTAATAGCTGCACCCAATGGTACAAAGCATATTGTAGTCCGGTGGTGAGCGATGAAGATCCTCATGTTGCGTGTAGCAGATATGATACACGAGTGAGTGATGTAAATGAGGCTGACATAAGTCATGATAGCTTCAACCCAGAAAGTAAGGGGAACAGAAGAAGAGAGTAGAAGATCGCGAGTCATCTCAAGAATGTGATGATGCTTGTGTTGAGCAACACCATTTTGTTCATGTGTGTGAGGGCATGACTGCTGGAAAAGTGTGTCGTGAGACTGAAGAATCGGTCACATAGTAATGGAAGTGTACTCACGAGCACCGTCTGAGTGAAAAGTCTTGATGCACTCACCTGAACTGAATGTGAATCATTGCCATGAAGGTATAGTAAATGTTAGGAACCTCAGAACGATGGTGCATAATAAAAAAAAACTTATTTGTATCAAGTGAAGTCATCTATGAAAGTAACATAATAGAGATAGTCTTTGCTATACAAAAGAGGGTCGCCATGTTAGATTGAGCAAGCTAAAAAGGATGAGTGATGTGAGAAGTGATTTTGTTATTAAAAGGAAGTGATATGTGTTTGACTAACTTACAACCATGCCAAACATACAATTGTGTAAAAGAAAAGTTACCAAGTGCTAGACTCTGTAGGCGAGACTCACTAGCATGACCTAAACGTCTGTGTCAGTGATCGGCATCGGATGACATATCACCAGTAAAATTAGAATGAGATCGGGGCACTATCACTCGCTCTTTATTCATGCTTCTACGTCTAGACTAGAGCTTGGCACATATTCTGATTCAGATTGGCCAGGGAAACCTAATACCAGACGATCTACCGCAGGTTTCTGTCTCTTTCTTGATGATTCACTGATCTCATGCCGAAACAAGAAACATGTAGTGGTTGCATGATCTTCCACAAAGGCCAAGTATAGAGCAAAGTCAACTACTACTAGAGAGATTTTTCATGTTCGGTGGCTATTATTAGATATAGGTGTCACTCTTATAGGAGCAACTCCTCTTCACGGTGACAACCGTAGTGTCTTGCACATTGCAAGAAACCCGATAATTCATGAGCGGACGAAGCACATAAAGATTATTTCCACAATGTACGAGAGTTCTTTGAGACAAGAATCATTTCAGTTCATTATCTGACTTCTTCATAGCAGACAACAAACTTCTTCATGAAATCCCATACTGTTTAGAGATTTTGATATTTAGTGGGCAAACTCACACTGGTAGATCCACCGTGAGTTTGAGAGGGGGTATTATATATATATATACACACATTGCTATATTTATTGTGAGAGATGTACGGCTGAGATTATATCTTGTATCCTATATATACTGGCATTTAGAGCCGAATAATATCAATTCAATCTTTTACCTTCAATTTCTCTGTTATCTTTACATGCAAAAATAGTAGAACGGTAATTATCAGTGGCCTCGAGCCATAGGTTAGCGAGTCCAATCATTTGGGAATTTTTTAGAGTGATCTTACTTATCATAGCCTGTGAACAGTGAACTGGGTCATGAGCCCAAAAACAAACCTGGTCGAGAGTCCAATAGTGAATCAACCGAACAAATTCCCGCCACACTTTGAATTCGGCTGACCAAGATGACATGGGTGCTAATGCCTTCTCTTTCGGCAAAAGCACCATGTTAAGGTTAGAGCTTCGAAAGCGATTGGACGGGGATATGGATGTCGAGAAACATATGAAGAAGGAAGAGAGGCATGTGATGGGATAGATAGCGGGTGACGACTATCGTGTGTTTAAGGATGGGAGCAGAGCTTGAGAAGCACATGATGCTCATGCTATCACAATGCATGAGAAGTTGCCACTTCTTCTATGGGCTAGCAAATGGGCCACACTCAAGTTATTGCATAAAATGAGTCTAGGCCTACAATTTCAATTGAAATGGCCCATAATGAATTACACTGCCCCCTCTCTTTTGGGCTTCAAAATTCAAAAGATATATAGCCCACCATAAAGAAATATTCGGATGGAATAGAGGCAACAAAGAAGAAGAATTTGGGGGATGAAGATAACAACCACGCAGCCACCAGCGTTGCTGTAGTACTGGTCCCAAGGGGATTGCAAACGGTCAAGAAAGATTTGCGGATGGCTAGAGAAACATTCGAAAGCTAGATAGCCATGAAATTGGGATCAAGTGATAGGGATGAACCATGCTTCACTTCCAACGTCGAAACGCCAGGGAATTAGCTGTTAGACGAAGATGATGAAATCCCGCTTGAGATCGATGCCACTCTGGCAAAAGGAATTGACCATTACATTGAGAGGGAGGTCAGTCGAAGACTAAAAATGTTAACAAAGGGAAAGGAAGAAAGCTGAAGAAATTATGGAGGGGGAGGAGGAGGGTGACACATCAAAGGAGAGAGGATAGATGAGATGATCGAAGAGACAAGAGGAGGGGTGAGGGGACTGGAAAGCCTTTCGGAGGGCACAACAACAATGAACCCACCAATCAAGAAGAAGAACATGAGAAGGGATAAAGGCGGAAGAAGAAGCATTAGGCAACTGAACAAAAACCATGGAATGCCATAACCGTGAAAGAGGGCACAGAAATCTCCATGGAGAGAAGATCAGGAGGAGTAATAAGTCCATCTTTCACTTTGAAAAAATGTGGATGCAGGGATAAAACTTCGTTGGGCTCATCAAGGAGAGCTGGGCTGAGCCAACTAGGTGCACCGACCCTAATGCTAACATATCTAGGAAACTGACAAGTTTACGTAAAAGACTAAATAAATGGAATAGGGACTGGTTTGGTAATATATTCCATTGCAAGGAAAACCTACTAAAGCAAATTGACGAGCTTGAAAAGATGGAAGAAACAGATGGCTTGGATGATTAGGAGTTTGTTTAGCTTGGCATGCTTCGAGAAGGCATTCATGAAATGTACCACAAAGTTGAGATCTTTTGGACGAAAAGATCATGGGTGAAGTGGTTATAGGAAGGTGACTCCAACACGACATTCTTCCACAAAACTATAAATATGCGTAGGTGAAACAACTTCATCCACCTTCTAGATATCGAAGGACGAGAATCTGCGGCTCACGAAGAGATTAGGTCCCATGTCGAGAAGGCATACCGTGACATGTTTGGGGTTAAGGGGAATTCTTTTTCTGACTTAGCAGTGAAAACTTGGGGTGATATATATCGAGAGGCTTTGCAAAAGATCCATGCCCTGGAAAACCCATTTTCTGATGAGGAGGTTAAGGCGGCAGTCTGGGGCTTGGGTGCCGATAGGGCACCATGCTCAGATGGGTTTCCAATACTATTCTACAAGACATTTTTCGAATATGTCAGGGTAGATATGATTCGAATGATGGAGGTGTTCTATAATCGCAATCTCCATACTGAGTGCATTAACTACGCCCTTGTCACTCTTATCCCTAAAAAGGAAGTCAGACAGGTTAAAGAACTAAGGCCTATTAGTCTCATCAACTGCTCACTGAGGATCATCTCTAAAGTCCTTGCAAACAGATTAAGGCTGGTCATGGGTGATATTGTTGATGATTATCAGAGTGGATTTATCAACAGAAGAGACAACCTAGATGGCATTGCCACGGTGCAAGAATTTATACAAGAATGCAAAAGAATGAAAATGGGTGGTTTCCTCCTTAAACTAGCCTTTGACTCGGCAGAAGGGAATTGTCTCCTTGATGTCTTAGAACGAAAGTTTGGAAACCATTGGACTGGTTGGACGTAGTTGGCTGGAATCTGCCAAGGTTAAGATTTTGGTGAATGAGGTTGAAGGAAATGAGATTGTTTGCCGACAGGGACTCTAGAAGTCGATCCACTCTCACCACTGTTATTCACCCTCATGGTAGATGGACTTAATAAAATGTTAGCCAACCTCCATGATAAAAGGGATGCTTCATGATTTAGGGGAAAGAGCAAATGTCTCAACCATTGTAAACCTGCAATATGCTGATGACACACTGCTATTTGGAGAATGGGATGTTGCACAAGCGGCAATCATAAAATGGGGCCTATACAGCTTTGAACTTTGGTCGGGGCTTAAAATCAACTTCTACAAAAGTGCCATCATCTTCCTTGGACCGATAGATTAACATGAGCGCTTGCTTGTCGCAATCTTGAACCGTCCCATTCAGGGCTTGCGACTAAAATATTTGGGCCTCCGAAATCTGGGAAGGAAAGCTGAAGGAGGATTGGAACAATCTCATTGATTACTTCCAGTCAAGGCTAGAAAGGCAAGATGCTCTCATTGGGGGTAGGATCACCGTACTTCATTTGGTCATGTCTGCCATCGCACTATATTATCTCTCCATCTTTGAAATGCCGAATTGGGTCTTGATGAAGATTGATAAACTAAGAAGATGCTTCATATGGCAAGGCTCTATAACAGACTAAAAAAGATATCTCCTACTACAGTGGGGGAGGGTATGCAAACGAAAAGTGTTTGGGGGGATGGGAGTACTAAACTTAAGGAGATTAACTAGTCATTGCTATGCAAATGGTTATGGAAGCTTCACAAACAAAGGAAGGCCAAATGGGCACAACTGATCCAAGCGGCACACTTCAAAGATGGTAACATGCAAGGAAAAACCAAGAACGTTGCATCCATGTCCTCCTTCTAGAAAGGTGTTAAAAAAACAAGGATATTTTCCTAGCAGGGGCGACCTTCTCGATGGGCAATAAATCTGCCATCAATTTTTGGAAGGATACGTGATGTGGTCATACAACACTCAAAGAAAGGTCCCCCTAATTTCATGTGCTACAAGAAATTATAACAAGTCTATCAAAAGGCAATGACACAACGATGAATGGAAGTCGAGGACAAGAGGAAGGCTTTGCCGAAACACAAAGAAAGAGAACGTAGCTCTTAACCAAAACTTAGCTGTTTGCCAACCAAGGAGGGAAGGGACGACACAATCAGGAGAATTCTCAGCCAGCTCCACATACAAGTTCCTTAATGATGGGGTGGGGGGGGGGGGGGGGTGATTTCTCAATCATTTGGAAAATAAAAAACCCAAATGAAAGTCAAAAATTTCAACTGGCTCGTTAGTAGGAATGCTCTCCTTACTAGAGACAACCTCTTAGACGCAAACAGAATGAACCGGATATATGCAAACTATGCATCAACGGTCAGGAGACTGTTGACCACATGCAAACTTCGTTATATAGATTTGGCAAGTGCTACATCTAATATCTGACATCCACCATCCTATTGGAGCTCAAAGTTGGCATTGAATCTATTAAGGTTTCTATTGATAAGTCCTAGTATTTAGGTACTAAGTATTTTGGTTTTATTTAGTCTTTCCCAGGTAACCACGTTCTTAGGAGTGTATAATGTGGGTTGTTATTTCCTTGATTCAAGTTGTATTTGGTGTATTTATAAGCCAAAGTCCCAATTCAATAAAATATAAGCTTCATTGTCCCATTCTGTGTGTTACTTGTGCTACGATCAACTAGGTTTCAACATTGATATCAGAGCACCATCTCAGGGGCCTGATCTTGAGAGTTAGTGAGAGGGTGTGAGAGAACAACGAATGATAGTGAGGCAAACAGTGAGTGTGAGGGAGAAACAGTGTGAAAGAAGAGAGAAGAAGAGAGATGGCAGAGAGTAGTAATGGAAGGTTTGTAGTTCCTTCCATTCCAAAGTTTGATGGTCACTATGACCATTGGGCAAAGCTGATGGAGAATTTCCTTCGCTCGAAGGAATATTGGGATCTCATTGAGAATAGGATTTTGATGGTGACAACTGGAGCAGTACCAACAGCAGAACATCGCAAGACAATCGAAGAGCAAACCCTGAAGGATCTGAAGGTCAAAAACTTTTTATATCAAGCAATTTATCGAGAAGTCCTTGACACCATTTTGAATACAGATACAGGGAAATAAATTTGGGACTCGATGAGACAGAAGTTCCAGGGTTTAGCAAGGGTGAAGAGAACGCAATTGCGAGCCTTATGCAGAGATTTTGAGGTCCTCCACATGAAGGAAGGAGAGACAGTCAATGCCTACCTTGCACGCACACTGGACATAGCAAACAAGATGAAGGCATGCGGTGAGACGGTGCGAGAGAACATTATCACCGAGAAGATTTTGAGATCAATGGTCTTGAAATTCGATTACATGGTGTGTTCTACCTAGGAGTCTAATAATATAAAAATACTGTCTCTTGATGAATTGCAAAGCAGTCTCCTAGTCCATGAGCAGAGGATTAAAGGTCACAACGAAGAAGAACACGCTCTGAAAGTCACCAGCGGACGAAGATTTAGAGCAAGGGAGGTTGATAGACTCGGAGGCAGAGGTAGAACAAGTGTAGGCTTTCGAGGCAGAGGAAGAGGCCGAAGGAGATTCAACAAAGCCATCGTCGAATGCAATAAATGCCACAAGTTGGGACATTTTCAGTATGAATGTTCGGAATGGGAGAAAGCTGCCAACTATGTTGAATTGGATGAGACCGAGGAGATGCTTCTCATGGCCTATGTTGAAATGCAAGGTGCAAGAAGAGAGGAAGGATGGTTTTTAAATTCTGACTGTAGTAATCATATGACTGAAGATAGGGTTTGGTTTTCTGATTTGGATGAACTTTTTAGACAAACTGTGAAGCTAGGAAGCAATACTAGAATGAATGTGATGGGGAAGGGTACTATCAGGTTGAATGTTGAAGGCACTGTTCAAGTAGTCAGTGGGGTGTTCTATATTCCAGAATTGAAGAATAACTTGTTGAGCGGGGGGCAGCTGCAAGAAAAGAGTCTTGCAATCCTCGTTCAAAACATCATGTGTAAGATGTTTCATCTTTCAAAAGGGTTGATTGTGGAGTCTTCAATGATTGCAAACCGCATGTTTGTAATGCTAGCAGCTGTGTCACCGAGCGAGCCAACCTGTTTCCTGGCAACCTGTGAGAATGAGACTCAGTTGTGGCATCGCAGATTTGGTCACCTCAACTACAAAGGACTGAGGAATTTGCACTACAAAAGGATGGTGAAAGGGTTACCATTCCTCAAAGCACCTACGAAAGTGTGCTCCGATTGCTTAATAGGGAAGCAACACATGGATACCATTCTTAAGAAGAGTCGTTGGAGAGCAACAAAGCAGTTGCAGTTAGTTCACACAGACTTATGTGACCCTGTGAATCCGGAATCAATTAGTGGAAAGAAGTACTTAATTACTTTTATTGATGACCTCAGTAGGAAGTGTTAGGTTTATTTCTTGTCCAAGCAGAGGTTTTAAGCATGTTTAAAAGATTTAAGAGTTTTGTGGAAAAGGAGTCTGGTGCTTTCATATTGTTTAAGAATAGATAAAGGGGAAAGTTTACTTCCAAAGAATTCAATGATTTCTGCATTTGCAAATGGCATCAAGCGGTAACTTACTGCTTCTTACAGTCCTCAGCGAAACGGAGTTGCTGAGAGGAAAAACAAGAGCATCATGAATTTAGTGAGAAGCATGCTATCGGAGAAGAAAGTTCCAGATGAGTTCTGGACAAAACAGTCAATTGGAGTGTACATATTCTCAACAGAAGCCCGGTTGCAGTAGTAAAAGATTGCACACCTAAAGAGGCTTGGTGCGACGTTAAATCATCTGTGGAGTACTTTCGCGTATTTGGATGCATTGCAAATGTGCATACCTCGAATGAGAAGAGAACGAAGCTGGATCCAAACAGTTTCATGTTGGTGTATGCCCTAGAGGCCACTTGTGTATGGACATTACTAGTTTACATTGTATCATGATATTTATTTCATATATGAGGCATTTCATTTATTGTATTGTTTATTGTGATTAAATGAACATAATAAAGTTTTTAGAATAGTAGGTTTAGTACCACGGAATATCAAGTGCATGACTTGATTGTGAGATCCTATTGGTTGTAATCAGAACACTATTCTTAAATGTCCCTTGTCAAGAATTATTGTGAATTATGACAACAATAATATATTGAGACTAGTATGTGCGTAGACTGATGACCATATCTCACTGGTCATGGATATGAGTATCAAGTCTTCACATGAGTACATATTAGAGTAATAATGTACTTGACTGACCCACCATGAGAATACTACATGGATCGTTAAGTGAGTGTCATAAGCGGTTCTCACAGTGACTATGGTGTATGTACTCCTTTACTTGAAGTCACTACGGTTCCCTACATGAGAAGTTGTATGTTTTAATATTGTCAAACGTTGCCTGTAATAAGGTGATTATAAAGTCGGCTATTGGATATACTACAAATCACGTGGAGGGATGTGAGTGACTTAGATAGGATTTGTTCCTCTTACATAAAATGAGCGATGTCTATAGGCCCCTTGATTGAGTGAGACTACAAAATGCATGGTCGTGCTCAAATGAGTCAATATGAGATATTGAGCTCATTTGTTTCAGTAAGTCTATGCGGACATCAAGAAACCAAATATTGAATTATACAAGGGTGACCTGCTCTATGTCTTGTGGTCAATTGAGATATCAGGGCAAAGGGACTAGACTACATAGTAACATTAGTCACGGATAGGTTATGTCAAATCACTGACATTTCCGATACTTGAGTAATAGTGATGTATTGCTAGATACCGCTCATTTTTTGTAATACTAGAATATGATTTTAGAATTACTGTCAACGTAATAGGAACTTACAGGGTCACACACTTAGAATGGATCGAAATTGGGATTTATGTTCATAAGATAAATTTAATTGGGGATCCAAGTAAGATTTGGACTCCTGGCATTGGTTGGACATTTTATTAGATTAAATGGGTTGACTAAAGTTCAAAGGCCCACGCATGAATCTAACCTACACGAATCTGACCTGGGTCAGATTATGAGCCAAAAAACCTCATTACTCTCTTAGGGTTGATTTTCTGCACCTATATATATGATATGTATCTGTGGAAATGTTATACATGAGAAAACCCTAGCCGTCATAGAAATTGTGAGAGAGAGAGAGATTGTGAGGAACATCTCCTTCCCGCAGCTGGCACCGCGGCGTGAGGGAAATCTTGATTTGATCCGTTCGTGTAAATACCGTAGAGGCACTGCAATATTATAGTGTTGTGATCGACATACTGTGTAGACAACAGATCCATCTTCAAGGTATAACTCCTAAACACTATTTATGGTTTTCGCATGGATCCATGGTTATGTTTCGATATTTTTTTTATAATTTTCGGTTGTGTATTTGTAACCCCCTATACATATTTTTCTGTTTATTTTCTGTGTTTGGATTCTTTATAAAATTTTCCGTTAACTTGAATTGATTTTGTCTTAAATTTATTTTGGGTCTCCTGTGAAAATCCATTTCTATTCATTAATTGTATTTATAGTTATTTTCAAATAATTTCTATATTGTAATACAAATTCTATTTTGTTATATGATCTTATTATTATTATTATTATTATTATTATTATTATTATTATTATTATTATTATTATTATTATTATTATTTCTTTAACTGTTCACTAATTTGTAAGAGCCCATAGATTTTAGTCTATCTTTTATTATTTGACTATTGACAAAGTGTGAGACCAGAAACTCTATTTTTTAATCCATTATATATATATTTTATCTAATCATTATTTTGAAACTCAAATAAACCTTGTTCTCTTAAACTCAAATTGCATCCATATGCTCACTCAATTATTTTTAGATCCCAGAAATTATATTTTAAAAGTAATCTATTATTTAACTAATATTTATCATTAATTATTTTTGTAAAGCCCAAAACTTCATTTAATTCGATCTTTTATTGGGTTTTAACCCAATTTTATAAACCCTATAATTCTAAACCCAAACCCGTTAACCCAATATCCTATTTTATTTAATTAAATACATTTAAACCCTCCAGCCCTTTCTTATTGGATCCTAACCCTATAACCATTAACCCAATATTCTAAACCCCTATATATATGTTGATTAACCCTAATTACCCATCTTAATTACCCCTCTTCCCCACCGCTTCTCCTCCTCTGTTATTTTTGAAACCCAACCCCTTCATCGCCCCCCGCCGAGCTGCCTGCTCCTCCACCCGTCCTCCTTCCACCTCGTCTCCATCTCCACTGCATCCACTGCCACCGTCGAAGCCTCCATTCTGCTACCGTCGACCTTGCCGTCGCAACCACCTGCACCCGATCACCTGCACTTCGCTCACCTTTGTCCTTTCCCTCTCGACTTCTACTTCCACCGTCGACCCTCGCTCATCCAGTTGCCATTGACCTCACCTGCTGCGCCTCTACCGTGACTGCCTTGCAGTCAACAATTGCCAACTCCCTCCGAGCTCCATTGCCATCCACCTCACCTCCATCCTCGCCCTTGCACCTTGACCCCCGTCGCCTGCACCCAACGACCACCACCTCCGCCATCAACCTTGCCATTGCCATCGACCCCGTAGTCAGCCCCTGCCTTCTCCTTCGACCACTAGTTGCTAGCATCTTCACCGACCACTGCAGCCACCAACCCGTAGCACCATCTCCAATTGACACCATCTCGAGCACCTCCTGTTGCCACCCGATCGACCTTCGCCAGCCCTAGTGCTGCCTCACAGTTGAACACCGAACTTTGCACCCCCGATCACCGAAGCACCCCGAGCCCTCTCCCCCATCCTCAACCGCCTGCAACTCCCAACTCCGACGACCACCCTGCTGCCCTTCCCTGCATCCACCCTGTCCCGCTGTTGGTCTCCACCACAGAGCACCACTGCAGACCACTTCACCTCAGCCACCGTCGCGGTCTTTTGCTGTTCTTGCCTGTTGCTGTCTCTCGCGTACTGTGTTGCTGTCGTACGTAGTTTGTACGTGCTATCATTACGTTGTTTGCACGTGTGGCCGCGTGCGTTGTCGTCGGATTCTCGTCTCGTTATTCTTTCATTTTCAGAGTAGTCATCTATAAGACAAGTTTCCCTTGAACTAGTTTTATTTTTCTTGTTCAAGATTTTCTTTGATCTCTGCAAGTAATTTCTTTTTCGTTTATCATATTCTATTTGTTTGATACCCTTCAAAGATACTATTACAGATTCATCGGCGAAACTAAGTTGTAGTCCCTTTTTTCGTGCCATTTTCCTTGATTCAAACACAAGCTTGTATATTTTGTCATATACATACACCACATGAACACATAGATTAGAAACATGTATATAGAAAATGATGATGTGAATGTTTACTGATTGAATGTGATTTTGTTCGTGAAATTAAATGCCATGACTAATAATCTTGCCTTGTTAATGGTAGGGTTTCATCCTGATAACTGAGTAGAATTTTTCGGTTGATTTATTTGCCCTGATATTATATGCTTGCTTATTTATTTGGTTGTCAAATAATAATAATCTAGCTGTTAGCATGTTGTATATTCTATGTTGTTTTGAGTTTTCGACCCAGTTGCTGTTATAATTTAGTAGAACCTTGTAAGCATCATTTGTAGCTTTTTGAATCTATTTTCCAGAACTTTTTATGGATCTAGATTCCGATTTATAAAGTGTAAGTTATTATATTTATAACACTACTAGGTTTTCAATTTCTAGATTTCTATCTAGAGTTACACCGATGTAATTTTCTATTAAAATAAAATGTTGATAGTAGGAGTTGAACTTGAAATTTTATATGTTGTTACTAGATAGGACTAGAAGTCACCATATTATTTTTATAAGATTATTTGATAATTTTTCAGACCTTTTATAGATATGAAAACTTGACCCTAGGTTGCTTCCAGAGTACTAGTTTGGTAAAGAACCCGAATATTTTTACCTGGTTGTAGATAATATCAATTATAACTCATTAAATAAGAGTTATAGCCCTGTGTCTGGAATCAAAATCACCTGACGGTTTCGCAATCTGACCTACAGACTGAAAGATATTCATATTTTCGTACAGTGACGTCTGAATTCTAGAATACAGTTTGAAAATGCATTACCATGCTTAATTAACTAAAACAATAGATCAAATTTGAGTATTAAAATATGGGGTTAATTTTGTTGTTGCTAAACATTGTTAGGAATTAAAATATGACTTTTATGATATTTTAAAATAATTTTACAATCTATTTTTATATTCAAGAATTTTGACCCTAACTTCTGCCTGAACACATAATCAGTAAAGAATGAACTTGTATGCCTAGTTACTCTATTTAGAATATATCGTGTGAATATGCATTGGAACCGGCAGGAAGTCTAGTTTTTAGAACTCCTGACGGATCCTGATTTTCTTGCTTGTAGCAACGGGAGAATCTATTTTTGTACAACAACGTCTTGCTATCCAGAATTTGTATCTTCATGTATATAAGTACAAATATGCTTATCTCTCGCATTTTATGAATTATATTCTACATCCTGCATTGCATATCCCTTGTTATCTTCTTGACCCTGTCCTAATACTCGTTCTCGTTGTTGCATGTTTATGGGTAAATATTGTAAAAAGAATAACAAGCCGGAGTAATAAAGGGAAAAACCTACTAGTGGATAATACAAGAGAGTGTACTCGGAAGGGGTATCGTGTTTCCCAAGTTACTTGTTTACCGATCAAGTTACTGACCAACTTACCAATCAAGTTTTCCGTTCAAGTTACTGACCAAGTTACAGATCAAGTCTACCGATCAAGTTATCGTTCATGTTTGCCAACCACTGATTATAGTCATGAGAAGACCCGAGTACATAACCCTATAGAATTCACCATTAGAGTCTAAACGCTCACTTAATTGTGTACAACCGAACCTGTGGTATGGAACGCAAGATTGCGTGCATTATATAGGATTGGTAAAATATTGATAGACTTAAGATTAACACTGAGCACATGCATGATTCATGTTTACAAGTTACATGATCTCTGTTTACATGTTTATCTATTTTTCTCGTCACCCGCTTACATGTTACACTTGTTATTTGTTCCATACTTGATTATATGATTCCTTGTTCATGTTGACTGTTCCTTGCTATGCCCTGTTTTATTGTTCATTGCTTGCTGCTACTTGCCGCCCGTTGCTTGCTCTAACGGACATTTTTTTTCCAAATGCTAGATGTTGAGATTATAGGTACAGGAGATGAATTGGTTGAGGACTTGGTGAACAGATATTCTAGATGACAAAGCCGGATCCTTTTATTTAGCCTACATTAGTTTCTTATCTTCATGCTTTTCTAGTCGTTAATGTTGTTTTTATACATTATTTTTCGGGCGTTTTTGTCCCGAAGTTTACTTATCTCCCAGATGTTGGATATTACTTTGTGAATTTATTTTGGAGTTTATTCATTGTTTATATGGTTATTCATTCCTGGTTATTCATTCTTGCGTGGTTATGATCTTTTGTATATTGTTGAGTTAATCTGTTACAGCTTATGGATGATGTATACATCATTCGCTGAGCCTTTGTTGCATGCCTGTGTTTTCATATTCGGGGAAGCGGGGCGTGACAGTATTTAATCTAAGATTACCCTCAAAACCTAACATTTAAAGTGTGTTTTGCTTGTTGTGAGTGAAGAGACCAAGGGCTACAAATTGTACAACCCAGTTACAAAGAAGATAGTAGTGAGCCATGAAGTAGTCTTTGAAGAAACTGAGGGCTGGAATTGGAACGAAAGTGCAGAAAAGACAAAATGTGTGCCATTAGAGTTGGGAGACGAAGATGAAGTAATTGACAGCGAGGAAGAAGAGCTAGATGAAAAGCAGAATGAACAAGAAGAAGAGGCTACGGTGTCGGCACATGAAGGGAATGAACTAGAAGTATCAAGTACGAGTTCAAGCAGTGCAGCAACTCCGGCAACCTCATGTTCTCAAGCAGCCTCACTTGAGTCGATTCAAGATAGAAACAGAAGAACCCAGTTTTGGATGGAGGACTATGTCACAGGTGAGGAATTGTCTGAGAATGAGGAAGCTCTCAAACGGTTCTCTATGCATCGGGTGAAGATCCAAGTACATTTGAAGAAGCAAGCAAGAGCTTGAAGTGGAGAGAGGCCAAGGATAATGAGATTAGAGCCATCGAGAAGAATGGAACTTGGGAGCTTGCAGAATTACCTCAGGGAGCAAGAAAGATAGGGGTGAAATGGATTTTCAAAACGAAGCTGAATGAAGGAGAAGAAATGGACAAATTCAAGGCTCGCTTAGTAGCAAAAGGCTACGTGCAGTAGCATTGTATGGATTATGGTGAAGTTTTTGCTCCTGTTGCGAGATGGGACACAATAAGGATGATCTTGGCCTTGGCAGCGCAAAGAAAGTGGTGTGTGTATCAACTTGACGTGAAGAGTGCATTCTTGCACGGTAAGTTAGAAGAAGACGTGTTTGTAGAGCAGCCTCAAGGTTATGAGAAGAAAGGGGAGGAGCATATAGTCTATAAACTGAAGAAAGCTCTCTGCGGGCTAAAACAAGCCCCTAGAGCTTAGTTTAGGAGGATCAAGGGATATTTTATCAGGGAAGGCTTTGAATGGTGCCCAAATGAGCATACTATGTCTGTGAAGTCACAAGGAGAGGGTAAAATGTTGATAGTAAGCGTATATGTCGATGACTTGATATTTACAGGAAGTGATACTAAGATGTTTGAAGAATTTAAAGCATCAATGAAGTCGGAGTTCGAGATGACAGATTTGGGGAAGAAGAAGTACTTCCTAGGTGTTGAGGCTGTGCAAAACAATGAGGGAATCTATTTGAGTTAGAGAAAGTATGCGCAGGAAGTCCTAGAAAAGTTTGGTATGAACAAGTCCAACTCTATTATAAATCCCATTGTTCCAAGCTTTAAACTTTTGAAGGATGAAAAAGGGGTGCGTGTGGATGCTACACGATATAAGCAGATGATTGGTAGTTTAATGTACCTGACTGTGACGAGACCAGATATCATGTTTGTTGTGAGCCTAGTAAGCAGATATACGGAAAATCCAACTGGGTTGCATATGCAAGCCATCAAGAAGGTTCTAAGGTACGTTAAAGGCACTGTGGAATTAGGTATTTGCTATAGTTGTGATGCTGTTAATAGTGAAGAGTTGGTAGCTTATTCGGATAGTGATTACACTGGCGACATTGATGATCGCAAGAGTACATCTGGTTATGTTTTTATGCTGAGCATTGGTGCAGTGGCGTGGTCATCTAAGAAGCAACCAGTGGTCACATTATCTACTACGGAGGCTGAGTTCATCTCAGTGGCTTACTGTGCTTGTCAATGCATATGGATGAGATGAGTTCTTGAAAGGCTTGGCTGCAATCAGAGTAAGTCCACAATGATATTTTGTGACAACAATTCTTCCATAATGTTTTCAAAAAACCTTGGCCTACATCGAAGGTGCAAGCACATAGATCTCATATATCACTTCCTTCGTGACCTTTGCAAAGATGGTGTGGTGGAGTTACTTTATTGCAGCTCGAAGACTCAAGTAGCCGATGTTATGACGAAGTCGTTGAAGTTTTATGATTTTGGAAACTTCAGAAGCTTGCTTGGACTATGCAGAATGCCTAGAGAGTAAACTGATCGCTTGATGCAATGCTGTTTAAGAGAGGAAATATTGGAGTTTAAAGTTTCGCATTGAATCTGTTAAGGTTAATAAGTCCTAGTCTTTAGCTACTAGATAAGTGTTTTGTTTAATTTAGTATTTCCCAAGTAACCACGTTCTTAGGAGTGTATAATGTGGGTTGTTATTTCCTTGATTCAAGTTGTAATTAGCGTATTTATAAGCCAAAGTCTCAATTCAATAAAATAGTCTTCATTCTCCCATTCTGTGTGTGTTTCTTGTTCTACGATCAACTAGGTTTCAACACATCCTCGTCCTAAGAACCATAAGGATCTCTAACTACTTGGCGACTTGCAAACGTTGCCGAAGAAGACACATAGTTATGGGATATTGCGGTGGGGGCTACTTGCTAGGCCATCTACGTTGAGCAAAATCACATAATTTTTAGAAACACTCGTATGCATCCTAGACAAATCCTTAACATCATATCTAATATCCTCTTTTGGTTTAGCCTAGGTGCGGAGAGGACTCAAAAGAAGGCTAAGGAGAGATTTGCGGACTATGCTACTTCCACTGAAAAGGGAGGGGGGATTTGACCGACTTGATACAATTGTCTACAAGCCCTTTGGTTGTGGTTGTTTTTGGGAGAGCATTCGGTTAAATCACTTTTGGCCCTAGTTGACATTTTCTCTTCTAGCTATATGTTTTATGTACTTATTTTATGTTAGTTGCATTTTGTTGGTATGAAGATCATGATCCCGACTTGTGGGAAACATGACTATCATGCCTTATGTCAGTGATTGTACTTTGTTTCTTTAAAATCTTTTTAATGGAATACAGAAAGCACTTACCTCACCATTTTTATCATAAAATGGAAAGTGTGTCCTCAAATTATAGATTTTAAACATAACTGCTTACCTAACATATTTTTTGTTGTGCAAATAGATTGAAGAATATGGTATTGTTCGTGATGAGAAAACATGGAATAGTTCTAGTAATGGTTTCGTGGTGTTTGAGTCCAATAAATTTTTTGAAGAAGTTGTAACACATACAACTGCTTACCGTTCCAGCAAATATGACTTTCAACTGTGTTTGGCTCTTCTTCCACTGCAAAATTTCAGGAATTCCGGTGCTACAAGCCACAATGGGTATGATTTAGCGACACAAGTGCATGAAACAATTCTCAAAATCATCAGTCTAACACGCCAGCTTTCTGAGGGTAATTGTTATCAACATATATACGGAGAGCTGCATATGTAATATGTTTTCTTTTAGTATTGAAACATAGCAAGCTTAGATATGGTTAGTATATTATGATAGTTCCTTCTTCTCCCTGACAACAATTTGCTACTTAGACCTTCAAAGCTTACTTTAGGCCTTCAAAACTACTAGCAATTTCTACATTTTCTATGATCGGGAGCAACTTAAGCTGGAGCAGCAGTCAGTACCTATTTGAAAAAGAATCCAGCATCTCAGTATAGACTATTGGCATAACATAATTATATCTAGAAAGATTATTCCTCTCAAGCAAAAGATGATAAGAGCATCTGTAGTTAGGAGCCAAATTTTGGGTATTTGGTATATAGGAATAGAAAAAATAAGTTTGAGCTGTAGTCGTTTGAACCCAAGTTTTGGGTTTGAATTTAACAAAAATGAATGGACGAGGAATGATTTCTCGTCCGATATTTTTTATTTCATTTTTTAAATTAAAGAACAACGGACGGGGAATCATTTCCCGTCCGTGTTTTTTTTTTTAAAATAAAAATTTTTAAATCCTAATTAATTCTTTAAAACGGTTAGATTAATCCTAATTAATTCTTAATTATTAATTAATTATCATTTAAACCTAATTTTAACCCAAAGAATTAATTATAGGGTGGTTGTATAGGATTTAATAGGTGAGAAATGTATGGGAAGGGGCATCATCTTCCATCCCAGCACATTTCCAAAAAAATTTCAAAAAAAAAAAAAATGGAAAAAAATGGAACGGGCGGGAAACCGTCCGACCATTTTTTAATATAAAAAAAATTCAAGGAAGGAGAATCATCCCTCGTCCGAGAATTACGCGATTTTTGGGACGGTAAATCATTTACCGTCCGATGGGGAAAAAAACAAGCGACGAAAGATGATCTTTCGTCCGATCAAACGGACGAAAAATCATCATTCGTCGGCTATTTTTTCCAAATAGTTATTTGATCTGCCAAATTTGGCGGACCACTGTTCATCTAAAACACAAATTTTGGGTTTATAGCCAACGACTACAGCACCAAAATTTTCATTTTTTGAAAATCTTGGCAAAATGGCCAATGACTACAGATGCTCTACCAAGTAAAAAGGTTAAATAACTTGTAAAGAGAATAACCCAGGTCCTTCCAATCTAAATGTGACAGCTGGAGGAGAGCGCTTTCGGTTCAGTTTCAATTTTGAAAGGTGAAGAAATTCTCGCGCCTTCCAAAACGATACAAAAGGAAGGTGGGCCGATGGGTCTAGGCCCAAAAGTAATTTATACAAAAACCCAATTTGGAAATGGCCTTTTTTGTGTGTCACATTTGGCAAACCAAATGACATTTTCATATGTCACATCACCATATTTTTTCTCTTTTTCTTCCCAATTTATATATATTCTATATAATAGATATTTATTAATAATATACATAAATATCTATTATATTATGTATTTAATAATAATAATAATAATAATAATAATAATAATAATAATAATAATAATAATAATAATAATAATAATAATATTATTATTATTATTATTAGGTTTGCTCGTGGGCACTAGCCTACGGCAAGTCTTCGAAACGATGCAGCATATGAAAAGCTCTGTAAACAATAAACTATATGCAATCCATTGCAAGAAGTGGTGAGAAGCCATATAGATGTTGTTGTTTAGTTCTGATGGATATCTTGCTCTGTATATTAAGGAGGAAAAAATATTTGATGATTAACTTTGGTGTTCTCAGTGTATTCTACTATCATATTTAATATAATTGCTGAGATGTATACTATAATAATGTTCATGTATAATACTTGATAAATTTACAATCCAGCCTTTCAGATGTATGAATCAGAAAATTTCATAATGGAGTTTATGTAGCTCAAGTTTGAATAGTAAGACAACAATTAGTTGTAAAAAAAGTTCATGTTTCCATCAACATATGTTGAAAAATAATTATAAAAGGGGCTATAAAATCTAACTTCTTAGAACTTTGAGGATGAAAAATGATGAAATTTAACTTTTGAGAATATATTTGTTACTTTGAGTGTAACTGTACTGGTTAAATTTATCCAAGTGAATATCGATTTAAATCTTCCATTGCATTTGTAATCAATCGGAGAACTAGGTGAGACTTTGTACATGAGCAATCAAAAGAAGCATAAAAAATCTAAAAAATTCGAAAATTTACAAACATGAAATCTGATGATCTAGATTTCTGGGTCGAGAGAGAGTGTGTGTGAGAGAGAGAGATTGAAAATGTGAAGATAGGAGAGAGAGATAGAAATAAAGTGAGGAGGATTTTATTTTGCGGGGAAAAAGGTAGTTTTGGGGGAAAAACTTTTGGGAGAGAAAATGTCTTTTTGGAGGGTGAATGTGAACTATTGAATTTGTTTCAATTGAAGGTGAGCCAATTGATAGCTTTTTTTTTCAAATTGCCTTGTGATTTATTATATAGACGAGCAACTCCTCATTAGCTGTTAATCCAACATCATCCCCACCAATCTGGCAGGAGGGAGAGTAATATAAGTGAGGATGATTTGTTTTTTTTTTGGGGGTGGGGGGGAGGGGGGTTGGATAGGGAATGTAAGCCATTGATTTTGATTCAATTGAAGAAGAGTCACTTGATAGCTTTTTTCCGAATTGGGCCTTGTGTGCCTTGTGATATATATATATATATATATATATATATATATATATATAGTCCCCTTTCGTTGTGCACTAGGCCTCCGTGTGCACTCGTGTGCACTCGGCCTTCCTATTTTCGTATTGACAATCCAAACCGTTCACATTGATCTACACATCTAAATTAGTCTAAATATGTATAATCAAATCATTTGAAATTCATTTGCCCATCCATTGAAGTGTTACAAAATTGTATGGCTGAAAATCGTTGTTTTTTATAGTCACATGATCGATGGGCAAATGAATTTCAAATGATTTAATTTTACGCATTTAAACTAATTTAGATGTGTAGATCAATGTGAACGGTTCAGATCATCAATACGAAGACGGGAAGGTTGAGTGCACACGGAGACCTAGTGCACAACGAAATGGGACTATATATATATATATATATATATATATCAAAGGTGTTTTTTGCAAAAAAGAATTGTAGTTATTGAAAATCTAGATTTCTAAAATAAGCTGATTACTAATCGCCTATTTTCTCTCTCTAGATCTCTAATGCTTTCCTCTATTTCTCACATTTCTCCTTCCTCTCTCAAAATTCACATATAGTCCGAGATGCAGTAGAAAAAAAATTCAAGGTAAAACCTTGAAAAGAAAAATACAGGATACGTCTTGCACCTCTTCAGATTAAGTTGTTATATAAAAACATGAAGAAGTTGTCCTTAAAGCTTCCTTTCTTTCCAGTGATTTGTTGGAACATAGGGGATGTCAATTTAAGCTACAAAATGTCTCTCGATGTTATTCTTTCTCCTCCCCCTTCTTTTATTCAGGTATTGAATTGTGCTCAACAATCCATGGCTTCGGCCCTCACCTCTCAGGAAACTCCATGCTTGTGTAATATTCTCGCATCCAGCCCTATTCCTGTTGGACTATGTGTTCCAGTGCGGGGTAGGACTGTGATCTCTCCTGATGGTGCTGTCCAATGCAGGCAATGTCCTCCCCCCCGGGTCGCAGACCTGTTCTTAACCATATTCTCTTGATTAGATCTAGTGCCCGGATCCGAGCCCAAAATAGTGCTCATCTTTCGGCCTCCTCAATAGCATATTTAGCGGCGCAGGTTTGGAATTTAGAAATTCTGCCTTTCGACCCTCAAAATCATATGCTTTCGACATTCTGATCGGTTTACCAGGTCCATTTTGACTCCTTTTCGAACTCGGAGATGCTCTTTATGGCATCGGAAATGGGTTTCTTATTAGATCCTTCCAATCTCCAAGATGTGGATGCCATCTGAAACTTGGAAATTAAGCGTGCCAGGGATTTCTCATCTTCTCAAGATGAGTTGCTTTCGTCTCTTCCATTGCTCCTGCTAGCTGTCGCCGTTTGTGGAGGGTCCTTTGCTGATGCATCGCTGGTCGACGTGGTTTCATTCCGTCTGCGATTGTTTTGGTGGCTGTTCTTAGTGTTCTGGAGTGGTGTTGGGTTGTAGGCTAATCTTTCATTGGCCAAGTTTCTTGTATGTTGTTGCTGTATTTGTCGTTGGCCTATTTGCATCGGTCTCTCTCCGAGCAGATGCCCTTTTGTTTTCCTGTAATCTGTACTTTACACTTTTTATAACATGTTTTCGAGGCTGGAGCCTTGTAACACCTCGAATTTGTAAAATACCAAAAATACCCGTTTTTATATTCCTGGAGTGGTGATAATTTTATTTGGTGTATTTTTATTTTAAATATTGATATTGGTGTATATATTTGTGTTAGATTGGTATTATTGATATATTAGAGCTAAGAGTTGAGATTTTATGTGAAAAGATATTGTTTACTTTATTTTCTACTTTTGGAGGACTATTATGAGACAATTTTATGTATTCTATATTGTTAGTATTTTTAAAGTGTAAGAATTGGGGGTTTATTTGAAATAATTTGGAGATTGGGGGCTTATATGTTAATATAGCTTATTAATTATTATATATATTATTTTAATTTCCCAAAAACCCCCTCCCTCGCCTTTTCCTCCATCATCCTTCCTTCTTTCCTTTCGTGTGTGTTTCCCCGACCGAAACCCACCGACCCATTTCAGCCCCAACTTTACCCCGCCCAAATCCACTCCGATTCTCCATGGTTTTCAAATTAATTATAGGGGAAGGCCAAGTGAAGGGTGCTCTAGCTAGTGGTGGAGTCAATTTGGAGAAAGAACTTAGTGATGGTATATCTCTTTTTAATTTTGTGTGTAATTTCGTATGCTTTTAATTTGTTTTACTTATAAATGGAGTATAGGGTTGGTTAGAGGATCATTTTGATGCTAGGATTAAGAAATTAGCAAATTATTGGAGATTTTGTAATTTGCATATAAATTAGAGTTTTGGTTTTGTAAAAGAGAATTAAATATGTAAGAATTAGTTCTCGTATGGTAGTAGAAATTTTAGTTGAACTATTAGAATAATTTGGGGGTAATTTTAGTAATTGCATGGGGATGAAAATTCCATAGGAATTTGAATATTACGTGCATCGCACGTGTGTATCCCAGTCTGTGTGATATTTGGATTAGTGTTATTAGCTCCTGTGATTGGTTTGGATGATTTGAGCCTTAATTACTTTGAAATTTGATAATAGGATATATTAGCGACTTTGGATGCAGGATGGCGTGGTGGCGCTTCGAGCCTTCACGGGATATTCTGTAAGTATGATCTCTTTTATTTTATGTACATGGTGTGATAAAAATTTTAAATTACGATTTGCTGTGTGTGAAGCGTAATGTGTACTGGGTATAGAAATTCATACGTAAGATACAAAGTAAAATTTATGGGTGTGAAGATATTAGTATGTATGTATGGAAGTGTGTCGATTCTTGTAAGTATATATGTATATAAGCTACAGGGTTGTAATATGTAGATTTGAGGAGTTATGTTGATCTGGGTATACGTTTGTGTATGTGTGATGTGTGATCACCTAACTAATGTGAGGAGATTAAAAACATGGTGTGTATGATATGATATTGTGATGCGATAACATGATGAAATGAATGATATGGTGTATGTGTGATAGGTGTGTGGTAAATTGGAAATTTATGTGATAATTTGATGTGAAAATTGGCATGATATGTGTATGTGTGTCATGTGGGTGATAACTGAGAATTTTATACGATAGTCGATGAGATTAATGGCTTGTGTATGCTTATAAATTTAATGGAGTTATGTGCATTCATGTTATATTATAAAGGCAAAGTTATATTATGGAGTTATATTATAAAGGAGTTATATTGTGAAGGGAGTTATATTATAAAGGAGTTATATTGTAAAAAAGTTATATGATAAAGGAGATATATGTGTATATACGGAGATTTAAAGGAGATAATTTAATATTACAGTGCCGCACAATCTCCCAGGGATTTGGGCTAGACCCCACAGGCCCGGGATACACCCGAAAATAGGAGTTATATATTGCCCCAAATTTTATATTTGGGGATCAGAAGTTATTTATTGCCCCAAATTTTATATTTCGGGATCAGGAGTTATATATAGCCCCAAATTTTATTTGGGGATCAGGAGTTTCCCTCGCTGGTATAGAACCAGGAGAAAGACATAGCCTCGGATGTGTAAGACTCTGTGTGAGCATCGATCCACGTGTTATATTTTATTTTTGACTAGCCTTCTGACTTTAGTCTTGGTTGGACAAGCGCGTAACCTTACTTTCAATCCAGCCCACAAATAGTAGATGTAGGACACCTGGATCTGGGTGAATTGGTGGGTTTGTGGGATTGAAGTGTACGGAAGGAAGGCACAGAGATCCCTGTGTTGTACGAGGAGGTCAGTTGTGTGGGCACTGAAAAGGAGAAAAAGATATATGTATATTTGATGTGAAAGACCTGTGTGGCAGCGATATGTGTATTTGATGTGTAAGACCTGTGTGGTAGTGATATGTGTATTTGATGCGTAAGACCTATACGGCAGCGATGTGATGTGGATGTGATGCGTAAGACCCTTGGTGGGCAGCGATCTGTTTTTGACTGAGTTATCGGCTTCAGTTGTGTAATGACATGGACACTGGTCGACAAATTAATAAAATAAATGAGTGTAAATAAGAACGAGAAAGTAAAGTAAGTATTTGAATTGGAATTGTTATGAAGTAAAAGAAAATATGTTGTGTTATGAGTTTGTTGTACCCTGAAAGTGTGTCGAGGAACTACTTGCTCGCTATTTCCATGGGAATGGTGGGAACTACCTGTCTTGGCACAACTTCTAAGGTGAATGGGTGAGTTGTTGATATGATGCCGTGGGTTGGAAATAAAAAGTGAAGTAAATTGAAATATGAGTTACAAGGAAAAATGTTAGTAAGTTACATGAATGAGAAGTAACATAAGTTGTATTATGGCGTGAAAATGAATTGTAAAGTAAAATATATGATAAAATGAGAATGAGCATTAAAATAATCTGTATGATGAAAGATGGATGAAAAGAAGATAGTTGAAGTGTATAATGAGGGTGAAAGTGAAGTATTGCGAGACGCGATGTTATATGATATGAAATTGAGAAAGAACATATTTATGAATGAAGATGAGTACGAAAGAATATAAGTCGTGAGTTTGTAAATGCAAATAAATGGTAAATGAGGTGCAATTTATGTGAAAGTAGAGTTATTTGTGAATATTAGATGGAAAAGTAAAGTTATGGGTGATATTAGTATAATGCCTAAAGTGTTGCGTGTGAAGCAATTAATTTGCGAATGATTTCAAAACTATGATAAGTAGATTGTGAACATGTGTACATATATATACATATATAAACAGGTGATGATCCAAAGACTACTCGATGAAAAGCCATATTTATGGTGTTTATATGTTCAGATTTCAGAAGGAATTTTATTATCTAGGTATTCGTAAGTTCATTTTATTTATTTATAAAGTTTAATCTATTTGCTTAATCAGTAAATTATACTCACATCAAAAATGGCTAACCACTTAGTGTTTGGGGGATTAGGGGAGTCCTAGGACTACCCTAGATCCCCTACCGTTGCAGGTCCTCAGCAGTGCAGAGGTGAGGTGTAGATTTGATGGAGTGGAGCCTTTTACTTTAAAGAATTTTTGTTTAAGTTAATATAATGAATAGTGAAATTTATGATTTAAATTGTATTTTAGATGTATAAGCATGTAGATGATGATGATGAGTATAGTGTGGAGTGGTACGATATGTTTTTGACCCATACCCGTCTCGTTGTGGAGTACCAGGCCGTGTGATATGTTTTATAAGTTATTTTCTAAAAACTTTACTACATTTTCAAAGGAATTAATGGTTTTTAATTGATAATTGATATTCTATTATGAGTTTGGCCCCCAGAGCATGATATTTATATTGCCTGTGTGATTGTGCTCATTTTGGCCTGGGGAGCCCATGATAATATTGCCTGTGATGTGAGCTACGGAATTTAGAGCAGAATTCCGTAAGTTTTTTGTGTTTCAAGGAAGAAATTTCAGGGGAAACTCTACCAATTTTTTTTTTTTTGAAATATAACTATCTTAGTTTATGTTTAAAGTGATATAAAAATTGAAAGAATTGAATTTGGAGTCTGTTGCCGCTGAAATTGGTGTGGGGCAAACAGATAGATTTGTGGATTCAAAGGAAGTTGAATAGTCAAACCTGAATACCTCTTCACCGGAGTTTGACCGTGGTCTCCCACCGTTGACCTGCAAAAAGTGCGAAACACGGGGATTGATCCCGGCGACGCACCCTCCGACGCTCTAGTCAGTAATCAGAAAGATTATGAAAGAGCTTTGATTGGCAAAATATTGATTACCTGGTAACAGTAGGGGATGGGGGGTATTTATAGCCATCTTAGGAACCAGTTTCGGGATAAGATTAAATCCCTACTTCCTAGTGGATGGATAGAAGTAATCAGGACCATTGATTAATGACAATCATAAACCCTAATTTTCTATCCAGTTGGACTGGGTTTCTTGCGGGTTGGAACCCGCACCCAGTAAGATGGATCCGTTTAGGGATTATTGGGCATTTGGAAAACGGCCCAGTTCCCATTTCAGACCTGTTTGTAGGTGAAATTACCATTTTACCTCCGAGCTTTAAGATTCGTGCCTGATTTGGACGGTTCCAATTTACCCCTTATTTTTAGCCATATTACGAGCCCCCCACTCCCGAAGACTGAGTTTGATCAGCCTTTGAGGAGTAGTTTTACTGTTTTAATGACTTGCAGAGTTGTATCGGAGTCCAAGTGAGGGGTGTCGAATCTTTATATGAGGGATTATGGTGATTTTTGGTGTTGGTTGCTCGCTCAAGGTTGCCCTTGAGCTCTCCTAGACTTTTGGTGACTTTTCTTAATTTTTATTTATTTTCCGGATCAGTCATTAAATTTTGCGAAGCGGTGATTTATTGTTCGGGGCATTAATTAACTATTCTAAGCAATAATTATTCACCCGGGGGTTCAAAAATATTTCCCCGAATTTATAATTACTTTTTACAATTTTTAATTAATTTACTTGAATTTTTATCATTTTTTCGCAATTTTTAAATAAATAATTCGAATTTAATAAATAAAAAATTAGTTTTTAATACCATTTATGACGTGGCGCAATCTGGGCCGTTCATCAACCAACAGCACGAATATCTGAGCGATCGGACGGCCTGAGTGGCTCGGCAGCACTTTTCTCCGCTCGCGAAGGTTGGTGCCCCGGTAGCTCGGCCATAGCTCCTCGGTAGCTCAGTAGCTCGGCGCTTCATGGGCTGCCGAGCTACGTGGCTGAATCTGGAGTGTACATCATGGTGCGAATCACAAGGTAGGAGGCAAAGATCATGAAAAAACGTGATCTTGTTGCTTTGTGAGCGTGGCACAATCTGGGCCGCTCATCATTTTTTGGCACGAATTTTGAGACAATCTGACGGTTTGGGTAGCTCAGGCAGCATTTTTCTTCAAATGTGGAGGTCGGTGCCTCGGTAGCTCGGTCATCGCCCCTCGGTAGCTTGGTAGCTCGGCCATAGCTCCTTGGTACCTCGGTAGCTCGGCCATAGCTCCTCGGTAGCTCGGTAGCTCGGCGCTGCATGAGCTACCGAGCTATGTGGCTGAATCTGGGGCATCCATCATGGCGCGAATCACAAGGTAGGAGGCTCAGATCACGAGAAAACGTGATTTTGTCATTTTGTGGGCGTGTCTGAATCTGAGCACTCATCAACTTTGGGAGCGAATCTTGGGACAATCAGATGTCCTACAGAGTTCGGCAGCATTTTTCTCCAAATGTGGAGGTTGGTGCCTCGGTATCTCGGCAGAGTGCCTCGGTGGCTCGGCTCGTCATGAGTCGTTGAGCCACGTGGCAACATCTGGTGCGTTCATCACGGCACGGATCATGATGCAGGCGGCTCAGATAACGAGAAAACGTGATTTTGTCGTTTTGTGGGCGTGTCTGAATCTGAGCCGCTCATCAACTTTGGGCGCGAATCTTGGGACAATCAGACGTCCCATAGAGTTCGGCAGCATTTTTCTCTAAATGTGGAGGTCAGTGCCTCAGTAGATCGGCAGAGTGCCTTGATGGCTCGGTGCTTCGGGAATTACCGAGCTGTGTGGGTAAGTCTGAATCGTTGCTACCCTTCTGAACCGTCGCCACTGTTCTCTATTCTTGTCATTTAGCCTTCCTTAACGAGCTTAAAGGGGGCCCAAGAGTCGCCACTCTTCGTTACAAAGCCCAAGAGTGGCTTCCTTCACTATAAGTTTTCACCCCCCCTTACTCTTTCTCCCATTCATTCACTTTTCACTCTTAGAACTTACTTTCGCTCTCGAGTTGCTCTGCTAGCAGAGATTTGAGCTCAAGGGCGGTTGTGTTAGCTGTCGCGGAGGCCAGGCAATTTCCGGCAAAGTATTTCCGACCGTAAACGTCACATGAAGGCTAGTATATTTAATCCCATACATATACCCTACGAGATGTCTCGAGTGTCCTCGTGTAGTGAGGCTTCTTCCTCGGGGGGTCAGAGCGACGAGCGGTTAGTTCATGAGGAAATGGGAGAAGTGGTGAGCAGGCAGAAGGGGAAGGAAGTGGCACAGGTCTTCGGTTGTTGAAGCGGTGGTGGAGACGGTGAGATAAGCAGGTGAACTGGGTCACTGCCGACCGTGATATCCGGTCACAGGGGGAATCAGGCAGTACTCCGACGAGCTGCTGACTAAGGCCATGTACGGACGCTCAGAAACCTACGAGGAGAACGAACTGAGGGAGGTTATCGAAGTCAACGATATCCCCTCGGTTCTAACTGAATGCGATCTGCTTCGGATTTGGAAGAGCTTCGTCATTCCTCCGGAGTACACCCTGATTCTCCCAGGTCTCGGGGTGCGAGCGTGCACAGCCTTCACGCCAGATACTTGCATCTTCGCCTACGATGCTTGAACACCGGACTGCATCTTCCCCCCATCCCTTTGTGACCGAAGTTCTTCGGTGGTATGGACTGAGCCCTATTCAGTTGAAGCCGACCATGTGGCGACATGTGCTCGGATTTCTGCTTCAGTGCCGAACAGCAAAGGTGGAGCCCCAGCTCGTCCTCCGGAGTTTGTACCGGATCAATAGGATGAGCAAGACCGAGCACCGGTACTACCTGTCGCCTCGGAAAGGCGTTAAGCTGATAGAGAACCCTGACTCTATCAAGTCGTGGAAGGGTAAGTACTTCTTGATCTGAGGCCCTTCGGCATGGGACTTCCCAACCCGATGGAAGAAGGACGTGCCGAAGTATGCAAAGGCCGAGTTGGTGTTGACTCTGGCTGAGCGGAGGTCGAGGCGAAGCTGGTTGGTCTTTCGATGTTGAGTTGGAGGGACATGACCAAGGAGGTGCTTCACGGGTCGGGCCTTAGTCCGGTCGACTCGAGTACGCTCTGGACATCTTTTTTTTTTATATACTTTCTTGTTATGCCTTGTATTTTCTAACTTTGTTTTCTTTATTCAACAGAGGCTCCAAGCACGGATTTCCGAGCAATTATGGCCGAGCGAAACAAGGTCTCTGATGTTAAGAAGAGGAAGAGGACGAGCGGGGGGGCCTTCGTCCGGCCGACCAGCCAAGGTCCCTTCGGCTGCTGTTGTGGATCTGGCCTTTCCTCGGCGATAGGCCATGGCTGTAGGTCTTGTTCAGCCGACCCCCTCTGGTTCTTCGGGCGAAGGCTTCTCCATCTCAGCAGCTCTGGCACTCGAGGCCCCACCCCTTATTGAGCAGGCAGAGGTCATACTGACTGAGGCCTACAAGAAGCTATTCATCCCCGATTGGTGGGTGATGAACCATGATGGTTTCTTCGGGGGACTCGGCGATGAGTATGCAGGCCCTTCGTCACCTTCCGACCACAAAAGACCGAGCTGCACTGAAGGCTGGGACAACAGGTGATGACGCTCTAGAGGCAGCTCGGTCACTCATGTCGGTAAGTTTTCTCAGTTAATTTCGATAACATTTTGAAAATTTTCTAAAGTTTTTAGCTCGGCTCTAATTGCTTCTTCTTGTAGGCCACATGCCACTTCAGCCACCTTCTCGAGCAGTACACCGAGCAAGAGAGGGAGTTGAAGACCGCTTGTGACAAGGACCGAGCAGAGAGGGCGAGGGCCGTGAAGCAGTTCGAGGCAGAGCAGCGCCGCTCGGATGCTTTGGCAGAACAGGTCGCCGACTTGGAGGTGGTCTTGGCACAGGCGAGGGAGAAGCTCACCTCGGAGGTGGCCAAGGCAGCCGAGGAGAAGGCCGAGGCAAAGAGGGCCCTGGAGGCGGTGATGTGGCAACAAGCCGAAGCCGTGGAGGCGGCAAGGGCAGAGATTGAGGCCGAGGCCAAGAAGCATATGATGGCCAACATGGAGCAATCTTATGCCACCGCACTCGAGCACGTCGAGGCTCGGGTCCTCGACTTCGACAGGTCGGGGTAGGGGCTGTGGGGTCCGGTCGGTGTGGAGGACCCGGAAGCCGAGGAAGAGGCCGAAGGAGAGGAAGGGGACGAGCCACGAGGCGACGAGGTCGTGGTGGTCGAAGGAGGGGGCAACGAGACTACAGCCAACCCCCTGGCCATAGTGGCAGAGGAAGGGGAGCCATCTACCGAGGTGCCCGTCGCCGAGCTACCACCTAAGGTGGCCCCCTGATCTTTGTTGTTTTGTACTTTTTCTTCTTCGTGTATTGCCTTGTAGCAGACTGGACACCGCTTTTTGTTATAAATGAATTTTTTTTTTCTTTGACTAAGTGTTGGGGTTGGTCTTGATTTGAAATCTTTCTGAAAATAATTCCGTCTTGAAATCGAACTAAGTTTTGAGCATTGTTCACTTTTTAAAATCTAGCTAAGTGTTGAGAACGACTCGCTTTGACATCTTGCTAAGTGTTGGTAACAACTTTGCTTCGAAATTTAGCTATGTGTTGCTCGAGCTTAGTGTTTTCGTGTTCTTCCAGGTCGCCGAGATGTGTCTAGCGGAGGCATCGCCAAACACAGCAGCGGCTGAGGTCTCCCGTCTCCGAGCTAACTTAGGAGCGACAAAGTTGGACCTTTTTCGCAGTCGAGAGTGTTTTCTCAAGAGCGAGTTGGATTTGGACCGCCTCAAGCTAAAGATGTCGAAGCGTCTTTCCGAGCTGAAGCAACTAAAGAAGCTGCTATCTGATGTCTCAGTGGAGAGAGATGAACTGTTAGCTGAGGTCCACGAATTGTCGATAGCCGAAGACGATCTTTTGGCTGAGAAAGAAGAATTAACAGCTGCGATGGGCAAGTTGACTGCCGAGCGAGAAGATCTGTTAGCAACCATGAGCAAGGCGACGGTGGAGGTTGATGAGCTGAAGAGGGTTACGGTTGATAAGAGCATCGAAGTTACTCATCTCTGTCGAATTATTGCCGATAGCTCTGGTGCCACAGGCTCCGCTCGGCTCCCTCGCTTCAAGATAGCTGTGATGGATGAGTCTCTGAAGGATCGAATCGTCGAGCTCAAGGAGGAGGTCGCTCGGCTCAAACCCCAGCCTGAACGGATTAACGTCAGAAGCATGTCGTGTACTCGTGAAGAGTGCGAGAGAGGGATTTCTTTTTACGAGCTTGCGACTTGCTTGCCTGCTGCTTGGCAGAGCCCTGTTGACGCACAAAGTGGGGTGACTGCTTCGTCGAGCGGAGTATCCGTTGGGGCCACCGTTAGAGGCAGTGCTAAAGATGCATCTTAGTTTGCTGATCTAGAAACGAGTTCCGAGGTTAGGCATCGGCGTCCCCGGGTGTCTTTAAACCGGAACATCCCTCCCCCGAAGAAGCGTTGAAAGAGTTGTTGTAATTTTGGCTTTTTCGAACTTTGTTAATCGTTGTAGAGAACTCAGTAGCTGGTCTTGTAATCTGGGTTTTCCCGAACTTTAATCTTTATAGAAGTGAAAGCTTTGTTTATCCTTTTGCGCTTGTGTGTTCGCGTGTTTGGTTAATCATCTATGGTTGTAAGGGTACTTTTAGAGGGCGGAACACTTCTTACTCGCTTATGAGCGAGGAGTAGAAGCGGAGTCGAGCCAAGCTTTGAATCCCGAACTCGTCGTTTGGGTAAGTTTCAACGGTTGTGGGAGCAGTTCCGAATGGCAAACCACCTCTAGCTCGCTTAGGAGCGAACTTGCAAAGCGGAATCGAGCCAAGTTTTGGACTCCGAACACGTCGTTTAAGTAAGTTTCAATAGTTGTAGGAGCAGTTCCGAATGGCGAACTACTTCTAGCTCGCTTAAGAGCGAGCCTGCGAAGCGGAATCGAGCCAAGTTTTGGACTTCGAACACGTCGTTTGAGTAAGTTTCAACGGTTGTGGGAGCAGTTCTGAATGGCGAACCACTTCTAGCTCGCTTAAGAGCGAGCTTGCGAAGCGGAATCAAGCCAAGTTTTGGACTCCGAACACATCGTTTAAGCAAGTTTCAACGGTTGTGGGAGCAGTTCCGAATGGCGAACCACTTCTAGCTCGCTTAAGAGTGAGCTTGCAAAGTGGAATCGAGCCAAGTTTTGGACTCCGAACACATCGTTTAAGCAAGCACAATTAGGATTTTAAACAGAGAGATAAAACAATCACAAAAGAATTATTAGGCGAAGGAAGTTCTTTATTAATAATTGCTAATCGGCCGCTTCTAAGTTGCAGACCGTTATTACAATGGGAAAACAAAGAAGCAAAGTACAAATGAAAAGAAGATAGGAATAGCTCGACATTTGAAGGTACTGGGAGAGGCATTCAAACAGCCTCTTGGTACTTCAGTAAGTGGTCGGCGTTCCAAGTTCTTGGTATCTCTCTGCCTTCGAGGTCTACAAGACGATATGCTCCCGGCCGAACTACTTTGGAGACCTTGTATGGTCCTTCCCAATTCGGGGCTAGCTTGCTTTTTTGGCTGGAAAATGAGATGGCTAGCTTTCTGAGGACTAAGTCCCCCTCCTTGAGATCTGTGGGACGGACCCTTTTGTTGTAGGCCTGCTCGATTCTTCTCCGATAATTTTCCTAGCGAATCGAAGCTCTTTCGTGGAGCTCGTCGACGAGGTCCAGATTGGCTCGGAGCTCCTTGGCATTTTGCTCTTCATTATATGCAGCTAGGCGAGGAGATGGCAAACCAACTTCTAAGGGGATTATGGCCTCGGACCCGTAGGTGAGATTGAAGGGCGACTCTCCTGTGGGCGTCCTTTTTGTAGTGCGGTAGTTTCACAATACGTTAGGGAGTTGATCTGCCCATAAGCCTTTGGCCGACTTGTCTAATCTCTTCTTGATTCCTGAGAGGATCTGCCTGTTGGCATTCTCTACTTGACCATTAGACTGAGGATGGGAGACGGAGGAGAAGCGTTGCTGAATGCCGAGGTCTTCACATAAAGAGCGGAATGTTGTCCCTGTAAACTGTGTTCCGTTATCTGTTACTAGGACTCGAGGTATGCCGAACCTACAAATTACATTTTTCCAAAAGAACTGCAGCACTTTGTTCTTGGTAATGGTTGCCAGTGGTTCGGCCTCGATCCATTTGGAGAAATAGTCGATTGCCACGACTAGGAATTTGAGCTGGCTCGAAGCTAGTCGGAACGGACCTAGCAAGTCCATCCCCCGCATTACAAAGGGAATTGGGCTCAAGAGAGATGTGAGTTGTGCTTGGGGTAGACAGCGGATGTTGGAGAATTGTTGACAGGGGCTGCATTGCCGGATATGCTGCTCGGCATCCCGAAGTAGGGTAGGCCAGAAGTACCCGAAGTTCAAAACTTTCCTGGCGAGGGATCTTGATCCTGAATGGGCCCCACCTATACCTTCGTGAAGTTCTTTCAAGGCATACAAGGCCTCTTCTGGAGAGAGACATCTCAAGTAAGGTCTGCCATCTACTTGGGTATAGGAGCGTTTGTACAAGATTCCCTCAACGAGGGTGTACCGCTCCGCTCTCGTTCGGATTCGACGGGCTTCTTTAGGATCTTGTGGGAGGCTCCCATCCCTGAGGAACTCAATCAGAGGCTTCATCCAATTATCCCTGAGTTGGACCGGTAGCAACTCCATCGAGTCGAGGGCTTCTTTTTCTATGCTTGGTCTTAGGAGTACTTCGATTAGGACGGTCTGCTCGAGACCTTGGAGGGAGGAGGAAGCCAACTTCGAGAGGGCATCTGCTTGGGAGTTCTCTTCTCTAGGGATCCGCTGGAGTTGAGCCTCTTCGAACGAAGCCATGAGACTTTGGACCTTGGCTAGGTACTTGGCCATTCGGTCGTCTCGCACCTCGTAGTCTCCTAAGACCTAATTCACCACCAGCTGCGAGTCACTGAATACTCGGACACGTTACGCTCCTGCCTTGCGAGCCATACCCAGGCCTGCTATTAGGGCTTCATACTCAGCTTCGTTGTTGGAAGCTTTGAAGTTGATGCGGAGGGAGTATTGGAGAACGAAGTCATCTGGGCCTGCCAGAATGACTCCGGCTCTACTCCCTTCGGTGCAAGAAGACCCATCTACATACACTGTCCAGATGGGCGGCCCATTTCCTGCTTGACTCACTTCTGGGATGGTGCTTTCCACTATAAACTCAGCCAGGGCTTGTGCTTTGATAGCGGTCCGAGGCTAATAAGACATGTCATGTTGACTTAGCTCGATCAAGCACTTCATCAGATGCCCAGAGGTCTCGGGCTTGTGCAGGACTTGCTTGAGCGGCTGGTCGGTAAGGACGACCACCGAGTGGGATTGAAAATAGGGGCGGAGCTTCCTGGCTGCCATAACCAAGGCGTATGCTATCTTTTCCAATCTCGGATAGCGGAGCTCGGCATCTCTGAGGACCTTGCTCACATAATAGATTGGCTTCTGAGCCTTGTCTTCTTCCCTCACTAGGACAGCACTGAGGGTTTGCTCGGAGGCAGCAAGGTAGAGGTAGAGTATTTCCCCGGGAGTAGGCTTGCTGAGGAGTTGGGGGTTGACCAGATAGGCTTTCAGTTGGTCGAAACGATTCTTACTGCTGCGGGCCCCACTCAAAGCCCTTAGCCCCCCTGAGGGCTTTGAAGAAAGGAAGAAACTTCTCCCCTGACTTGGACAAAAAGCGCCCTATAGCCGCGAGACGTCCTGTGAGCTTCTGAACTTCTTTCACATTTGTAGGAGGAGCCATATTGAGAATGACTTTTATCTTCTCGGGATTGGCCTCGATCCCCCTTTGACTGACCATAAAGCCCAGGAATTTACCCGATGAGACACCGAATGCACACTTACTCGGGTTCAGTCTCATGTTATGCTTCCTCAGTACGTTGAAGGCTTCTTGTAGGTCGGCAACAGGGTCGGACCCACGGATACTTTTTACTAGCATATCATCGACGTACACTTTCATGTTTCGGCCGATCTGATTCTGGAAGACCTTATTGACGAGGCACTGGTAGGTGGCCCTGGCATTTTTGAGCCCGAAAGGCATTAATCTATAGCAATAGAGACCTTGATCGGTGACGAAGGAGTTCTTAGGGATATCTGGGGGGAACATGCAGATTTGGTTGTAACCGGAGAAGGCATCCATGAAGCTCAGAAGTTCATGGCCTGAAGTGGCATCGATCAAGGTGTCAATGCTGGGGAGTGGGAAAGGATCCTTGGGGCATGCCTTGTTCAAGTCCGTGAAGTCGATGCAAATCCTCCAATTTCCATTGGCCTTCTTAACCATAACAACATTAGAGAGCCACTCGGGATAATTGACCTCTTGGATGAACCGGGCTTTGAGGAGCTTCTCTACTTCTTCCTTTATGGCCTGCCGGTGCTCAGGGACGAATTCACGCCTCTTTTGCTGGACCGGTTTGGACCCCGGAGCAATACTTAAGTGATCGACGAGGAGGTCTTCGGAAATCCCTGGCATTTCGGCAGCAGTCCATGCAAAGAGGTCATGGTTCTTCTTAATACATTGGACTATGTCGGAATAGAGGGCAAAGGGGAGGGTCTTACTGATGAAGAATTTGCGGTTCGGTTCTTGCTCCGAGAAGAGCACTTCCTCCAGCTCGTCTACCGGTTCTGACATTGGCTGGGTGTTTCCCTGAGGAATTTCAAGAGTCTCGAGGGAAAGGACGGGTCCTCCGGTCGAGGTCATGTAGCATTTGCGGGCCATCTCCTGACTTCCTCTTACTTCCCCCACGCCCGCCTTGGTAGGAAATTTCATCTTCAGATGATAGGCTGATGAGACGGCTTCTAAAGCAGCTAGGCCCGATCGACCTAGGATTATATTGTAAGCGGCTGGGACGTCGACAACTATAAAGTCTATTGGCTTCGTTCGAGTAGTAGGAGTTTTGCCAGCAGTTACGTCGAGGGTTATAACACCTTCGATCGTCACTGGCACTCCCGTGAATCCATGGAGAGTGTAGCCGGTGGGCTTTAGCCTGTCCCGCGATAATTTGAGTCATTGGAAAGCCGCTAGGAATAGGATGTTGACAGAACTGCCGTTATCCACCAGAATCTTTTTTACTTTGAAGTTTGCCATGTGGAGGTTAATGACCAGTGCATCACAGTGGGGTGTTCAGACACCCTCTAGATCTTCATCGAGAAAGTAACCGGGACTCCGAGATCTTTGGGAGGAGGTATGCTGTGCACCGAATTGACTTCCCTGATGAAAGCCTTTCGAGATGAGTTGGAAGTTCCTCCCATTGGACCTCCGTGGATGAGGTGCAAGATATGCTCTTCTTCAAATTCGGGAGTCTCGTCACGCCTCTCCGGATGCTTGTTAGCCCCCTGGGGGGTGAAGGAAGATTGATCCGGTCCTTTCTTACAAATTTGGACAGCTGCCCTCTCTGAATGAGGGCTTCAATTTTATTCTTCAAGGCCTGACAGTCATTGGTGTCATGGCCGTGGTCCCGATGATAGCGGCACCACTTATTCTTATTCCTCTTCTTCCCGAGAGTATTCATCTTCGGGGCAGGAGGCAAGATCCCTTCTTTCTCTACCTCCATGAGAATAGTTGAAATATTAGTGTTGAGAGGAGTAAACTTTTCAAATCTGGGAGGTGGACGACGCTGACCCCCATTGTCCTTCTGGAGCTTCTTGGCTCCCTCGTCTTCAGCATCCTTCCTTTTATTTCCAGAAGAGGATCCCTCGAACGTGGGGCGATGTTCAGCCTCCTCCGCACGGATGTACTTCTCGCTTCTGAGAAGGAGGTCGGAGAAATCCCGCGGGGGCTTTTTGGCTAGGGAGGAACGGAGGCTGGAGTTGAGGACATTGGACTGGAAGGTGGCTGCAGCGACCGATTGGTCGAGGGAGGCTGTGGATCTGGCTTCCGCGGTAAACCGCTTGACATAATCTCTCAACTTTTTCCCTTTCTTCTGATTGAGGAAGAGTAGTGAAATACTCGTCTTTTCGGAGCGGTGGCTGCTCACGAAGTGGGTTATGAAGAGGGTCTCGAACTGTTCAAAAGAGAAAATGGAGGATGGAGCGAGGCGGGAGTACCATTCCCGAGCTGGCCTTTGAGAGTGGCTGGGAAAGTCTTACATAGGAGGGCAACGGAGGCTTGATGATTCATCATTAGAGTTTTGAAACTCTCAATGTGATCCATGGGGTCTGACTCCCCCGTATATGTCTCAAACTGCGGGGGCTTGAAGTTTACCGGAATGGGTGCCTCCATGATGGTTCGAGAAAACGTGGGTCTGCTTGGACGGAGGGCCCTTCCTTTCAGTTCCTCGTCTCTATCCAGTTGGCCGAGGCGCCTCTCCATCTCGTGGAGACGGCGATAGACAGCATCATCCCTTCGACGGTACTCAGGTGAGCTTCTGGACTCGTCTTCGTACGAAGGGGAGCGTGGGGTTCGGTGATGATAGCTCGGAGAATGATGAGGACTTAGGGACCGGTGGCGAGGGCTTTGGACCTGCGGAGGAGTGGGAACCATCTAAACATTGTCGTTGTTGTTTGGTAGGAGATTGAGGGCCTGCAAGATTGTTGCCTGGAACTCTTGGAATTATGCTTGGGTTATAGGTCCGTTCTGGTCCCCCTGATCCCTTTGGCGCTGTCGACCAGCAGGAGAATGATGCCTTCTTCGATGGTACTCAGGGGACTCTCTCCGCCTCCTACGAAGAGCGGACCTCCTGTAATCGCGACAGCGAGGGGATCGCGCATTTAGACGTTCTGAGCGGGAGGCTCCCTCTCAGGCCTGCCTTTCATCCAAACGGTGGCGAAGGTCCTCCTCTTTCTGCCGGAGGTCTTCGGAAGGCCGAGGGTTATGAGATGCCATCGAGTCGGTTGAAGGGTTATGTACGGAGATATGGTCGCGGTGAAGAGGTTGCTTCTGAGGATGAGGACGAGAGGCCCCAATACCGGTGCTCTGGGGCCCGGCTTGAGCCCGTTGGTGCTGAGGGTTCTGAAGAGGAGGTTGTTCTTGCTGCAGGGGCTGATTAGGCTGAGGAGGGAGTTGTTCCTGCTGCTGGACGGTTTGGAGGGGAGCCTCCTGTTGCGGTTGAGGAGGAGTGGGTGCACGGTTGGATCCTCTAGATCTTAGTTTTCTTGGAGGCATGGCTGGAGGTGATCTTAATCGATGGAAGAGGACGGATTGCTATTCGTGGTTCCCATAGACGGCGCCAATCTGTTGTCGCTGAAATCGGTGTGGGGGCAAACAGATAGATTTGTGGATTCGAAGGAAGTTGAATAGTCAAACCTGAATACCTCTTCACCGGAGTTTGACCGTGGTCTCCCGCTGTTGACCTGCAAAAAGTTCAAAACACCAGGGTTGATCCCGGCGACGCACCCTCCAACGCTCTAGTCAGTAATCAGAAAGATTATGAAAGAGCATTGATTGACAAAAGATTGATTACCTAGTAATAGTGGGGGATGGGGGGTATTTATAGCCGCCTTAGGAACTAGTTTCGGGATAAGATCAAATCCCTACTTTCCAATGGATGGATAGAAGTGATCAGGACTGTTGATTAAGGACAATCATAAACCCTAATTTCATATCCAGCTGGACTGGGTTTCTTGTAGGTTGGAACCCGCACCCAGTAAGATGGATACGTTTATGGATTATTGGGCCTTTGAAAAAAGGCCCAGTTCTCATTTCAGACCCGTTTGTAGGTGAAATTACCGTTTTACCCCCGAGCTGTAAGATTTGTGCCTGATTTGGAAGGTTCCGATTACCCCTTATTTTTAGCCATATCAGAGTCCAAAAAAAATTAATAAAAAATAAAAAATAAAAAATAAAAAATGGGGACTTTACAAGCCTAAGGCTTTATCCTGTTTCTCAAAAAAATGCTACAAAAAATGCTACAAAATGTCTCTCTACGGTCGCGATACATATTAAATTGAAACAAACACTTTTTCTAAGCTGGGGAAAGATGAGTGTGTTAATGATTAAATAGAGCGACGTACGTATTGATTGGCGATAGCAATCTTGTTATGTTCCACTACTCTGCTCAGATCCCTCTCTTCAACACTAATTATGATACTATTCTCAATGTTAAACCTCTTTTCTTTTAGTTGATTTTATTTTTGAAACAACTGTACCTTCTGTTGGTCAGTGAAGAATACTGAAATAGAGTAGCAACTCATGATCTTCCTCTCAATAATGATAAATATTGAGCACAAACCTGATGATAATCTTCTTTCTGTTATTCCTGAAAACAACTATTAGGCTGAGACTTGATAATCTTCTTTTGGGGGATATCCTACTATGGAATAATGCAAACAATGATGCAACAAAATGTCAGACAAAAGTCATAAGTATAAATAAGTCAACTTAGAGAAGCATAAGAAACTCAACTATCAACACAATGCCATTTTTAATTTCGTACAGTAAGAAAAACATATCTTTCAAGTGGAAAATATTTTAACTACAACTATGGGATGTTTAATTTTAGATTGACTTAAAATCAATTCCTGAGAGGGGCACTACATCAATAAGAAACAAAACACACTATAAGGAAATCTTTGGATCCACCACAAAAGGAAGTCATCAAGAGACACTTCAGTCATTTTGTATCTGAAAAATAAATTCATCACTGTATCACCTCAGGGAACAAATTAATCCTTTGGTGCAATAATACTCCAATTCTGAGACTCGCATGTATAAGAGACTAGATAGAGGTCTAGAAAGTTCACAACACACTGACAGACCCAGAGACCTATTAGCATAACATATCAAGAAATCCACGGTTGTGGTGCAAATACTGCATACTTGCATCCTTCAGTTCCACAAGATAAATATCATTGTAGAATCCAAGCTTTGACATCGGACAATGGCCCACAACAAATTTTAGACACATTAATGGCACTGTCACAGAGAAATTTGTCCTTGCCATTACCGGATAACTCAGTATATCAAGCCCAGGCTGAATTACTCTGACTCATTCCCATTGAAATTCACCCGAGTATGAATGAAAATTTATGTCGGCCTTTTCTTTTAGACGAAGTTAAGCAAGCAGTTAGGAGTTTACCATGTGGGAAGGCTAAAGATAATTACCATTTAGTATGAATTCTTGGACTCTTGTCGTGATGATATATTGATTTCTTCTTCATTGGATCTTCGTAGGTGGGATGTGAGGGAGGAAGAAGACGGCATGAGAAAGTGGAAGCGAGAAAAGCAATAGAGAGATATAGAAATTGGAGAGAGAAAACCCGTTAATTTAGGGATTTAAAAAATAATTGCCAATTCATTTTTGCAAATGAGCCATTTGATCTAAATCATGATCCAAGGGATTTGATTTTGACACCTCACTTTGTTTGAGGAATTTTTCTCATACAAATATGAGGCTCACTTTTCTCATATATATATATATATATATATATATATATATATAGGGAAATGCTCCATTATAAACGGGTCTAGTTTTCACGGGTTGGAAAACACCAGTCTGAACCGTTGGACCGCTCATGATCGTGATCAGCGGCTTAGATCGAGCTTCCCATAACCCATTTCAATTGATCAGCGGAGGGTTATTTTGGGAATTTCGTCCCGAATAACTCTTCGCTGAACAGATTCTAAAAAAATTGATATAACCTAGGCCTAGGTTATAAAAAATTGAATTATGTTCTAAATTTTTATAAACTAGGCCGTTGTTCCCAACAATGGCCTAGGCTATAAAATTTCTATAAATTATTGTTGGGAACAACGGTCTAGATTATAAAAATTTAGAATAAGGCCATTGTTCCAAACAACGACCTATAATTCAATTTTTTATAACCAAGGCCGTTGTTCCCAACAACGACTTAGGTTATATTCATTTTTTCAGAGCGAATCAGGCGAAGAGTTATTTGGGACGAGATTCCCAAAATAACCCTCCGCCACTTAAGTGATATTGGGTGATGGGCGGAGGCGATCTGAGCCGCTGATCACGATCAAAAGTGATCCAACGGCTCAGATTGGTGTTTTCCAACCCGTGAAAACAAACCCGTTTTCAATGGAGCATTTCACACACACACACACACACACACACACACACACACACACACACACACACACACACACACACACACACACACACACACACACACACATATATATATATATATATATATATTTGATAACCCAAATGACAATTATGGGTGCAGAACCTCCCGCTATTTTTTGTTAAAGTTGTCTTTTAGGTTGCCAAAAATAAAAATGGCAACCCAAATGGCTAGTTCATTGGTGGAGTTGCTCTTATATTAGACCTATGCTGGGGTCCAATAAGGATGGGCATAATTCTACTATTGAAAAAATTGCTAGTGGGCCGAAAGAAAGATAGTTCAATCATGATTGCAGCTAATTTTTGCGTGGGCATTTGAAGGGGTCCAACAAATTAGCCAGTTCTACCAGGGATATTTCTAGTGGGCCCATGAAGGGGGTCCACTAGTCTATTTCATGTCTTGCCTTCACACCCCATAGCTGAACCAGCAGCATCAGCTCCATTGGCTGACACTTGCAACTGCAGTTCCTGTCCAAGCTACATTGAAGAAGAGTCGTTAGAAAAGGAAGAGGGTTCATGATTAACCTAGAGGATGGCGATCCTTATAAGGAAGAAGACTGGTATTTTGAGGAGGAGATGGTTGAGGATACTCAAACGAGGATTGCTAATGTCGAGGCTAGGGATCTTACTCCAACTCTTGACTTTGTACCTTCTACCTTCCTTATATTCTTGGTGGAACCTGCAGAGATCAGTGCAGAAATTCATCGCAAGTCGCAGGGGTTTAAGATCAAGAGTGTTACCAAGAGGCATCACGAGGGAATACTGGGTGATTATCTGGATGTAGCAATTGCCGCCAAGTCAGCCAAGCCCAACGGTGAAGGTATGCGAAGCTTTCTAGCATATATTTTTAATTGAGTAATGCTAGAGCCACTACCATTTTCACTACATTTCTCTTCACTACCTTAGGTGGCACACTCCAATAGGTAGGGGATGATAGAGTAGGTGGGAGAACTCTCCAATAGGAGTATGCCACCTAAGGTAGTGAAGGAAATGGTAGTGAAATTGGTAGTGGCTAAAGCATTACTCTTTTTAATTTTAGGGGTAGGGAACTTAAGAGATAGTATCAAGGTGCTGACCTAGAGTCCAACCATAAATGTAACCCCAAATATGCTATTAATGAGTCTCTTTCTATGGAATGTTAGAGTTGGGGGGGGGGGGGGGGGGGAATAGAATCAAGGAGTGGAGAATCAATCCCTCAGATTGAGCATCTGGGGGATTGCTATAGGTTTTAACACCGACTTATGTACATGTACTGATGAATTCATTGGGGGAATTCTTCTTATCACTGGTTCTCACTCGTAAGTCAGACAATTGGATCCAAACGATTACAACAGCGTACTGCCCAAACCAAACTGTTTCCAGAACGACGTTCTGGAAAGAACTCCATTCAATCCAAATACATTGGCAGAACCCTTAGATTATTGGAGGGGATTTTAATATCACTCGTTTTGCATTTTAACACCGTGGGAGGGGATCAAGATATGTAGGTATGGAGGAGTTTAGAGTAATCACAGACTTAGAATTGGTGGATATACCAATTTCGAACAAGCTGTACACATAGTACGATATGCAAGCATCCCATATCCTTGGAAAACTAGATAGAGTCCTATTTTCGAACAAGTTGTACACATAGTACGATATGCAAGCATCCCATATCCTTGGAAAACTAGATAGAGTCCTATGTCCTTGGATTGGGAGGCGAATTCCCAATAGTTACCGCCAAATCCATCCTTGAGCCCACATCAGATCACATTCCAATGTCTTATCTACTCGGGAAATAACTGCTAGGAAACCGGAAAGATTCATATTTGAGAAGGCCTTGCTAGAAGTCCAAGGCTTTCACCACATGGTTTGGAAAATTTGGGCACTACCGACTAGACGTATAGAAGCGAAAGCTGTTTGGTGTGAGAAAATCCATAGACTCAAAACCAAATTGCACAAGTCGAACCGTTGTAGATTTGCGTCAATCGGGAGATCCAAAGAAACACTTCTAGAAGGTATTGATGATCTGGAAAGATTAGAAGAGACTAAGGACCTCAAGCAAGATGAATGGAATCGATTACTACAGCTTAGGAGGATATGGCCAGGCTCTACAAGCTGGAGGAAATCAAATGGCAACAAAGATCAATAATTTTGTGGCTCAAGAAAGGAGATGTGACCACTGCCCATAGTACTATTATAAAAACATGAGTTGTACACGAGGAGGAAGTAGTAAGAAAGGTCTTTCAGTACTATTATAAAAACCTTTTTGGTTTCAAGAGAGAATTTAGAACTCCAACTAGGGAAGACATCTGGAAAGAATAATTAGAATACCTTAATAATGCACTGTGGATCCTAGAGGGTCCTTTTATGGAGGAAGAAGTTAAAAAAGTGGTCTCACAAATGGGTTGGGAGAAAGCCCCCTGGGCTTAACCAGTTTTCGATGATGTTGTACCAAATATTTTGAGAGGAAATCAAAGACAACCTTATGGCTGTCGTGGATGAGTTTTATGACCATATACTAAAGTTAGGTAGACTAAATTTTGTGGAGTTAGTCCTTATTCCAAAAAAGGTGGACTCATGCAAAGTTAGTGATTATTGTCCCATTACTCTCTTTCACTGCTCGGTCAAAATCATTATTAAAATTCTTGCTAACAGAGTGGGAGGAGTGATGGATAGATTGATTAGTATATAAAATACAAGCTTTATTAAAGGGAGATGCATTCTGGACTGTGTAGATACAACAGAAGAGACGATCCACCAATGCCACATTTCGAATGATAGGAGCTATATGTTGAAATTAGACTTCGAGAAAGCCTATGAAATAATAGAATGAGACTGCCTATTCGAAGCACTCAAGGGTAGGGGTTTCGGTGAGAGATGGATCAGATGGATCTGCCACTGCCTCACAACTAGTTGGACGTCTATTTTGCTATACAGAACTACTAGCAAACCATTCTCTAGCAGAAGAGGATTGAGACAAGGCAACCCGCTTTCACCTCTTCTATTCACAATCGTGGTAGACATTCTCAATACCATGATGGATAATTGTAAAAAGGTAGGATTGTTCTCTTCAGTTGCTAGTGGTAGAAATCATCAGGGATGTACAATGATATTTGGGAACAAAGATCTGGGAGACATGATTGCTTTCAAAGGAGTGCTCTACTATTTTGATGTTTGGTCTCGGCTCCTCGTAAATTTTCATAAAGTGCTCTCATGCCAATTGCGATGTCTAAGGAGGAATTGTCAACTTGATAACTTCCCTATCAAGTACTCGGGTCTTCCATGAAAAAGGCAGACTTGTAACACCCCGTAGTTTCTAAAGTATGATATATATATATATATATATATATATATATATATATATATATATATATAAGGAGGAATTGTCAACTTGATAACTTCCCTATCAAGTACTCGGGCCTTCCATGAAAAAGGCAGACTTGTAACACCCCGTAGTTTCTAAAGTATGATATATATATATATATATATATATATATATATATATATATATATATATATATATATATATATATATGAAGTTGGCTGTTTACTGCCAAAAAGTATATATGAAGTTGGTTGTTTACTACCAAAAAGTATAGTTGAAAATGAATGATAGGGGGGGGGGGGGGGGGGCACGGAGAGTGAATGAGACAACATTTGCGAATTTGGTTGCTGTGTGTGTCTTCTCTCTACGGCTGATGTGGCAATTCCACATGGGGGCCCACCCGGTTTAAGACTCTTTCGGAAGAGAGAGGTAAATATGTGATATAAAAAAGTTCCATATCGGATTGAAAAAGTAATTAAATAATATTAAAATATAATAGCCTATGATCAAGAGTCACCTAATCGGTTAACCAACTTTTGAGAGGCAGCCTGTGGTAGGACAGTTGTACTACATAGTATCTAATTTGTATTCTAAATTGTATAAATTGTCTGATCTAGGGGCAGGGGCATTACAAATGGTATCAGAGCCGACTTTTGACACCGGGGTGTGGAGCATGTATGTATAGTTGGGCGGTGTACTCCGGGACAATAGACCTAGTCGGGCAGTGTACTCCGGGACTGTGGTCAGCCCTCAATTAAATTCGGGACTGTTATTGATCGGGCGGTGTACTCTAGGATCATAATTAGTCGGGACGATAGGAGGGCAGCTCAATTAAAAATTTGGAATTATGATTGACCGGGCGGTGTACTTCAGAATAATTAATAATCAGGCGGGTATAAGAGCAGATGCTCCACAACAGCTAGAAAGAAGATTCTGCACTAGATTGTGCATGCCCGTGCTCAGCGAGGACGCTAATTTCTGAAGGGGTGTGTGTGTAACACCCCGTAGTTTCTAAAGTATGATATGCAGTATATGAATATATATATATATATATATATATATATATATATATATATATATATATATATATATATAATATACGAAGTTGGCTGTTTACTACCAAAAAGTATAGTTGAAAATGAATGATATGGGGAGGGGGCACGGAGAGTGAATGAGACAGCATTTGCGAATTTGGTTTCTATGTGTGTCTTCTCTCTACGGCTGACGTGGCAATTCCACATGGGGGCCCACCCGGTTTAAGACTCTTTCGAAAGAGAGAGGTAAGTATGTGATATAAAAAAGTCCCATATCGGATTGAAAAAGTAATTAAATAATATTAAAATATAATAGCCTATGATCAAGAGTCATCTAATCGGTTAACCAACTTTTGAAAGGCAGCCTGTGGTGGGGAGTTGTACTACATAGTATCTAATTTGTATTCTAAATTGTATAAATTGTCTGAGCTTGGGGCAGGGGCGTTACAAGACTGGCAGCCAATCATTAATCGGGTGGAAGCCAAGCTGACAGGATGGAAAGGTAAAGACTTATCTCTGAGAGGGAGAGTTACACTTATCTACTCTGTACTTTCAAACCTCTCCCACATACTACCTTCCTTTCTTTGAAATGCCACGATGGATAATTCAAATAATTGATCGAAAACAATTTTTATGAAAAGGAGCAGATTCAAAAAAAATATTTTGTATTTTTTGTTTGTTTTGTTTGTTTTTGTTTTTGTTTTTGGGGTGGGGGTAGGGGGGTCTAGGTATCATTGATGTAAGTGATATGAATCTAGGTCTCTTGGGAAAGTGGTGGTGGAAAGTATTCCACCTGAACGTGGAGTGGTGTCAAGATTTTATTCAATCTTATCGACAAGGGAAGGGGACGGGAGCCTTGGGGTTTTGAGTGAGGTCGGGAGTCTCATGGTTTTGGAAAGTTATTTCTAAAGCTTTTGAACCTTTTTCCAAATGTGTTACCTCCTTTATTGGAAAAGGTTTCTTGGTTAAATTCTAGTGGGATAGGTGGTGCAGGTCACACCCCCTTAAAAACTCCCAAACCTTTATGACTAATCGAGACAACCTCACATCACAATTGCCAAAACTTGGAAAAGAGGTCTTGGATACCACCTTTTAAGGCTTACTTCAATCCGTCGCTACAATGTAGACTAGAAGAGCTACAACACTTCATATCTCAGTCTGGGATGAGTTTTACCTAAGGCTAAGATAGGAGATCCTGGTAAATGGACAGGAACATCACATTCACAGTAAGTTGCTTTATAACCGTTTACATTTTAGTGGTTGTAAACCACCTTGGTCGTTGATCATTTGGAAAGCCAAAGCTCCACTTAAGATGCGACTTTTCTTGCTCGTACTCAATGACCTCATCTTAACAAGGGAAATTTGGTTAAGATATGACCTAATATAGAAACCAATGCTGGTTCTGCAATGCGGGGATCAAGTATAAGGATCATCTTTTAATTAACTACCACAGGAGCAATGCGGTTTGGTCTGAGGTCCTACGGGCTCTCCGAATCTCAGACTATCCTCTGAGCTATGAGGAGTTGTGGATTGAAACTAAGTTTGCTAGAATTAGACAATAGATGAAGGAAGCATGGTTCATTATCATCGCTGCCACGACCTAGGTTCTATGACTCGATAGAAATAACTTTCACTTTATTGGGACTTGTAATAGTATTTCTGGTAGACTAACTCAGATCATGCATATCATTTCATTATGAGCCACAATTGCAGTAGCAGAGTCGAGGGGATGGTTCGCCAGAGTTTTCCAGATAAGTGAGTACGATGATGAGGAGATAGAGATTGGGCCTACGCTTGATTGATGATACTTAGGATGTTCCCACATTCCAGGGATGTTGTTAGAGGGGTTTCTATTTCATGTACTCTTGATGTTGTTTTATGTGCACATTTGATTTTGTTCTATGATTTTCCCAACCTAGGGATGGTGGAGGTTTAACGTTTTCCTTTTGTTTTTTTTTCTTGTATTCGTACTTTGCCAAGTCTTCTGAGTTTGTTTCGTTGCTATCTTATTAATGAAATAATGTGGCTATACTCTACATTTTTCTTTAAAAAAAATAAAATCTAAAGAGGATACAAAGAAGCCTTATATGCAACAATCTTTTGTTCATCCATAGAATAACAAAGAACTAATAATGGAGGTGAAAGTTACTTCATTTGCTCGGAGTACTCCTGAGCTCTACATGTCTCGTCTGTGAAATAAGGTGTTGGGTTTGTGTCTTGCGTACTATATTCGATGTAAAGAGAATACAGGTGAAGCAAGAAGAGGTTCGAAACAACATTGGACAAAGAAGGGAAGAGTAATAGCAATGACAAGAAGAACAACAACAACAAGGAAATGACACTCAACTGTCATATGAGCAGTCGACTGCTGAAGCTCTCTGTTATGGGTCGAAGAAATGTAGTATACTACCATTATGGCAATGCTCGCAATATGTAGTCGGTTGTTTTTGGGTTCTCATTGTATGGTTATTTCTTCATGATACATCAAATGGTTATTGTATTAAGATATCAAACTAGAATTTCTCTAGATCTCTATATATTTAATATAACGGCTCAATGAAGTAAAGGCGCCGAATAGATAAAAAGAATACTTCATTTGAGAGGTGAGAGAATTATGCATTGTAAACAAAGAGTATTTCCAGTAAGGTTTGAAAGAAGGTCGTGGTGAGAATTGTAACTCTTGTCTCTTTCTCTAGTTGAGTATTATCTCGGTTTTTCTTCTTAGAATTAGGGTTTGCCCAAACCGGGACAAAATCGTTTGCTTTTGTGTGTTTAATTTGATCTATTATTTGTTGGTGGTTGTTCAAAGTGATTGCATAGTAAACTTAACAGATCCGACAAAAGGGAATTCCTAATAATTGGTATCAGAGCTTCAAGTAGCAGGGTTGTACAAGTTCCTTGGAGAAGACAGCAGATCACAACACAAGGATCAAGCAGTTCGACAGTAAGAACAACTTTAATATATGTAAGGTGAACATGTATGATATATTGGTTCAGAGGGGCTTGCATCTTGCCATAAAAGGATATAAAGGGAAGTTGTAACCCCCGTTCCGACCAATACACATTTTCTGAATATTTTCTATATTTTGATTATTTATAAATTCATTTTGTTTTTAAAGTCATTTTGGATCTTCTATTAAAATCTTTTCTAATCAAAAATTATATTTTTTTCGAATAATGGTGTATTTAACTTTATTTTCTATTCCGAATAGATCGACTATTTATATTTGAGCCCAAATCAAATGAATTATTACTATTTGGATTATTTTAGTAAATTTGTTAAAACAAAATCTTATTCTATTATGTAACCTTATTATTATTATTAGTATTATTATTCTTGGTTGTTTATTTAATCTATCTTCTATTAATTTTATTTATTAATGTGGAGCCTAATCTTATTATTATTAGTATTGTTATTATTTCTTTGAATGTTTATTAATTTGTGAAAGCCTACTGATCCTAATCTATATTTTGTTATTGTTGGAGTATGAATTTTATGTATACCATTTGATTTAATTAATTAATATGTACTACTATATTGCTATCTATTATATTTTAACCAAATCAATTCCAATCTTATTTATTTTGTGAATCCATGCATTCTATTGTATTTATTAGTAGTTGAGTATTAATGTAATGCATATTAATTAATTTAATTGTTATATTATGTTACAATTGATTTATTTGTTCAATTTTTAATCTAAATTCTATTTATTTTTCCCTATTGGATTTAAACCCAAAACCCTATAGCCCTTTCTTATTCAATCTCAACCCGAAACCCGCTAACCTGCTACCCTATAACCCCCCTCCCTCCCCGTAACCCTAATTCTAATCCTATATATACATTCTTAAATTAATCCCATTTTAATTACCCAGCCACCTACTCCTAAACCCCTCATCATCCTCGTCCTCCATCCTTGATGCCCATCGTCCTCGTCAGCCCTCCTCCAGTCTGCCACCCATCTCCGCCAGCCACATTCACCATCCCGTTGATCCCATAGTCATCCCCTACTCTCGCTCACTGCCTACTCTTCGCCACCCTCAACCTCCTCACCTTCATAACACCACTCCATCGCCTCCCGCCCTCCATCCGTCAACTGCCGAAGCCTAACATCACCGAGCACCCATCGACCTCGCCTCCGCCATCGAGCATCCCCGCAGTCTGCAACCCTCGACTGCACCATCGCAGCCCACCATTGCCGACGCCATCATCCCCGTGTCCCACCTCTGCTCCTCTAGTCCACCGCCGCTGCCACTGCCTCGCGATCCCCGAGCACCGCACACATTCACCGCAATTGTTGTTTTCTGTGTGGCCGAGGTTGATTTGTTGTTTGCTGCATTGAAGTCTTCGTTGGTTGCTATTTTGGTCGTTGTCTGTTGTGGTTGTGCACGTGTCGTCGTGTTCCCGCCGCTTTTCGTTCGTTCGCTCATAACTAATCCAACTAAGGCAATTCACTTCCCTCATGAATTGCATATTGTGTCAAATTCAAGGTTTTTATTGAAACTCCATAAGTAGATCATAAATTGTTTATAGTATTGTTATATCGTTTATCTTCCGTTGAGTATATTGAGGGTTTACACGAGCTAACCCAAGATATTCTTGACTTCGTGCCATTATTGACTCTAAAATATCGAATCTTTCATACATTCATGTAGTATTGATAATAGAAGTTATTCATACATGACACCGCACAAATAAACTATTGTAGAATTGATTATTAGGTTGTTGTGCTTGAATGATTCAATGATGCCTCATTGATGTTAAACTAGTGTATAGATGTTTTCTTCATTGTGCTTACCATGTTATTGTGTTTACCACGCTGAATATAAGATATGTTAACTATTGAGTTGAAGTTTCCCATGTTTAGATCGCTTTTATTTCATGAAATATGTTGAACCCCGATTTTTACTGTCTGCCTGGAATTATAGCCATGTGTTTCTAGTTTCTAGAACATCTAAAATATTCGAATTCCCTATTTTATTGCAAAAGTTATGGTGATTTTACTATTGCTGCCTTTTTACTTCCAGAATTCCTAATTCATGTATTTCTTCATGTTTAATTTATTAAAAAGCTGAGTTAATGTTAGAATATTGCCCTAATAAATTCCAGATTGTTAGTTAACATGATTAGGAACTTAATGAATATTTTTGATGAATTTAAAATTGGGTTTTTACTGATTTTACAAATGTAACAACTTCATCTTGATTTTCGGTCAGAACGTGTAATCTATAAATAATGATGTAATTAACCTATCTGTTGTTATTGGATTTTGTATTTTAAATATGCGTTGGAATCGGGCAGAAGTATACTTTCTAGAACTTCTAACGGATCCAGTTTTGTGTTTCTGTAGCAGCGGAAAACTTGATTTTGGTACAGTAACCTATTGCTGTCCAGAATTGTGTTTCCATATTTTCTTATTATATTGAACGGATTGAAGTGTATAAATTGCATTGCATGATCCTAATATACTATTGTCACCATTCTATTATTTCATTCTAATTGATCGTTCTATTGTTACTTCTATTGATACCTTCGTTACCAAATTTCTATAAATTGCATAATGTATTGATTGCATCGATAAAATGTTTGACAAACCGGGGTTTAAGGGTGACCTAGTAGTGAACAATATAGGGGACTATACTCGGAAGGGAGCTCGTGGTTTCCCAATTGTTACTGAACAACTAAATAACTGGGCAACTGAATAACTGGATAACTGCATACCTTGGACATTGATACTGAATAACTGAATGACTGAATAACTGGATAACTGAATACTGAAAATTGTTTACAAGTTTTACTTGTTAGGGTTATATACTGAAAGCATCACTTTTGTATTAACTTTATTTCCTTATTTTTTTTTTTTTGAATGAGAATCATATTTTTGAATGAGAATCATATGGGCATATGTTTGCATATTGTGTTCATTATAATATCAATGCAAGTGTCTGATATTCTATAAGGTTGATAATATGGTGTGAGGTGACACACAGAAGATCATATTATCAGTTCCCTATGGAATATATAAATAGTTCACAACCTAGACGGACTTGGACAATCCATTGGAAAGGTTGTAGTGTATTCTGGTATTAGTCTATCTTGACTATAGGTTTACACTAGTACACTTTGTGTGTATTGAACAGGACCACTTGAGGTTGTTCTCTTTGTACTGACTATAAAAGAGAACAAGTACCTCTGTTATTATGGATGCTTATGCTCTTAATCCAGATAATAACAGACATGTATATGCAGTGTGCATTACTTTGACTCATAAAAGAGTGAGATTCATTATGGATCAACAACCTCTATGAATTGGGTAATAGCATTGTATGTATGATGGGCTGTTGATTGTAAAAGGAATCCATGTCCCGATACGTCGGGTTGATGATGTCCCCTTAAGGAGCTCATAAGGATTGTCATGTAAACCCTGCAGGTAGATTACATCCGACATGACAAATAAAGTTGAGTGGTACTACTTAAGGATAAAAGATGTTGATCAATGTAGTTGTCAGTAACTTAATTTGATCGACGGACATTCGATATCTTAACATGGGGAGTTGAATGAGCATATAATAAAAGGAGCCCATAAATATAATTTGGGATTAGGAAGGTAGTGCAACAATAGCTCCTTAGTGGACCGAGCTATTGTTAATGGGCCTGGGTTGTGTGTTCGGGCTGAACACGGGATACCCAGATCCGTTAGGAAACCTAACCCTAATTTCTCCTCATGGTCCCTGCCGTAGCCTTATATATATCCTCTATTTCTCTGGCCGTGATTGACAATCTGAAATATAAGATTTTTTTCTCAAATCTCGTGATTCACGTAAGGAGAGAAAGAGAGGTCAGCCAAGGGAGAAAGGTTGGGAGATCGTCGCCCACACGACGTCCAACCCGAGGAAGGAATACGTGCAGAAGATCTTGGGGTTGCTGTCGTCTTCTTCTCACCACAGGTATACTTTGTGAACCCTAGTTTCTGCTGTATAGGGTTAGATCACAATTAAGCAATCTGTTTATCTTTAACGATCGATACGCACACCAATCCGTAGTCCTGGGATTCATCTCAGTTCCTTCAATTGGTATCAGAGCCGGTATTGGATCTGCGTATTGATTGTTACATCCATGTTGTCCAATAAAACTTGCGTTGTATGATAGTCGGTAGATGTAGATCTGTTCTAGATGTAGATCTGTTCTAACTCGGTTTTGCAGGCATCTTAGATCCAACTATTATGGTCCAATGCATGTTTTGTTTGTGTTGTTGTTGTTTTGTGGATGTAATTATTGTGTGATTGTTGTTTTGTGGATGTAATTAATATCACGAGGGTTGATCGTGCTTATAATTTTAATTTTTCAATCTAGATTATGTGTAAACTCCTTCGGGAGGCATAGGATTGATGTAATTTTAATTTTTCAATCTAGATTATGTATGAACTCCTTCGAGAGGCATAGGATTGATGTAATTTTATTTTTTTTATTTTTATTTTTTTATTTTTTTTGATCGATCGTGATGGCGGTGGTGGCTGTTTCTGACGCCGGAGGAGATGCTGTTTCAGGCAGTCCGGAGATCGACAGGTCGAACCTCGTATAGCTCCGCGCAGGGTCAGATTTGGGCTTCGCACAGTCGGGGAAGAATCAGGAAGGATGGCCATAATAGTTGGATATTTTTTTCAAATTTATTGCCATTATTGCTTATTCTGATTATGCATGCTTATTATATTGTGATGTTTTTTTTTGAAAAACTAGGATCACATTAATAATGGACAACATGGACATAAATTAACTAGTAGAAAAACCCTCATTGTTAAATAACTAAGTGGGAGAGGGAATTCATTTAACATGAATCCCACGGTCTCCATTGCTGGTTTGTAGGTGATGTAATCATACTTGCGTGTTGGCTTTAGTGCTTTCCTCCATATCGGATGAGTATAATTATGGATCACCAGTACAGACTTCCTTAGGGATAATTGTAGAAAGTTACCTAGTATGTGTTCACTTCTCCATCTGAAGGAACTCAATACAAGATAATGGACTTAGTATTAAGCAATGGTATACACTTAGATACAAATAATGGTATCCTCCCCATCGGAGTCACTGCTATTATTTGTAGGACCAGAGCAAGACCAACAGATTAATTTTATTTGTCAAAAAGTTGTGTTGACATGATAGTAAAATTAATAGGAAAAACCTACTTGAACAAATATTGAATTTGTATACGTCCACACTATCGTGGCATGCTAAATTCATGGTGTTTAAGGTGTTGGTGAATTTTTTTTATTATTGTTTTGAGGGAATCAATATTTAATTAATTCAAAAAGTTTTGCCCTACATAATTTTTTTTATGTGATTCTCAGGATTTCAAAAATGGGTTCTTTCAGTCCACTTATGGTGATTCTTAAAGAAAACAAACTTACTGGCCCTAATTATATTGACTGGAAACGTAACTTGGATATTGTCTTAACTGCTGAAGAGTACAAATTTGTACTCAATGAAGTATGCCCACCTAAGCCTGATGCTGACTCTGATGAAGAGGCCAAAGAGGCTTATAAGAAGTGGAATAAGGCAGATGAGATGGCGCGGTGTTACATTTTGGCATCTATGTCAAATGTACTGCAGCATCAGCATCAGGCCATGTCCACAGCTTATGATATGATGTACAACCTTAAGGAACTCTTCGGACATCAGAGTAGAGCAGCTAGGCAATTTGCTATGAAGAGTTTGATGAATGCATCTATGGCTGAGGGGACACCAGTAAGGGATCATGTTCTCAAGATGATGGGTCATCTAAATGAGATGGAGATCCTTGGTGCTGAAATCGATGGGGAAACCCAGGTCGATATCATTCTCGGGACTCTGCCTAAAAGTTTTGACTCGTTTTGCCTTAATTACAACATGAACAAAAGGTTGTATACTTTGTCAGAACTTGCAAAAGAACTACAGGATGCTGAAGCTCTCTTCAAGCAGAATGCCCATGTTTATGTGACTGAAAAGGTCTCTACTTCTAAGCCGAAAGGTGGTAAGAAGAAGAAAGTTCAGAAACAAGTAAACTCAGCAAAGAAGGGCATGGGACCTCAAGGCGCTGTGAAAAAGCCGAAAGGCAAGTGTTTCAAGTGCAAAGGGTCAGGACATTGGAAGACTGACTGTCCACTTCTCAAGAACAAAGAAGGTATATCTCATTTACTAGTTGTTGAAACATGTTTAGCAGTGCTATCTACCGGCACCTGGTGTGTAGATACAGGAGCCACTAATCATGTCTGCAATACATTGTAGGGGTTCCAGGAAACCAGACAGCTCAGTGATGGAGAGATATGCTTGTTTATGGGTGACGCTACAAGAGTAGCGGCCGTTGCAGTAGGAGATGTTATTTTATCTTTTGGTAAAAATAAGTCTTTGACATTGAGAGATTGTCTTTATGCACCTTCACTTAGAAGGAATTTAATTTCTGTTTCTATGTTAGTTAAGGATGGATATTCAGTTTATTTTAATGACAATATTGTTATTAGAAGAAATAAGCATTTTATCTGTTCTGGTGCATTGGTTGATAATCTATATGTCATTAATCCTATTTCTCCCACGATGCAACTTATGGAAATGAATAATATGTCTTCTAACATAAATAAGAGAAAAGAACCTTCTTGTATGAACCAAACATATCTTTGGCACTTGCGATTGGGGCATGTTAACCTAAGAAGGATTCAAAGACTGGTTAAAGATGGACCTTTGAGTTCATTGGAAGTGGAGGCACTACCAGTCTGTGAATCCTGCTTGGAAGGTAAAATGACCAAAAGGCCTTTCAAGGCAAAGGGGTATAGGGCCAAAGATGTGTTGGAATTGATTCATTCTGATTTGTGTGGGCCCATGACTGTCCAGGCTAGAGGTGGCTTTGAATATTTTGTCACATTTACTGACGATTATTCAAGGTATGGATATATTTATTTGATGCGCCGTAAGTCTGAGTGCTTTGAGAAATTCAAAGAGTACAAGGCAGAAACGGAGAAGCGTCATGGAAAATGTATCAAGTCATTACGTTCAGATCGTGGTGGCGAGTATCTCTTTGGGGAGTTTAGGGACTATTTGTCAGAGGCTGGGATTACATCCCAACTATCAGCACCTGGAACACCCCAACAGAATGGTGTAGCAGAAAGAAGGAATAGGACTCTTATGAAGATGGTTAGATCAATGATGAGTTATTCAGATTTACCAGATTCGTTTTGGGGATATGCCTTAGAAACTGCAGCTTATATTTTGAACTTGGTTCCTTCTAAGTCAGTACCAATTACTCCCACAGAATTGTGGACTGGGCGTAAGCCTAGTCTGAAATATGTTCGGATTTGGGGTAGTCCAGCACACGTGCTGAATGGGAAAGCCGATAAGTTGGAATCTCGTACAGAAGTACGCTTGTTTGTAGGCTATCCAAGAGGAACGAAAGGAGGTTTATTTTATAGTCCTAAGGATCAGAAGGTCATTGTTAGCACCAATGCTCGATTCTTAGAGGAAGACTATGTAATGAACCATAAACCCATAAGCAGAGCTGTTCTAGAAGAACTGAGAGGTGAGACACCAAATACTTCAGTACCAACAGTACAACAGGATGTACCACCAGTAACTGCACAACGTGTCACAAATGTTGCACCACAACCGATAGTGCCTCGTCGTAGTGGGAGGGTTGTGATACAACCTGACAGATATATGTTCTTGGGAGAGTCGTCAGACTTTGTCCCTGAGGAACAGGATTATGATCCCTGTACCTACAATGAAGCACTCCAAGATAAAGATGCAGAGTCTTGGCAAAAAGCAATGATATCTGAAATAGAATCTATGGATTCTAATCAAGTCTGGGAGCTTGTAGAACCACCTATTGGTGTAAAAGCCATTGGATGCAAATGGGTCTATAAGAGAAAAAGAGGATCAGACGGTAAGGTTGAAACCTTTAAAGCTCGGCTTGTTGCAAAAGGTTTTACTCAAAGAGAGGGTATTGATTATGAGGAAACCTTTTCGCCAGTAGCCATGCTTAAGTCTATCCGGATTCTTTTATCTATTGCAGCTCATCTTGATTATGAGATTTGGCAAATGGATGTCAAGACAGCTTTCCTTAATGGAAGTCTTGAGGAAGACATCTATATGCAGCAACCAGACGGGTTCATTGAAAAGGGCCAAGAGCATCTTATTTGTAAGCTCAAGAAGTCCATTTATGGACTTAAGCAAGCTTCCAGATCTTGGAACATATATTTTGATCAGGTGATAAAATCCTATGGATTTGATCAATGTCAAGATGAATCGTGTGTATACAAAAAGTGTGACGGAAACGTAGTGGTATTCCTAGTACTTTACGTGGATGACATCTTGCTCATTGGAAACAATGTGAAGGTATTATCTAACGTAAGGGTATGGTTATCCAAACAGTTTGATATGAAGGACTTGGGAGAAGTAGGTCACATCCTTGGGATCAAAGTTCTACGAGATCGCAAGAAAAGGATGTTGGGCTTGTCCCAAGCTTCCTATATCGATACTATACTAACTCGTTTTAGCATGCAAAATTCTAAGAAAGGTTTCTTACATTTTAGGCATGGAATTGCCCTATCAAAGGAGCAGTGTCCGAGGACACCTAAAGAGATAGAGAACATGAAAGCAGTTCCTTATGCTTCAGCAGTAGGAAGCTTAATGTATGCAATGCTATGTACGAGACCAGATATCTGCTTTGCCGTTGGCATGGTTAGCAGATATCAGTCTAACCCAGGACAAGAGCACTGGACTGCCGTAAAGCATATTTTGAAGTACCTGAAAAGGACTAAAGATTACATGCTAGTTTACCAGGCAGATAGTTTAGTTGCCTTGGGGTATACAGACTCAGATTTTCAGTCAAATAGGGATTCCAGGAAATCAACCTCAGGTTATGTATTTACTTTGGGAGGTGGAGCCACTATATGGAGGAGTATCAAGCAAAAATGTATTGCTGATTCTACCATGGAAGCCGAGTATGTGGCAGCCTCTGAGGCAGCCAAAGAAGCGGTTTGGCTCAGAAACTTCCTATTGGACTTGGATGTGGTACCTAATTTGCCTAAGGCTATTACACTTTATTGTGATAATAGTGGTGCAGTTGCAAATTCGAAGGAACCACGAGCCCATAAGGCAAGTAAACACATTGAGCGCAAGTACCACCTGATACGAGATTTCGTAAAGAAAGGAAAAGTTGCTATGATCAAGATAGCATCAGCAGACAACCTAGCTGATCCCTTCACTAAGAGCTTACCAGCTAAGGCTTTTGATAGTCATGTTGAGGGAATGGGAGTCAGATGCGTAGCAGCATGGCTTTAAGTATAAGTGGGAGATTTGTAATAGTATACTGAAAAGCAATGCTTTGAGTATAAGTGGGAGATTGTTAGGGTTATATACTGAAAGCATCACTTTTGTATTAAATTTATTTCCTTATTTTTTTATTTTTTTTTTTGAATGAGAATCATATTTTTGAATGAGAATCATATGGGCATATGTTTGCATATTGTGTTCATTATAATATCAATGCAAGTGTCTGATATTCTATAAGGTTGATAATATGGTGTGAGGTGACACACAGAAGATCATATTATCAGTTCCCTATGGAATATATAAATAGTTCACAACCTAGACGGACTTGGACAATCCATTGGAAAGGTTGTAGTGTATTCTGGTATTAGTCTATCTTGACTATAGGTTTACACTAGTACACTTTGTGTGTATTGAACAGGACCACTTGAGGTTGTTCTCTTTGTACTGACTATAAAAGAGAACAAGTACCTCTGTTATTATGGATGCTTATGCTCTTAATCCAGATAATAACAGACATGTATATGCAGTGTGCATTACTTTGACTCATAAAAGAGTGAGATTCATTATGGATCAACAACCTCTATGAATTGGGTAATAGCATTGTATGTATGATGGGCTGTTGATTGTAAAAGGAATCCATGTCCCGATACGTCGGGTTGATGATGTCCCCTTAAGGAGCTCATAAGGATTGTCATGTAAACCCTGCAGGTAGATTACATCCGACATGACAAATAAAGTTGAGTGGTACTACTTAAGGATAAAAGATGTTGATCAATGTAGTTGTCAGTAACTTAATTTGATCGACGGACATTCGATATCTTAACATGGGGAGTTGAATGAGCATATAATAAAAGGAGCCCATAAATATAATTTGGGATTAGGAAGGTAGTGCAACAATAGCTCCTTAGTGGACCGAGCTATTGTTAATGGGCCTGGGTTGTGTGTTCGGGCTGAACACGGGATACCCAGATCCGTTAGGAAACCTAACCCTAATTTCTCCTCATGGTCCCTGCCGTAGCCTTATATATATCCTCTATTTCTCTGGCCGTCATTGACAATTAGAAATATAAGATTTTTTTCTCAAATCTCGTGATTCACGTAAGGAGAGAAAAAGAGGTCAGCCAAGGGAGAAAGGTTGGGAGATCGTCGCCCACACGACGTCCAACCCGAGGAAGGAATACGTGCAGAAGATCTTGGGGTCGCTGTCGTCTTCTTCTCACCGCAGGTATAATTGTGAACCCTAGTTTCCGCTGTATAGGGTTAGATCACCATTAAGCAATCTGTTTATCTTTAACGATCGATACGCACACCAATCCGTAGTCCTGGGATTCATCTCAGTTCCATCATTACTAAGTACATGATCTATAGAATTCACCACCAGAGTCTTAAATGGCATTGATTGTATGCATCGAACCTGTGGAATGGGACGCAATAGTACGTACATTAGTTAGGCTAAAAATTAATAGACTTAAGAATTGATACAATATTGACATTGCATGTTGAACATTGTCATTGCTATTAGTATTGAACATTTTTATTGATATTGACATCGACCATTGAGTATTGACATCGAATATTGAAATATCATTTATTGTTATACACATCGCATTGTTACCATTGATATTTATTATTGCTATCGTCTATTGTTATTGATTCCTATTGTTTTATTGAATTCATTGTTATACCGTACTTCCATTGTTCATTGCTTTCTCTACTTGCAGTCCATGACCTGCTCTAAGGACAATTTTTCTCCTTTTATTAGATGAGGTATTCACAGGTGATCAAGGAGAGTTACGTGCAAAACTGGGAGAATAGACTTTCTGAGGATTTATTGCTTTCTAGATTGATCATTATTTTATTGGACTTCATGTATTGAGTTTTATTAACATTGTATTATGGGTTTTGACCCGAAGATTGTTATTTTGTTTCCAGACGTTGGATTATCATATTTGGTTCTTTCATGTTTTATTCCAAGTACTGTTATTTATGTGATTGTTATTTTATGCATGCATGGTTGTATTTATCTTGTTATATTATTGATTTGAACAAAAATAGCTTATGGATGACGCAAGTCATTTGTTGGGCCAATGTCACGCGCTTGTGTTCTGTGTTTTTGGGATGCGGGGTGTGACAGAAGTCATCCTACATGAAGCAGGAGATTTGGGACAAGATGTGTTCGAAGGCCTTGAGTTTAATCCGGTTGTTGTTGGCGAACAAAGTCAAGTGTAATATCCTTGAGGAGAAAAACGCGGTAAGTCTATGAGCAATACACAAAAAAGACTACTTAGGATTGTCGCTATCAGATCGGATGTACCGAAATAGAAAGTTGTTTCATTTCTTAGTGAAAGAAGATACCCATCTTCAAGATCATATTGTGGTGTTCAAAAAGGTATTATTTGAACTGGAGCCGATTAACGTGGATGATCTAAGAGAAAAGAATAAAGCTTTCGATTTGATATATTCATTACCAGATTTGTATAAGCATTTGATAACTATCATGCTATACGAAAAATCTGCCAATGAGACACTTACTATAGCCAGGGTGATCAATGAACTGAAGGAGGATGAGCTTAGGAAGGAGACTCATAAATCATGGTCTAATTCTATAAGTTGCTTTCCAGTGGATGATACTTTACATGAAAGGGATATAGCACACAATGATAAAATTTGTTGCCACATTATAGAGGGATTGGGCATTACAAGAAGGATTGTCGCAAGTGGTTGAATTAGAGGGATGCAAACAACAACGTGGTGTGTGCCATTTAATCAGTGATAACTGCGAATGTCTTCTTATTTCGAGTTCTTTAGAAGTGAATTTTGGTTGGTTTCTTGATTCGGGGTGTTCTTATCATATTTGCTCCGAGAGGGAGTTGTTTTCTACCTATAAGTCTATAAAAGGTCATAGTGTGAGAATGGAGATTGGTGAGATTTGTGAAGTAGTAGATTACGGAACAGTTGAGTTAGAGATGCTAGATGGTAAATGGTTCACACTAGAAGAGGTCATGCATATTCCTTTGATGAAACTAAATCTGATATCCTTGGGGACTCTAGATACTCAGGGCTGCAGATACATTACTCAAGGTAGAGTTTTGACAGTTTGAGAGAGTCATCGTACGGTGATGAAGGGTAAGAGATGGATTAGGCAGGGTCAGCACAACCTCTACCAGTTTTTTGGGAACGGGAAAGTTCGCACGAGTGTATTAAAGCCATACATTCCTAAAGCACCATATAGTTTGTCGCCACTCAAGTCACTAAAGCAGGACTGCAATGTTTGAATATCGTCGAAAGGGGGAGAAAGCCTCGGGGTAGGTGTTCATGTGGAGGGTGACACCTCCATAGTAACACTTACTGGGATATGCCCTTGAAGAAGGCACACAATTGGAGAAAAACATGTGGATGTGTATTTGATATGGCTAAAATTAGGGTTAAATCGGAACCGTTCAAATCAGGCACAAATCTTAAAGCTCGAGGGTAAAATGGTAATTTCACCTACAAACGGGTCTGAAATAAGAACTGAGCCTTTTTGCCAAAAGCCCAATAACCCATAATCGGATCCGTCTTACTGGGTACGGGTTCCAACCCGCAAGAAACCCAGTCCAGCTGGATAGGAGAGGATTAGGGTTTATGATTGTCCTTGATCAACGGTCCTAATCGCTTCTATCCATTTACACTGGGAAGTAGGGATTCGACCTTATCCTGAAACTAGTTCCTAAGGCGGCTATAAATACCCCCCTCTCCCCACTATTACCAGGTTATCAATCTTTTGCCAATCAACCCTTTTTCATAATCTTTCTGATTACTGACAAGAGCATCAGAGGGTGCGTCGCCAGAATCAACCCCAGTGTTTCGCACTTTTTGCAGGTCAACGACGGGAGAATCTCGGTAAAACTCCGGTGAAGTCGTTCAGGTTCGACCATTCAACTTCCCTCGAATCCTCAAATCTATCTGTTTGCCCCCAGACCGATTTCAATAGCAACAGATTGGCGCCGTCTGTGAGAACTCACGAATAGCAGTCCAACCTCTTCCACCGGTCAATACCGCCTCCAGCCATGCCACCAAGGAAAATGAGATCTAGAGGGTCCAACCACGGACCCACTTCTCCTCAACCGCAACAGGAGGCTCCCCTCCAAACCGTCCAGCAGCAGGGACCACTCCCTCCTCAGCCTGATCCACCCCTGCAGCAGGAGCAGCCTCCTCTTCACAACCCTCAGCCCTAGCGGGCTCAACTCGAGCCCCAGAACGTCGGTATAGGACCTCTCGTCCTCATCCTCAGAAGCAACCTCTTCACCGCGACCATATCTCTGTACATAACCCTTCCACCGACTCCATGGCATCCCATAACCCTCGGTCTTTAGAAGACCTTCGCAACATCATCATCAACCGACAGAAAGAGGAGGACCTTCGCCATCATTTGGATGAAAGGCGGGCCCGAGAGGGAGCCTCCCGCTTAGAATGTCCAAATGTACGATCTCCTCGCCGCCGCGACCGCAGGAGGTCCCCTCTTCATAGGGGGCGGAGGGAGTCCCCCGAGTACCGTCGAAGAAGGCACCATTCTCCCGCTAGTCGACAGGGACCCATCACCCGAGCTGAATTCCAAGAATTCCAGGCAACAATCTTGCGGGCCTCAATGTCCCGCCAAACAACAACAATAATGTTCAGAGGGTTCCCACTTCTCAGCCGGTTCAAAGCCCTCTCCATTGGTCCCTAAGTCCTCCTCAAGCTCTGAGCCACCGTCATCACATTCCTAGCCCTCACCGGTCTCCGAGCTACCGATGCCGTAGCCTATTCTCCCCTTTGTACGAAGACAAGTCTAGAGGCTCACCAGATACCATCGAAGGGATGATGCTTTCTACCGCCGTCTCCACGAAATGGAGAGGTGCCTCGGTCAACTAGATAAAGATGAGGAGCTGAGAGGGAGGACCCTTCATCCAAGCAGACCTCCATTCTCTCGAACCATCATGGAGGCCCCCGTTCCAGCAAATTTTAAGCCCCCGTAGTTCGAGACATATACGGGGGAGTCAGATCCCATGGATCACATCGAGAGTTTCAAAACTCTCATGATGATCCATCAAGCCTCCGATGCCCTCCTATGCAAGACCTTCCCGGCCACCCTCAAAGGCCCGGCTCGGGAATGGTACTCCCGCCACGCCCCGTCCTCATTCTTCTCTTTCGAACAGTTCGAGACCTTCTTCATAACCCATTTCGTGAGCAGCCGCCGCTCCGAAAAAACAAGTATTTCACTACTCTTCCTCAATCAGAAGAAGGGTGAGAAACTGAGAGATCATGTCAAGCGGTTTACTGCGTAAGCCAGGTCCATTGCCTCCCTCGACCAATCGGTCGCTGCAGCCGCCTTCCAGTCCAATGTCCTTAACTCGAACCTCCGGTCCTCCCTAGCCAAAAAGGCCCTGCGAGACTTCTCCGACCTTCTTCTCAGAAGCGAAAAGTACATCCAGGCGGAGGAAGCTGAACATCGCCCCACATTCGAGGAATCCTCTTCTAGAAATAAGAGGAAGGCCGATGAAGACGAAGGAGCTAAAAAGCTCCAGAAGGACAACAAGGGTCAGCGTCGTCCACCCCCCAGATTTGAAAAGTTTATCCCTCTCAACGCCAATGTTTCAACCATTCTAATGGAGGTAGAGAAAGAAGGGATCCTACCTCCTTCCCGAAAGATGAATACTCTTGGGAAGAAGAGGGATAAGGAAAGGTGGTGCCGCTACCATCGAGACCACGGCCACGACACCAACGACTGTCGGGCTCTGAAAAATGAGATCGAAGCCCTTATTCAGAGAGGGCAGCTCTCCAAATTTGTAAGAAAAGATCGGTTCGATCCTCCTCCACTTCCCAGGGGGGCTAACAAGCAGCCCGAGAGGCGTGATGAGACTCCCGAATTTGAAGAAGAGCGCATCTTGCACTTCATTCACGGAGGTCCAATGGGAGGAACCTCCAACTTATCTCAAAAGGCTTTCATCAGGGAAGTCAATTCGGTGCACAGCTAACCCCTCCCAAAGGTCTTGGAGTCCCGGTTACTTTCTCGGATGAAGATCTAGAGGGTGTCCGAACCCCCCATTGTGATGCACTGGTGATTAACCTCCACATGGCTAACTTCAAAGTAGAAAGGATTCTAGTGGATAATGGCAGTTCTGTCAACATCCTCTTCCTAGCGGCCTTCCGAGGGCTCAAATTATCGCGGGACAGACTCAAGCCTGCCGGCTATACTCTCCATGGGTTCACAGGAGTGCCAGTGACGATCGAAGGTGTTATAACCCTCGACGTAACCACTGGCAAAACTCCTACTACCCGAACGGAGTCAATGGACTTCATGGTTGTCGACGTCCTAGTCGCTTACAATGTGATCCTAGGTCAACCTGGCCTAGCTGCTTTAGAGGCCGTCACATCAGCTTATCATCTAAAAATGAAGTTCCCCACCAAGGCAGGCGTAGGGAAAGTAAGGGGAAGTCAGAAGATGGCCCGCAAATGCTATACGACCTCGACCGGAGGACTTGTCCTTTCCCTCAAGACCCTTGAAATTCCCCAGGGGAACACCCAGCCTATGTCAGAACCGGTAGACAAGCTGGAGGAAGTGCTCTTCTCGGAGCAAGATCCGACCCGCAAATTCTTCATCAGCAAAACCCTTCTCTCTGTCCTATGTTCCAATATAGTCCAGTGCATAAAGAAGAACCGTGACCTCTTTGCCTGGACAACTGCTGACATGCCAGGGATTTCCGAAGAGCTCCTTGTCCACCATCTAAGTGTCGATCTGGGGTCCAAACCGGTCCAGCAGAATAGGCGTAAATTCGCCCCTGAGCGCTAGCAGGCCATAAAGGAAGAAGTGGAAAAGCTCCTTAAAGCCCAGTTCATACAAGAGGTTAACTATCCCGAGTGGCTCTCTAACGTTGTTATGGTCAAGAAGGCCATTGGAAGTTGGAGGATTTGCATCGACTTCACAGATTTGAACAAGGCATGCCCCAAGGATCCTTTCCCACTTCCCAGTATCGACACCTTGATCGGCGCCACTTCGAGCCATGAGCTTTTGAGCTTCATGGATGCCTTCTCCGGATACATCCAAATCCGTATGTTCCCCCTAGATATCCCAAAGACGTCCTTCGTCACAGATCAAGGTCTCTACTGCTATAGAGTAATGCCATTCGGGCTCAAAAATGCCAGTGCCACTACCAACGTCTCGTCAATATGGTCTTCAAAAATCAGATCTTGTGGAACATAGAGGTTTACGTCAACGATATGCTAGTAAAAAGCATCCATGGGTCCGACCATGTCGCTGACCTCCAAGAAGCCTTCGACGTATTGAGGATGCATAACATGAGACTAAACCCGAATAAGTGTGCATTCGGGGTCTCATCTGGTGAATTCCTGGGCTTCATGGTCAGTCAGAGGGGGATTGAAGCCAACCCTAAGAAGATAAAAGCTATACTCAATATGGCTCCTCCTACAAATGTGAAAGAAGTGCAAAAGCTCACAGGATGCCTCACGGCTATAGGGCGCTTCCTCTCCAAGTCTGGGGAAAAGTGTCTCCCTTTCTTCAAAGCCCTTAGGGGCTAAAGGCTTCGAGTGGGGCCAGCAGCAGCAAGAGTCATTCGACCAACTCAAAGCTTACTTGGTCAATCCCCCACTCCTCAACAAGCCGACACCCGGGGAAACCCTTTACCTCTACCTCGCTGCCTCCGAGCAAACACTCAGCGCTATCCTAGTGAGGGAAGAAGAAAAGGCTCAGAAGCCTATCTATTATGTGAGCAAGGCTTAGAGATGCTGAGCTCCGCTATCCGAGATTGGAAAAGATAGCCTATTCCTTGGTTATGGTAGCCAGGAAGCTCTGCCCCTATTTTCAATCCCATTTAGTGGTCGTCCTTACCGACCAGCCGCTCAAGCAGGTCTTTTATAAGCCTGAGACCTCCAAACGTCTAATGAAGTGGTCAATCGAGCTAAGTTAACACGACATATCTTATCAGCCTCAGACTGCTATCAAGGCTCAAGCCCTAGCCTAATTGATAGTGGAAAGCACGATCCCGAAAGTAAGTCAAGCGGCAAATGGGCCACCCATCTGGACGGTGTATGTAGATGGGTCTTCTTGCGCTGAAGGGAGCAGAGCCGGAGTTATTCTAGCAGGTCCAGATGACTTCGTTCTCCAATACTCCCTCCGCATCAACTTCAAAGCCTCCAACAACGAAGCTGAGTAAGAAGCCCTAATAGCAGGCTTGGGCATGGCTCGCAAGGCAGGATCGCAATGTCTCCAAATATTCAGTGACTCTCAGCTCGTGGTGAATTAGGTCTTAGGAGAATACGAGGCACGAGATGACCGAATGGCCAAGTACCTGGCCAAAGTCAAAATTCTCCTATCTTCGTTCGAAGAAGCACAACTCCAGCGGATCCCTAGAGAGGAGAATGCCCAAGCATATGCCCTCTCAAAACTAGCCTCCTCCTCCCTCCAAGGTTTCGAGCAGACCGTCCTAATTGAAGTTCTACTAAGGCCCAGCATCAAAGAAGAAATCCCCGACTCAATGGAGTCGCTACCTGTCCAACTCGAAGATAACTGGATGAGATCTTTGGTTGAGTTCCTCAAAGACGGGAGCCTTCCCCAAGATCCTAAAGAGCCTCGCCGAATCCGAACGAGAGCGGAGCGGTACACCCTCGTTGAGAGAGTCTTGTACAAATGCTCCTATACCCAAGTAGATGGCAGACCCTACTTGAGATGTCTCTCTCCAGAAATTCTCCACTATATGCCGCCTAACACAAGCACATCTCACATCTCTCTCGAGTCCAATTCCCTTCGCAATGTGGGGAACGGACCTGCTAGGTCTGTTCCCACCAGCTCCAGGCCAACTCAAGTTCCTAGTCGTGGCAATTGACTATTTCTCTAAATGGATCGAGGCCGAACCACTGGCAACCATTACTAAGAACAAAGTGCAGTAATTTTTCTGGAAAAATGTGATCTGTAGGTTCGGCATACCTTGAGTCTTGGTAACAGATAACGGGACACAATTTACGGGGACAGCATTTCGCTCCTTATATGAAGACCTCGGCATTCAGCAGCACTTCTCCTCCGTCTCCCATCCTCAATCCAATGGTCAGGTAGAAAATGCCAACAGGCAAATCCTCTTGGGCATCAAGAAGAGACTGGACAAGTCGGCCAAAGGCTTATGGGCAAAGCAACTTCTTAATGTATTGTGGAACTACCGCACTACAAAAAGGACCCCCACAGGAGAGTCGCCCTTCAATCTCACCTACGGTTCCGAGGCCATAATCCCCTTAGAAATCGGTTTGCCATCCACTCGCCTAGTTGCATATAATGAAGAACAGAACGCCAAGGAGCTCCGAGCCAATTTGGACCTCATCGATGAGCTCCGCGAAAAAGCTTCGATTCGCTAAGAGAATTATCGGAGAAGAATCGAGCAGGCCTACAACAAAAGGGTTCGTCCTACAGATCTCAAGGAGGGGGACTTAGTCCTCAGAAAGCTAGCCATCTTGTTCCCCAGTCAAAAGAGCAAGCTAGTCCTGAATTGGAAAGGACCATACAAGGTCTCCAAGGTAGTTCGGCCAGGAGCATATCGTCTTGAAGACCTCGAAGGCAGGGAGATACCAAGAACATGGAACGCCGACCATTTACTGAAGTACCAAGAGGGTGTTTCAACGCCTCTCCGAGTACCATCAAATGTCGGGCCATTCCTATCTTCTTTTTATTTGTATTTGTTTCTTTATTCTCCCATTGTAATAACGGCCTGCAACTTAGAAGCGGCCAATTAAGCAATTATTAATAAAGAACTTCTTTTGCATAATAATTCTCTTGTGATCATTTTATCTCTCTGTTTAAAACCCTAATTGTGTTTTCAAAAACAATGAGTTTGGAGTCCAAAACTTGGCTCGATTCCGCTTCGCAGGCTCGCTCTTAAGCGAATTAGAAGTGGTTCGCCATTCAGAACTGCTCTCACAACCGTTGAAACTTACTTAAACGACGAGTTCGGAGTCCAAAACTTGGCTCGATTCTGCTTTGTAAGCTCGCTCTTAAGCGAGTTAGAAGTGGTTCGCCATTTGGAACTGCTCCCACAACCATTGATCTCCTCTAAAACGACGAGTTCGGAGTCCAAAACTTGGCTCGATTCTGCTTCGCAAGCTCGCTCTTAAGCGAGTTAGAAGTGGTTCGCCATTCGGAACTGCTCCCACAACCGTTGAAACTTGCTCAAACGACAAGTTCGGAGTCCAAAACATGGCTCGATTCCGCTTCGCAAGCTCGCTCTTAAGCGAGTTAGAAGTGATTCGCCATTCAGAACTGCTCCCACAACCGTTGATTTCCTCTAAAATGACGAGTTCGGAGTCCAAAACTTGGCTCAATTCCACTCCACAAACTTGCTCTTAAGCAAGTTAGAAGTGGTTCGCCATTCGGAACTGCTCCCACAACCGTTGAAACTTACTCAAACAACGAGTTCGGAGTCCGAAACTTGGCTCCCAAAACTTGGCTCGACTCCGCTTCCCAAACTTGCCCTTAAGCGAGTTAAAAGCGGTTCGCTATTTGGAACCAATCACACAACCGTTAACACTCTCAAAACCACGAGCCTGGGGCCCAACACATGGTTCGACCCCGCTCCAAGTGTGACAAGTGCCAACAATACGTGCAAGTTCGCAAAACAAATATCATTGCATTAAAGATCGAGGGATAAATCCATTTACAAGACAAACTTCGCATACTTATGACAAGATACAAGACTTGGACAAAACTTGGAGAACAAAAAGAACAAAACACAGACAACTTTTTCAATGCCTCCTCGGGGCAAGGATGTTCCGGTTTAAAGACACCCGGGGACGGCGAACGTTGTATGGACGACGCCTAACCTCGAAGCTCGTCCCTTGATCGACAAACTGAGATGCATCTTCAGCACTACCTCTGATGGTGGTCCCAACGGACGCGCCGCTCGACGAAGCAGCCACCCCACTTTGTGTGTCACCGGGACTTTGCCGAGCAACGGGCGAGCGAGTCGCAAGCTCGTAAAAGGAAATTTCTCTCTCGCTCTCTTCACGAGTACACAACGTGCTTCTGATATTGACCCGTTCAGGTTGGGGTTTGAGGCGAGCGACCTCCGCCTCGAGTTTGAAAATTCGTTCCTTCAGAGAGTCGTCCTTCACAGCTATCTTTAAGCGAGGAAGCCGAGCGGAGCATGCAGCACCAGGACTGTCGGCAATAATTTGACGGAGATGAGTAACCTCGATGTTCTCGTCGACCATAACCCTCTTCAGCTCGTCAACCTCCACCGTCACCTTGCTCATTGTTGCTAACAACTCTTCTCTCCCCACCAAAAGCTCATCTTCTGCTATCGTCAAGTCGTAAATCTCAGCTAACAGTTCATCTCTCTTTGCCGTGACATCCGATAGCACCTGCCGAAGCAACTCCACCTCTCCTTCGGGAGGGGCTTCTCGAGCTCGTTTCTTTAGTTGCTTCAACTCGGATAGATGCTTTGCCAGCGTTAGCTTGAGATGATCTAGATCCAACTCGCTCTTGAGAAAACACTCTCGACTGCGAGAAAGGGCCAACTTCGTCGCTCCTAAGTCAGCTCGGAGACAAGAGACCTCAGCCGCTACCGTGTTCGGCGATGCCTCCGCTAGACACAACTCGGCGATCTGAAAGAACACAACAACACTAAGCTCGAGCAACACATAACTAGATTTCAAAGTAAAGTTGTTATCAACACTTAGCTAGATTTTAAAGTGAGTGGTGCTCAACACTTAGCTGAATTTCAAAGCAAAATTATTTTCAGCACTTAGAAAAATTCCAGAGCAAGACGACTCCAACCCCAACACTCAGTCAAAATAAGGAAAATTTCATTCATAACAAAAAAAAGCGGTGGCCAGTCCACTACAAGGCAATACATGAAAAAAATATATATATACAAGGCAACAAAGATCAAACGGCCACTTTGGGTGGTAGCTCGGTGACGGGTACCTCGGTGGACGGCTCCCCTTCCTCTGGCACTCCGACTTAGGGGTCGGCCACAGCCTTGTCGCCCCCTCCCTCCACCACCATGGTCTCGGGATCGGCTGGAGCATCGTCACCTAGTTGCTCTTCCCCCTCCTCTCCTTCGGCCTCGTGCTCGGCTTTGGGGTCCTCCTCGCCGACCGGACCCCACAGCCCGTATCCTGACCTGTCAAAGCCAGGGACTCGAGCCTCGACATGCTCGAGCGCGGTGGCGTAGGACTGCTCCATGTTTGCCATCATGTGCTTCTTAGCCTCAGCCTCTGTCTCTGCCCTTGCCGCCTCTATGGCCTCGTCCTTCTGCCGCATCACTGCCTCTAGGGCCTTCTTCACCTCGGCCCTCTCCTCGGCTGCCCTGGCCACCTCCGAGGCGACCTTCTCCTTTGCCTGCACCAAGGCCACCTCCAAATCGGGGCCTGTGCTGCCAAAGCATCTGAGCGGCGTTGCTCTGCCTCGTACTGCTTCGCGACCCTCGCCCTCTCTGCTCGGTCTTTGTCACATGCGGCCTTTAACTCCCTATCCTGCTCGGCGTATTGCTCGAGAAGGTGGTTGAAGTGGCATGTGATCTACAAGAAGAAGCAATTAAAGCGCAATGGAAGCCAAACAAAAAACTTATAAAATTTTCAAAGGTTATCAAAATCAACTAAGAAAACTTACTGACATGGTAGCCCGAGCTATCTCTAGAGCATCGTCGCCCGTTGCCCCCACCTTCATCGTGGCTCGGTCTTTTGGGGTCGGGAGGTGGCGAAGGGCCTGCATGCTCATGGCCGAGTCCCCTACGAAACCGCCGTGGTTCATCACCCGCCAGTCGGGGACGAACTGCTTCTTGTGACCCTCGGTCAGAATGGCCTCGGCCTGCTCGGTAAGGGGTGGGGCCTCAAGTGCCAAAGCCGTCGAGACGGAGAAGCCTTCGCCCGAAGGATTAGATAGGGTCGGCTGAGGAAGACCAACAGCCGAGGTCGTCCGCTGAGGGGAAGCCAGGTCGAAGGTCTCAACTGCGGCAGAAGAAATCTTGGTGGGTCGGCCATACGAAGGCCCCGTACTCGTCCTCTTCCTCTTCCTAGCTTCAGCGGCCTTATTTCGTTTGGCCATGATCGCCCTGAAGTCCATGCTTGGAGGCTTTGTTGAATAAAGAAAACAAAGTTAAGAAAATACAATGCGTAACAGGAAGTAAACAAGGAAATAGAGATGTCCGGAGCATACTCGGGTCGATCGGACTAAGGCTCGACCCGTGGAGCACCTCCTCGGTCATGTCCCTCCAACTCAAGGTCGGGAGACTGACCAGCTTCGCCGCAACTTCTGCTTCAACCGGAGTCAACACCGGCTCGGCCTTCGCATACTTCGGCACGTCCTCCTTCCACCGGGTCGGGAAGTCCCACGCCGAAGGGCCTCGGATCAAGAAAAACTTACCCTTCCACGACTTGATAGAGTCCGGGTTCTCTATCAACTTAATGCCTTTCCATGGCGACAGATAGTACCGGTGTTCGGTCTTGCTCATCCGATTGATCCGGTACAAGATCCTGAGGACGACGAGCTAAGGCTCCACCTTCACCGTTCGACACTGGAGCAGAAACCCGAGCACATGTCGCCACATGTTCAGCATGAACTGGATCGGGCTCAGTCCATACCACCGAAGCACCTCGGCCACGAAGGGATGGAGGGGAAGGCGTAGTCCGGCATTTAGCGCGTCATAGGTGAAGACGCAAGTGTCGGGCGTGAATGCCGTGCATGCTCGCACCCTGGGACCGGGGAGGATTAAGGTATACTCTAGAGGAATGACGAAGCTCTTCCGTATCCGAAGCAGATCCCTCTCAGTCAGAACCGAGGGGATATCATCGACCTCGGTAACCTCCCTCGGTTCGTTCTCTTCATACGTTTTCGAGCATCCATAGATGGCCTTAGTCAGCAGCTCACCGGTATAATCCCCCCGTGGCTGGATATCACCGTCGGCAGCCGACACATTTCTCCTCCTCGTCTTACGGGCTCTACCACTGTTTCGACGACCACTGGCCAAGCCACCTCCTTCCCCTTCTCCTTGGCGAGCGAAGAGACTGGCTCGGCCGCGGATGACCCTACTATCTCTTGCCCCCTCTCTCGGCTCAGCACTTCTCCCCCTTCCTCGTGAACTAACTGCTGCTCACTCCACCCTCCCGAGGAAGAAGCCTCGCTACCCGAGGATGCTCTAGACGTCTTGTAGAGTATATATATGGGATTGAAAATATATATACTAACCTTGATGTGACGCACTCGGTCGGAATAACCTCGCCGAAAATCTCCTTGCCACGCCGCGACAGCTAGCACAACCATCCTTGGACAAAAATCTCTGCTAGCAATGCGACTCGAGAGCGAAAGTGAATTCTGAGAGTGAAAAGTGAAAGAATGAGAGAAAAGGGTAAGGGGGTGAAGACTTAAAGTGAAAAGAGGCAACTCATGGGCTTCTAATGCATTGGGCCCCATTCAAGCCCGTTAAAGAAGACTAAACGACAGAATACAAAAAGGCAGGTAGCTCAACGGCTCACGAAGCGCCGAGCTACCGGGGCACCGACCTCCATATTTGGAGAAAAATGCTGCAGAACTCCTTGGGCCGACAGATCATCCCAAGATTCGCGCCATAAGTTGATAAGCGGCTCAGATCTCGCCATGCCCACAAAACAAAAAAAACACATTTTCTCGTGATCTGAGCCTCCTGCATCTAGATTCGCGCCCTGATGGACGCTCCAGATTTAGCCACGTGGCTCGGCAGCTCACGAAGCGTCGAGCTACCGAGGCACTTTGCCGAGCTACCAGGCCACCGACCTCCATATTTGGAGAAAAATGTCGCCGAACTCCTTGGGCAGTCAGATCATCCCAAGATTCGCGCCATAAGTTGATAAGCGGCTCAGATCTCGCCACGCCCACAAAATGACAAAAATACGTTTTCTCATGATCTGAGCTTCCTGCATCAAGATTCGCGCCCTGATGGATGCTCCAGATTTAGCCACATGGCTCGGTAGCTCACGAAGTGCCGAGCTACCGAGGCACTTTGCCGAGCTATCGGGGCACCGACCTCCATACTTAGAGAAAATGCCGCTGAACTCCTTGGGCCGTCAGATCATCCCAAGATTCGTGCCATAAGTTGATAAACGGCTCAGATCTCGCCATGCCCACAAAATGACAAAAACACATTTTCTCGTGCTCTGAGCCTCCTGCATCAAGATTTGCGCCCTGATGGACGCTCCAGATTTAGCCATGTGGCTCGGTAGCTCACGAAGTGCCGAGCTACCGTGGCACCGACCTCCATATTTGGAGAAAAACGCTGCCGAGCTATATGAGCCGTCAGATCATCCCAAGATTCGTGCCAAAAGACGATAAGCGGCTCAAATTTCGCCACGTCCACAAAACGACAAAAATGTGTTTTCTCGTGATCTGAGCCTTGCACATTGTGATTCGCGCCGTGATGTCCGCTCCAAATTTTGCCACGTAGCTCGGCAGCTCACGAAGCGCCGAGCTACTGAGCTACCGAGGCACTATGCCGAGCTATCGGGGCACCAACCTTCACACGCAAAGAAAAGTGCTGCCGAGCTACTCAAACCGTCAGATCGCTCAAATATTCATGCTGTTAGCTGATGAACGGTCCAGATCTTGCCACGTCATAAATAGATATAAAAAATCTATTTTTTATTTATTCGAATTGTTTATTTAAAAATTACAAAAAATGATTAAAAAATTTAGGAAAATTGATTAAAAATTCTAAAAAATAATTATAAATTTGGGGAAGTATTTTTGAGCCCCTGGAAAAATAATTATTGCTTAGAATAATTAATTAATGCCCTCAAACAATAATTCACCGCTTCGCAAAATTAAATAAATGATCCGAAAAATAAATAAAAAATTAAGATAATTCACCTAAAATCTAGAAGAGCTCAAGAACAATCCTGAGCGCACAACCAACTCTGAAAATCACCATAATACTTCGTATGAAGATTCGAAACCCCTCATTTGGACTCCGATACAATCCCGCAAGCCATTAGATCAGTAAAACTACTCATTAAAGGCTGATCAAATCCAACCTTCAGGAGTGGGGGGCTCGTGATATGGCTAAAAATAGGGTTAAATTGGAACCGTTCAAATCAGGCACGAATCTTAAAGCTTAGGGGTAAAATGGTAATTTCACCTACAAACGGGTCTGAAATGGGAACTGGGCCTTTTTTCCAAAAGCCCAATAACCCATAAACGGATCCGTCTTACTGGGTACGGGTTCCAACCCGCAAGAAACCCAGTCCAGCTGGATAGGAGAGGATTAGGGTTTATGATTGTCCTTGATCAACGGTCCTAATCGCTTCTATCCATTTACACTGGGAAGTAGGGATTCGATCTTATCCTGAAATTGGTTCCTGTTGTGCTAATCTAGATACCTAAATAAATAGATAAAACTAGACACAAATTATAAAACCTCGCAAGTGCACGAATCGTTTATAGAATCGTAGTAATAGTAAGGGTCGATCCCACAGAGATTGTAGACTTCAACTTACTAATCAATAAAACTAATAATAAAAATGAATAAGAGTTTTTATAATATTCTAAAAGAACTAAAAGATTAAAACTAAGATGAGAGGTGTTGAATCACAAATATCTCTTGAATAGTTGGGTTGTTGATCTCCACCAATAGTTAGTAATGCTAAGTTGCCTTCTGAATTTACTTCTAATTACTCATGTTTGTTCACTTCAAGGGCATGGTATCTACTCCTTAAAGTATTGTTTCCCTAAGCCAAGAATTAGGCATGGTATCTACTCTAATTCGTTTCTTCCCCTAAGTATTTTAGCATGGTATCTACTAAGTTATACTTAACAAAAGCATAAGCACAGTGGAAACGAACAAACACTTAAAGTTCTAGAAATTGGTATCAGATCTACATCCTTTAAGTTGATTGAACCAAGAATCCTAAAGATTCCCTTGTTACAAATTACGAGCACGAGATACGGATCGTCTCAATATGCTCATATAACAGATTCAGATTTCTAACTCACAGACTTGATAATATCAGATTCTGTATGGCAGTCGACTGGCTCTCACCTTCAGTCCACTGTACTTATAACTCCTGAACAAGTTTGACTGTTATCAATCTATATCAATTCAATTAGATTCAATCAATAAGTAAAATAGAAGGATTCAAAAGAACATAGCACTACATAACTACGGCTTCGATCTACCCAACTATGAAATTAGTTCCACATAATTATACTTTTATTGCTTAAAAAGTTCAAATACATGATCAACATCACAGAATAAGGAGAGAAGAAATAAACTAATGGATTCCGGCAATAGAGTCAACTGGCTGTCACACAGTCGACTGCCTTCGAGTACTGGTTCTCCTCTTCCCTTTCTTCGATGATGATGGAATGAAGCACTGGTTGATGACTTGATCGTTGGGAATTCTGAGATTGGGTTGCGTCCAAGAGATAGATGCCCCTGCTACAGATGATCTTTTCTGATATTTATAGAGTACTGCTGAGAATTAGGGTTTCCCCTTTTTAAGGGAAAAATCTTCTTGATTTGATGATTTATGTCTTTCTCTTTTCTTCTTTCCTTCCTTATCTGTTCACCACGTGCTTTTGCCAATTTCCAGTCTCTAGATTTGATTCGTTGCATAAGATCTGGATTTAAATAGATTTGAAATTAGATTTGGGTGAATTTTCGAATATCTTATCTGTTTACTCCGCCACAGACCAGTCGACTTATCTTCGAACCAGTCGACTGAGTCGAGACTCCTGAAGATTTCATAATTGTTCAGACCAGTCGACTGTTTTTTGGGAGTGAGTTGACTGTGTCGAGAGTTGTGGAAAATCAGCTTCTCTTGTCCAGTCGCCTGTGTTGGGGAACCAGTCGACTGATCCTCTGCAGTTTGCTGTGTATTATCCTTGAAGTCCTAAATCTGCTTCGTTTTTCTGTTATAAGCTGTTTCCTATGGAAAAGAGAAAATAGGAGTTAAATACCACATATAGCGCTTTTAAATGTCTAATTATAACAAGATTATTGCTCTAGAAAGTGAATAATATTGTGTTCATCAAATACCCCCAAACTTAGATTTTGCTTGTCCTCAAGCAAACTAAAATTATGAATAGGGAGAATAATAATCACAATGGACTCAACCACCAAGATTTCTTATAATGTGGACATCAGCATAGAAAGGTATAAACAATTTCAGACAAAGTAAAATTAAACATACCCACTTTCTCTAGTGCAATTGTTCAGTCATAATCCCCAAACTTAATCATATTTGTCATGCGATTAATGTAGTTATAGTATGCAACTACTCAGTCTGTGATTATCCCTTTTCTCTACTACAAACCGAGTAGCAAACTAGAGTTTTTTTTTTTTTTTTTTTTTTTTTAGTAGTCTCTTCTCTAAAGATGTCACTTGCCTTTTGACACGAATGCGAAACATTTGTGATGGATCCACCCGGTTACTCAGCAGGTCACAAACTCTAAAGTGCTTTGCATACTCATATTTCAAGTTGCCGTTTGACGTAAAGGTAAACATTGGTGATGAATACCCCTAGTTACTAAGCACTCAAAACATTGGAGTAGATTGACTTTATTCAATTTTTTTATTTTTATTTCTCTATTACTCTATTTACTTAAACTCTGTTTAGGACTAGATTTAAAGGGAATAATTACCAGAAAAAGCATCACATTTGTTTATTATGTATAATTGCATGACTCATATAATCTTGTAGGGAATTTATGAAACTCAACAATCCTAAAGTAAATAAGTATCCTTCTTCTTACTTTATAAGAAATTGTTTATCCTAAAGAAAAAAAATTTCAAAAAGATGATAAATATAACTAACCCTAATACCCCCAAACTTAGATGGAACATTGTCCTCAATGTTCGAATATAAAAATAGGCATGTGTCACCATCTAGTAAGGAGATACTGAAAATAAAAAGAACTAAAAAATAATGAATACTGAAAGCAAATAAAGGAAAGTGTAAATACTCCCCTGAAAAATTGGGTTGCCTCCCAATAAGCGCTGTGTTTTCTGTCTTCAGCTAGACATGATGAGTTCATGTGATGTATGGAATGGGTTGAAGATTCACATCTTCCTCTTGCAGTTCTAGACTCATCTCTATGTATGGCTTCGCTCTATGCCCATTCACCTTGAATGTTTGATTTTTTTCTTCACTGTGAACTTCCAATGCACAATGTGGAAAGACTTTTGTGACAATATATGGTCCATACCATCGTGACTTAAGCTTGCCTGGAAAGAGTCTTAATCTTGAGTTGTAGATCAATACCTTTTGTCCTTCATAAAACTCCTTCCTTGCTAATTGTTTATCATGGTATAACTTAGTCCTTTCCTTGTACAGCTTCGCATTTTCATATGCATCGTGCCTCAATTCTTCAAGCTCATTTAGTTGCAATCGCCTTTTGTCACCTGCCTGTTTCATATCAAAATTGAACTTTTTGATAGCCCAATAAGCTTTGTGTTCCAATTCTACCGGCAGATGACATGCTTTTCCAAAGACCAAACGGTATGGTGACATGCCAATGGGTGTCTTGAAAGCGGTTCTGTAGGCCCATAAGGCATCATTCAAGCGTAGTGACCAATCCCTTCTGCTTGTATTGACTGTCTTCTCCAGGATGCTCTTGATCTCTCTGTTGCTAATCTCCACCTGCCCACTGGTTTGAGGATGATATGGAGTTCCCACTCTATGTGTAATCCCATATTTCTTCATCAAAGAAGCAAATGGGAAGTTATTGAAGTGGCTCCCTCCATCACTAATTATTGCTCGTGGTGTACCAAACCTAGTGAAAATGTTCTCCTGCAAAAACTTGACAACAACTTTGTGATCATTAGTTTTTGAGGGGACAGCCTCGACCCATTTAGACACATAATCTACACCAACAAGAATATATAAATAACCAAATGAGTTAGGAAAAGGACCCATGAAGTCGATTCCCCAAACATCGAAAAGCTCGATTACTTGTGTGTTGTGCAGTGGCATTTGATTTCTAGAAGAGATGTTACCTGTCCTTTGGCATTTGTCGCAAGTCCTGCAAAAAGAAAAAGCATCTTTGAATACATTAGGCCAATAAAAACCAGATTGCAATACCTTTAGTGCTGTTCTTTTTGGTCCAAAATGTCCTCCACAGGCATATTGGTGGCAGTGTTGTAGGATACTCAATTGTTCTTCGTCTGCCACACATCTTCGTATAATTTGATCAGGGCAGAATTTGAATAGATAAGGGTCATCCCAATAAAAGTGTTTGCACAGAGCCACCAATCTTTTTCTTTCTTGATGTGTCATACCTGGAGGGAAAACATGAGCAGTTAGAAAATTAACAATATCAGCAAACCAGGGAAGCTGGTCAGAGAGACAAGTCGACTGGTTTAAGGACCAGTCGACTGCCCCGAGAGATTGCACATTGATTTCAAATAGTTGTTCATCTGGGAAATTTTCATTCAGCGGGGGCACATTTCTCTCTTCCTCGTGCAGTAATCTGGACATGTGATCTGCCACAACATTGTCGCTTCCTTTCTTGTCTCTAATCTCAAGATCGAATTCTTGAAGCAACAGCACCCATCTGATTAATCTAGGCTTAGCATCCTTTTTAGCAAACAAATATCTCAAGGCAGCATGGTCAGTAAAAACAATAACTTTAGCACCAATTAAATATGATCTAAACTTCTCTACAGCAAAAATAACAGCTAACATTTCTTTTTCAGTAGTGGAATAATTTAGCTGTGCATCGTTTAAAGTTCGAGAAGCATAGTAAATAACATGAGGTTTCTTATTGATTCGTTGACCTAAAACAGCCCCTAAAGCATAATCACTTGCATCACACATGAGCTCGAAAGGATGGCTCCAATCTGGTGCCATGACTATAGGTGCAGAAATGAGAAGATTTTTCAATGTATTAAAAGCATTTGTACATTCTTCTGTCCATACAAACTCAACATCCTTAGCCAACAAGTCACAAAGGGGTTTGGAGATTTTTGAAAAATCTTTTATGAATCTTCTATAAAACCCCGCATGTCCAAGAAAACTCCTAACACCCTTAACTGTAGTGGGAGGGGGTAGTTTTGATATTATATCAATTTTTGCCTTGTCTACCTCTATTCCCCTTTTGGACACCACATGTCCTAACACAATACCTTGTTGTACCATGAAATGACACTTTTCCCAATTCAGCACTAAATTGCATTCTTCACATCTTTTAAGCACAAGCTGCAAATGGTTAAGGCATTCATCAAAACAAGATCCAAAAACACTAAAGTCATCCATAAATACCTCGATGAATCTTTCCACCATGTCTGAAAATATACTCATCATGCATCTTTGAAATGTAGCTGGAGCATTGCACAATCCAAAGGGCATCCTCCTGTATGCAAAAGTACCAAAAGGACATGTAAAAGTGGTTTTTTCTTGATCTTCTGGAGCAATAGCAATTTGATTATAGCCACTATAACCATCTAAAAAACAATAATGACTATATCCTGCTAATCTTTCTAACATTTGATCAATAAAAGGAAGAGGGAAGTGATCTTTCCTGGTTTCGTTATTCAATTTCCTGTAATCAATGCAAACCCTCCATCCTGTGGTCACTCTAGTAGGAATAAGCTCATTCTTTTCATTTGTCACCACTGTGACTCCACTTTTCTTAGGCACTACATGTATAGGACTTACCCATTTGCTATCTGAGATAGGATAGATGATGCCAACATCTAGTAGCTTCAGAATCTCTGCTCTTACCACTTCCTTCATGTTGGGGTTGAGCCTTCTCTGTGCCTCTCTACTAGGTTTTGCATCGTTCTCAAGGAGTATTCTATGCATGCACTTGGATGGACTTATTCCCTTGATGTCTGCAATGGTCCATCCTATTGCACTCTTGTGTTCTCGTAATACCTTCAGCAACTTATATTCTTCCTGTGTACTCAAGTTCGCAGCAATTATTACTGGTAGCGTCTGGTTCTCACCTAAAAATGCATGCTTCAAATGGTCGGGCAGCTGCTTAAGTTCTATGTCTGGAAGTTTCTGTACAGTCGACTGGTCCATGTCAGCAGTCGACTTGTTCTGGGTGTCTTGATTCGGTCGACTGATTAGAATACCAGTCGACTTACTCCTGTCATCAGTCGCTTGATCTGTAGAAGAACAATTTTTATCAGACACCAATTTTTCAAATAAAGGTGCAGACTTACCTGAATATGACTGTGGAGTTTCAAGGTGATGTACTGTCTCTGCAATCCTCCAGTCATCATATTCCTGTTCAACATGAGATAAAGTTAGAGATTGAGTGATTGTGGCTTGAAGTGGTTCAACGCTATGTACCTGAAATGTTTGATCAACAATCTCCTGCACCACATCAATATTATAGCATTCATGATCATCTTGTGGTAATTTTAGTGTATCAAACATTTTAAATTCCACTTTTTCTCCGTTTATCTTCATACTTATAATGCTCTTTTTAACACAAATTTTTATATCAGCTGTACTCATAAAGGGCCTACCTAATATGATCGGTAGAGATGATGACAGTGCAGATTCCTCCATATCCAACACAACAAAATCAGCAGGCAAAATAAAATCATTTACCTGAACTAGGACGTCTTCTAATATACCTCTAGGTCTTTTTATGCTGCGATCAGCCAATTGTAAAGTGATGGATGTTGGCTTGAGTTCCCCCAATCCAAGCTTTTCGTAAACAGAATAAGGAAGAAGGTTGATGCTTGCCCCCAAGTCTAGCAGTGCCTTTTCAAAGAAATGCTCACCAACCTTGCAAGGAATGGTAAAACTACCTGGATCTTTCAGTTTAGGTGGTAGTTTTCTTAATAATACAGCGCTCACTTCTTCTGTCAAAGCCACATCCTCCTTAACCTGAAATGTTCTTTTGTGAGTACAACAGTCTTTCAAAAATTTGGCATAAGAAGGAATTTGTTTAATAGCATCAAGTAGGGGAATATTAATTTCTACCTTTTTGAGAGTTTCAAAGACGTCAAATAAATGTTGTTCTTTCTTTTTATTGACTAACCTTTGAGGGAATGGTGGTGGAACTGTCCCTACTTTTTCACTTACCTTACTTGAACCCAAAGCTTTTGATGGATGTGTATCTGGTTTGTCTGTATGTGTTCCAACCATATTGTCAATTATCTTACCATTTCTTAGGGTTGTGACTGCTTGGAGCTGTTCTTGACCTCCAGGGTTTGGTATGGTTTGTGAAGGGAGTTCTCCTGCCTTTCGTTCGCTTAACTCTTTTGCAATCTGACCAATTTGTGTTTCTAACTTCTGAATTGCTTGTCCTTGTTGGTTGCTTGTTTGATGTTGTTGTTGGAGCAATTGAAGAACGGTGGACTCAAAATCCAACTTCTTCTGTTCTGGGGCTGGTCGATCAAACCCACTTCCCATCTGAAAGTTTCGTGCATGTCCTTGTGCGATTTGATGCCCTTGATTATTTTGATTATTGCTCCATGAGAAGTTTGGATGATTCCTCCATCCTGGGTTATATGTGTTCGAGTATGGATTGTTCTTTGGTGGAAACACTCCTCGACCCACATAATTCGCATGCTCCTGATCTGTGAAAGTAGACATGGGACATGTATCAGTTGTGTGATCTAAATGAGAACAAATTGCACACATTTCATTTGTTTGATTTTTAACTCCACCCATCGTCGACATTGCATTAACAAGCATATCAATTTTCTTATTCATGTTTGCCATTTCTAATTGAATGTTATTACTATTAGAGATTTCGTAAACTCCCTGTTTTTTCGTAGGTCCCCTTCTTGTTGAGAATTGTTGGGAGTTCTCGCTGAGTTCTTCAAAAAGTTCAATGGCTTCTTCTCCACTTTTCCTCATCAAAATTCCATTGCAAGCTGCATCAACAATTGCTTTGTTAGTGTCATTTAAACCTTCATAAAAAGCTTGTACCTGATCATCCTTAGGCAGATTGTGAGTAGGACACTTGAGAAGCTTGCTCTTGAAGTCCTTCCATGCTTCGAAGAATAAATCTCCATCTTTTTGTTGGAAGAGTTGAATCTCCCTTTTTAGCTGTTTGGTTTTCTGGGCTGGAAAGAACTCTTTCAAAAATTTTGTTGCCAATTGCTCCCATGAATTAATTGATCCTGGTTCCAAAGAATTATACCACAACTTAGCATTAAGTTTTAAAGAAAAAGGAAACAAGATTAACCTGATTTGTTCAGCGGTAAGCCCTTGGACGCTTTGTGTCCTGCAGAGATCGAAAAAGTCTTGCAAGTGAAGATGAGGCTCTTCATCTGGTTTGCCACTAAAGTGGGGAACCATACTAAGTAAATGAGGAGATAGGTGCATGTTCCCTGTAGCATTAGGTTGAAAAGCAATGCAGGAAGGTTGCTCAATATTCTTAGGAGTGAATTTGTCCTGCATTGGCACTCGATTTTGTATTTCTTCAGCAATTCTTTCCTGTGAAATTTGTCTCTGTGCAGTCGACTGGGTCCGTACAGCAGTCGACTGGCTGGCTGTGAGAAGCTTACCTAGCCTGTGCAAAGTTCGTTCTGTTTCTGCGTCAATAGGTAGTAGCTCTGGACGAAGTGATCGTCTACCGTGCATTCACCGAAGTCCTGTAACCTAAAAGAAAAATTATTAATAAAAGAAAAGAAAAACTAATAAAAATTCTACTGACTTGTAAGTTAAAATACTAAACAATCCCCGGCAGCGGCGCCAAAAACTTGTTGTGCTAATCTAGATACCTAAATAAATAGATAAAACTAGACACAAATTATAAAACCTCGCAAGTGCACGAATCGTTTATAGAATCGTAGTAATAGCAAGGGTCGATCCCACAGAGATTGTAGACTTCAACTTACTAATCAATAAAACTAATAATAAAAATAAATAAGAGTTTTTATAATATTCTAAAAGAACTAAAAGATTAAAACTAAGATGAGAGGTGTTGAATCACAAATATCTCTTGAATAGTTGGGTTGTTGATCTCCACCAATAGTTAGTAATGCTAAGTTGCCTTCTGAATTTACTTCTAATTACTCATGTTTGTTCACTTCAAGGGCATGGTATCTACTCCTTAAAGTATTGTTTCCCTAAGCCAAGAATTAGGCATGGTATCTACTCTAATTCGTTTCTTCCCCTAAGTATTTTAGCATGGTATCTACTAAGTTATACTTAACAAAAGCATAAGCACAGTGGAAACGAACAAACACTTAAAGTTCTAGAAATTGGTATCAGATCTAGATCCTTTAAGTTGATTGAACCAAGAATCCTAAAGATTTCCTTGTTACAAATTACGAGCACGAGATACGGATCGTCTCAATATGCTCATATAACAGATTCAGATTTCTAACTCACAAACTTGATAATATCAGATTCTGTATGGCAGTCGACTGGCTCTCACCTTCAGTCGACTGTACTTATAACTCCTGAACAAGTTTGACTGTTATCAATCTATATCAATTCAATTAGATTCAATCAATAAGTAAAATAGAAGGATTCAAAAGAACATAGCACTACATAACTACGGCTTCGATCTACCCAACTATGAAATTAGTTCCACATAATTATACTTTTATTGCTTAAAAAGTTCAAATACATGATCAACATCACAGAATAAGGAGAGAAGAAATAAACTAATGGATTCCGGCAATAGAGTCAACTGGCTGTCACACAGTCGACTGCCTTCGAGTACTGGTTCTCCTCTTCCCTTTCTTCGATGATGATGGAATGAAGCACTGGTTGATGACTTGATCGTTGGGAATTCTGAGATTGGGTTGCGTCCAAGAGATAGATGCCCCTGCTACAGATGATCTTTTCTGATATTTATAGAGTACCGCTGAGAATTAGGGTTTCCCCTTTTTAAGGGAAAAATCTTCTTGATTTGATGATTTATGTCTTTCTCTTTTCTTCTTTCCTTCCTTATCTGTTCACCACGTGCTTTTGCCAATTTCCAGTCTCTAGATTTGATTCGTTGCATAAGATCTGGATTTAAATAGATTTGAAATTAGATTTGGGTGAATTTTCGAATATCTTATCTGTTTACTCCGCCACAGACCAGTCGACTAATCTTCGAACCAGTCGACTGAGTCGAGACTCCTGAAGATTTCATAATTGTTCAGACCAGTCGACTGTCTTTTGGGAGTGAGTTGACTGTGTCGAGAGTTGTAGAAAATCAGCTTCTCTTGTCCAGTCGCCTGTGTTGGGGAACCAGTCGACTGATCCTCTGCAGTTTGCTGTGTATTATCCTTGAAGTCCTAAATCTGCTTCGTTTTTCTGTTATAAGCTGTTTCCTATGGAAAAGAGAAAATAGGAGTTAAATGCCACATATAGCGCTTTTAAATGTCTAATTATAACAAGATTATTGCTCTAGAAAGTGAATAATATTGTGTTCATCAGTTCCTAAGGTGGCTATAAATACCCCCCCTCCCCCCCACTGTTACCAGGTAAATAACCTTTTGCCAATCAACTCTCTTTCATAATCTTTCTGATTACTGACAAGAGCGTTGGAGGGTGCGTCACCGGAATGAACCCCGGTGTTTCGCACTTTTTGCAGGTCAACGGCGAGAGAATATCGATCAAACTCCGGTGAAGTCATTCAGGCTCGACTATTCAACTTCCCTCGAATCCATAAATCTATTTGTTTGCCCCTACACCGATTTCAGCGGCAACAATATTCAACTAGCAGAAGAAGCCATTAAACCAAGTTGTTTATAAGAGGAGAAAGGAAAGTGTCTACAAGAGTTAAATCACACATGTGTGGAAGCATGAGTACAATCCAATGTGAAAATGGTTGGGTTAATGTCTTGCATACTACATTCGTTGTGAAAAGAAGATGGGTGAAACAAGAAGAGTTTTGAAGCAATACTAGACGAAGAAGGGAAGAGCAGCAGCAACGACAAGAAGAAAAATAGTAGGAAGGAAATGATAGTCGATTGTCATATGGACAGTCGACTGCTTGGATAATACCCCTTCCACGAGTGTGTACCTGTCCGCTCTCACCCTATACCATCCTAGCCTCGGCAGGTTCATCTGGAAGGATCCCATTCTTAAGAAAGTCAACTGTGGGATCCATCCAGTTTCCCAACTGAGTTAGAGAGCCTATGCAGAGTGCTTCTGCATTTTCCTTGTCAATAATCGGGATTATCGGGACTTCCACACTCATAGTGTGATTAAGCCCCTTAAAAGAGGACGATGCAAGTTTGGAAAAAAGGGCATCTTCTTGACTGTTTTCTTCGCGGGATATGCGATTGACCAAGGCCACTTTGAATTCTGCTAGGAGTCCCTTAACAAGTGCCAAGTACTTGATCATACGTGCATCTCGGGATTCATATTCTCCCGAAATCAGGTTTACTACCAACTGTGAATTGCTGAACACTCTCACCCGTCCGCCCTGGCTTTTCTAGCCAAGAGCAGTCCGGCGATCAATGCTTCATACTCAGCAGCATTATTAGAGGCTTGGATGTTCAAACCTTGCAATTAGTCCAAACCTTGCAATATCACTCCTGCCCCATTTCCTTCTTCACAAGATGACCAATCAACATAAAGGCTCCAGATGGGTGAGTCCTCCTGCAGTTCTGGTGTATCCGGAATGGTACATCCTATGATGAATTCGGCCAACGCCTAGCCTTTAGTAGCGGTTTTCTGCTTGTAGTCGAAGCCATGCTGGCTCAGCTCAATCGACCACTTGATCAGCCATCCAGAATACTCCGGCTTGTAGAGGATTTGCTTCAAGGGCTGGTCGGTTAGGACTTGGATGGAGTGTGCCTGGAAATATGGTCAGAGTTTTTGAGCTGCTATAATTAGTGCGTATGCCATTTTCTCCATCCTCGTGTATCAGAGCTTGGCATCATGGAGGAATCTGCTTACATAATAAATAGGTTTCTGAACCCGATCTTCTTCCCGGACGAGGATTGTGCTGAAGGCTAGCTCATATGCTATCAGGTAGAGGTAGAGGATCTCGCCTGGTTTCGGTTTGCTAAGCATTTAAGCTAAGATGTGTTGTTGGGTTTCTCCCCACGCGAAGTTCTTAGCCCTTCGGAGGGCTTTAAAGAAAAGGGGACACGTCTCCTCGGACTTGGAGAGCAACACCTGATCGCGATTAGGCGTCCCGTGAGCTTCTGAACCTCTTTCACATTCGTTGGGGGGCACCATGTTGCAGATGGCCTGAATCCTCTCGAGATTAGCTTTTATCCCTCTTTTGCTGACCATGAAGTCTAGGAATTTGCCCAAAGATATGCCGAAGGCGCACTTTGATGGATTCAGCCTCATATTGTTCCTTGTCAGGGCACCGAAGGCTTCCTCCAGGTATGTGGTGTAGCGCCCCGAATTTACGAAAAATAAAAATCAGAAATAAGTGTCACAATTTCCAGAATCAACTTCAATTACAATCATAAACACAGTATCAAATACAGGGAAAATTAAAACTTTTTATTACATCTTTTCTTCTTACAAAACACGGCAGAATTAAACATTAATTACAAATTTTTACAACACAGAATCTTCAATTTGCATTTATACTCCAAGCTTTATTTACATCGTTCCTATCTATAACTGAAAACCCTACAAAAGTCTATTGAAAAGTGAGCACGTCAGTTAAATGCAACTGACGTCAACTATAGTAATAGTGATACTTCTAAATCTCGCAATCACAAACTTGATGTAGACTAAATGTCAAGTGTATGGGATGAAAACAGAAAATACGCATGCATAAAACAAGTCAAGAAACACCAATGCATATGATGATTTCTAATGCATACTTGTAGGATTCTATGCATCCCATTCTACATAGGTCCGGTGCAATCCCTTATCGTTCTCCACTTTATTGGGTTAAATTCCTCTTTGTGCAACTAACCTACTACGGTGATAGAAACAAGATCTAGATACTCCGCGAATAGGCCTACGTCCTGGTATCTACCAGCCAGGCTAGCATCCTCAATGCGCAAGTATCCCACAAGCATCACTCTAACTCTGGAGAATCACCTGCCTGCCGTGTACCCCACGAATAGGCCTGCCGACCCTCGACGCGCAGATACACCGTACATTCCGTGAATAGGCCCGCCGACCCTCAATGCGCGAACATACCGTTCGTTCCGTGCATAGGCCTGCCGACCCTCGACACACGAACATACTAAATCCGTCTCACTTCAAGACGTTCCGTGAATAGGCCTACCGACCCTCGACGTGCGAACATACTAGAGAAACACAAAAAATACATAGTCCCGGAATTCATCCGTCCGACTGGAAACAGAGCCCATACTTACGTTTCCCAAGATCTATCACATCTCCACTAGTGCATGTCCTTATGTTTATTATATTCAATTAAATAAAATCACAGTTCACCCTAGAGTTGGTGTACCCTATCGGACTTAACTCTACTAAATCAATAGCAAAAGCCCAACTGGCCAAATTCAATAAAATCTCATTTGTCGGCATGCTAGGGTCCCACTCAACCTCTAGAATCTTATAACTCAAAATATTATCAACTATCTTTCTAGGGTCCACATCATAACCCTAAGCCTCAAATCTAAATCTTACTTGGTTTAATTATACAAAATACTCTTCATTAATCACACCCCTTTAAATCATCTGATATTGCCATAAGACTCTTTCATATATGGAAACATATCCAACTTACGAAAATTCTTAAAAATCCACTTTTAAATACCACTTTCCACTCATTCATAAAGTTCAATCAATTCTACTAGAAATTCATTCAATTCAACAGAACGAGCCTCTTAATCATATGGGACCTCGTTCCAAAAATCTGAAATTCTTTTGCCTAAAAATCTGAAATTTTCCTCTTTTTAGAAATTGAAAAATACTCCCTTAGAGCTCAAAGTTTTACTTCCAAAAACTGAAATATATAATCCCTCAAAACTGAGAATTTAATCTCTCAAAACATAAATTTATTTCCCTCAAAACATTTCTTAAATATATCGAAACTTGAAACTAGATTCAACAAAATCTGAAATTTAACAACTTCGAAACATCATCAAAACTCAATCAAATCTCATATGAATATTAGTTTAAACACATATACATACACTTCTATATGTATACTAGGGTTCCCCACCCATAGCACACCAAGCCACACACAAGTACCAACTCGAACACCAAAAAAATCCAAACGAAACCCAAAAACAACTTGCTGCTGTTGCTACTGTTCAGGTTTGAACAGTAACCCCGGGTTACTGTTCACCCAAAACCTTGCATTGTTCGGGTTTGAACAGTAACCTTGGGTTACTATTCACCTGAGACCAACCCTAACTCTAGGGCTTGATTTCAAAACCTTAGCCCCCAATGAATTTTTATTTTATTCTTTTCATATAAATTACTTTTCTTAAACACTTTGCATACACAACAATTATGGTTTATCATTATGAATTTTATTTGTATTAAACATCGAAATGAACATTAAAAATCTCATCTTTTAATCTTTTAAAACATGCCTCTTGAATTAAACACCAAGATCCAACATCTACAATCGCATATGTTCTCATTAAATTTATTTCTTTCATGCATAAACAACTTCTTTGTTCAAGACAAATTAATTTCGATCCATACAACAATTACTTGAACACTAATATTGAGTTTGGATTTTTAATAATTAAAAATAACGAATAAACATAGAAAAAATCTCAACTTTAAAATCAATCGAGCATGGATTTAAGAGCATACAACAAGTTCTAATTATCTCTACAAATCTCCATCATCTAGAATTAAATCTATGGTCATCCAATCAATTTTATAAATTCCAAATTAGATCTTTCATGCATCATCAATATTTAACATTCAAGATTAGCGCAAACTTGATCATCACACATAAAAATATTTATTTCATACAGACATCTAAAAGTTCATTCATCATGCCTAACATAATCATCTAATATTTTAACCATGATCAAACTATTAAAATATAGATCTACAAATCTACAAAATTCACAACAAGCCTTAGCATGCTCTCTACTAAATTCATCATAAAAATATATTAAAAACACATAGACAAGAAGTACCACCCACCTCTAAGAAGACCAATTGAAGAATAATAATAAGAAGAAAGAAAATCTCCTCCACCTCCTTGTGAAGAAATTGAAAGATCCAAGCCTCTAAACTCCAAGAAATAATAATAAAAAATAATAGTATTTTGTTGTCAACAGGGGAGGGCGGCTGCTGCTGCTGCTAATAAAGTCCGGGAGTCTAGATACTAGGGTTTTGTGAAGATTTTACAAAATCCCCCTCCAAAATCAAATAGTTATAAATATATATATATGGAGAAAAGGGTTATGAGCAACTTGCTCATTTAGTAAATATGCAATTGATGATGTGGCATGCATGTGATTGAAAATTTCTTAAAAGGGTTAGTTGTCCAATATATCACATGCATGCCACATAAACAGTTGCTCATTTACTAAATGAGCAAGTTGCTCATATCCCTTTTACCATATATATATATATATATATATATATATATATATATATATATATATATATATATATATATATATATATATATATATATATATTCCAAATCAAGTAGTTAATTAAACCAATTAGGGTAAGATTTAATCTCCCCTAAATACTCCTAGTTGACCGGCCCTCATGTGCAGCCCAAAAATTTAAATTTTCCTGCCTCTGAATGACAATTTTACACAAAAGTTCTTCAGTTTGAAATATTTACAAACATGCCATAAATTATTCATAAAAATTCAGAAAATTTAGAATTATTATCTACTAATAAAGAGTATATTTTATAACAAATTTTTGACTTTTTATTTCCCCAAATATTTGATAAATTTCAGAAATATAAATGGTATTTCAGAAATTTCAGAAAAATGATAAATTTCAGAAAAATGCTTAATAAATCACAAAAATATAAAAAATATATGGTATTCATAAATCCTCTGTTCATGCTCTCTGTTATATAGTCATGTTCTAGGAAATTGGGGTTTAAATCACAGTTTTGCAATAAAGTCCCTAACAATCTCAAAATTGCATAATTATATATTTACTCAATAAAATCAAATCAAATCAAATCAAATTAGAGGGATGAAATATCTCCCCATAATCTCCCTACTGCCAGGACGGCCTACCAAATTAGCACAACAAAAATTTAAATACGAATTTTACCCCCAATCGACATTTTGCACAAAACCCCTTTTCTTTCAAAGTATTTACAAAAATAGTTTTTTTATTCATAAAAATACCAAAATTTAGAATATACTCAATTATAAATAGGTGAATTTATTCATCAATCCAAAAGTAAAAAAATTGCACCTCAAAAATATTTGCACGTGTGAAAATGTCAATTTTGCAAAAAAAATCAAAATAATTAAATAAACTCATTTAAAAATTATTCATAAATTCAAAATATTACATTAAAAATTACGGGGCGTTACATGTGGTCCTCTTTCCCGAGGTTCTTGATGATCTTGTCGTCGACATAGACCTCTATATTACAGCCTATTTGGTCCTTGAAGACCTTGTTTACTAGCCTCTGCTGCATAGCCCCTGCATTCTTAAGATCGAATGGCATGACCCTGTAGTAGTAAAGGCCTTGATCGATGTTGAACGAGGTCTTCGAGATGTCTGGGGGGAATATTCGAATTTGGTTATTTCTGGAGAAGGTATCCATGAAACTGAGAAGCTCATGTACGAACGTTGCGTCTATGAGCGTGTCGATGCTCGGAAGAGGAAAGGGATCCTTCAGGCATGCCTTGATGAGGTATGTGAAGTCTATGCTGATCCTGCTTGCCACTTGCTTTCTTCACCATGACAACATTCTTCTTGGATGAAATAGGCGGCAAGGAGTTTATCGACCTCCTCCTTCACAACATGTTGCCTTGTCAAGCAAAAATTTTTAGTGCTTCTACTACACCGGTCTCGAGTCCGGGCTGATGCTCTGTTTGTGCATTAGTTCCCCCTAATATGTCCGGCATGTCCAAGGCCGTCTAGGAAAACAGATCCCAGTTTTCTCGAAAGCAATCGAAGATCTTTTCCTTAAGCTCAGAAGGCAGAACCATGCTTATCTAGAACAACTTGGGTTCATCTTTTTCTGAGAAGGGGACCTCTTCCAGTTCGTTAACTGGCTCAAACAATTGAGCTTGTATCGGAAGGGGGCTCCACCGCATCAAGGAGGAGGACGGAGTCCTCCACCGTCGCGGTATAGTAGGCTTGGGCCGCCTCTTGACTGCTCTTGATGACTCCAACCAATTTTTTTGTGGGGAACTTCATTTTTATTTTGATACGCCGAGGACACTAATGGAAGGGCACAAGGCCAAGACGTCCGAATATGGCATTACAGGATGCCTTTACATTAACCACCATGAATTACATTGGCTCGGTGCAAGTGGCGGGGGATTTCCTTTTGGTAATGTCTAGGGTGATGATTCCTTCGATTTGGATTGGGACCCCAGAGAAACCATGAAGATTGTGGCCCACCGGCTTCAGCCTATCCCAAGAAAGTTTCAGTCCCTTGAAGGTGGCAATAAATAAAATGTTGAAAAAACTATCGTTGTCAACGGGGATGCATCAAACCTCGTTGTTTGACAAGCCGAGGCTAATCACCAATGTGTACAGTGGGGAGTGTGGACGCCCTTGAGATATTTGTCCGAGAAAGAGACAGGTAGTCCCGGACTTCCGGGAGGAAGGCATTTGTGAATCGCGTCACCTCTCCGATGAATGCCCTCCGAGAGGAGTTAGAATCTCCCCCCATAGGTCCTCCATATATATATAATGGAGGATGACCACCCTTTCGAACTCCCGAGGCTTGGAGTTTTTCTTCTTACGCTTATTGGGCCCTCGGGGAGGTGGAAAGGCTCTCTAGTCCTTCCGAGTAAATTTGGAAAAGTAGCCCCTTTGATAAGGGCTTTGATCTTGTCCATCAGGGCCTAAAAGTCGTCATCTCATGACCGTGGTCTTAGTGGAAACGACACCAAAATCTTTTGTCCCTCTTCTTGCTGAGGGTATTCATTTTACGGGATATCGGATCAGACCATCTTCCTCCACCTCCATGAGTATTACAGAGACAGTAGCGTTAAGCGGGGTGAACTTTTCGAACCGAGGTATTGGAGGAGGATGCCTCTGACCAAAGGCATTCTTCTAAGACTTCTTGGGAGCATCGGCGCTATCAATCTTTCTTTTTTCCCTTGGGTGGAGATTCCTTACGTCCCCCAGGATGTAGGCCCTCCTCGGCCCAGATATACTTCTCGCTTCTGAGGAGGAGATCAGAGAAATCTGAAGGATGCTTTTTAGCCAAGGAGGTCTTTAGGAGGTCGTGTTGGACGTTGTGTCTAAAGGTAGCTGCTGCAACCCCGACATCCACGGAGGGGATAGACCTGGCCTCTGCTGTTAAACTCTGGACAAAGTCCCAAAGTTACTCTTTGTCCTTCTGCTTCAAATCTAGCAGAGAGGCACTCATCTTTTTATCCTTGCGGGTAGTCATGAAATGGGTGAGAAAACCTTCCTTGAGCTGGTCGAAGGAGTAGATGGAGCCAGGGGCAAGTCAAGAGTACCACTAATGTGGAAACCTTCCTTGCGGAACCTCGTAATGTGGCAGGGAACTGTTAGGTTTCGATGGTAGTCTCAGATCAAATACACAGCGGAAAAATTATAAAGAAATATCGAAACCTAGCCATGGGTCCATGCGAAAACCATAAATCATGTTTAAGAGTTATACCTTGTCCAGTTAATATCAATCACAGCACTGTAATACTGCTGTTCCTCTATGGTATCCACACGAAGGGATCAAATCAAGCTTTCCCTCATGCCGCGGTGCTAGCTGCGGGAAGAGGATATTCCTGCAGGCAAGGCAAATAATACTAGAGGGGGGGGGGGGTGAATAGTGTTGTATATAAAATAATTAAGAAATTGAACTTTTTGTTCTGTCCAGTCGACTTAAAAAGAGAATACAGTCGACTAGGCATCAGATAAGAAGAGTATTTTATACAAGTCTGACCAGTCGACTTATAGCGGAAACTCAGTCGACTTACCAGACAAGTGTTTGAAGAGTATTTTATACAAGTCTAATCAGTCGACTTATAGAGGAGACTCGGTCAACTTGCCATACAAGTTTTTGAATAAAACACAGAAAAATTAAAATACAAGTGAACAAAATACAACCACAGAGAACATAGTGATGTATCCTGGTTCGGACCTCCCGATCTACATCCAGTCCCCAAGCAACCCATTTGAGATTTTCCACTATTCTTGAAAAAAATACAAGAATACCCTACGGCGTTCGACAACAACCTTGCCAAACCCGTAGACCTCTCTCACCACTAGAGAGAGCACACCCACTCTACAACCTAGAGTGAAAACCCGACTCTACAACCTAGAGCTCTACTCTCCAACCGAGAGGACCACTCTCACAACCCGAGAGTGAAAAACAACAACAAAAGAGTTACAATAACCTATAGCCTTGTTTGTAATTTGTGATTTTGTATGGGGGCTTTTAGGTTAACTTCTGAAATCAGTCTAAAACAAACTCAATGTTATACTAGACTAATTTTCAGAGAACCAAGACTTAGAGATTATGAATGCTTTTTAGGAAACTTGTTCTTTTTAACAACAAAAGCTTAAAACTTAAGAAAATGCTTGGAACCTTTTCATGGTGATTCCTATGCTCTATTTATAGTTCCTAAAACTGAATTAAAATGGATAGAATTTGTTTTGAATTTGAAAAACAAGTTTTGAAATCAGAAAACTGTCGAAACGACTTGAACAGTTGACTGGGTTGTCATATTGAGTCGACTGGCCAGAGTTTGAATGAGTTCAGACAGTTTCGTACTAGGACAGTCGACTGGTGCCAAATAGCAGTGACTGGTATTTAATAGCTGAACTTATTCAAGCTTGTTTCGATCTTTTTAAGTTTCTAAAATACTCAATTATTAAAAAAAATATGTGTGAGTGTGTATGTGACAAGTCTATTTACAACATTCTAAGACTCAAAGAATAAAAGTTACAATTGTTACAAGAAACTTAATATAACACATTTGAAGCACTTGAGTCTTGTCTTGAACTTGAGTCTTTGACTAGAGCTTGAGCCAATGTCTTTATGTCTTGAAGCTTGCTTGATCAATATGGCTTGAACTAAGTTCTTTGTGGCTTGATCAATTCGCTTTGAAAGCTTTATTGAATCAACTTTGCTTTTGTGTATTACACCATGGTATTGATCTTGATACACCCTGCAATATATAAGTGATAGCACAACTTTACATTGTGTTGTAGTCATCAAAACCAAGAATCAACATTCTCTCACAATTTCTTTGACAACTACGTTTTCTCATGTGTATCTTTCCCACAGATGCATATCATATATATAGCTGCAGAAAATCAACCCTAAGAGAGTAATGAGGTTGTTGGACTCACAATCTGACCTGGTTCAGATTTATGTGTGGGCCTTTGATCTTTAATCAGCCCATTTAATCTAATTAAATGTCTAACCAATGTCAGGAGTCTAAGTCTTACTTGGATCCCCAATTAAATTCATCTTATGAATTTAAATCCCAATTTTGATCTATTTTAAGTGTGTGACCCTGTAAGTTCTCGTTACGTTGACAGTAATACTAAAATCATATTCTAGTATTACAAACAGTGAGCGGTATCTAGCAATACATCACTGCTACTCAAGTAACGGGATGGTCAGTGATTAGACATAACCTATTCGTGACCAATGTTACCATGTAGTATAGTTGTTTTGTCCAGATATCTTAATTGACCACAAAGCATAGAGCATGTCATCCTTATTTAGTTCAATTTTTGGTTTCTTGATGTCCGAGTAGACTTAATAAAACAAATGAGCTCAATATTTCATATTGACTCACTTGAGCATGGCCATGCATTTTGCTGTCTCACTCAATCAACGGACCCATAGATATCGCTCCTGTTATGTAAGAGGGACAAATCCTATCAAAGTCACTCACATCCCTCTGCATGATTTGTAGTATATCCAATAGTCAACTTTATAATCACCTTATTACAGAATCGTTTGACTACATTAAAACATATAACTTCTCATGTAGGAAACCGTAGTGACTTCAAGTCAGAGGACTATATACACCATGGTCATTGTGAGAACTGCTTATGACACTCACGTAACGATCCATGCAGCATTCTCATGGTCGGTCAGTCCAGTACATTATTACTCTAATATGTACCCATGTGAAGACTTGATATCTCATATCCATGATCCGTGAGATATGGTCATCTAGTCTATGTACATACTAGTCTCTATATATTATTGTTATCCTAATTCATAATAATACTTGACTATGAATATTTAAGAATAGTGTTCTAATTACAACCATTAGGATCTCACAATCAAGTCATACACTTTGATATCTATGATATTAACCTACTATTCTACGGACTTTATTATGCTCATTTAATCACAATACACAACACAATAAATGAAATACCTCATATATGAAATAAATATTATGATACAATGTAAACTAGTAATTTCAATACACAACTGGCCTCTAGGGCATACACCAACAGGAACGTCCTGTAGAGGAGTGCGCCAGAGGCAATATGAATCATCATGAGAGTTTTGTAACTCTCGATGTAATCAACTGGATTGAATTCCTTGTTGTAGGTTTCGAATGTTGGAGGCTTAAAGCCTCTTGGGACCGGGGCTTCAATGATTGAAGAGGAGAAGGGGGGCCGAACCGGTTGGTACCCCCTATTCGGTTACTTCCTGTCCTCACCTATCCAGGCAAGTCGGTCCTTGATTTTCTGGTGACGTTTTAGGACTATGTCTTCTCATCCCTCGAATCGGGTGGACTCGTAGGACTCCTCATTATCGATTGGAGCGATGTGTCAGTTGTCCGAGTGATGGTCCTTCCTTGGACCTCCTCAGAGTGTTCGCAAGACCTCGTTCCAGAAATTCTGGAACTCGGCTCTGGTTATGTGGCCTCCCTCTTCTACATCACCCTTCGGGGCTCCTCGATCCACAGGTTAAAGGCATTGCTCTACCTCCAGCTCGTGGGGGGAGTGTCGTGGCTACGTTGATGATCTGAATGAGCGCCCCCATTTTAGGAGCGATTAAGCTCAATGAGGTGACATATGTCCTCCTCCTGTTGCAAATTATTAATGAGATCTCGGAGTTTCGACCCTGCTAGGTTCTCGGCCATCCGATCGGCCGATCGAGAGACTCTGGGGATATGGCTCTGCTGACGTTCAGAACGTGGTCGTCACGACCCTTGAGTGGCCACCATACTGCGGGATGGATGCACCGGCAGAGGAGGAGGCGAGGCGTCCACCTAGCGACTTACAACTGTCACCTTCTTAGATTTTAGGGCCATGGCCGAAGGAGGCTTCAGATCGTGGCACTTTGACCGGATGGCTAGATCTGTCTCTGTTCCCACATAAGGCGCCAATCTTATGCTGCTTTTTCCAGTGTAGGAGCAACAGATATGGTGTTCTAGTATTGAAGTGGAAAGCTTAGATCACAGCCGTCGATCTGGTATTGATGTGAGGCTAGAATTTGATTAGATCTATGGATCTGGTGGTGGTTGCACTGGTTGCCGAAAACCTGCAAGGACTACCTGAAACACAGGGATGGATCCCGGCGACAGACCTTCTGACATCAAGTCAGTAACTAAAAGTCAAAAACTAGGTTTTAGTGGGCAAACTATTAATTACCTGTAACTGAGGAGAAAGATTTGTATTTATAGGCCCATGGAGGAGCAATTAGGGAAGGATTTCTTAACTGATTTGAATCAATCCATTTAACTGAGGATCTGAACCGATAATTGTCTCCCTAATTATTAAGGGATTTGATTACCAACCATAAATTGTTGGTATATCTCTCCTTCTTGGTCTGCAGTTTGTGTGATGGGCCTGTGGACGGCCCATATTCGTGTTGTGGACATATAGTTGTTGTAGAAATGACTGCTTCGCCCTGTAGGATCTCTAAGATTCGTGCGAGGATCGCACAGTCCTGATTAGCCGTGATTTTTACCCACATCATCCGCAGTTCCCAACTGTGGCACAACTATTAAAAAAATGAGCTGAGACAGCAGTTGGGAATAGAGCCCGTCCAAAAGAAAATATTTGAGAAGAGGTCGCAGTCGGCCCTTATAATAAGTTTGGTCACTATCGCTATGAGATATACAAAAGATTGTATCACATGTTCCAAATATAGTAGATAATCTTAACATGTAATAAAGAGAATATATCAAATATATCTAGTATAGAAAATTATAAATCTAAAAGAAAATAATAATAAAAAAGGTTTAACTTTCGAGAAATATTTAAGGCATGTTTCCAACCTTCCAATATCAAAAAAAGTCTGGAAAGAACCTTCCTCACATTGACTGCTTTGTTAATGATTTTTCAATATGAATGGACTTTTGTAGGAGGCATTTTTTTTTAGGAGAATCAAAATTTCAGATCTTTCGTCATACTTTTTTTATGAACAGTTGGACATGAATTTTTTTTTTCTCTCTTTTTCTCATGTCAGTTTGGAGTAGTTGCGAGGAAGTTGCTGTCAACCCGGTTGCCTTCCAAATCTCAACTTTAGAACATGCAAGGTGAATGTTTCTCCCAGGACTTAATCAAGTCAAGTCAGATGCCATACCTAATTAATAATATCAATCTATATACCCAATGCAAGTTTACTAAATCCACTGTTTTTAAAAAAAAATAAAAGTAACTCGAGGTAACATGTTTCATTATTGATAAAACTAGTATCCACTGTTATACATAAACAAACACACAAGTGTACAACCCTTATCAAGGCCACAAGCATTAGAATCTATAAATATTAAAGCAACTTAAATCACATAGTGCCGAAACATACAAAATTAAACCACGGACGTATATATATGAGAAAATAGCTCTCTTCACAATTAACTTGACCATCTATCTTATAGATTTGCTGCAACATCTTGATCAATCAGCTTATACATAAATCCACCATCAGTCCATTCTTCACCTTTGGTTTCCTCGCAATCCCAATAGAATACCATGATCACAGCCCATTCAAACAAGCTCATCAACATATAAACAACTGCAGATACCACCCGAAGCCCTAATTGTTCCATAATCGAATTATTGAAATATATCGTTCCAATATAGTAACCTCCAAATACCACTCCACTTATCAAAAACATGATCAGAACTAGCAAACCACCCTGCCTTCTCCTCTCTTTAACCACCACTGACGCCTTAGAGATCGCATCCAATCCATAACTGTTCTTGTCTTCCTCCGCCACGGAAATTACAACGCTTATGGACCAAACCATCGATAAATACAGATACACGTGTAGGCCTACACCGATGACTATCCAAACCATTGCTGTGACTTCGAGGACTAACGCAAAATAGCTTACCAGGGATAGTACTAGAAGGAAGTAGCCCAGGTTCAGTAGCGTGACGTAAAGTCTAGTTATCAATGGGCCCTTCAACTTCTTAACAACCCTAATAAGCAAGTTGTTGAGAGTCAAGAACTCGCCCGTGTTGGACAAGGAGAATACGTGGATGGTTGCAAATGTAACGAGTGACTTCATGATGAAGGAGAGTAGGACAACGATGGCCTGTATTCTGATGATCTCTTTCACGTCCTTTTGGATGGAAGCTATGAGTGAGGCAAATTCCGGATTGTTGGGATCTGATGAGGCTATGGCGACCGACTTGGTGATGAAATCGGTGTTGAGCGGGGTGAGTGAGAGGTTGATGAAGAAGAAGATGGAGGAAGAGAGAAAGGAGAAGAGGAGGATGGATAGGATGAGGGAGGAATTCTTGGTGGAGAGTTTGAGGGCTTCACCAAAGATTTTGAAGACGCTTAGGGCCATGGTTTGTGATTTTTTTTTTTTTGTGTGTGTTTAGGTTGTAGTAGATTGAGTACTAGAATTTGAGTTGAGCTGAGGCTTTTGCATGCTTTGTGAATGGATTATTGCTTGCTTCCCACGGAGTTTACATTGGGAATTAGGTGGGACTAGGAGAAAGTCAATATGGGTAATGAATTTGTATATGAACAATTGGACATATGACTGTTTCTTAAAAATCAACTACTCCAAATTATACCAAGCAACCGGATGCCATTTGGGGATCGCACAGGAGGGCCAGGTGGCTAGGGCTGAGCAATGGTTTTGCTCTGCTGTTTTTATGTATAAAGAAAATCGAATCAACCCGTAGCCGAACTAAAATAACCAGGCCCCTACCACAACCAAATATGTTAACCAACACACAACCGAACCTAACGGCTGTGGTTGGTTTCGGTTATAAACGAATCCAAAAGGATTTTTATTTTTATTTTTATTTTTAAATAAAACCCATAGTAAAACTAAAGAGAGAGAAGCGAGAGAGAGCGAATTGAGAGAAAGAGTGAGACCAAGAGAGAGAAACAGCGAAGAGAGAGAGTGTGTAAGATGAGAGGTAGAGCAGGGAAGAAATAGAGAGCTATGAGAAAGAATGAGTGGGGAAAAGAGAGCGATGAGAGAAAGAGCCCATAGAGTGATGATGCTTATTTTTGTGTAGAAGTAAATAAATAGTGCGTTTATATTTTGAAGAAAATTATTAAAGATCTAGGTTGCATTTGGATAGTTGTTCTGAAAACTGTTTTTTGAAAATGAGATTGTAAAACCTATTTGTTTTTTTTTTTTTCTTCTGAAACCTGTTTTCTTAAAACTAGACTGTAAAATACTGTTTGGTAATAATTTTTTTTTTTGAAAAATTGTTTTTTTTTAAAGGAATGTATAAAATGCGGTTGGATATACCAAATAATCTGAAATTTTATTTTAAAAAAAGTCATTGGATAATGTGGTTAGAAATGGCGTTTGGGTTTAAAATTAAATTGTAAAATTATTTTTTTTGCAGTTTTCGTGACAAGGAGCTTATCAACGGTGTATGTTTAATCAATTTGCATTAGTTTTCTTATGAATTTTTTTTTCTTTGCAGTTACAGAGGCAAAGTTCTACAATTATACGAACAAGCAACGTGCGACTATGTAAAATTTTCTTCGCTTTAATTTTTTTTTTTTTGTTTCTTTTACGTATTTCCCCATCACTTGCAAGCTTTCGACTATGCAATGTTTTATCCTGAATTGTGTAAGAGTCGGGTAATCAAGATCGACGGATGAGATTTTCCGAACAAACAAACAAATAAAGAGAAAAGAATTAACGGGTTAACGGGTCGGACCCGTTAGTGACCCACACCCGTTACCCCTACTCTTCTTCTTCTTCAGTTTTTCCCGCCAAAAACCCATCGACAGCTCCTTCGCCAACCTCCTCGAATTCGAAGCTCGACCTCGACTCTTCGACGTCGACGCTTCTTCCAAACCGCCATTGTCGAGCTCCACGTCGCCGAACCCCTCCGTCGTCAAGCTCCTCTTCCCGAGCTCCACTACTCGAGTGTCGCCGAACCTCCTTCCACCTTCGCCAAAACCCAACGCCAAGCTCAAGCTCGGTGATGAACCCCCGAGCTCCACTCCCTCTTCGTCGAGCTCCCGACCTCCACGTCCGAACCCATCGTCGAGCTTCTCCAAAACCGAGCTCGACCTCAACCGCGTTTGCCAATCCACTGAGCTCACAAGCTTCGAGCTCCTTCCTTCATCGAACCCATCACCGCCATTAACGAGCTCGTGACCAAGCTCCACAGGAGCTCCTTCAACCTCCAAAGCATCGCGCTCCCCCCCCCCCTCCGAGCGAAGCTCCAAGCCGAACGTTTGCCAACCCCGTCCATGGCCAAGCTCGAAAAAAATAGAGAGGAAGGGGTAACCCAAAGAGAGAGAGAGAGAGAGAGAGAGAGAGAGATAGAAAAGACCCCTTTGGGTCTTTTCTGAAAAAAAGAACCAAAAATAGGGTTGAGAGAAGCTATCCAAACGCGTTTTATAAAAACAAAACAAAAAAAAAAACCCCAAAAAAGCTATCCAAACGGGCTCCTAACATTTGATCGCCGTTGTAAAAAGTTGTTAGAGCTCCTGTCATGTTAATGAGCCTTAAAAAGTGGCCCATGTCATGTTAATGAGCCTTAAAAAGGCTTAGACCTATTAATATGTTTGTAGAAACTTTAAGATCTGTCTGGAATTGTATGACCCTGATTCACTGCGATTTTTACCATTATCATAAACCCCCTACTCCCAAAAGACAATATTCTTGACTTTCGGGAAATAGTTCGCCTTGTTTCGGAGTTCTGGGTTACAATCTTGGCTTTTAGGGATAATTGGAGATGCCTGCAACTTTTCGAAAGATTTTAGTAGTGGCGAATATTTTCCCGAACTTTTCCCATTTTTTTGGAATTTTCCATATTTTTTCGGATTTTTAATAACTTTTCCCCAATTAATATTTGCTTTTTAGATTTTTTAAAATTTAATTATTCCAATTTTAATTATTTTTGAAAATTTTAATTAATTTTTTGAATGTAATAATTAATTTTTGATTTTTAATTTAAATTTTGAATTTTAAATAAATTTTTATCTGACCTGGCACAAATTTTGGAGCAATCCTGTGCGTTGATCACGCTCGGGCTGGCACGCTGATGAGATCGGGTGGCTGGGATGAAGACGCTGTGATGAGGGGGTGTCGTGGCTTCATCTGGAGCACCCATCAGAGCGGGGTTCGCTCGTTGAGTGAGATCGAACACGCGAGAAGATGGTGGAAGAGAGGAGGCAGCATGGCTTCATGACACTTGTCCATCATGGAAGGACTCGCGTCTCTGAGTGATCCAACAGCGGTGAGGGGCCGCGAGCACCCCTTTGGTCGCCCGACAGTTTGGGTGACCATCTTCTCGCCGAGCTCGTGTTTTTGCGCGACCAAGGCGATCACCTTCCTCATTTTGTCGAGCAGTCTTTTTTGGTGACCAGGGGGGTTCAGCAAGCACTTCTCGGTGATCAATTTTCTCCGACGACCACAGGGGCTTCATCTTCCTCGGTCAACCATTTTTCTTTGACAACCTCACAGTCTTTGTCAACCATTTTTCTCGGTGACCAAGGTGCCCACCCTCTTTCGTCGGGCAAAGCTTCAGCGACAAAGGCGACCAAGGAGTTGGTCAGCTAGTCTTGGGCTTCGGCAACTAGGGAGTTTCGATGAGCATGAGCTTGGCGATAAGGGAGTTGGCGAGCTGGTCTTGGGCTTCGACGACCAAGCTCGTGGCGACTGAGGTTGTGGCGACCAAGGGTTGTGGTGACCAAACTTCGGCGAGCAAGCTTTTAGAAACCAGGGTTGTGGCGACCAAACTCTGGCGAGCAAGCTTTCAGAAACCAGGGTTGTGGCGACCAAACTCTGGCGAGCAAGCTTTCGGCGACCAGGGTTTTGACAACTAGGCTTCGTCGAGGAGCTTTCGGCGAGCACCTTCTTGGCGAGTAGGTTTCAGCAGCTTTGAGCTTTGCCAGAGTTTTCGTCGACCACTTCTTGTTATGACCAAGGTATCTCGGTGTGGCAACCAAGGCGCATTTCATCGACCAACTCTTCGAGGCTCTTTAGTTGCTGTTTGCGGTGAGTTTCGAGTTCTTTGCTGAGTTGGGTTCACTACAAGAAATTTGCCATATACCAACGGACACCTGTAGTGACGGATCACTAAAATCGTGGGTATAGGCATCATATACCTACAGACGTGCAGTAAACTGTGGGTATAGGTATCCTATAGCTTTAGAGCTTTTCATCCGTAACTATAAGTTTTACTGACGGGGTAAAACACTGTGGGTATATTCCATAATTTATTTTTTCCCCCAACTTTTTCATTTTCCCCCCAAATCCCAAATACCCCCAATTTATACGCTCTCTGTCATACCCATCTCTCTCTCTCTCTCTTTCTCTCTCTCTCTCTCTCACCCGAACCCCGATTCACCACATCGCCGCCGTCAGTCCGCCACGTTGCCGTCGTCAATCCACCACGTCGCCGTCGTCGTCCCTCTCCCACCATCGCCGTTATCTTCATCGCCACCGCAGCCGCCATCTTCCTCTCGCCGTTTTCCTTTGCCGTCGCCCACCTCTTCCTCCGCCGTCATCTTTCGTTATCCGCCGTCACCCACCGCTTCCACCATCACCCGCGGTAATCTATTTTTGATTAATTTTGCAAACCCTAGGTATGAATTTGGGTGCTTCCCCTTTAGTTGATGAATTTGATTGCCATGTTGTTGTTTACCATGCTTCACTGATTCAAGCATCAGCAATAAGATTTTAACGAAACAGTCTACATACATGGATCGATCAAATTTACATGATTACTAGAAGAATTTGTGGTCCAAGAAACAAATCTCAAAAAGATATGATGGCTTTTTTATTTTATTTTTATAAAAAAAACTTGACTGAATTTATTGGAATGTTTGTTAAGTAAAGAAATGATTAGATAGAAGGTGAGCAAATTTGGGCATATAGGGAGCAAGAGAGTTGACAAGATTATTATGTAAGTACTGACCAATCTATTGTTCTTTTCTTAGTCCTCACACATTGAACCTTGGCTTTGGCAATTAAGCAACTTAAAAGTTTAAATATCTACCACAATAAAATTAATCCTTTACTCTATATTGCAAGTAACAATATTCCTAGTGGTTATATGGAATATTAGGGATCTATGAACTAATCTATTTAAGAATATTACTACTTGCAGCTATCAATTTCTAAGATGACAGCACATTCACAGATTTCCTAAGGTGATAAAAGTGTGAATCAGAAACAAATGTATGTTGGTTTTAAGGGATTCAAAGTTATGGTTATGAATCAATTGAGCTTAAATAAATAGAAAATATATAAATACATAATATAGCTTAGACAGGGAGACAAGCAGGTACTTATATAAATCTTGAATATTGTCATCTAACATATTCAAACTGATTGTGAAATTAAAAATGAAAAGGTTCTATTTTGGAATATTAGGTTCTTTTTAGATAGAGTGTGATGATGAATTAGCTTATGAAATGAATCTGATGTCTTACTTCTTAATAGTAGTAACTAGTACATAGGTTCTTCAAGTAAGAATAAAAAGTTTAATTTTAAAAAAATTAAATAGTACTAGTATATCAGTTTGGTAGTTTGCCTACTGAATAGAGAACAAAGAGCAGTTTGCATGTGATCAATATCTCCAATAATTGTAGACTGAGATGCATGCAATTGTCTCACCAAATATATTTATATATAACAACTAGTAAGATATTTAATAAAACTGAAATGAAGTAGTGTGAAAGAAAATTTAAATAATAAAAACAGCTAATTAAGAGCCTCAGTTATTATGATAATAATAGATAAATAAAAAGAGCCCTCTTTCAGATGCATTGAGGAATTGGGGATATTTCTGTCTTCAAATTTTGTGATGGAACAGATAAATTGAAAATTCACATCATTACCACTGATTTACATATGTCATGAGATCATTAAATTTGACAATTTAAAGGGGGTCTAAATTCACTTAATTTGTAAGGGCAAGGACTATTGGTAAAACTGAACAATATGATTAAACTTATTTTTTTATATAAAGTTTTTTCTGCAACTTCTGTGTGAATTCAGTGCTAATTTTTTAGCCAAGGTAAATTCAATGCTGGTAGCTTTCCAATTTGGATGGTTCACCATCAAATATTTTATGATGTAACAATAATTGTCATACATACATCAAATTTCTACATATTTATATATATGATAGATGTGATTATATAATATCGATCAAGATATCAACTGTTCAAATTAATTACTATCAATAAATAATACTTTACCTTGAGAGAGAATTTACTGTGGGCAGTCATAGAATCAGGAGTAGTTTGACCTTCAAATCATGAACTTATGCATGACCCAATCAGTCTTCTTCCCTTTAGGAGCCCTCCCTTGGTAGAAGACTAGGCTAAAATGTTTTTGACATTTTAGCATGATGAGGATGGGGAGCAAGAATGGGAGGATGAAGAACAAAAAATACTATATATGGCTAAAATGTCAAAAACAAAAATTAATGCTGAAATAAAAATACTAGGCTAATAAAATAGTCATCCCAAACAATGTCTGCGCTGATAGAAGCGCACAAAACGTTTGGAACTGATGTCCTCATCAACAGAGAGATCTTCTGTTTTTGATCTTCTGTCTTCTACCATTTTTACTAGATCTTCGTCACATAATATTTATTTCAAGTTTGTGATCTTCTGCCCTCTTTGTTGAAAATTCGTGAAGCACTAACACTTCTATTTTTTTGTTGTATAATTTTGGACATGGGTTTGACACTGATGTCTGCCACGTATCTGATACATGTATCCGACATGGCGCTTCATAATCTAATATAGTAATTTAGAATTTTCTATCTGTCCATGTGTGTTTAAATACATCATATCCGTGTTTGTGCTTTTAGTTAATACTGATTTACAAGATTGGTATAGCATAAACTTAAGAAAGTGTCTAAAACAACAGTTGATGTTTAAAATGGAACACTTCCTCAATTATTTTACAATAAGTTTATCAAATACTCAGTTGTTGTACTAAATGTGAAAGTTTTACTAGCAGTATTTATTCAATATTGAAGTATCTGGGAGAGCATGGGGCTAGCTTTGAGGTGTATCGGAATGATGAGATTACTGTAGATGAAATGAGAAAGTAAATAGCTGGTTTGTTTATATGTTACATGTTTATGTGTATTATGTGCCTTTCCTAGAATAAATCAAATGTTTTTTAATCGATGAATGCATGCTAACATTTTCTTCTAGGAAAAATCTAAGAGGGATTTTGATCTCCCCAGGACCTGGTAAATGTGGTGGTAAACTACTCTTCGAATTACTATTAATCTATGTATCAGTTGTTCTTTCTTATGTTGTACAGGTACACCTAAAGAGCCAGAGATATCCTTAGAGACAGTTATCGAACTTGGGCCTTCTGTACCTCTATTTGGAGTGTGTATCGGCTTGTAGTGCATTGGAGAAGCATTTGGAGGTGTGAATGGTTATTGATTCATTTGTACAAATGCATTCATATACAGTGGCAATATTGATTCTTTTTACTGGCTGCAGGTGAGATTGTGCGTTCTCCTTTAGGTGTTGTGCATGGGAAAAGATCTCTTGTTTATTATGATGATAACTTGACGATGCTCTGTTTTATGGTATGCCAAAGTAAGTTCTTGTGGTTATCTATTTTTCCCCTATTGTAGCCGTCATTACTTCCAATCCTTGCATGAGAATTGAAGGAATTAACTGACAACTCTACCAAATATTCAATGCCAACTTTATGTATGACTGTAGAAATATATAAATTTAAGAGGCAACATATTGAAATATATAAAAGTATGAAATTATGATTAGTGTTGGAAGCTCAAAATTGCAGGAAATAGTTATTATATTTCTTCATTGTGGTATACGCTATAGGAGAAGTTGTTAAATTTGAAATATTTGATTCAATGTGGAACTATACAGAATCACGGAGCATTTCAGAGTATATTTAAAACTTCAACTTTAGTTGAGTCAGATTAATAAGAAGATTAGCAAGAAGCATTCATTTATAAATTTATATTAAGTCAGAATAAGTGAGTAACGTATAATTGAAAATATATGTTGTTCATAATTGTACCATTGGCCTTCATATGTCCCCAACTCCATGTCGGTGTGCCCTGCTGCTGGCTACCTGCTTTGATACTTTATGTATTAAAGGGGTGGTAGCAATTCTTACTAAGATGTTGAGTTATACTTTATGTATTAAAGGGGTGGTAGGTTCTATCCTCAAACCAGTGGGCCAAGATTATGGTTAAGGGATCCTACTTGGTTATGTTAGTATGGGTTGCATCCAGGTCTAATCTACATATCTGATTTGGATTTTTGTGGTGGAGTTTAGTATAATTTGAAAAAAAGATATACACATGTTTTCGTAAACTGCATATTTGTTAATTGTTATATTCTTAATGAGGAATGTTTGTTGAGTTGTTAATACCTTTACAACTATGTTGTAATACATCTTTGAACTGTGTAATTTAGAAAATTTGATCTATCTGTTTTTGTTTGAGGGATACATTTTTCTCTCTAATGAATGATGGAAATATCTATTAAGAAAAGTCTAAGTTGTATTTTATTTTTAATAGGTTACAGATGCTTCAAGTGCCCCTGACCATACGAATGCTCTAAATCCAGACACTAATGAAGATAATGAAGATGGTATCTACTTAGTATTAACTAATTCTTACTAAAATTGTTAGTAATTCTTACTAAGATGTTGAGTTATGCTATTATTCATTTGTTCTTTTTGTTACTTGCAGGTGAAGATTAGAAGCTTATTTTCTCTTGATGGAGCAAACTTAGAAATTAAGTGGATGAGATTGTTATAAGACTGTATATGCTTATTATATGTCACAATGGTACTATTAGGTTGACATTTTAACTATTTTGTAATTTGACATGCTTTTAATACTTCAATAATTTTTAATGAAATTGAAGTTCAATTTTATTTAATTTCGTTTCATGAACACATTTATTTATTTTATTGTGTATTTATTTTATAATTGGATTAATATTATAAAAGAAAATATTAAATTATCAGAAGCGTAATTAATAAGAAAAAATCATGTATAGAGCAAATTATGACCTATCCCTAAAATTCATAGGTGTATGTGTAAAAAATGTCGCTAAAACCTATACCAACGGACCGCACAAAAAGAACTATACCAACAGAATAAACACGGTGGGTATATATTCAAAAATTTGGATGCGAAAACCATCGCTAAAACCTATAGCAATGGAGTTTCAACCATGGGTATAGGAAATCAAGAGGTGTCGTTAAAACCTATACCAATAGATACGAAACCGTGGGTATAACACCGAGGTTTTGTCCAACGGGTGAAAAAACCGTCGCTATAGGCTATAGTGACGGCATTGTGCCGTGGGTATAGCTAATTAAAAACTACGGAAAAATATGTCCGTTGGTATAGGTTTTACGGGCTATACCTACGATTTTCCGTCTTTTATCCACGGATTTTTGTTGTCACTATATGTCAAATTCCTTGTAGTGGTTTGATCAACTTCGAGATCATCTGCAGAGCTCTAGTTGATGTCTTCTTCGAAGCTGGGTAAGTGGTGCAATCAGATTTGTAGTTGTTGTAGTCACAGAACTTGGTGTTGGTGGAGTTTCTTCTAGGGAAATTCAGAGCTTAGTGTTCTTCATCGAGGTGGGTGGTAAGTCAAATTCAGAGTTGGGTTTAAGCTGCAGGTATTGAGGGTTCTGTTTGATTTTGGAAGTTGAAGGGTAAGTTGAACTTGAAGAACCCATTTCCAAAAGTCTCTTGGTTGGCTTTATACTCCCTGATGCCCTTTGTGGAGTTCGAGTTAGAAGCTTTTGCTATCCATACTTGAAGAGTATCGAGTTTGGATTTCATCATCTTCGAGGAATTTGTTTTGAGGACTTTGAAGCTTCTATTGCTCTGTTGGAGATTGAAGTTAGCTCTTAGAGAGGTTTGCTTCAAGGCAACCTTTCATTCTTTGTGCTTGCATACAATTATATATATATATATATATATATATATATATACATGTTGCAGTGTGTTGTGATCATCAAAATCAAGAATCAACATATATATATATATATATATATATATATATATATATATATATATATATATATATATATATATATATATATATATATATATATATATATATATATATATATATATATATATATATATATATATATATATATATATGTTGATTCTTGATTTTGATGATCACAACACACTGCAACATGTGCCTATGTTATACAGCTAACATTGCAGGTTGCACATACAAACGATTATTTCAGCTGAACAAATGAACAAGCTCAAAGGCTACAGACAAAGACTTCACTCAAGACAAGACTCAAAACAATACTCAAGACTCAAATTAAGACTCAAGACCTCAAGCTCAAATGTGTCAAGTTATTATGTCTTGTAAAACATTGTATTTTACTTTTGTTGAGTTTTAGTCTAATTGTAAAGCCTTGTCACACACACATACACTCACAAAATTCATAATGTGTGTTTTTTAAAAACCCCCAAAAGAGTCAAAACAGTTTGAAGTAATTTAACTGTTGAGTACCAGTCGACTGATACTTCTGGTAGTCGACTGATAGTACAAAACTGTTTTAAATTTATTCAAACTCTGACCAGTCGACTCATATGGCAACCCAGTCAACTGTTCGAGTGCTTTTGACCGTTTTCTGTTTTCAAAATTGATTTTTCAAAAGCAACAGCTCTTAGATCCGTTGGTTGACAGTTGGAATAACTGTCCCCCAACGTTCAGGAGATCCAACTCTATAAAAAAGAGTTCAGATCTCACTGAAAAGATCTAACAACATTTACAAAACTTTTTGAGATACCGAGCACTGTTTTGAGAAAATTCTAAGTGAAAAATTTTGAGAACAAGCCTTCAAGATCAAACTCTCTGGTTCTCTACACTCAGTCCAGTATAGCAACGATTTCGCTCTGGACTGGGTATAGAAGTCGACCTTGCTTTTAGCCACGTGCAACAACACAATACACCAACAAGGCTATAGGTTGACTGTAAAGTTTTTCTTGTTCCTTTTGCTCTCGGTTGGAGAGTGTTTTTGACTCTAGGTTGTAGAGTCGGTTTGTTTCACTCTTGGTAGTAGAGTGGGTCTGCTTTCTCTGGTTGAGAGAAAGGACTACGGGTTAGACAAGGTTGTTGTCTTAACGTCGTAGGGTATTCTTGTAAACTTTTTCAAGAATAGTGGAAATCTCAAGTGGGTTGCTTGGGGACTGGATGTAGGTCGGGAGGACCGAACCAGGATATATCTTGTGTACTCTGTGATTGGTTGTCTTGATTTTGCATTTACTCTTGTTTACTTATGTTCTGCAAAAAGTGTCTGGACAGTCGAATCCTTACACTATCAGTCGTCTGGTCAGTGTCGTATAAGTTGTTTTTTCATTGTGTCTTCAGTAGCCTGTTTTATCTATAAGTCGACTGCACAGAGTTACTGTTTTTGCTTTATTTTGGTCATATCAGTCGACTGGTTCACAACCAAGTCGACTGCACCGAAGAAAATTTCCGTAGTTTTTTATTAACACTATTCACCCCCCCTCTAGTGTTTGTTGTCTCGTCTACAGGATCCAACACTTGGTATCAGAGCAAGGTTACAGGCTATGGCAACTACTTCAAATACAAATCAGTACCATGAAGGCCAATCTACACAACGGCCACCGCTATTCGATGGAACTAACTACAATTATTGGAAGTGCCGAATGAGAATCTACCTCCAATCAATCAACTACAAGATATGGCAAATGACAGAGACAGAATACACTGCCCCTACCATTCCATATGCACAATGGAATGATGATCAAAAGAATCAAACCATGAACAATGCCAAAGCAATGAATGCCTTATTTTGTGCACTTACAAAGGAAGAATTCAACCGTGTATCCAATGCTACAACCGCACATCAAATCTGGCATACACTCGAGGTAACACATGAAGGAACAAATAAAGTGAAGGAATCTAAAATTTCTTTTCTTGTACACAGGTTTGAGATGTTCAGAATGAAGGACAATGAAACCGTATCCGAGATGATCACCAGATTTACAGATATCACAAACTCCCTTATAGCCCTTGGAAAGATTTACACTCAAGCGGAGATGGTTAGAAAAGTCTTATGTGCACTCACTCCAGAATGGGAGAAGAAGACCACAGCAATAGAGGAAGCAAATGACTTGTCACAACTTTCTCTTGAGAATCTTGTGGGCAATCTCATGGCATACGAGGTCCAACTTGAAGATCGAAAGAAGGATACAGAATCACAGCAAACAAAGAAGAAATCATTGGCTTTTAAAGCCATGACAGACTCAGAAGATGAGGAACAAGATGAAGAGGAGATAGCAATGTTCACTCGAAGATTCAAGAAATTCTTAAAGAAGGGTAAGTTTAATTCTAAAAATAGAGATACTAATGACCCTCCTACATGTTTCAGGTGCAATAAAATAGGTCACATGAAGAAGGAGTGTCCCCTTGAAAATGCAAAGAACAAGGGAAAATCATCCAACTTCAAAAAGGACAAATATTTAAAGAACAAATTTTCCAAGAACAAGAAGGCCTATCAAGCTACATGGGATGATAGTGATTCATCTTCTGAAGAAGAAACGGATGAAAACAACGAAGTGGCAAATATGTGTTTCATGGCTGCACAAGAACATGTAAGTAATGAATATGATTCAGAAGATCTTCTTGATGCTTTTAATGAAATATTCCAAGAGTTAAAAAAAGAAAATATTAGAGTTAAGAATCTAGAGAAAGTTAATCAAACACTTTCTCAAGAAAAATCTTAACCTTGATAAGGAAGTGAAATCTTTAAATTCTCGCATTGCAAGTTTAGATACTGATCTTGAAACTCTCAAAAAGAATTATGAAGAGATTTCAAAGAACGTATCTAAGTTTAACAAAGGCAAAGAGAATTTAAATGATGTCCTTCACCATCATGTAAAATCTAGTCAAAAATATGGACTTGGTTTTAAAAATTCTTCTGTAAAAGAATCTCCTGCTAAAAACACTAGTAGAAATAAATCAGCATCTATTTCTAGTGTTACACACAAGTTATATGAATTTTTTGAAAAGCCTAAGGTTGTTAATGCTAGTGATAAAAGCAAATTTACTGTTCGGTTAAGTCGACTGAACCAATCGACCAGTCGTCTGTCCAGAGGAATTGAATCTCATTCAACGAGATTAAAACCTCATATAAGTCGACCTAGTGTACCATCAAGTCGACTGACTCACAATAGCAGTCGACTGAAGGACACTGGTAAGTCGACTGGACAGAACAAGGTTATATGGGTTCCAGTCAGCTTAAATAAGAATGATAGAATTGCTCATATTAACTCATATGTTTTAACTGTGTGTAATTCTATTAATTATATTCCTGCTTATGGAGGAAAATCAAACTCTTCATGGGTTTGGTTTCCCCCAAACTAATGTGTTTTGGACCCAATAAAAATGGTACCATATTTATCTTAAATTTTTTAAAGGTACCCAAAAAAGAACGCTGGATACTAGACAGCGGGTGTTCAAAACATATGACAGGACATGCCAACCTACTATCCACCAATCAAAGCATAGATGGAGGAATTGTCACCTTTGGAGATAACAACAAAGGCAAAGTCATAGGAATTGGCATGGTCAGTAAAATTTTTAACTCAACCATAGAAAACGTATTATTAGTTAGTGGTTTAAAGCATAATCTTTTAAGCATTAGTCAGTTATGTGATAAAGGGTATAAAATAGTTTTTGAAAAAGATGCATGTTTGATTTATGATTCCACTATGCAAAATGTTGTTTTTCAAGGTTTTCGTAAAAATAATATTTATGAATTATGCTTAAATACAATTGAATTTTCAAATGATTTTTGTTTAATAGCCTCTAACAATGAATCTTGGCTATGGCATAGAAGATTTGGACATGTGAACATGAAAAATCTCTCAAAATTATCTAAATATAACCTAGTTAAAGGACTGCCAAAACTATCCTTTAAAAAGGATAAGTTATGTGATGCATGTCAACTAGGGAAACAAATCAAATCCACTTTTAAAACAAAAGAAGTAATTTCCACTAGTAGGCCGCTTGAATTAATTCATATGGATTTATTTGGCCCTGCTAGAGTTGCTTCTTTAAATAAAAGTAGATATGTATTTGTTTTAGTAGATGATTTTTCAAGATTCACTTGGACATTCTTTTTAAAACATAAAAATGATGCGTTTGATGAATTTGCACATTTTTGTAAACGTATTCAAAATCAAAAATCTCTAACCATAGTCACTATTAGAAGTGATCATGGTGGAGAATTTGAGAATGAGACATTTACAGAATATTGCAACAAGAATGGTATAACACATTCATTTGCATTTCCTAGAACTTCACCACAAAATGGAGTGGTTGAACGGAAGAATAGGACTTTGCAAGAATGTGCACGTACTATGCTTGTTGAAAGCAATTTACCAAAGCACTTTTGGGCTGAAGCTGTTGCTACAGCTTGTTATATTTTAAATAGGATTCTTATAAGACCTAAGCTAAAGAAGACTTGTTATGAGTTATTTTTTAACAAAATTCCTAAAGTTTCTTACTTTAAGATATTTGGTTGTAAGTGTTTTATTCTAAACACAAAAGATAATTTAGATAAATTTGATCCTAGATCTAATGAAGGTATCTTTTTAGGATACTCAAATAGGAGTAAAGCATATAGAATTTTCAATAAGTCTACAATGACTATCGAAGAATCAATGCATGTTTCATTCGATGAATCTCTGCCTTCATCAACTTTAAATAAAGATGATGAAATTGATTCATCACCTTTAGATAATGTGATTAAATCTTTAGAACAAACTAATCTGACTGACAAGTCGACTGATAAGGACTTCCAGTCGACTGAAGTAAAGCAGTCAACTGAAGAACCTATTAAGTCGACTGATCCTATTGTGATATCTTCAACTTTACCAAAGTCATTTGTTGAAGTTAAAGATCATCCTCATAACTTACTAATTGGTAACATCTCCCATGGTATTCAAACACGTTCACATGTTAATATGATTTCTCATACAGCATTCTTGTCGGATTTTGAGCCGAAAAATATACAAGAAGCTTGTGAGAATGAATATTGGATGAATGCCATGCAAGATGAACTAAACCAATTTATAAGGAATGATGTATGGGATTTAGTTCCTCGACCTCCTGATCAGACTATTATTGGTAACAAATGGGTATTGAAAAATAAGTTAGATGAATCAGGACAAGTTGTACGGAACAAGGCTAGATTAGTTGCTCAAGGGTATAACCAAGAAGAAGGTATAGATTTTGATGAAACATATGCTCCTATTGCTAGACTAGAATCTATTCGTATTTTATTATCTTTTGCTTGTTTCATGAATTTTATACTTTATCAAATGGATGTTAAAAGTGCTTTTCTTAATGGGTTTATTAAAGAAAATGTTTATGTTAAACAACCACCAGGTTTTGAACATGAACAATTTCCAGATCATGTTTATAAATTGAAAAAGGCTTTATACGGTCTTAAACAAGCACCTCGTGCTTGGTATGATCGTTTGAAAACTTTTCTTTTAGAAATAGGATTTGAAATAGGTAAAGTAGACACTACTTTGTTTATCAAAAGAGTTAAGAATGATATCTTAATCATACAAATATATGTTGATGATATAATTTTTGGTTCTACTAATAATAATCTAGGTCAAGAATTTGCTAATACCATGAAAAATGAGTTTGAGATGAGTCACATGGGTGAACTCAATTATTTCCTTGGACTTCAAATTAAACAGTCCTCAAGTGGCATATTTATCAACCAAGGAAAATATGCAAAGGAATTACTCAAACGTTTTAACATGGATAGTACTAGTAGTAAATCCACACCTATGGCTACTACTACTACTCTTGACAAAGATATATTAGGTAAGAGTGTTGATCAAAAACTCTATCGAGGTATGATTGGTTCACTCTTATATATTACTGCAAGTAGACCAGATATTATGTTCAGCGTATGTTTATGTGCTAGATATCAATCTAGTCCTAAAGAATCTCATTTAAAAGCAGTGAAACGAATTTTAAGATACATTAAAGGCACATCTGAATATGGTTTATTTTATCCACGCACCGATAATTTTCAACTTCTGTCATATAGCGATGCTGATTTTGCTGGAAGCAAAACTGATCGCAAGAGTACTAGTGGTACATGTCACTTTTTGGGACATTCCCTAGTCTCTTGGTGCAGTAAAAAGCAAAATTCCGTATCCCTATCAACCACAGAAGCTGATTATATCGCTGCAAGTTTGGCATGTGCACAAATCTTGTGGATGAAACAAACTTTATTAGATTATGGTATTTCATTTGAGAAACCCTCAATTATGTGTGATAATACCAGTGCAATTAATCTATCTAAAAATCCGATTCAACATTCACGTACGAAACATATTGATATTCGACATCATTTTCTACGTGATCATGTTTTAAAAGGAGATATATTTTTAGACTTTATCTCTACTGATAAACAAGTAGCAGACATATTTACCAAACCCCTTAAAGAAGATACTTTCATTAACTTAAGAAGAGAACTTGGAATTTGTGATTTTATTGATATTTGTTGAAAATTGTTTCTGTTAAGTCAACTGTGTTCTTGCGTAAGTCGACTGTACTGATTTTTAAAACATATCTATTTTTTTGGACCAGTCGCCTGGTTCTTATACCAGTCGACTGATAAGTAGACATAAAATTTTAGTCTCTTCTCGACTAAGTCGACTGATATACCCTACCAGTCGACTGTCGCGAGTTCAAATGTCTTCAGCGACTATTCATCTCAGCTTTTGAGATAAAATTCACCTCTCTTTTCACCCGTGATCTCTTATCTCAACCGTCGATTTCTTCCCTCTTTGATCTCAGCCGTCTGTCCTCAGTTAAAAACCCTTTACCAGCCCCTCTTTCTCACCTTTACCGATCTCCAATTTTTTCACCCAAAATCCCAAACCCTAATCTGTGAAGAAGAAGGAAGTCGACTCACAACTGCTGCTGGTGCTCGCCTCTGTTCTGATCTTTCATCTTTTTCTTTGGTAAAATCATTCCCACTTTTCTTTTTATGGCTCCTAAAAGATCCAAGAGATCTCATGAGGGTAGTTCTTCTTCTCAAGATTACTCTCAATTTCTTTTAAGTCCCGATCTCCTTGAATGATGGTACCTTATTTGTACCATTACCATCTTCCCTGGAAGATTTGTTAATTTCAATGATCTTGATCGTTTTAATCTTGTCCCCTTATTTCAAAATAGTAGTCTTTATGATTTTCTCTCTCTATCTAATCAACCCAACTATTATCCCCAACTCATTTATTTGTTTTACACAAATATGAGGGTTGTACAAAAACACGATGGGGATGTAGTTATCCATTCATCTGTGAAAAATGTCAAAATGACACTCACACCCACAAGAATCAATCAAATACTGGGTATTGATGACGGAGGATTATATCTTGATGATGTTATTTTAGATGATGCCTCTGTTTTATCTAAAATCTTTTTACCCAATCATGGACCTCCAATGACTAGCAAAAATATTAAACCTATTGCTAAGCTTGTAACTAGAATACTAGCCTATAACATCCTTCCCAAAAGAGGAAGTTATGACCAGTATTCTCTAGAATTACAAAAGGCTGTCTATGCAATATTTGGTAAAATTGCTGTAAATTGGGGTCGTGTCATCTTTTCTAAATTTGAACAAAACCACACTCACTTCTTGCCTTTTAATGGGCTACTCACTTGTGTCTTTGTATCTTTCGGTATTGATCTCAATTCCGAGACCAATGTCGTTACTCACTATGATTGTTTCGATCGTGCTAGTTTGGCACGTATGAAACTTCTTGATCCTCCTTCTAGATCACCTCCTAGGTCTCCTCCACCTTCTCAAGCTCCTTTAGGTTCTACTGCTAGACCTTTTAGACCTTCTACCTCTTCTGATCTACCTATTCTTCAAGCTAACTATGATGACCCACGCACCCTCTATGATTGTGTCTCTTATCTCATGAAACATTCAGCGTCTGTGGATACCCAGCTTCACAACATTGACTCCAAACTTGATCACCTCACTGATCTTTTCCATTCTCAATTTCATGCTGCTGATGAAGATTCAGATGAAGACGATTGAAGACTTTTATTTTTTCGCTATTTATGTAATTTTCTATTTCATTTTGTCTTAATGAACTTTTTATGTATGAGAACATTTCATAAGTTTATTTCTATAACTGTTTCTTTTATGCTTTTTGTTGATGACAAAGGGGGAGAGATATCCTCTAAGTATTTGATTCTGTGTATTGAAAATATCTCTAAAATATCTCTGGTCAGTCGACTGGCTACAAGCAGTTAAGTCGACTGTTGCATCTGTGATTATTATTTCTGTTTGTGATTTTACTATGTATGAGTTTTCTGATCAGTCGCCTGCCATATTTTAAGTCGACTGATACATGATTTAAAGATACATTTTTTTTGTATGCATGATGTGTTTTTAACAGGGGGAGCATATCTTTACTATGCTTGTATATTATCTGTTATTATCAGCTATTGTGTTGTCATCATCAAAAAGGGGGAGAATGTTGATTCTTGATTTTGATGATCACAACACACTGCAACATGTGCCTATGTTATACAGCTAACATTGCAGGTTGCACATACAAACGATTATTTCAGCTGAACAAATGAACAAGCTCAAAGGCTACAGACAAAGACTTCACTCAAGACAAGACTCAAAACAAGACTCAAGACTCAAATCAAGACTCAAGACCTCAAGCTCAAATGTGTCAAGTTATTATGTCTTGTAAAACATGGTATTTTACTTTTGTTGAGTCTTAGTCTAATTGTAAAGCCTTGTCACACACACATACACTCACAAAATTCATAATGTGTGTTTTTTAAAAACCCCCAAAAGAGTCAAAACAGTTTGAAGTAATTTAACTGTTGAGTACCGGTCGACTGATACTTCTGGCAGTCGACTGATAGTACAAAACTATTTTAAATTTATTCAAACTCTGACCAGTCGACTCATATGGCAACCCAGTCGACTGTTCGAGTGCTTTTGATCGTTTTCTGTTTTCAAAATTGATTTTTCAAAAGCAACAGCTCATAGATCCGTTGGTTCACAGTTGGAATAACTGTCTCCCAACGTTCAGGAGATCTAACTCTATAAAAAAGAGTTCAGATCTCACTGAAAAGATCTAATAACATTTACAAAACTTTTTGAGATACCGAGCACTGTTTTGAGAAAATTCTAAGTGAAAAATTTTGAGAACAAGCCTTCAAGATCAAACTCTCTGGTTCTCTACACTCAGTCCAGTATAGCAACGATTTCGCTCTGGATTGGGTATAGAAGTCGACCTTGCTTTTAGTCACGTGCAACAACACAATACACCAACAAGGCTATAGGTTGACTGTAAAGTTTTTCTTGTTCCTTTTGCTCTCGGTTGGAGAGTGTTTTTGACTCTAGGTTGTAGAGTCGGTTTGTTTCACTCTTGGTAGTAGAGTGGGTCTGCTTTCTCTGGTTGAGAGAAAGGACTACGGGTTAGATAAGGTTGTTGTCTTAACGTCGTAGGGTATTCTTGTAAACTTTTTCAAGAATAGTGGAAATCTCAAGTGGGTTGCTTGGGGACTGGATGTAGGTCGGGAGGACCGAACCAGGATATATCTTGTGTACTCTGTGATTGGTTGTCTTGATTTTGCATTTACTCTTGTTTACTTAAGTTCTGCAAAAAGTGTCTGGACAGTCGACTCCTTACACTATCAGTCGACTGGTCAGTGTCGTATAAGTTGTTTTTTCATTGTGTCTTCAGTCGCCTGTTTTATCTATAAGTCGACTGCACAGAGTTACTGTTTTTGCTTTATTTTGGTCATATCAGTGGACTGCACCGAAGAAAATTTCCGCAGTTTTTTATTAACACTATTCACCCCCCCCTCTAGTGTTTGTTGTCTCGCCTACAGGATCCAACAATATATATATATATATATATATATATATATATATATATATATATATATATATATATATATATATATGCACACAAAGTTTATTTTATATATCTTGGTTTATGGATCAACAGAATCTTTTTGGTGAATCATGGCTTCTCGTGCTTGTTAACTCTTTCTGCCGAGCTTGGTCTGCAAATTTTACATTTTTGCCTGCCAAGCAATTGTTGAGCAGCCTACCTCGTCGAATTGCTCTTTCGTCGACCTAACGTTTGTATCGTTTGCTTATTTTTTTGTTCAAATATCCCATTGTTCATCTCGATGAAGCGCTCTTTCGTCAACCAAGTGTTGTGTTGTTCGCTTGTGTTTTCGATCAAGTGTTTCGTTGTCGGACGAGTCTTGTTGGACGAGTGTTTGTGGAGATAACTTTGGGACTAAGTTGGATGCAGAGTTTGTTGTTTATGCCTAGCAAGTTTGTAGCGACAACTCTAAAACGAAATTGGACGTTTGGACATGTTGTTTGTGCCCAACAAATTTGTAGAGACAACTCTGGGACAGAGTTGAACGTTTGAACTTGATCTTTGCGCCCAACAAGTTTATGGAGAGAACTTTGAGATGGAGTTGGATATAGAGCTTGTCGTTTGATCCCAACAAGTTTGGAGAAACAATTCTAGGATGGAGTTGAACATTGAACTTACTATTTGCACCCAACAAGTTTGTAGAGACAACACTAAGATGGATAAAGATTGCTGTTTGATCCCAACAAGTTTATAGAGAAAACTCTAGGATGGAGTTGGACGTAGAGCTTGATGTTTACGCCCAGCAATATTGTAGAGGCAACGCTAGACAGAGTTGGATGTAGATAAGGGGTTTTGGAAGGTCTCGAGCGAAGAGCAGGGCACCAAACTTATTGTAGGGAGTTAACGAGTTATATATTGGCGGAGCTCGAGCCAACAGCATGGCATTGAACTCATCGTATGGAGTTAACATGTTGTCGATGAAGCTCGAGCAAAGAGCGAGGCGTTGAACTCGTTGCACAGAGTTAATGAGCTGTTGACGAAGCTCGGGCGAAGAGCAGGGTGATGAACTCATTGTATGGAGTGAAAGAGTTTTTGACGGAGCTTGATCGGAGAGCAGGGAACCAAAATTGTTGTATGAATTCAATGAGCTGTTGATGGAGCTCAAGTGAAGAGCGAAGCGTTGAACTCATTGTACGAAGTTAACGAGCTGTTGACGTAGTTAGAGCGAAGAGTGAAGCATTGAACTCATTGTATGGAGTTATCGAGCTACTGACGGAGCTCGAGCGAAGAGTGTGGCGTTGAACTCATTGTACAGAGTTAACGAGCTATTGATGGAGCTCAAGCAAAGAGCGAGCATTAAACTCGTTGTACGGAGGTAACGAGCTGCTGACGGAGCTCGAGCGAAGAGCGATGCATTGAACTTATTGTATGGAGTAAACGAGCTGTTGACAGAGCTCGAGCAGGAGAGCATGGTGTTGAACTCATTGTACCGAGTTAACGAGCTGTTGATGAAGCTCAAGAAAAAAGCAGGGCATTGAACTCGTTATACCAAGTTAACAGGCTGGTGACAAAGTTCGAGCAAAGAGCGTGGAATTGAACTCGTTCTACGGAGTGAATAAGTTGTTGGCGGAGCTCAAGCGAACAGCAAGACATTGAACTCGTCGTTTGAAGTTAGTGAGTTGTTGACGGAGCTCGAGCAGAGAACAATGCTTTGAATTCGATGTACAAAGTGAACGAGTTATTAGCGGAGCGCAGGCAGAGCGCATGTGAAGAGCAAGACATTGAACTCATCGTTTGGAGTTAACAAATTGTTGTGGAGCTTAAGCGAAGAGCAATGCGTTGAACACATTGTATGGAGTTAACGAGTTGTTGATAGAGCCTGAGCGAAGAGCAGGGTGTTGAACTCGTTGTATGGAGTCAACGAGTTGCTGACGGAGCTCATGCGAAGAGCATGTCGTTGAACTCATTGTACGGCGATCGTGTAGAGAACAAGGCATTGAAATCATTATATGGAGTTAACGAGTTGTTGATTGAGCTGGAGTGGAGGGCAAGGCATTAGACTCGTTGTATGGAGCCAATGAGTTGTGTGGAGCTAATGAGTTGTTGATGGAGCTTGAGCAAAGAGCTAGGCATTGAATTCGTTATTGTATATTAATAGCTGTTCAGCTATTAATGGAGCTCGGGCGAAGAGTATGGTATTGAACTCATTGTATAAATCTAACGAGTTGTCCGAATGAGGAACTCGAGTGGCACGCGAAGCGTCGAACTCATTTTGTAAAGCGAATGAGTTGTAGATGTTTAGAATCTTCTCAATATAGAAGTGAAGTCCTTTGTCCCTGTTCAGCATTGAAGTGATTTTGTTATTCTCTTTGCTGACATGCAGTCGTGTACACCGAATGATGTCTTCCGGATGCCGAGCTTGTTCTTATTCGCATACGTTGTGCTTGATGGAGTTAGGACTTGTCTGTTTGCACAGTGCGTCTAGTGAGATGAAACTGGAGCTTGCTTAGGTGAAGCTGGTTTTACTCAGGAAAGACTTGGAGCTTGCCTGTCTAAGGAAGGCTTGTCTTGAACTTTATATCAAGAGTTGAGGCGGCCCTGGGAAGGTGTCAGCTGGCAAGAGGCCTGTGAAAAAGTTTATGTCTCTTAGACGGAACATCCCTCTATTTTGTAGCCGGAAGGACAACTTGTTGTATAGTGTTCGCAAGACTTTTGTACCGATGCTTAGGCACGAAATATAGACTCACTGTAATTCTGCAGTTTTAACGAGACTTGTTGTTCGTGAAAATAGGAATATTTTACATGCATGTGCCTTGTCCTGTAATTTGTTGTTTTGTGCTTAGCAAGTTGTAGGGGCAACTCTAGAAGGGAGTTGGACTCCGAACTTGTAGTATGGGTCCTCCAACGAATTTTTAGAGTCACATCTAGTGGCGAGTTGAGCTCCAAACTTGCTTTTTTGCAAGTTTGCTGGAGCAACTGCAATCCATGATTTTGGACATCTAATCCATCTTTAAGAACTTTTAACAAGTTCCGGGAACAGATTGAATAGCGAGTTGAGCTATGAACTTACTTGTTTGCAGGTTGCTAAAGTAACTATGAGCCATTGGTATGGATTTCGAACTTGTGGTTTAGGGATTTAACAGATTGTAGGAGCAGATCGAATGGCGAGTTAAGCTCTGAACTTGCTTAATCGCAGGTTGCTAAAGCAAGTCCAAACCATGGATATGCACTTCGAACTTTTCGTTTAAAGATTTAACTGATTGCAGGAGTAGATTGAACGGCGAGTTGGGCACTAACATGCTTTATTGTAGGTTGCTAAAGCAACTCTGAGCCATGGGTATGGACATTGAACTTGTTGTTGAGGTGTTTAACGAGTTGCAGGAGCAGATCGAATGGCCAGTTGAGCTCTGAACGTGCATGATTGCAGATTGCTAGAGTAACTCTGAGCTATGGGTATGGACTTGAACTTGCTATTGAGGCATTTAATGTGTTGTAGAAGCAGATCGAATATTGAGTTGAGCTCTGAACTTGCTTCGTTGCAAATTGGTAGATCAAACCGAGCCTTGGGTATGGACTCCATACTCGTCTTATAAGGCACAGTTAATGAGTTTATGGTGTCATTTTTAAGAGCAAGCTTGGCATTTAACTCATTGTATGAATCCATAGAGTTGTTCAATAATTATGCAAAAATTAATATTACACTTTTTTGAAAAATAAAACTAAACGGTTACTCTAGTGGCTGGCCTTTGTTACATGTGGTAACCGATAGGGAAAGCGGATATTAAAATATATTGAAAATATATAGAGGAGGGGTGCGTTAAGTGCCCTTGTTGAAGTTCATGAGGTGTTCCATAATCCAAGTCTCTGCTGATATCTCCTTGCCCTCGGGTCTTCAAGTTGATGAGCTACTAGGCGAACAACTTGGTTGACCTTGCCTGGACTTGCACATTTTGGAGCGAGCCTCCCCTTTATTTGCAAAGAGAATGGGAGATCTTCAAGTTTGTCAATGTGTTTAGGTAGCAATGTTTCTTTCCGTTGAATGAGCGGAGTGATTTCGGGTGGGGGATTCAGGTTTATTACTGTATTTTGATGATGACGAATTTGGACCTGGTGGAAGATGACTCGGCAGGTTTGGAAGTTCTTGGTGGGATTGTCAAGGGTAGTAGCTTCAAATTTGTTTACGGACTTGGAGTTATTGTGATTGCTTTCTGGTGGTAGTTCTATGGCATCGAGGAGGAGAAATGAGCCCCTCATTATGGTAAAGTAGCATGCTCGTGCTGCCTGTTGGCTCCCTACAACTTGGCATATGCCTGCTGTTGTTAGGAACTTCATTTTCTTGTAGAAGGCGGTGCATGAAAGGCCATTAGGCCGGGACGGCCGAATATAGCACTGTACACGGCTTGGAAGTTGACTACCGTGAATTCTAATGTCTCTGTTAGAGCAGCGGGGGCTTTTTGTAATATCCCGATCGACTATTAATAATATTATTTTATTAACATCCGACTACTTGTTTATTTTTATATTTTTTCTTTTCACAATTGAGTTATCTTCTAATTAGGAATTAATTGTTAGTTAAACCTAGGGTTACAAGGCATGAAAGATTAGGATTTCTTCTAGAAAATTTATTCCCCCACATTAACCTTCCCCCCACATAACACCTCCCCCACTCTCCCCCTCCTCCTAGTCATGGCCGGCCCCAAAATATGGGGGGGGCTTTGTGCAATTGTGTGGGTGCACAATTTGAATCTCCACCCTCCTTTCCTCCTATAAATACCCCCTTCCTTCTCCATAATCTTACTTTAGAAACATCAAAGAAAAAAAAGAGTAAGGAAAAGAATGAGGGTTCTAACTTGAGAGTTTTAATTGTAGGTTGCTAGAAGTCCTAGGAGAAAGAAGGAAAGTAATCTAGTCTTCCATCAAGAAAGAAACAAGGTGGGGGGTTCTCATATGGTTTGTATGTTTGTTTGTTGTTTGTTTGTCTATTGAATGATGATTTTTGATGTTCTTCTTCTTCTTACCCTCTTGTTTACCTTTCTTTTTTTGGTATGGTTATTATGTTGTATGTTGTAGTAGGAATCATCTAAAAATGGTTCTTTTGTTTGTTGTTGTGTGATAAAAAGTAAACTACTTGGACTAAATTAACACATGCATATAAGTTTGTAAATACAACCATGTAAGGTTGTAGGACTTGATTATGGAACCATACATAAGGCATATGGATTGTTTACAACCATGTAAGGTTGTAGGACCAATATTGAACCTTGAATTAAAAGAGAACATATGTGGATTAAACCTAAAATAAAGTGTTCTTATTTATTGTCTTATTGTTTAGTTTTAATCTTAAGGTAAGAAAAAGAAACTAAATCACTAGTTGTAGAATAACTAAATAAAAAGATCTTTTCTTTTCTAAACACTAGTTGTAAAAAGATTAAAAAGATTTCTTTTATGCCCACTAGTAAGAAACTTATGTAGTAATTTAATGGTAGATGTTTAGGATAAATTTTAGTTGATAATTATAGTAGTAGTAGTAGATATGCATGTTTATAATAAAGTCGTAGTAGTAGTAGAAATGTATGTTTATAATAAAGTTGTAGTAGTAGTAGATATGCATGTTTATAATAAAGTTGTAGTAGTAGTAGGAATGCATGTTTCTAATAAAGTTGTAGTAGTAGTAGATATGTATACTTCTACTAAGTAGCAATAGTAGATGTATGTTTCATTTAAAGTAGTAGATGTATTATATCATATATAAGGATGAGATTCATGCTACACATGTTGTAGGATCATTCTTAAAAAATAATTAGAAGCCATGGTTATGCTTTACATGTTGTAGGATTATTCCTAAAAATATTTAGAAGCTATGTTTATGCTTCAATTGTTGTAGGATTACTTCTAAAAATAATTAGAAGCCATGTTTATGTTCTACATGTTGTAGGATTATTCCAAAAATTATTTAGAAGCTATTTTCATGCTTTACATGTTGTAGGATTATTCCTAAAAATAATTAGAAGCTATGTTTATGCTTCAATTGTTGTAGGATCACTTCTAAAAATAATTAGAAGCCATGTTTATGCTTTACATGTTGTAGGATTATTCCTAAAAATATTTAGAAGCCATGTTTATGCTTCAATTGTTGTAGGATTACTTCTAAAAATAATTAGAAGCCATGTTTATGTTCTACATGTTGTAGGATTATTCCTAAAAATATTTAGAAGCCATGTTTATGCTTCAATTGTTGTAGGATTACTTCTAAAAATAATTAGAAGCCATGTTTATGTTTT